>BSYO01000003.1:20102694-20702694 GCA_033239525.1 Nepenthes gracilis | reverse complement strand
CGGCAGGCCAGAGAAGATCTGGCGGCGAGGAGCTTCGGCGGGCGAGAGATCTGGCGGCGAGGAGCTCCGGCGGGCCAGAGAGATCTGGCGGCGAGGAGCTCCGGCGGGCCAGAGAAGATCTGGCGGCGAGGAGCTCCGGCGGGCCAGAGAGATCTGGCGGCGAGGAGCTCCGGCGGGCCAGAGAGATCTGGCGGCGAGGAGCTCCGGCGGGCCAGAGAAGATCTGGCGGCGAGGAGCTCCGGCGGGCCAGAGAGATCTGGCGGCGAGGAGCTCCGGCGAAGCCCCCAGTGTTACATCTTCTAATGGGTGCAAATGGTCAAGAAGAGGGTGCTCTTCTAAGCGTTAGGCACTAGCACATTTGACGTTAATCACCTGTAAGCATGGCTACCCGATGAGGGGTCGTCGCCATGGAAGGTGATATCTTTAGTCGTCGTGCTGACTGGAGCACAAGCATTGACCATGTTTTTTTTTGCGTAAGAGATTGAGTGTTGAGGGGAGACGCTAGACTTTTTATCGCGTTCCCACAGACGGCGCCAATGATGCGTACCTAGATCCGACTTCGAACAGATTCGGATGCTCCGAGATGGTGTTGACCCGGCTCCGTTCTCTCGAGTGCGAATCCACACACCACTAAAGTAAACAAGAGGTCGGCGTTAACGGCGGAGGTTGTCCCACCGAAACACTCCGACGCTCAAGTCGATGTGATCTCGAAAGGATGAAACTGAAAAGAAAGTGAGGCGAGATAGAGAGTGCGTTTCCCTGATGTAAGAGAGGCGTAAGGCCTTCTTGAATCAGGGAGGTGGGAAGGCAGTAAATGGCCGTAAGAGGCGCTTTTGTGTGCCTTAAGATTGCTGATGGATGTGTCTGGGGTAGCAGAATGCTCCAGACAACGGTGAGAGCTCCGGCTGGCAATGAGGGCGGCTGGCTCAGAGCCTTTAAATCTGCGCCTGTACGTGATTAAGTTAATAATCAAGAGCGCCACCGCAAGTACCACCGAGGGTGTGCATGAGAGCTTGTGCGAGAGCGTATGCGCCGAGAGTTGCCGCCTGTCCGAAAGCGTCCCAAGTAGCGAAAAGAAGAATGTAGTGGAAGAAGAAGTCCTCCGTCCTCCTTGTATCAGAAGAGTAAGCAGAGGTCGAAGAAAACCTCTCCCTTGGATGATGGATCCAGGGTTTCTTTTATAGTAGAGGGGACAATCCTCCCTCTTTGGAAGGAGTGATTGCCTTCTTTAATTGCTGGCCGTCTTGCCTTCTGGAACAGACGCCAGTTGCCTTGCTGATAGCGATTGTTTCCTTGTGTGGCGGAGCCCGAGATCCTCCTGACTTTGGAAAGTCTCGATGCCTTGGGCGGCCTGCCTTCTGGAGCAGACGCCAGTTGCCATCGTAGGAGGATTCTTTCCATGTCTGGCGGCCAACAGCCTTCCATGTTTGCCTCTTTCCTTTCCAGCAGTGTACCGTTGGAAAGTCTTGGCGGGCAAGAAACGTGGAAGATATTTTGGAAGCTGTAGTTGGCCCAATGAGTGATGGGCCCAGGCGGAGTGGGCCCATTACTATAGAAAAGCGTGTTTTGGGCTTAGTTGAGCCCATTTTTGGTGTACCCATCACTAGCCCCCCATGCTGGTGGTCAGATTTCTGGCCTCCAGTATGTTCGTGATGGGATGCATCTCCTTACTTTAAGGTTCTCATGGGAATTCTAAAAAAAAGTGTGAAGGAGAGTTTGACCAGAATCATTAACCGTTTCTGGCCAATTTCGAAGTACCAGAATTGTCGACCGTGACACAATTAGGAGTACTGCATCTGTTGACCGTTTTGGTCAATTCCGGAGTACCAGAATTGTCGACCGTTTTGGTCAATTCCGAGTACTGGACTGCTTGGCCGCCTTGGGCCAATTCTTGAATGATTTCTCGCCTTTAGGCCGGATTGCAAGGTAGAAAACGATATGTGTCTTCCTTTGGTTGGGCGGAGATCCCGATCATATTGTCCCCTTGACTGGATTCATCGACCAAAAAGTTTGGCCTGGAGAATGGAAGGAACCGTTGATGGTTGACCAGCTTGGTTGACCACATCACTTGACCCGGAGAGCGAAATAGAGTCAGAAATATAGTTGTCGATTTAGCTGACCAATGCACTCAACTCCAGAGAGCAAGCGGAGTCGGTGGCCGTTGACCGGATCGATAACCAAAGTGCTCGAATTTGGAGAGCGATTCAAAGCGAAAAATCTTTGTTGATCGAAAAAGTTGACCGCTGAAGTACTCAAATCCAGAGCAGCTTACAGTCTAAATCTTTGTTGACCGGAAAAAGTTGACCTTGCCAAGTGCTCAATCGGAGAGCGCTTCGAGCCGGAAATCTTTGTTCACCGGAAAGCTTGATCGCGAAGTGCTCAACCGGAGAGCGATTTCGGGCCGGAAATCTTTGTTCACCGAAAGTTGATCGGCGAAGTGCTCAACCGGAGAGATACGCCTTCTGGCCGAAAATTTTATCGACCGGGATCCATTGCGAAGCATTTCAAGTCTCGGCGAGACCTAGGAGCGCACGGAGGAAGATCTCAAGCTCAAGATCAGATCTCCTCAAAAGATGCGTTTCAAGAGGTCGAGAGGTGACTTGCCTTAAGATAGCCGATCGTTCGAGTCGTAGCAACAGGATGTACCTTGTGCTCCTTGGAAGGGGCTCTTGCCGTTGGAGAATCATCCAACGGGTCTAAGAGTAGGAGCCCCAGGAGCCTGGCTTAGTAAACCGGGGATCCTTTGACTCTCGGATCGAAAGTAAACGGGTCGATGTCATGACCACGGCCAAGCCTCGGATCTCAATCTCGTGACTCTCTCCTTGAGGATGCCGCTTTGCTTTCTAGTTGAGTGTCGTGGCTCACGGTGTCAATTTGCAGCGGATCTGATCATTTCCGTGAAGGGAAGTTGTGCCCCGAGGAGACGTGGGTTTGTCATCTAAGCATTGATCAACACGTCAGGTTGGTTGCGCCTGCCCTTGCCAAGAGGAGGTCGTGGCGCCGAAAATGAGGTTGCCCGGCCAAGCTTTAAAGTCACGTTGTTAGCTTGCTGTTCATGTATGTGGATGTCACCGCGGCCACTTTGAGTTGGTGCCGCCGCCAAAATGAGTTGCGCAGGTTGTTGTTTTTAGCTTTGTCAAGGCGTGGTGGCCTTCTATCTCGTGTTTTAGGCCATGTGCGTTAGCTCGCTTAGTAGTTGTGGCTTGTGAGAAAAGCCTAGTGGCGTTGCCCAAGTGGTAATTGGGACAGCGGTATAGAGAAGGAATGCTTCCGTTATTGTATAACCACGCAGCCCTTCATGGAGATGGTCGTTGCAGGGGCGGCCAACCTCGTTGGGTGGCCGGCCGGAGGAGCTAAGTCCTCAAGCTAATCGGGCGATTGTGGAAAACCAGCCGGTGGCGCCTGTGTAAGTGATGACTTGGGCTGCCAATGTTGGAGAAGAAATGTTTCTCCTTCGACCGTCGTTGACTCGACGTTGCCGCTCCCGAAAGGAGGTCGTCGCGTGTGCCATTCTTGCCCCCTAAGGTTTTTAGACCGCTATGGGCCACTTGGATGACCAAGGTTTAGACCGCTCATGGGCCACCCGGATGACCAGTGGTTTCGAGACGCTCATGGGCCACCTAGATGACTAGGGTTTGACCGCTCATGGGCCACCCGGATGACCGAGGTTTCGGACCGCTCATGGGCCACCTAGATGACTAGGGTTTTGGATCAGCTCATGGGCCACTTGGATGACCAAGGTTTCAGACCGCTCATGGGCCACCTGGATGACCAGGGTTTAAGGCCGCTAATGGGCCACCTGAATGATCAGGGTTTAAGACCACTTTCGGCCACCTGGATGACCAGGGTTTAACAAGAGGGTGAAGACCCTCCTGACTTAGGGGCAGTCTAGGTCGGATGGATACCTGCAAGGCAAACGCAGTTCATATAACCTAGTATTCTATATGCTAAGTAAACTCCTTACCTCGGCATTACACAAGCAAGCGAATGTATGCATGTAGAAGGGTGAGTTCATACCTGGTTCTGTGCGGAATCATCGTTGGTGCATGAGCGATGTTCTTATAATCGGCTCGCCGCCCTAAGCGCCACGGCTGGTGCGTGCACCGCCGGAGAGTCGTTGGGGCGCTTTGGTAGGCGACTTGACCTATGGCCCCTGTGCTCCGTGGGATTTGGTCCTTTGCCGTGAATTGGTTGGGTAGCGTGCTGTTACCGCTTCGGTAGCCTATTGGCCAATGGTTCGGGTCCCATTGTCGGATGATACTACCTCAAGTGACCCGGACTAGTGCAGCGCTTGGCTGGATGATATCTTCCGCGGTGCAATGGGTGGTGGGTCGAGAACATCGAGCCCCGTTGCATGTTTTGTCATAGCTTTACAGTGGTCCACCGCCGTGCAACGGGTTGCAGCAGGATCGACCTCCGGCTCAGAGCAATGCTATGGGTGGAGGTCAAATCGAGAAGATCGCGGCGGAGAGCTCTAGCGAGGCGGAGGATCGCGGCGAGAGCCGCAGGCGCAGCCGAGAGATCTGGCGGCGAGTGCTCCAACGAGGCCAAAGAAGATCTCATGGCGAGAGCTCGGCAGCTGGAGAAGATCTCGCGGCGAGGAGCTCGTGGCTGGCAGTAGATCGCGGCGAGGAGCTCCGGCGGGAGAGAGATTTCGCGGCGAGGAGCTCCGGCGGGCCCCGAGAAGATCTCCGGCGAGGAGCTCCCGTGGGCTGGAGAAGATGGCGGCGAGGGAGCTCGGCGGGCCGGAGAGATTCGCGGCGAGGAGCTCCCGGCGGCTGAGATTCGCGGCGAGGAGCTCCGCGGGCGGAGAAGATCTCAGCGGCGGAGCTCCGCGGGCCGAGAGAAGATATGGCGGCGAGGAGCTCCGGCGGGCCAGAGAGATCTGGCGGCGAGGAGCTCCGGCGGGCCAGAAGATTCGGGCGAGGAGCTCCGGCGGGCCGAGAAGATCCGGCGGCGCTCCGACAAGGCCGAGTAGATCTCGTGGCGATAAGCCGACGGCGCGAAGCCCCCAGTGTTACATCTTCTAATGGGTGCAAATGGTCAAGAAGAGGGTGCTCTTCTAAGCGTTAGGCACTAGCACATTTGACGTTAATCACCTGTAAGCATGGCTACCCGATGAGGGGTCGTCGCCATGGAAGGTGATATCTTTAGTCGTCGTGCTGACTGGAGCACAAGCATTGACCATGTTTTTTTTTGCGTAAGAGATTGAGTGTTGAGGGGAGACGCTAGACTTTTTATCGCGTTCCCAGGGCTGCAGGCGCCAATGATGCGTACCTAGATCCGAGGCTTGAATGGGTTCGATGCTCCGAGATGGTGTTGACCCGGCTCCGTTCTCTGAGTGCGAATCCCGCACACCACTAAAGTAAACAAGAGGTCAGCGCACCCGAGGCGGGAGGTTGTCCACCGAAAACACTCCGACGCTCAAGCCGAAACTGATCTCCGAAAGGATGAAACGAAAAGAAGTGAGGCGAGATAGAGAGGCGTTTCCCCGATGTAAGAGAGGCGTAAGGCCTTCTTGAATCGGGGAGGTGGGAAGGGAAGAACGGGGCCGTAGAGGCGCTTTGTGTGCCTTAAGATTCTTTGATGGATGTGTGCAGGGTAGCGAGTCTCTCCATACACGGTGAGAGCTCCCGTGCAATGAGGGCGGCCGGCTCGAGCCTTTAAATGCTGCGCCGTACGTGATTAAGTTAATAATCAAGAGCGCCACTGCAAGTACTACCGGGTGTGCATGAGAGCTTGTCCGAGAGCGTATGCGCGAGAGCCGCGTCCGTGAAAGCGTCCCAAGTAGCGAAAAAGAAGAACAAGTGGAAGAAGAAGTCCTCGCCCTCCTTGTATCGGGAAGAGTAAGCGGAGGTCGAAGAAAACCTCTCCCTTGGATGATGGATCCGTGGTTTCTTTTATAGTAGAGGGGACAATCCTCCTCTTTGGAAGGGAGTGATTGCCTTCTTTAATTGCTTGGCCGTCTTGCCTTCCGGAGAATGTACGCTGCTGCCTTGCCATTGATAGCGATTGTTTCCTTGTGTGGCGGAGCCGAGATCCTCCCGACTTTGGAAAGTCTCGATGCCTTGGCGGCTTGAGCGGAGTGCGCGCGCCTTGCCATCGTAGGAGGATTCTTTCCATGTCAAGCGGCTAACAACCCTTCCATGTTTGCCTCTTTCCTTTCCAAAGAGTGTACCGTTGGAAAGTCTTGGCGGGCAAGAAACGTGGAAGATATTTTGGAAAAGAGTCAGTATTGCCTAATGAGTGATGGGCTAAAAGGAGTGGGCCCATTACTGTAAAGCGTGTTTTGGGCTTAGTTGGAAGAAACGCAGACGGCCAACATCTGCGTTGGCCGTCTGAGTGTTGCCCGCCTTCGTATTGAAGTTCTTTGGCGAAAGATGGTGGGCTTTGGGCTTTATTATGTGCCCATTCTCAGAAGCAGTCTTCTTGAGGCCCAAACGAGAAAGGTCTTTCTGGTCAACGCCTTGCGTTGACCGTCTGTGGGAGTTGGCCGCTAGACGCGGTCACGCGCCCACACTGCCTTGGGCCTCCTTGTTTTGGGCCCGTCCTTTAGTGGGCCGTAAGGTAGTTGACCGCTTTGTGTGCGCTCTGTTGGCCTTTTCCGTGGCCACCATTTGGTGTCTTAGATCAATAATAATAAATAAAATTATATATACATATACATGCATATATACATATTATAAAAATAATAATACACAAATATTGCATAAGTAAGTAAATTGCTACAAATAAATCAAAAGTAATACATGCAACGCAGCGGCAAAAACCCTTCAGCTGCATCTTGAGATCCGAACATCTCCATGCCAGTATTAATATGCATATTATGCAATATATTATTAAATAAAATAGACTCCCTTATTAGTTAAAATCCACTACCGCTGCTCCTGCCTATGCAGCAAGTCGTAGGATCGAATCCAGCCGCGCGTGCTTCCAACAATCCTGCGTGCTGGGCTGGCAGGGGGCCTACTGTTGAAAGGAAGGGCTGGCTGAAGGGCGTGAAATGGGCCAAACACTCACCGGCCCATGTAGCAAAATAATGCCGTTTGAGTCATCTTCAATGTCCAGCCAGATTCTCCCATACCCCTTTTAACCCAATTTTTAAACAGATGAAAATTATGCCATTTTTATACCAAAATTAATATAAAAAATATAAAAATATTAGAAATTAGGTTTTCTAATGATTTTTGATATTAGTTTTCATCAAATTATTATAAAAATTAAAACTTTAAAAAATTTTAAAAATTTGGGTAAGAAGAAAAATTGCAGAACAGTTTCAAGGCTAAAATTTTCAACCTCTCTGATATCAATTGTTAGATATAAATCAATTTTTCATGTTTAAAGTTATCACAATGAAGACCAAATGTAGAATAAAATTAATGATCAAAACTAACCTTCCGCCATTGAAGTTACTGCAACACTGTTCGAATTTCTACAAAATTACATACTGATTTTAATCTTTTAAACCTTAATCTTGTTTAGCGATGATGTATTATCAGAAAATAAGAATTCAAGACCCAAACCTAAGTCACCCAATATATAGACAATTACCATCAAATTATCCATGGTAGTTACCATGAGAGGGGAGAGCTGGGCAAAACTGTTATTAAAATGTGAACCATTATCTATTGATTTAAAAAAAAAATTGAATAACCAATATGAAGGACTTACATATAGAAAATATTAATTCATTAAAATGATGTGCAATCATGCTGAAGAAGCGACTGAGTATTGATTTGACGATATAAAAAGCCAACACTTGGATAGAATCCAATGCTACTGACACTGATAGGTTAAGGCCCTCATTTACTTCTATAAATAGAGAAATTTATCACCTTAGAATTGAGGATAATTTTAAACCTTAATTAGTGATGCGACTTGGATTTAGGATTTAAATAGGTTTAATCAATGTCGATTTTATGAGTAAATGCAATTTTAACTATTAATATTCCTAATCTACATATCATAACTAAATAAATACGAGATTAAAGGAAAGTTGAGATTTAACTCAAAATTTTCCTCTATAAACTTGAATCATTCAACGATCTTTCAAAATATTGGAAGAATGTAGGAAAGAGACAGTATAAAATTTTTATTATTTCGAGACGATTTTGGTGAGTACCAACTTTACATGGATAGTACTCTCTCCTTTTTTCTTTTTCATCTCCCCTCATTCGTTCCAAACATGAGATCTTTATATCAATTTTCGAAGAGGCGTCTGGATCAGATCATTCAATTTGAAAACATATTTTGCTCCGTTTCAACCAGTTACCATGAACGGTTCCTCCCACATGATTTTAAATTGTAGAGGTTTACTTATATCCATATGATTTCAAGGTCCAATGGGCTGTCTTCAGTGGGACTTTCTTTCTCTTTAAATTAACCAATATATTGTTATTCCCATTACTAGCCCCCCATGTCGACGGGTTAGAATTTTCAACCGACGGCATGTTTTTTCTGACGGAACACTTAGGTACGCTTCTTTCAATGTTCTTCCACTAATCATATCTATAAGATGACCTTTCCGAATTCATTCATCAGTTCATATAGATGTAAGCCTGAATGGATTATGCTAACTAGCCGGTTTGGACTTTAAATCGAAAAAAGAACCTCTACTAGCCGATTTGAATTTTTGGAGCCGAAATTATTTGAAACCGAAAAAATGTCCTTCATCAGCCAACTTCCTCAGCCGACTTTTGAATAGAAACCGGCATTGTCATCTTTACAGCCGATTTGGATTGGAATTGGCTTTTAACCTTCACAAGCAAATTGGCATTATTGTTTTTATCAGCTGATTTAGATTGAAATCGGCGTAGCTACCAGCCGGTATGAACTGAAATCAATTGTTCTACTAGCCGATTTAGATTGAAATCGGTATAGCTACCAGCCGGTTTAAACTGAAATCGGCAATTCTACCAGCCGGTATAGGTTGAAATCGGCATTTTTTTAGCCGGTTTGAACTGAAATCGGCTGTTCTACCAGCCGGTATGGATTGAAATCGGCATTTTTTCCAGCCGGTTTGAACTGAAGTCGGTTATTCTATTAGCCGGTATGGATTGAAATCGGCATTTCTTCTAGCCGGTTTGAACTAAAATCGGCTGTTCTACCAGTCGGTATGGATTGAAATCGGCATTTCTTCCAGCCGATTTGAACTAAAATCGGCTGTTCTACCAACCGGTATGGATTGAAATCGGCATTTTTCCCAGGTGGTTTGAATTAAAATCAGCTTTGACACCTTCAACTGTCGCTTTGGATTTCTTTAGCCGATTTGAAATGAGATCATTACTGCCTTTGTCAGGTCTCCTCAGAAGATGGGCTAAATTGTAATTATGTATTAGCAAGTAATCTATCCTGTCCTGCCACTTTTATGTCACTGCGATGAGCGTGTCAATCAATCATCATGCTTATAAAATCGTGCAGCCGTTCGGAACCGGTTTCAAATTTTAAAACCAATTATAAATTCGGCGCCCTCTTCTTCATTTCTTGCCATTTCAAATTTTTCATCTTTTGTTTTCACCATGGTACCTCACGTTCAGGCTCTTCGATCGGTCCTTTCATCTACTGATACAGACTTGATTTATACTAAATTTAAAATCTGTAGAGAAATACCTTTCAAGGTGCTTTCAGAGAATGATAGGGCTTGCTCCCTTCCTGATTGGTATATCACTGTTTACAAGGCCCATTTCAACAATGGTCTGCGAATTCCTGTTGCCCTAGAGCTGCGTCAAATTTTTGTAGAACTTGGGGTTCCTATTGCCAGGTTTCAATGTCAACCCAGCAAGCACCTTTACAATCTTTGTATCTTTTTTCGGCTTCATGGGCTCTCGCTAAATATTATGATGGTAAAAGTGCTTTTTAAATTCAGTCAAAGTGGAGATTGGATTTCTTTGACACCCTGAGAGTTAAATATTAGTGGGGTGATTTACGAGTCAGTTAAAAATTAGAAAGATAGGTTTTTCTTTTTGAAGGTTAGTTTTGATTTGGGTTTTTCTGTTGGTTGGGGTAACATTCCCCCATCTTTTATGGGCAAATTTGAATATGACGAAGAAGAATTAGTTTGACCATTTGTTGATCTAATTCGGAAAAATCTCGATTCATTTTGTGACAAGGAGCGTCTTTTTTCTTCCAAAATTTTGACGTTAGCCAAGTGAGAGCCTCGATCTGTGGTCACAACAGTAAGTACTTGAACTCCAAGACGTCCTAAAAGAAAAACCCAACAACAGAAAATTAAAAGTTCTTCCTCCCGGCGTCGAGTGGTCTTGGCTAGTCATTCTTCTTCTTCTACTGATGCTAGGGTACCAATATCGAAAAGAATGGTGGATTTAAGGAAGCCAGTAGGAGAAATTGTCATTCCTTCAACTTCTGGAGCCCCCAGTGTGCAGGTAATTGAGGAGGTGGTGGAATCGGCCCCTAGTATTCAGATTCCAGAGAGGAATGCTGAATCACAATCGGTCATATTTAGTGAGCTCCCACTCTTTCTTGAAATTCCTATCTAGCTCAGAATTGAGGATGCTTCAAGAGCTATAATGATCGATGATTTCAATCAATTGGACCGTCTTTAGGATCAGACCCAAGAAATGACTCCTGCTTTTGAGGTATCTTCTGAAAATGTTGTCAATCTTCCCATTGAGTTAGTTGGGATTCAACTACAACCTGATGTCAACCCGTCCCATCTGGAGAAAGAAACACATCATCCAAAAATTTCAACATCTGATCCGATGGATATTCAGGAGAGGATTCGTCTGGATTGGATGAATACACCTGCCTCTTCTTCTCATCTTAGTCCTAGAGGCCATCCAGATCGTGTGTCTACTCCTATCTCCTCTTCAAAGATTTCCCTGAATGAGGCTCCTTTGAACGCACGCTTTATCAAGGCAAGCTTTAGATAATACTCTATTTTATTGGAGACGATCTTTGACTGATAAGTTTCTTTCTTATTAGCAGGACGAAAAGCTGAATGATGTTCTCAAAATTGGGATTCATCAATAGAGACTTTGGATTGGGCATCTTCAACAAGAGGTTCAGAGCTTGTCTCAAAATCGGGATCAACAAAAGTGTTAGAAGAAACACTAGTTAAGATGGAGGCAGCTATTGTTGAGGCTCAGCAGTATAAAGACCAAATTTTTAACCTCGTATCTGAATTGCAAAAAACTAAAAATGATCTTCAATCTACGAAGCTTCACCCGTCAGACCTCCAAAGTGAGTTAGCTTGTTTGGGTTCTGAACTACTAACCCGCCTCAAACCAAAAGAAGTGGGATCGGCCTTGAATGCTAGATTTCAAGAAGGCATTTGTTTGTGTCAACAGATAGCCTTGCTGATCAATCCCCAATTTCCAATTAACTTCTTTGACCATAGAAATAGGGGTGTACAGCGTTGATTCGACTTGAGAGACTTTTCTGATATAGGCAAACCCTCATCACGTCCTTCTGGTAGCCCCTTAACGTAGATTTTTTTTTATGGTGTTAACGTATTAATAGAACTCTTGTATGCATAAATTTTTGAATGTCAAGAGGACTATTTGATATTTATTTTACTGATCATGGTAGACTGAACGTGCTCATCATTATATGTCGGAGTCGCCACACGTGTGCTGGATAGTCCTCTAAGGTTTTAGAATATTTGACCGCTTGTAGGTCGATCGAAATGGATCCAATATTTTTAATTTGATCGCAAATGGGTCACTCGGTATAGAATCAAGGTTTTTATTATTTTTAAGATTGCTTATGGGTCCGTAGGCAAGTAGTGATTGACCACTTGACTTAGGGGTAGCCTAGGTTGATTTGCAACATACAATGTTATATAAAAAATATAAATAGTTAAACGAATAATAATGAAAGATTATTTTTATCAATATCAGCAAGAAACACATATCTTATGATGTATATGTTACCTATAAGGATTCAGGGTGAAAACTACGGATAGAACTTCTTTAAATGGACAGTGTTCCATGTCCTTGGTATCAATTTACCATTTTGGATATGTAACTTTTAAGCGCAATCCCGGAGAATAGCCGAGACAATGAATAGACCTTCCCAATTTAGAGAAAGTTTGTTTCTGTTAATTATTTTGCCCGTTGCTTCAATACTCCTCAGAACCAGGTCTCTAATGTCAAACCGGCAGGCTTTCACTCTTTTGTTATAATATCGAGTGATTTATTGTTGGTAGTTAGCAATGCGAATTTGGGCAGTTAATGTTGTCTCTTTAAGCAGATCAAGTTGTTCCCCGATTTTTTGGGCATTACTGATTGGATCAAAATTCTCAACTCGGAGACTAGGTAACCCGATTTCCACCGGGATGACCGCCTCAGTTCCAAAACATAGGCTGAATGGTGTTTCTCGTGTAGGCTCTTTCGATGTCATCCGGTATGATCATAATACTAACGGTAGTTTATCTGCCCAGGAGCCCCCAGTGTCTTCCAACTTTATTTTCAATCCATATAGTAGAGTTCAGTTGGTAACCTCTACTTGTCCATTTGATAACCTCTACTTGTCCATTTGATTATGGGTAGGCCACTGAGGTATGAACCAGCCGGATGTTCAAATTAGCACAGTATCTAGTAAAACGTTTTCCAGTGAATTGAGTCCCATTGTCAGTAATTATCACTTCGGGAATTCTAAACCGACAGATGATGTGCTTAACGAACTCGATAGCATTGTGTTCCATGATCCGGGCCAATAGAGTAGCTTCCACCCATTTGGTAAAATAATCAATGCCAACCATAACAAATTTTCTTTGTCTGGTTGTTACAGGAAAATGACCTAATATATCAAGCTCCCATTGTGAAAAAGGCCAGGGGGCTTGTAAAGATTTCATTTATGTGGGTGGTTAATGCGTTATGTTGTCATGTAATTGACATTCTCACATTTCTTGGCCGAATTCTATGGCGTCCTTTTTGATAGTAGGCCAATAATATCCTTGACGCATTATTTTGAATGTAAGATTTTTGCCTCCTATGTGCGATCCACATACCCCCAGATGTACTTCGCTCAATACATATTCAGCTTTCTCCGGAGTAAGACAATGCAAATATGGGATTGAATATCCCCTCCGGTACATTATTCCATCTACTATAGCATATCACCCGGCCGTTTTCTTTATACATTTTCTGTCCTCTGGGTTCTCTAGTAGAGTTCCTTCTTTAAGGTATCTCCAATAAGGAGACATCCAATTTTCACTAGTAGAAACTTGTAGAATTTCCTATTCAGATTCTTCAATACTTGGAGTGGATAGAATTTCACACATAATTTTTGAGTATTGCTCAGGATTTTCAATTGCTGCAGACTTCGCTAGTTGATCGGCCCTTCCATTGTCTTCCCTTGAACTATGCACTATTTCTACCTTGTCGAAATTTTTGGTCATACCCCTCACCTTAGCAAGGTAACTCGCTAAGGGAGGGTTTGTGGCTTCGAAGTTCCCTAAGAGCTGATTAATAATTAATTCTGAGTCACTGTAAATAATTATACGTTTTGTTGAGCATTCTTTAGCCAACCGAAGTCCAGCGAGCAAGGCTCATATTCTGTAACATTATTAGTTGTTGGGAATGTAAGCTTCAATGAATAGTTTATCTCCATTCCTTTAGGAGTCCTCAGGACCACTCCTACTCTATTGCCAAATTGTGTTGATAATCCATCAACATGCAATATCCAAACTGGTGCTGTTTCAATCTCAGGGTCGTTCTCATGGGTACCTTGAATTGGTGTCAAAGTTTCAACAATAAAGTCTGCCATGTCCTGACCTTTTATGACCAGTTTTGGTTTAAATTCTATATCAAATTCACTTAACTCGATTACCCATTTTATCAGCCGCCCAGACATATAAGGCTTCTATAAGATTGACTTCAAGGGTTGATCGGTTAGCAGAATTATTTTATGCGCCTGGAAGTAAGGACGTAGCTTTCTGGCTGAATAAACGAGAGCCAAGGCAATCTTTTTTGAATGTGTATAACGAATCTTAGCACAGACTAAAGTCTTGCTTACATAGTAGATCGGCCGTTAAACATTTACCTCTTATTGAATTAAGATCGAACTGAGCGCTACAGGTGAAACCGCCAAGTACAAGAACAATTCTTCTCCTGGTTTTGGTGATGCCAATAATGGAGGGCTAGACAAATATTCTTTTAGTTCCTGGAAGGTATCCTGGCAATCGGATGACCAAATAAAGCTGTTCGTCTTAGTCCCTCTTAAGGCCTTGAAGAAAGGTAAATATTTTTCTGTAGATTTAAATAGGAATCGGAAGAGCGATGCTGGTCTTCCAGTGAGCCTTTGAACGTTTTTTACTGTTTGTGGCAGGCTCATATCTATAATTGCCTTTATCTTTTTTGAGTTAGCTTTAATTCCTCATTTAGAAACGATGAAGCCTAGAAATTTTTCGAAGGATACCCCGAAAGCGTATTTGTTGGATTTAATTTTATCTGGTACTTTCGGAGCACCTCAAAATTTTCATTAAGATCGCCAATATGATCTTTCGTAGCCTTGCTTTTCACAAGCATATCGTCCACATACACTTTCATATTTCGGCCGATCTGAGCTTCAAACATTTTATTCACGAGTCGTTGGTATGTGGCTCTAGTGTTTTTAAGACTGAATGGCATAACTTTGTAGTAGTAGATTTCTTGGTCGGTCATGAAAGAAGAATGCTCTTCATCTTTTGGACTCATCCAAATTTGGTTGTAACTTGAGTAAACTTCCATAGAACTCAACAATTCGTATCCGGATGTCAAATCCACCAGCAAGTCTATTATGGGTAGCGGGAAGCTGTCCTTTGGGCACGCTTTGTTTACGTTAATGAATTCGACGCACATTCCTTACTTTCCATTGCTTTTCTTTACTAGGATCACGTTGGAAAGCCAATCAGGATATTGAACTTCTCGTATAAAACCGGTGTCCCATAGCTTTTTTTACTTTTTCTCATATAGCGATGAGTTTTTCAATAGAGTGGTTTCTTCGTTTTTGTCTAATCAGTTTATGACTGGGATCTAGGTCTAACTTGTGCACCATCATATTAGTTGAGATCCTTGGCATATCGGTGGGTAACCAAGCAAATATATCTGAGTTTTTTCAAGGAAAGCTATCAACTTGATCCCGTGTAGGTTCGGAGAGTGAAGTCCCAATTTATACATATTTCTCCGGATTGCAGGGGTCAAGAAGAATCTGGTCAGTTGTTTCTCCATACTAGGCCTGCTGTAGTGAAGACTTATCTCAGTAATCGAGATCTTCCATTGGTATGTCTGAAATTGCTCAAGTGATCTGGGATAGATAACAAGATCAACCGATTACTTGATCACCTAAGACCTCCTCAATGCCACATGCGGTAACAAATTTTATCTTTAAATGAGGTATAGATGTTACTACCCCAGACGCCGATAGGCAGGGCGGCCCAACATAGCATTATAAATCGAAGGTAAATCAATCACGAGGAATGAGAGTATGCGGGATGTCACTTTAGGGTATGTTCCCAAAGTTACCTCCAATTGAATGATTTCTTATACCAAAACTGGTTCATTATCTAGTCCATAAAGAGGTCATTCGGCATGCCTTAATTGGCCCTTTTTTAATCCTAATTTGAAGAAGGCGTCGAGATAAAGTAAATTGTTAGAACTTTCATTATCTACGAAAATCCATTTCAGTTGGTAATCTATATTACCATCTGAAACAAGTAAGGATACAGTTAGAGGATCGGATGAGGACACTGTACTTGTTCCATGTCATTTTTGCTGAAACTAATAACATTGTCCCTAGCCTCATTCTTTGGCTTTTTAATTTTTATAGTATCTTCAAGCTGATCAGGTTAATGTACTTTGGACGATTTACCCGCGATCATGTTGACCACGCTTGTAGCAACTCGGTTCTTTTGAGGTTATTGTTGCCTTTCTTCTGCTTGTTCAGGGATTTTTTCGAGATTCTTCAAAAATTTTGACAGATGTTGTCTCCGGATGAGGTCTTCAATTTCCCTTTACAAAGTTCGGCAGTCCTCTGTGCTATGTCCTGAAGAGCGATGATAATGACAATACTTGGACTGATCTCCTCCTTTTGGATTCTTGAGTGGCTTTGGCCATTTGAGAAACTTTTTATCCCTTGCTTGCATAAGGATATTTATTCGAGAATCATTCAGAGGGGTTAGGTTCAAGGGTTTAAATTCCCTAGGAACTCCAGGCCCTGTTCTGGGTTGCTTTCTTTCTTGAGAATCCAAGTGATCGTTGTTTCTCTTCTTTTTACCGGGTGGCCCTCGTTGGTTGTGGTCTAACTGTATCGGCTTTTTTACTTCATTAGCTTCTTCCGCTGCAATATATGCCCGAGCTATAGATTCTACTTCACGAAAAGTTTGTGGATCGCTATGTGCCAGATGCTTAAAAAATTCATCCGGTTCCAATGTTGATATAAAAGTATTCAATTTTACTTCATCAGTAATTCATGAAATTTGTCAAGCTTCTTCAATGACTCGAGCCAGGAAATTCTTCAAGCTTTTGGTTGAACCTTGCTTAATTCTAACAAAATGCCAAGGCTGCTTTTCAATTCTTCTGCTAGAAGCAAATTGGGTTAAAAAACTATCAGCCAACTCTTCAAATGATTGAATCGAACTTGGTTATAATCGGTAGAACTAGATCTGAGCGTCTCCTTTTAGAGTCAAGGGAAAAAACTGACATATCGTCATTTTGTCCAAACTTTGAAAACTCAAGAGGGTTCGGAAGGGTCTAGGTGATCCATAGGATCAGCATTTCCATCGTAAGTATCCAAAGACAGCATTTTGAATTTATGTGGGAGAGGTCGTGTACAGATTTTCATTGTGAGTGGTGACCCACGTCAGTCAATAGAATGTCCTTTTGTATTTCCTCTGAACACATGCTGCCAAGTTTTCTCTACCTTTTCCTCCACTTGAGGAATAGCAGCAAATCTCTTAGCATTAAGGTATGTTCTCGATTCTGTGGGTGGTATTTTCGGTTGGGCAAGATGAATATTTCCGTGTGTCGGTTGTACATTACAGGATGCAACTTCATACTCAGACGATATTTGTCCACTTCGAGAGTAACGTGGATTTTGACAGTCCGGATTCTGGTTCTACAAGATGGGGCCTAATCGGCCTTCTAATCGCGACCGGCTTCCCGTATTGCTAGAGGCTACTTGTTCTTGAGCGATCGGTCGGTCTGCTTGTTGGATCGGGTATCTCCTTTTGCGGCCTTTTTTCTTGTTGGTTATAATATGACCAACCGGGATGATAGGTTTGTTTCGTCCAAATTGTGTGCAAAGATTCTGAATTGCTTCTATCATATTATCCATCCGAGTATTGAATGCTTGCATTAACTCCCCTTGTCGATTTTCAGTCTGAATGACAGCAGAAGGAGGGTTGCCAGCGGAAGCAACATCTCTCATAGGGGCGTTGGTTCAGGTTCTTGTGTTGACCATTTCTTGAAGAATGGGATGGGAAAGTTGGCTTTTTTGTCGATATTCCCATAGACGGCGCTAATGATCCGACTTGGATTTAGGGTTTAAACAGGTTTAATCAATGCCGATTTTGTGAGTAAATGCGGATTTAATTATTAATATCTAAAATCTACACATCACAACTAAATAAATACGAGATTGAAGGAAAGTTGAGATTTAACTCAAAATTTTTCTTTATAAACTCAAATCATTCATCTTTCTTCCAAAATATTGAAAGAATACAGGAAAGAGGCAGTATAAAATTTTTATTATTTCAAGACGATTTTGGTGAGTACCAGCTTTACATGGATAATGCTCTCTCCTTTTTTCTTTTTCGTCTCCCCTCATCCGTTCCAAACATGAAATTTTTATATCAGTTTTCGAAGAGACGTTTGGATTAGATCATTCAATTTGAAAACCTGTTTTGCTCTGTTTCAACCGATTACCATGAATGGTTCCTTCCACGTGATTTTAAACTGCAGAAGTTTACTCATATCCATATAATTTTATGGCCCAGTGGACCGTCTTCAATGGGTCTTTCTTCTTCGTTAAATTAACACATATATTGCTGTTTCCATCAATTAGAAAGCTTGACTAATGAATTAAAGGCCCTGAAAAATGTAAGAGCCCATTGCTGAACACAATTATTTTTATAACGAGATTCCTAAAACTTTGTTATTGTTAAGAAATGGACCACCTAATAAAGGACTTCCCCATACTTGCTGAGATCCAAGAGGTGTACCAAGAATTTTGCAGTACTCTTGGTATGTATAGGAAATCTTTTACACGTTATTTAGACATAATTCTGGTGTGAGGAACTGTATTAATTTCAATCGGACGACTGATCCTCAACATTTTTCACATGTATCTACAAAGAAGAAACAATGTATTTGGGATAGGTCAGTTTTCCAATGATGAGCCTGTAAGCTCAATCGTAGGTGGCAAGCTTTACCAAAAACTAGCCAGTAAGGTGAGAAGTATAGGGTGGTCTTAAAAGTCATATCAGGTATTTGCGACAAGCAAATTTAGATAGGTGATTGAGATGAAAATATGATTTTCTAGAGTTCTATAGAATTAAATTAATTTTGAGTGTTATATTCTTTTAAATAAAAAAATTGGTGTTATGATTTCTAATTAGGTTACTCGATGGACCAAGATGAATAAAATTATAAATGCCAAGTGAAAGATTCCGAATGTCTTACCGCTTTTTAGGCCTGCTTACATCATTTTTATTATCACAATTTGACGTTTTGTTTAATTCCAAATTCATTAGTTATTTTATTTATTAACTTTACCACTTTGATACTATTTTTGTAGTTTATTTTAGTATTGCTAACATCTCCTTAATGAATTGGCATCCCAACCTATACGGTGATAAAAAAAGGGTAATATTTGAGCATAATTAACATAGTGTGCCAAATAGTATGGGTCTCTCATGCAAGATTAATGGTCTTTGAATGAATTCATTATGACACTTTGGGTCATCTGACGTCTCAAGCCATTTAACAACCTGGGCTCTAATATCTCAGGCCTTCTATTAACTCGAAGAGTGACAGTTTACACCTTTTGACAACTCGAAATTGATATCTCAAATGTAAAATTTTCATGTTTAGACTATTTACTATATTTTCGGACCCATCGATTTCAAGCAGCGTCCATATTAACCTCTGAAATAATGATATAAATATAATAATTTTATAACATGGAAAATTTAGCATATTTAATAATAGATAGATATTATGTAGAAATGTCCAATCTTGTTTAACTAAATAAATTACTTTTAGCCAATTTAAAACTGAGCGCCTTGCACATTCTCTTAAATTTGGTTATTATTAAAAATTAAGAGCACTACTTATTATTGTTTTGGCAAGTAAACTAACAGTTAAAAATCGTAAGTGATGCGTTGCAGTTGTTAAATAATATTATGTTTGAAGAACACCTACAATGTATCATCTTATCATTATAAATAGAATAAACTCAAAATTTTGATGAAATTAAAATTCTTTTTTAATCTACGACATATATTGACCATGATTTATTAATTATCAGTTGGATCAAATATGTAGTAAATCTCTCCTTTACCTTTAACTAACTAAACATATTTATCATTGCCCACGATGACTAATTCAAAATATTTTGCTATTAAATACATATTAGTAGTATTAAGATCTAATAGTATATATAATTATTTATATAATTCTTATATGAGGACTATCATGACAACAAAAGAATGTTCGCATAAAATAATATCTCAATGGAATTGATTCATTATTATTCTTCTCTAATAAAAATATATATTTGCCACATTAACACCTACACATTGATTATGAGCTTACTCATAATTTTCCGTTAGGTTAGCACGTAGATCACAAATTTATTCGGATCATTTATATTTCATGTTATTGGCCATATACTTTTGAATTCTTGAGATTAAAAATCATAAATAATTAAATCTCAAATATATATATATAATGTATGTATGTATGTATGTATGTATGTATATTATGCGTCATGGATCCAAACTTGAACAGATTAGGGTCAAGTAATCCATCTGGTTTCGATCTCCATTCGTTGAGTTTTGGGTTCTGTATACTACAATTTCAAATAAGAGGTTAGATGATACTAGGATTTGATCCCATTAAAAATACTCCGATACTCAAATCAATAATTGGCCTTCTAAAATTAGAATGTGGATACAATGGATACAAAAATGGATGCAAAAAGTATGTCTGTAAGTGGAAGTGTACTCGTAGGATGAGTGACTTTTGTAATTGTTCGTGAGAAACAGTTTCTCAAAATACTGAGTTCGTTGGGAATTAGTAATAGAGAGTGCATGAGCGTAGGATACTTGAGAGAGCAAGAGAGCTTCTAAGAGTTTTGTAATTGCTTGAAGGCTTTTGTGAGCAAGAAAATGTGTGATTAAAAGCGTTAGCTCCTATGGCCTTTTATAGCCATGGTCACGAGATACCTTTTTTATGTAAAAGGGTTTGATGCTCGCACTTTGTTGGGGATCATTGCCTTTCCTATGTAGGCGTGATCGCCTTTTTGGCTATGACAGTTAAAGAGGCTGATCTCATTCCTTCTGCGTTTTGTCACCGTTAGGGTTTTCAACAGACCGTGCGTAGATTTCGGCGCCTTCCTCCCTGGATGTGTTTTAATTATTGAGGTGACTGTTATAGTGAAGATTACCTTTGTTGTAGATGTGAAAAATTATGGCAGATGACCGTTGTGGTTTGAGGACGGACATGTGGACCAATTTAGACTTGGGTCGTGTGCGTCCTTGGCCTCAACCGGTCTACTGGCAACATTTTTAGTCAACAGAAGCGTTGACTTTCTTGGGCTCAAATGGATTGTCCTGATCTTGGGCCTCCACTAACTACTTGATTTTCGTCCAGTCAGCGACAGCGTTAACCGTCTAAGCAAAAATGGGTCACGGATTTAATCCGATTCCTCCTTCGTGGGCCAGTCCGTTACTGATGTCCTCATCACTAGCCCCCCATACTGGTGGTTTGGGACTCCGGCCTCCAACATGTTCACGATGGGACACTTCTAGTTGGGTAACTTGCCTGAGATAATTTGGTGTGGAAACTAGCAATGGCACTTAGTATACTAATTGCGTTGCCTGCGACTGCTGAACGTAAAGTCAAGGTCTGAAAAGCAAAGCTATAGGAAGCGTTGACCGTCCCAACTTGAATCCAGAGAATTGGTTGGAGAGAGTGTTGATGTGACGGACCAGATTATTCTCCATCAAATAACTTCCGTCAAAGGCAACACAACCTTAAGCCCATAATTAAACTATGGACTTCTACAGAAAATCCGGCAGAGTTTTCTCTGCAACTGGATGAAAACCGAAATACAACCTCTTAAATATCATCTTGTATAAGCACACATCTATCAAAAGGCTTACACACAAAGCCTACAATACGCCACACAGGATCACAATCTGCCATATCTTCCATGGCTCCAATACAGTACACCTATCACTATACTAAATCTAGAGAGATGCCATCTAATATGAAACAAAATTCATAACTTCAATAGAGACGCGAAAGCATACTAAATCATTATAAATGTGGAAACATAACAAAACCATAAATCAATAACAATAAGGAGCCACGCCCAACTCTAAGTGGCTGCTCAAAATCCGATCCAACTCAGAGTCCAAAGCTTTCGCGCACTCTCCGTCCAGCCAATCACGTCAAGCAAGCCTCTCTCCTTGCTCTATCTATCCGGCGTCAGCTAAGTGTTCTTATCTGAAAGGAAACAACAATAGCAGCAAGAGTGAGCTAACAGCTCAGCAAATGTAATCATAAACACCCCTCCAAAACATGTACAAGAACTGAAACGGGAAGGAATACAAGCACTCGCCATAATCAAGAAATAGGAGAAGGAACAGGAACAATTGGAATCACTTGATTCCTACCGTTCTCACGATTACACTGATTGGTCACCATTCGGATTCATTTGATTCTCACGGTTTTCATGATTACATTGGTTGGACATTATTCATTATCATTATTACATCATCTTTGTGGACCCCGGCTAGTAGATCGTACTAACCAACGATGCGAGAGAACGAGGACAAGAATGTGTTCGCTACACATTCTAAAGCCACGGCTACTACTTTCAGTCGGTAGCACACGACCCTCGGTTGCATCCATGCAACAATCATCACAGACAACTACATCTCAATATGTAGCGTCGACAGACACACCCACACCCTCGGGGTCCAGGGCAATCCTCGTTCTTCCACAGTAGTTTCCTAAAGCGTACCACAGACATCACCCGCTCCCACGAGCGGCCGGAATACGTGGCCAAATATTCCTCGGGTTCACACCGCGATGGACATGGTATACTAAAGAATACTACCCATACGACTCAGGGTCCTAGTTTTAAGATTAGGTTCAACACTTGGAGAGGGAAATCCACATTTGCCACACACGATCAAATCTCGAAAAATCTCATTCCCATCACAAGATCTCCAACCGGGAGATTATCTCATCACACACATGTCCATCCAGGAGAGCATCTCATCACAAGCACAATGTGGACTCCCTTCCATTCACATCACGGTTCAAACATCCAATGGGACTCAATTCCCTTAATCACAACAATCAATCCAAGTTCACGAGAGAGATTAGATTTCATACCTTAGACGATCACTAGTCACTTTGAAACCTCGGAGACTCATCCCCTTGCCTCCAGCACACGGATACACGTTCGGAGCTTACACTTATGTTTAAACATTTAAACGTTACTTTCAATACAATTATGGAGGCATATTACTTTACATTCCTCATTTCGTTTTGGGTGATCATGATCGGATCTCATTTTGAACACCCGAACGCCGTACACGGTTCGATACTTGGAAATCAGACGTCCGGTGGATTCGTACACACTCTTTGTACACGAGATTTCACATTTGGATTCGATTTAACTTATCACGAGAGTGGAAGTATGCAACTTCCCATTTATTTCTGGATTATCCACAAGGGAAACTATTAAGGCTCCCGGATGCCACGAACGGGTCAAATCTTGCGAGATTCGACATCCGGTCGATATATATACACAATTGGGATACGGGGATTCATATTCTAGGGTCCTTTCAACATTTCCCGAAGGTGGAAATATACATTTTCCACCTTGGGTCTCAGGTGAACAGTGTCAGCGCCCCTTTAACGGGCTTTGACGCCACGAACGGGTTGAAACGTGCGAGATTGGAGCCGCCGCCAACATATATACATCATTGGGACGTGGGGATTCACATTTTGGGGTCAATTTCATGATACAAGGCCGGAAAACGGGAAATCCCCAATTTTCGTGGGTTAGGGTTTTGGCGAAACCCACCCGGGCGAATCGGACACGATTCGGACAACTAATTACATTTTCTTGGACCTCAAGGCATGGGTTTCATGATTCTAACGTTCACCATGGGCATCGACACAAAATACCTAATGAAAATACGTAAAACAACGAAAGAGAACGAGAAGTGGGTATGAGAACACTTGCCTCGACGCGTGCTTTCACCTTTATACCTGGCTCTTGGACGAAATCGGACTCCCGGGCTCGATCTCCCTTCTTCTGGCGCGCCCTCGCTCTCTCTCTAAAACCCTCGGCCAATCGCAAAATGAGGGAGGAGAGAAACTCGGCGCGTATTTATACTGTGCCTGCCGCTCACGGGCAAGCCACCGCTCGAGCGGCCTCACTTCTGGTTTTTCGGCTCGATAGGAGGGCTCGAGCGCCCGGAGGGCGCCGGTCTGAGCAGTGGCAAGCCAGCAGCAAGCCTACGTTGCGTTTTCGCCGTTCGGGACCTGTTTTGACCCTTCTAACCCAATCTTTCACATCCTTGGACCTTATCCTTGATTATATAACATTAATAAGCCATGATTATCATGCTTTAAAATCCGAAATCGTATTTACAAAGTTACATAACTCGGCTTATAGTTTTCGTTCCCGATTTACCGATTTTTGGCTCTTTGAGCTGTTCATCCGATTCCTCTCATACCTTTTGACCATGATACACCCATATTAACTTAATTTCCTTCTAATTATTATTTTCTTAACTCAGAACCTCACAGTTGATCGGATTCGTTGACCATTTTGATAAAAATCTGGAGAACTGGCTGAAGGGAGCGTTGACGGAATTCATTGACCGTTCTGGTAAGAATTCGGAGAACTAAGTAGAAAGAGGAGCGTTGATTGGATTCATTAACCATTCATGTAAGAATCCGGAGAACTAGTGGGGATTGAATCAATGCGCCATCATGTCATTGGACTGTCAGTCGAAAGTTTATCACGTGTTAACATGCAGTAAATTTGCAATCCTAGTAATTAATTTACCAGAAGATCTGATTCGACTGTGTCCTCTCTGGAGGTGACACATGTCAGCGATGATGGGTGCACCTTTCCGATGCATTACCCTTCTCCGACGGCTGCGGTTCCTTTTTATAATCGTGCGTCCCTTCAAATTTTTCACGCTTTCCTTCTGAAAATTTCTAAGTCACTGGTGCTCTTCTTACTCTCGTTTTCATGGCTCCTTCTATTCTTGAAATTGCTTCCGTGATTTCTCCTAATGAGGTGAGAGAGTTATATGTTGAGTTTAACATCTCACAGAAGATTGTATTCACGATGCCCAGTGAGCACAATAGGCCCTGCTTTCCTCCTAGGGGTCACATTGCTGTATATGAGGCCTATCTAATGAGTGGGGTACGCTTCCCTGTACTAGAGGAGTTGCTTGTCATCTTTATAGCATTCAAAGTTCCTATCGCATGGCTTCATGCCAATGCCATGCGTATCTCTACTCGCTGTGTATCTTCCTCCGTCACCATTCATGATTGCTGACAATAGAGGCAATTAGGGTGATATTTCGATTCACCCAGAGTGGGGACTGAATCTCCTTGTCCCCCAAAGATCTTCATATCAGCAATACCATATACGATCCCCTGAAGAATTGGAAAGACCACATCTTCTTTGTGCACATTGAGGATACATGGCCCTTGTCCCGGGATTGGGGTAAGGTTCTCGAGATTGAGGGCCCAGCACCAGGAGGAGAAGACCGTTCTCCGGTTGGAGTTGCCTGAACTGAAAGCGAAAACTGCGAGACTAGAAAAGGAGGTTGCCCAGGCGGTGGGGTATACTGTAACGTCCCCGGCACATCCGCACTATGGATATTGTCCGCTTTGGGCTGGGGGAACTTACGGCGTCCCAGGCCAACACGCAGCCCCCCCCACGGTTTGTTCTGGCAGATCAATCCACCGCCCCCAAAACGCGTCCACAATGGAAGAGGTATCCACGCCCTTTATAAGGCATGCTTCGTTCCCCTCTCCATCCGATGTGGGACCTTACAGTCCACCCCCCTTGGGAACCCAGCGTCCTCGCTGGCACACCGGACCGGATACCGGCTCTGATACCATTTGTAACGTCCCCGGCGCATCCGCACTGTGGATATTGTCCGCTTTGGGCTGGGGGAACTTACGGCGTCCCAGGCCAACACGCAGCTCGCACGGGTTTGTTCCTGGCAGACGGAATCCACCGCCCCCAAAACGCGTCCACAATGGAAGAGGTATCCACGCCCTTTATAAGGCACGCTTCGTTCCCCTCTCCATCCGATGTGGGACCTTACATATACTGATGAGCTCCTGGGAAAGATAGTTTCGTTAGAGAACAAGCCATCTACTTGCATATGTCTGCATGAGGTTTCTCAGGCGTTGTGGGAACGATTATGGGAAGCCATCACTATTAGTCACCGCATTGCCCAATTGGTGGACCCCAATTTTTCCATTGGTGTCCTTAACCCAGTGAACTGTACTGCCAGGTGATGTGAGAGCATTGTGGACTAGTCCCGGAGTGAATAGAGGCCTCTCCTGCCTCATCCTGGGAGCTCTACTCCTTTGTAGAGATTTTGTATCCCTTGTTTTTTTATTTTTAGATGTAACTATAAATATAATTTTATCATTAATAAAGCAATCATTTTACTGACATATTACATTTCATGACGTTGCTTTTATTACCTGTCCTTTTAGTTACTTGTTCATTGTATTAGCCAGCTTGCTTGGTGTACTTTGTACAAGTTGGCCATTCGTCTCGCAATACTGGAGTCATTTGTTGTGTTCTCAGATAGACTTAAGTCGTCGAGGAGATATCAAGGTGAATCTTGATATCGTATCAAATTGGTTTTATACTCGAGCGTAAGTTGAGGCTTGGGTGGCATTGCCCATGTATGATCTTGGGTGGCCAACTTTTGGACGGAGCACTTTGTTCCTGAGGTATTGACTGTCGTAGATTGACAACGCTAACTCCTGTTGGAGGAGGTCGTCACGTATGTCGTTTAAGCCCACTAAGGTTTGAAATTAGATCGCGAACGGCCCACTTGGATAATCAAAGTTTAATTCGACCGCTTATAGGCTGCCTGAATGACTAACGTTTAATTCAACCGCTTATGGGCCACCTGGATGACCAGGATTTAATTAGACCGCTTACAGACTGTCTAAATGATCAGAATTTAATTTGACTACTTATGGCCCGCCTGGATGACAATGGCTTAATTATGAAGGGGTAAAAACTCGCCAGACTTAGGGGCAGGCGAAGTCGTTTATTTAGTGTAACCTATAAGCAAGCATTCATATAAAAAAGAAAAAGAAAAAAAGAGATACAGGGCACAATGCAAATGGAAAAGAATTTTCTTTTATCAATGACAATATATGTTACAATCATACTCATGTCATACGGATGACCTATCTGGATCTTCACCGGAAGAATGTTTTAGGTGAATCATATTCCATGTCCGTGGGACCAACTTGCCATTCTGGGTTCAGAGTTTGTATACTCCATTCCGCAAATGATTGAGATTAGAAACGAGCCTTCCCAATTCGGAAAAAGCTTATTCCGGTTGGTGGTTTTGCTTGCAGCCTCCATGTTTCGTAAGACCAGGTCTCCAATTTCAAATTGTCATGCTTTCACTTTCTTATTGTAATAGCGGGAGACTCGTTGCTAGTAGGTAGTTGTCCGCATTCTGGTTGCGTCACGGGCTTCCTCCAATAGATCTAGGTGTTTCCTGATCTTCTGAGAGTTGTCAAGTGGATTGAATGCTTCGACCCTGAGGCTTGAGAGCCCAATCTCAACAGAAATTACCGCTTCAGTCCCGTAGCAGAGGCTAAAGGGAGTATTGCGAGTTGGTTCTTCTGGAGTCATCTGGTATGACCATAGGATGGAGGGTAACTTGTTGGCCCAGAAGCCCCCAGTGTCCTCCAGTTTGGTCTTTAAACCATGGAGTAGCGTACGGTTGGTGATTTTAACTTGTCTGTTTACTTGGGAGGACGCCACCGAAGTATAGACTAATATGATACATAGACTAGTGTAATACTTAATGAAGCACTTCCCTGAGAATTGAGTTCTGTTGGCAGTCACGATAACTTCAAAAACGCTAAATCTGCTCACTATACTCTAGCAGACGAATTCCAGTGCATTGTGCTCGATGATCTGGGCAGTTTCAACCTATTTGGTGAAGTAGTCTATATCCGCAATAATAAACTTTCTTCCCCCGGTTACGATGGAAAATGGGTCGAGAATATCGAGCCCCTATTGCGCAAAAGGCTTAGGAGTTTGGAGGGATTTCAACTCCGCGAGTGGCTAATGGTAAATATTGCTATGTAGTTGGCAATTTTCGCACTTCTTTACGAACTCTAGGGCATCCTTCTTCATTATAGACTAGTAATATCCCTGCCTTATGACTTTGAATATTAAGTTCTTGCCGCCAATGTGTGACTCACATATCCCGATGTGGACTTTGCTCAATGCGTAGTCGGTCTCCTCGAGAGTAAGATACCCGAGGTACGGAGTCGAATACCAACGACATTAGAGCTGTCCGTCGACTATGGTGTACCAGTCAACCGTCTTCTTGATTCGCTTAGTTTCGTTCGCATTCTCTGGCAGTACTCTATCCACCGGATATCTCCAGTAAGGTGTCATCCAGTTTGCAAGCCAATCCCCGTTGCAATGCCCTTGTCGACCCGTTGCATTGCAGCAGGGCCACAATCAAACATAGGTTTTTTTGAATAAACAGTCTCACATTGCTCTGGCAAAAATAGTACATTTGCAAGCTACTCTATAAATTCAGGTACCTTTAAGTTTGGAAGGACAAGCTCGAAGAAGTTCAAAAAGCTCCATAAGGCTCCACATGGCTCGAAGAAAGGTGTAGTCGTTGCTAGCCAATCTCTAACGAGAGCAGACTAGTGGCTAGGAGACCCTCGGCCCTTCTCCCATCAAGGAGGCTTCTTGACCCTCCGCTTGTCTGGAGGCCCCCTCGCCATCCTCCAATCCTGGAGGCTTTTATCCTTCCTCTTGTTTGGAGGCCATCGGCCGTCCACCGCAAAGAGGCCCCCATTCCTCCTCCCATCCGAAGGCCATCGACCCTCCGCTGCTAGAAGGCCCCCAGCTCTTCTCCCATCCGGAAGCCATTGGCCCTCCTATCGTTCGGAGGCCCTCAACCTTCTGGCAGCCAGGAGGCCCTCAGCCCTCCTCCCGTTCAGAGGCCATTAACCCTGCGCTAGCCAGGAGACCCTCAACTCTCTGCTAGACAGGAGGCCCTCAGCCCTCCTCCCGCCTACGGGCCATCAATCTTCCGCCAGCTAGGAGGCCCTCAGCCCTCCGCCAGCCAGGAGGCCCTCAGCCCTCCTCCTGTCTAGAGGCCATTATCCCTCTTCTAGTCCGAGAGGCTCTTAGCCCTTGCCCGCCAGGAGGCCTTTAGCCCTCCTCCTGTCCGGAGGACATCCGCCCTTCTCCCACCAGGAGGCCTTCAACCATCCTTCTGTTCGGAGGCCATCAGCCCTTCTCTAGACCCAGAGGCCCTTCGACCCTGCTCCAACTAGGAGGCCCTCGGCCCCCCATCTTGGAGCCATGAGTCTTCTGTATTGGAGTTAGGAGCTCACCGTCCAAGAGTTAACCTTCCGCTCAAGTAACCAAGATGTTGACCCACCAATGTAGCTTAGTCCTTTTTCTTTAAGCCCCCATCCGCATGTGCGCTTCTAAGCCGCCCATTTATTGGGCACACCTCTAAATCGTCTTGTGCGGGTGCACCTCTAAATTGCCTTCCTCTGAGACACCTTTAAGCTGCTCCTTACCGGGTGCACTACTAAGTCGCCCCTCTGCCGATCGCACCACTAAGTCACTCTTTTGCCGGGCGCACCTCTAAACTATAATCGGTTGGGGCATCCAAACGCTCCATCCACTACTATATGCATATATGCATTCATCGTATTCTCTTAATATCTTTCTATTTTCTAAGAAAAATTTTTGACTTAAATGTCGGAGGATATATAGTAGGAGCAATTCCTGCCGACCTTTGATCTTTTCTTTGCAGTTTGTGTTGTACAGGTTCCAAATTAATAGCGATGGAGATCGGACCCGCTCTAATTCAACCCGCAACGAAAGAATGAAAGGGTCCCTAATCTGTATCATAACCCGAAAACTAAGGACGTCTGATTCTAATATTGCATTGTCGAGATGTTCATATCCTATTATATAAATAAATAATCACAAATAAAATGATAAAAATAAAAAGATAACAAAATACGTAATAACAAATTAGTAAACCAAATAAATACATAATAATTGAATCGCAGGATATGCTGTTAACAAAAAAAAAAAAAGTAATTATATAATGGAAAAGCTTGATGATCATTATAACGGACTTAATACGGAAAGACCCAAAAATTATTAAAAAAAAAGATTCAAAAAGAAAAAGAATATCCCATAAAATGACAAAAATAAAGATTGATGCGGAGACTCCGAAGCTCCAATAAAGCGCCCAACTCAGCTAGACTATTGAGTCCTCTTATCATCATCTCCTCTCTAGCCACTTAAACTTCTCTCTTTCTACCGCTGCGTCTCTCCCTCTCTCTCTCTCACTCACACCAGAATCCTTCGATGGCATCCTCTACTCCTCCACACTGCCCAATCACAGCGACAACTTCAAAACCCTACCAAAACAACCATCACCCTCACCACAAAACCCTTCAAAACCGCCCTCAAAGCCACCCTCAAAATCACCACCGCTGGGCTTCCCAAAAAGTCTCCCTCCACCCAACTACCACACCCACCACCACAGCCCCTTTTAACCCCACCTCCCAAAGTCCCAACTTTCTCTCCCCTCTCCCATCTTCCGACAAACCCCATCTCTCCTCAGACTTCAGAGGCAAAAAATCCACCCGCTTCGTCTCTAAGCTGAATTTCAATCGTCCCAAAACTTCGTTTTCTACCCGACACAGTTTAATGGCAGAAGAAGCTTTAAACCACGCAATTCGATTTGCCCATGACGATAAAGACATAGAAAATGTACTTCTTAGCTTTGAATCGAAGCTTTGTGGCTCGGACGATTACAATTTCTTGCTTAGGGAACTGGGAAATCGTGGAGAATGTTCAAAGGCGATGTCTTGCTATGAATTTGCTGTGAGAAGAGAGAAGAAGCTGAGTGAGAGAGGTAAGTTGGCTAGTTCTATGATTAGTATATTGGGTAGATTGGCAAAGGTTGAATTAGCTAGGAATGTGTTTGAAAATGCTGTCGATGGGGGCTATGGTAACAGTGTTTATGCATATTCTGCATTGATTAGTGCTTATGGGAGAAGTGGGTTTTGCAATGAGGCGATTGGAATCTTTGAAATGATGAAAAGTAAGGGTTTAAAGCCGAATTTGGTCACCTATAACGCAGTGATCGATGCATGTGGCAAAGGAGGTATCGAGTTCGAGAAGGTTTCCGAGATTTTCGAAGAAATGTTGGGTAATGGGGTCTCCCCAGATCGCATTACCTTCAATACGCTGCTTGCAGTGTGTAGTAGAGGTGGGTTGTGGGAAGCGGCGAGGAATTTGTTTAGCCAGATGGTTTATAGGGGGATTGATCAGGATATATTTACGTATAACACTCTCTTGGATGCGGTTTGTAAAGGTGGGCAAATGGATTTGGCTTTCGAGATAATGTCTGAGATGACTGCGAAGAATACTATGCCTAATGTGGTTACTTATAGTACAGTCATTGATGGTTATGCAAAAGTGGGTAGATTAGATGATGCCTTAAATTTGTTTAATGAGATGAAATTTACGGGTATTGGTTTAGATAGAGTCTTGTACAATACGCTGCTTTCAATTTATGCAAAGCTAGGAAGGTTTGATGATGTTATGGACGTTTGCAAGGAGATGGAGAATGCTGGGATTAAGAAGGATGTGGTAACTTACAATGCTCTCTTGGGAGGTTTTGGAAAACAAGGGAAGTATGATGTGGTTAAGGACGTGTTTGGACAGATGAAAGCTGAGCATGTTATGCCCAATTTATTGAGTTATTCTACACTGATTGATGTGTACTCTAAAGGAGGACTGTATCAAGAAGCAATGGAGGTATTCAGAGAGTTTAAGAAGGCTGGTTTGAAAGCCGATGTTGTGCTTTACAGTGCCCTTATTGATGCCTTGTGCAAAAACGGGCTAGTGGAATCCGCTGTCTCATTGCTTGATGAGATGACAAAAGAAGGCATTAGGCCTAATGTGGTTACATACAACACCATAATTGATGCATTTGGTCGTTCCGCTGCAGCAGAGTGTTCAATTGATACAGCAGCTATTGAGGCAGATGAGACGCAGGTGCATCTTAAAAATGCCACTGGAAGCAAGTTGCAAGATGGAGGCGACAACAGAATCATCAAGATTTTCGGGGAGCTAGCAGCTGATAAATCAATTAATGCCAAGAAATTTAACAAGAGTAGGCAGGAAATGCTGTGCATACTGGGAGTCTTCCACAAGATGCATGAACTGGGGATAAAACCAAATGTTGTAACCTTTTCAGCCATTTTAAATGCTTGCAGGTAAGTGTTCTACTTCTTAATTGAAACATAACATCTTCTTACCCTAGCCACAACAAGTCTCTGTCTTAATTGAAACGTAACATCTAAATTACCGAAAACCCTCCACCATAAATACAGATAATATATCTGGAATTTCAAAACAATTACATCATCCCAAAATTAATTATAATTCATACTTCCACTGTGCACTGTCTCTATCAACCCAAACTTCTAAAACTATTCCACACCAGAAATTATTAAGGATGAGCTACGACATTCATTCCTTAGGGAGCTCTGCCTTAGAGAGCACTACTAGGGTAGTAGATAGCCCATTTATTCCTTTCGGAATAGCTCCATTTTACTCGGTGTGGCTCTCCCAGCGTTAGCTCTTTTCGTGGCCAGGCTGAAAGCTAAATTCATAATGTTGTTCTCATAATTCCTAGGGCTCTAATTAGTCATTTTCTTAGTAAAAGCATATATTTGATACATAAACTGATGGCTTCCAATAATAAAATCCTATATCACTTCTTACCTCCTCCATTTTTGTCCTCTCTCTCTTCTTGTCTTTCTTTATTTGTTTCCCCTACATCCTTCCCTGGTTCATTTCCATTATCTTTCCCCCCCCCCTTCTTGTCTTGCCTGTTTTCTGTCTCCTCCACTTTTTGTCAGTTCAATCATCCGGTGCTTAGCACTGTGTCATAGGATGACATTTTCAACTAGTTCACCAATTTAACGGGTGCTTGGCATTACTACCTTGGATCTAGTAAGTCAGCCGAATCCTTACACTTAGAGATAAGTTAAGTGATTCGGAAGCGAGATACGAGCACTTAGGAACAAGCTCGAAAGTAAAAAGAAGAGCGTGGAAGAATGCACAGATTATATTGCTTAAGAACTTTTGTGTTTTATAGATGAAGTCCTCTCCCCTTTTGTAGTGAAGCTTCTCCCATCCACCTCCTTAATCAATTACCAAGATTATCCCATATGGATAGTTAGGATTGAGTTCCTAGATTTCTCTTAGAACATTCCTCTTAGATGCCATCTCTAAAATTCTCCACTATCTTCCTCGTTCTAGAATATTCTATTAGAATATTTAGATATTTACAAGGGGATATCTCTATATTCTTTTGAAATTTTTTAGAATATTTCATCCTATTCTAGATTACTCAACTATGCATAGCAATAATCTTGCACCGCTGTATAAGTCTAGAGCTTTACAAATATACGGTTCGGGTACTGGTGCGGGTCAACCTCTAAGTCCATGCTTGGAAGTAGGCCATATGTGACATTCTCCCTCCCCTGAGTCCTTGACGTCCTCATCAAGCTTTCCACTTCGAAACCTCTTGATTGCATCTAGGAACAACGACATATCTTCCCCGCATTTCCAACTTGCCTCACTATTGGGTAATTCCTTCCATCGTACTAGACACTTGCCATACTTAGGGACCTCGCATTGCCTCACGATGTGATCTATAATGATCTCCTCAACCTTTTCGTCATACGAAGTCAAGGTCATGGGTGGGGTTCTATGTGACTTGCCTCTGTTAGGATTTTCCATGTCCACATGATATGGCTTGAGGAAACTTACCTTGAAGACCGAGTGGATGTAGAGTTTTGATGGCAACTCCACTTGATAGGACACCTTACCACCTTCTTCACAATAGGATACAATCCTTTGTATCTCCGTACTAAACCCTTTTTATGCTTGTTTGAAAATCTAGCATTGTTGAGGTAGTAGCTTTACCATCCTCTAGTAAATTTATAGGTTGAAGGGCCAGTACTTGTATATCCCATTGCTATGTTCTAAGGGGAGAGGGGTTGATGCCCCAGAGCAATCTCAAATGGGTTTTGTTCCATCGCCTCACTCCATTGCATGTATGAGAATTGTGCCTCACTAAGTAGTTTAGCCCAATCCCACTAATTAGCGCTAACAAAATGTTTGAGATATGACTCAAGTAAGCTATTCATCCATTCTATTTGGTCATCTGATTGCGGGTAAAAGCTCATAGAGAATGAAAATTGGACCCCAGGAGCTTAAAAAGCTCCCTCTAATACTTCCTTGTGAAGCAAGGATCGCAATCACTCACAATACTCCAAGGAAGATCCCGATACTTCACCACATTCTTGAAGAATAAGTGGATACCTTTTTTGGCTGTGTAGTCCTGCGGGGTAGAAATGAAAGTGCCATACTTAGAAAACCAATCCACCCCACTACTATGAGGGAACCGTTCCCCTCCGACTTGGGGAGTATTGAGATAAAGTCAATACTGATATATTCCGAAGGTCGCTCTGGTATCAAAAAGGGCTCTAAGAAACCTGCGGGTTGTCTTGTTCCACCTTGTCTTGTTGACACACAAGGCAAATTTGTACATAGCTCTCCACATTGTCTTGCATTTAAGGCTAATAGTAGGTCTCCTCTAGTAGTGCCATTGTGCTGTATCCTTGAATGTCCAATTTACTTTGAGTCATGGTGTTCTTTCATTAGCTCCTTACAAAGATTCCCCCACTTGGCACGTAGATGTGGTTCCTTAGTCTCCCACAATTAGCAGCTTTTACCCTCCTTAACTATCTCTACTAGTCTAGTGGTTAAATGGTCATGTGTCAATCCTTACTTGACATAATCAAGGATGTTGCATAGGGATGGTCTCACTGCTACAAGTGCAGCTTTACAACTTAGAGCATTAGCGACGATGTTGGTCTTACCTGGCTTGTAAGCCATATCATAATCAAACTCGGCGAAGAAGTCCTGCTAATGAGCTTTCTTAGGGCTTAGCCCTTTTTTGTTATTAAAAGTAACTTGTCACCACATTGTCCGAATAATAAACTTACTCCTGAGCAAATAGTGTCTCCAAACCCACAAGCAATGTATGATGGCGGTCATTTCCTTGTCATGTATGGGGTAACGCCCCTCGGTGTTGTTCAGTTCGCAACTCTTGTTGGTGATAAAATGTTCACCTTATATAAGCATCTCACAGATAGTGGAGTCAAAAGCGTTTGAATGAGCTTAGAATGGTTTAGAGTAGTCAAGCAATGCAAGAACTAGCTCCTTCATCACGGCGTGCTTCTGGTCCTTGAATGCATCTCTACAGGCTTACGTCCACTCTCAGGTTATCTTCTTTTTTAATAGTTTTGTCAAAGGAGTGGCCCTTGCCAAATAACCATAAATGAAATTCCCATAGTAGTTCACTAAGACAAGGAATTACTGTAGCTCAAAGAAGTTCTTAGGTGGTTTTCACTCTTGGATAGCCTCAACCTTGGCCTCGTCCATGTAGATCTTTCCTCCCTATATTTGATGTCTAAATAACATCATCTCATCTTGGACAAACGAGCACTTCTCTGGTTTAACATAGAGTTTGCTATCACTTAGCACCTAGAAGGCTTGCCTCAAATGCTCTACATGGTCTTACAGATATCTGCTATACACCACGATATCAATCAAGTATACCACAACAAATTTGACCAAGAAGGGATGAAATATTTTGTTCATTAATGTGCAGAAAATAGCCAAGGTGTTAATCAAGCTAAAAGGCATGACAAGAACTCAAAAGATCCATACCTCGTAATGCATGTCGCCTTCGGCTTATCTCCATCCACAATTCGTACTTGCCAGTGCCTAAATTGCAAGTCTAGCTTGAAAAACCATCAGGCTTTCCCAAGTCGATCGAAAAGATCATTCACCATTGGGATTGAACTCAAAAGATCCATATCTCGTAATGTATGTTATCTTCGGCTTATCTCCATCCGCAATTCATACTTGCCAGTGCCTGAATTGCAAGTCTAGCTTGAAAAACCATCAGGCTTTCCCAAGTCGATCGAAGAGATCATTCACCATTGGGATTGAATACTATTCTTCAGACTCACCTTTTTAAGTGCTCAATAGTTGATACACATATGAAGACTTCCATCATGTTTCTTTTGGAATAGTACCAGGACGCCAAAGGAGGCCTTAGAAAGCCAAATAAATCCAACGTCTAGCAACTCTTGATGTTGCTTTTTAGCTCCAACTCTAGTGAAGTCATATGGTAGGGTCTCACAGCTGTCAACTTGGCTTCAAGCTCCAGCTCGATTTGGTGTTCAACTTCCCGCCTAGGTGGGAGTTTCTTCGGTAGTTCCGGTGGCATCACATTCTTAAATTTTGCGAGCACTCTAGTGATGTCTTTGGGTATCTCAAGAGATCTTTGCATGTCCAGATCCTCCTTCTGTGCCACCAAATATGACTCATCGCCTCTCTTGAATCCCTCTGAGAACTAGAGAGCCAAAAGTATCTAAGTTTCCATCTTCCTCTATTTGATGGGCATGACATAAGATTGATGCCCCATCGATATCTGCATAGTATTGTTACTTGGGAAGGATAAGGGAATTGCCATACTCTTGAAATCTATGCCTAGCACCATCTGGTAATCATCCATAAGCACTACCATCAAGTTCACGGTGCCCTTCCATTCTTCTAAGTGAATAGGGACTTTATGTGCAACACCTACAATAGGCTGTGAGGAAGAGTTGACGGGCTTCATTGAGCCTAGCTCCTTGGTGTATTGTTGTCTCAACCTCGTGGCTTCGCTTGCAGCAATATAGTTATGTGAAACCCTTGTGTTGACCAATGTCTTAGTGATCGCTTCATTCACCTGGGTCCCCACAAACATCAAGCCTTTCCTTGGCTTGTCCTGCACCTTCGAGGCTTCATTGGTCTTTACCTTCGCAATAGCTCTGCTAGAGACGGAGTTTAAAAACCACATCAATCAAATGCATGCTTCTTCTTGCATCCTCTGCTCATAGGCCGAGACTATAGCATTAAGCTGCCTTCGTTGAGGACAGTCATGGACATAGTGCTCACCACCACAAAGGAAGCATTCCAGTGGTCAAAACTTTCATTGCTCCTTGTTCCCTTCCATGCTGAAATTACCCTTTTCCTTCTCTTTGCCTTTGTCTCAATTGGTAGATGGCTTACCTCCCTTGTAGTGGGGTTTGTCTCCCTCACCTTAGTTGGAAGCGCTTTTCTTTGGCACGTCCTTCTTCATGTCACATTGGAACTCTATTAGTAACTCCGCTATTTCTATGGCCGAAGTAAGATCTTGAATATTCCTCCGCTTTAACTCTTGCTCCACCAATATTTGTAAGCTGTCCATAAAGTAGAGTATGCGGCTCTTTTCCATCATGTCGGAGATCTCTAGCGTCAAAGTGGAATGCTCCTTAATGTAGTCGTTGATAGCTCCACTATTCTTAAGGGCACACAACTTCTTCATGGTCATCTCCTTGGTTTTCTTGAGATAGAACAGGCGCTTGAGTCCCCTCTTGAACTCATCCCATGTGTCTAGGGTGCAGACCCTGATCAATGTCACCATTGTGCCTCCTCCACCATAGCGTGGCATCATGCTCAAGATATAGAGTATAAGTGCTTATTTTTGTGGCATCATTATTAATGTACATTGCATTTAGATAATGTTTTATTTACTAAATAAAATTATTGAGTTCTTTAGCGTCACACTTACTAGTGTACTTCGGAGGTTTTGGGACTTTCACCTTAAGGATGATGCTTCCCCTTTCACCATTTGCCATTGCCACCTTTCACATGGTTAGATTTGCCTCTAATCTGTGGATCTTCTCCCATAAGGAGTGGAGTTCCCGCACTACTGGGCCACGAAACTCCTCCATCTCTTTCTTTAATGAGTCAACCAAGGAGTTGAGTGTTCTTGGAACATGCAGCCAAACCTTCAACATCTTCGTGCTCCTCTACCCTAGAGTTAAGGGTGTTGAGGCGCTGATGAGTATCACCCACCACAATCTCCACTCTAGCTATCTTGGCATCAAAGCTAACTAAAGTGTCCTTGGAGAAAGTTCTCCCCTTGGATGAATCCTTTTTTTCTTGGGCATGATCCTAACCGTGCTTATTAACAACTTCGGAAGAGATTATAATCCTTCATTTGTCACCGGATATAATTATGATCCTTCTTGTAACTTTTCTTTGATACCACGTGTCATGGGATGACACTTTTAACTAGTTCACATGTGTGGCACTTAGCGTCACTACCACTTTGGATCTAGTAAGTTAGCCCAGCTTTCACAATTAGACACAAGTTAAGTGACTCTAAAGTAAGATATGAATACTAAGGAACAAGCTCGAAAGCACAAAGAAGAGTGTGGAAGAATGAAGAAATTGTATTACTTGAGAACTCCTTGCTTTGTGTCTTACAAATAAAGTCCTACTCCCCTTTTATAGTGGTGTTTCTCCCATCTACCTCTTTAATCAATAAACAAGATTATCCCACATAGATAGTTAGGATAAAGTTTCTAGATTTTTCTAAGGATATTCCTTCGAGATACCATCTCTAGAATTCACCACTATCTTCCTCATTCTATAATATTCTACCAGATATCTAGATATTTACAAGGAAGACATCTTTACACTTTTTCGGAGGTTTCTAGAATATTTTACCCTATTTTAGATAATTCAACTATGCATAGTAATAATCCCACAAGCCTATACAAGTCTGGAGCAGTACAAATATATGATTCAGGTACCGATGTAGGTCAACCTCTGGGTCCGTGCTCAGGAACTGTCCATTGGTGGCAACTGACAATCAACAAATGTCATCATCCCTCATTCCTCCTTTTTCGTTTTCCTAGGTCTCACAATCCTATTGAATTGCTATCCTTTCTTCCCAGTTGCACAGCAACTCTGTGGGGTTAATTGATTACACTGTTCATTGTTAAGACATTTTTATGACCCCTTTTTTTCTGGGATGAAAACTCAATTTCAGCTCGCGACCAATATTCTGGAGATTACAATTGAGATAGCATGCTTGTGTACATTGACATATCAAACTACACTATGCAATGGCATTTACTATCTCGTCTCATCATGCATTGGTTTGCCCCTTCACCGCGGCAAATACAATGGGTTATCAGCATAAATTGGTCTCCTGTGCCAGCTGTGCAATTCATTCTAGGATGCTTTTATGCTATTTAGAGAACTGTGCTTGTTTGATAGTAAAATTAATTCACTGATCCATTTTTTTTTATTTATATTATCCCCTTCATTTGATCATCCAGAACTGAATCTCAAACTTGCTAAAACTGGCCTGAACTCAGCCTGCATTTTGGGATAGTTTGCATGTGCCCATGGATAAATCAGACTACACAATTCCAATGGCAAACTGTATCTGGCCTCATTTTGCATTTTGTTTATCATGGATTCATCAGCTTAAGTTGGTCAATGCAGCCAGTGTAATTCATTCGAGGATGCTTCTAGGCTATTAGAAGAACTCCGCTTGTTCGATGATCGGGTCTATGGAGTAGTTTATGGACTTCTTAGAGGACAAAGGGAAAATGTCTGGCTTCAAGCCCAGTCCCTTTTTGACGAAGTTAAGCAAATAGACCCATCAACTGCCTCTGCCTTCTATAATGCTCTGACTGATGTGTTATGGCATTTTCGTCAGGTAAGATTTGGTTGTGGCTTTGAACTTCTATTGCATGGTTGCACATTATAGATGATGGGCTACTTCTTTTCTCTGGTGTAAATAATAGTAATGAGAAACAGTAATTAATTGGGCATGTAAGTTTCTTGCCTTTCTGGCATTCCTCATCAGAATAATTCCAGAATCTGGGTAATTGCATTGGTTGCTCCATTGTCTCTTATACAACCTTCATGAGGGAATGCTTTCTTTTGTATTATCCACATTTCATTAGCTTCCAGCTGTGCAAGTGTTATTTAACAATTGCCTACTCTTACTATTTTGTAAAGGCTCTTAATTTTTGGGTGAACAATCATACTGCTATTTGACTTGGTCTGGTAAAGGCTTCTTACAAATTTCTGAGGGAGCAACTTCTAGTTTGTAAGGTTCTGACAGTGAGAACAAATGTATGGTTGTATTTTGCCTGTGGCTGGAAAATTATTGGTGAAATGGTAGAAAATTTCATGCTGAAGTGTAACCAGGGACCTTAATCATCCCTTGATTTAAGAAATGCCAGGTTTAGTCGATGTTCATGCTGTTTGGTATTACTGTAGTTTGATTGATATTGTGCCTGATGCCTTGGTATGAAGGATGTCTTGCCTTCTGCACTGCCCGCAGGTTACTATTTTCTCTTTCTTCGTGAATGCCCTGCCTGATACTGATTTGCAATTTTTTATCTGAGGCATGTTTTAAGGTTCATGCTTTCTTTTGTATCAAATTGAAATGTTTTATCATTTTGTTTCTGTTTTGTGATCCATAGAGACGAGGTGCCCAGCTGGTCGTGCTGGAAGGAAAACACCGCAACGTGTGGGAGAATGTGTGGTCTGATTCTTGCTTAGACTTGCACCTCATGTCCTCTGGGGCTGCTCGGGCAATGGTTCACGCATGGTTGCTTTATATACACTCAATCGTCTTTGAAGGCCATGAGCTGCCAAAGCTGTTAAGGTCTGTCAACTATTCACACTTATAGAGGGGAAGAGATAGTTCTACCGTAAGTTAAGAGTGCTTCTATTCTCAAAAGAAATTACACTAAATTGAGTGGAGTGGTAAAAACCGATTCATATAGTCAACCCCATTAGTGGGACTTCAAGCTTTAATATTGGTATCTGTGACCCCCCATATGGTAGGAGTCTGTTCCTGCATTTATTTGCATTTATTTGGGTATTGATAGAGGATAATGCAAGCTGATTAGCTGTACTTTTGTGAGCAGCATCTTGACAGGGTGGGGCAAACACAGCAAAATAATTGGCAATGGGGCCCTTAGACGGGCAGTTGAAGGCCTCCTCAGTGGGATTGGTGCACCCTTTCAGGTCACCAGGTGCAACATAGGAAGGTTCGTGTCGACAGGAGCTGTGGTGGCAGCTTGGTTGAAAGACACGGGAACATTGAAGGCGCTTCTCCTTGAGGATGATAGAGGTCACTCTGAAACCCCAAAATTTGATCACAACTCCAACTTGCAGCCTCTCCCATTGTAGCAATTTCTGGTCTCTTGTAATGAATGAATGTATTTATCTGTTCTCATGCTATTATCCCAACACTTAGGATGAGAGAGCCATGAAGGGCTGGCTGCCTCCCACTTTGGGGCTTTTAGGTTCCGGGCCTTCACGGGCTTAAGTGAGCGCATGCTTATTTCTGTGGGCACTTACTTTATCAACTTGGGCCTCGGAGGGCTGCAATTGGGCGTTGGTTGAGCCCATTTATGTAGGCCCATGAGGTAGGGCCTATTGTCTGTGGAGCTGTCCATTTAGGCCCATTTTGTATTGGTTCTCCAGCAGCAGATTGCGTTTGTTTACAAGATTACGCACATACTGTTTGCGTTCTCCAGCAACTGTAATGATAAGGCCATCGAAATTGGATGAGATTTGCTTAATCTAATCTCTTTATCCGACCATTTGACTTGCATTCTCCAGAACTGCAGGTGTTCAAATATGTGTGAGGGGTAATTATCTGTCCACCACTAATGGCGAGTGGATGTCAATTTTGATTTCTTGATGATAAAGTCGTAAACAAATAGTACGCCCTTGATCATTCTACCCCTTTCGAAGTGGAAAACGGTAAAAATGCCTTCTTTGATTCAGTGACAAATGGAAGTAAACGCGTGAGATGTTCGTTGTCGTTTTCAAAAAGCGATTTCGAAAAATAGTTTGAATGTATAATTTCTGCTTGATCTCTGAAAATGGAATTCGGATAGTGTTAAGGCAAGGCTTGGCCGTCTAAACAACCCAACGTGAACCGGCGGAGGACTTACGTCTTGCCTGTAAGCTGTTGCGCATGCGTGCTCTAAGAAATATGGGACTCTTTCGTCTAGGCAAGAACTGTTTTTATAGGCAATGAAATGAGCTCCTTAATTGGCAGTGACTTCACCTAAATGCCTTGGTAAACTACATGTATATATACATTTTCCCTTTTTCCAATCAAAATTATGTAATAGTACTTTATTTTCCTCTTATTTGAAAATTGAAGTTAATATTTACCTAATATAATAAATTCATAATTACAATTATACGAAGTGAAGTGTAATATACTAAAATTTTTATCTTAATATCAAGGTGTAAATTCTATATCAAGTTTAAATTTGTAAAATTGAGGTTAAAAGAAATATATATTTTTTTTATTTTACTTATAGTAAATATTAGATTGATATAAGTTTAATTTTTAAAAACTAAAATTTCAATAAAAGTTGGGTGGATATGTAGCAATGATCTAACAAGAAAAACATCACAAAATTTCATAAAAAATAAGGTGCGTCTTAAAGCATAGACTAAGGCTGTGAAACTACAAGACCATGAAATCCTTTTTCTTTTTTTTTTTAATCTTTTGAAAAAAAAATAAAAGTAAAATGTAGTTGTAGGGTATGTAAAAAAACTTAAACGTATTATTTCAGTTTAATCTGATGACAACAATTATATAAAATTGTTCAATCATTCACTACACTGCTTTAATTGTTCGAGAGATAAGGCTCATTGCGTTTCAAATGGGAAAGGAATAGCAGTTGGGGACAGTGGAAGGGAGGAAATCACGCACTAGTCACCCCACCATTAATAAAAAAAGCAGCGGCCCGGCCGTTGTCACCAAGGGGCTAAAACACGTTTAAAATTAACGGCCCTTTTTTGCTTCGCAGGGGACACGTAGGTATCGTCCAACAGTGCTCCTCTGTTGTATAAATAGAGGTAGGATCGCTCGTCATTTTTCAACAACACTCGAGCTACGTTTTTGTTTGAAACAACGGATCAAGCATTAGCAGTGATATTTTGTCAATATCGTTGTGGTTATTTTGGAGGAAAACTTAGGGAATGGGGAGGCTTTCGAGATGTGTTGGAGGGTCTTTGATGTCAGCTGTCGTGGTGTTGATTGTAATAGGAATAGCACATGGAAGGAGACTTGAGGAAGAGGTCATTGCTAGTTGGGAGAAAGACAAAGGAAAAGGTGGAGGGGGTGGTGGCATTGGGGCAGGAGGAGGTGCAGGTGGAAGTATAGGGGGTGGAGTTGGTGGAGGAGTAGGTGCAGGTGGTGGAACTGGAGGTGGAGGTGGGTTTGGAGGAGGTATTGGTGGTGGCGGTGGTGTTGGAGGTGGAGTAGGCGGTGGAGGTGGGATTGGTCATGGTGGAGGTGGTGGTGGAAGTAGTGGTCATGGTATTAAGACATACATAATCTCCTTATTTTGTTAATATTTTTTTATTTTATTAATATTGTATTTTTAGACCGTTGTATATTTTCTTGCATTTGTTGTCTTTTTTAGCTTTCGTTGTATTTCCTTCCTGTTATTTTTCGCTCTTCCCGTTTTCGCCTCTAGCACCCTGTATTATATATTGGGCAGCTTCGTGTACAGTGTGTGAATGGAAGAAATAAAAAGCCTGTGGCGTTATTAATTTTTTGGCAGACTTTTGCCCATTTCCAAGAACAGCGTCGTCCTCTTTCTTCGTCTTCGTCTTCGTTTTCTCCAAACTGCTTCCGATTTTTTACATGGTATCAAAGCACTCATGGCACACCAACACAACCCCAATGCTTCCGATAACGCAGCTAGCGACAACAACTCAGATCCTGTTTTTACCCAAAACCTTTTGCGATTTCAAAACCTTTCAGATCCCTGCAACCCGTTCTATTTGGAAGCCGACGATAGTCCAGCTGTCACCTTGGTTGCCGATTTGCTCACTGTCGACAACTGTTCAACCTGGTTTAGAACCATGCGTCGAGCATTGAGAGCTAAAAATAAACTTCCATTTATTGACGGTACTGTTCCCAAACCTATCGATTCCACCTATCCCCTTTTTGAAACTTGGGGACGCTGCAATGATATGGTGGTGTCCTGGATCCAGAACTCCATCAGTTTTCCATTAATTCCAGTGTTGTGTTCGTTAATGACGTTTTTAAAATCTGGAAAGAACCGCGTGACCGATTCACCCAACAGAATGGGCCATGAATTTTTCAACTCAAGAAATCCTTGACGTGTCTCTTGCAAGAACACAATTCGGTAAGTTTGTATTATGGAAAGCTGAAAACAATATGGGACGAGCTTCTTATTTATGACCCTCTCCTAGATTGTGACTGTGGCAAACTCAAAGCGCTCATCCAGCGATATCAGAGGGATTGTGTCATGTAATTCCTAATGGGTCTCAATAATTCGTATGCTAATGTGAGAGATTAGATTATATTGATGGGCCCTCTCCCTTCTGTCAACAAAGTCTTTTCTATAATCCAATAGCAAGAACGACAACACCAAATGTTGTCTGCTATTCATCCCTTAGAAATCGTAGCTTTGCTCACGAACCGGGCTGTTAATAATCCTATAACAACCATGAAAAATAATCAGATGTTTAAAAAAGATAGGCCTTTTTGCATTCATTGTCGTGTTCCAGGACACTCCTTGCAACAATTTAAAATTGGGAATGCTGAGATTTTCATCTGTGCTCATTGTAACAAACCTGGACACGTTATTGATAAATGTTATCAGCTCCATGGCTTCCCTCCCGGTCGTAAATGGAATGGTAAGTCTGGAGCCATAGCACTCTCGACCAACAAATTAAGTCACACCACTATCTCTGACCAGGAGACTCATGAGGATGACAAAGTTGAATTAACTAGAGTGCAGTTCCAGCAACTCATGAATCTAATTCAACCAAATGATCCAGCAGTGCCTTCTCAAACGACTAGAAAGAATTCCCAACTTTTTGATCCCATCAGTGATCAACCGAAGGCCACAAATATGGCTGGTAATAATCTCTGCTTTGTCCCTTCCTCCTGTAATAAAAGGAACATCTGGATCCTTGACACAGGGGCTACTGATCATATGATATGTGATCTATCTTTATACCTTAATAAGGAGACTCCAATCTCCTGTTCTATCAAACTCCCTGATGGGGGTAAGGCCCCTGCTTCCCACATTGGTACGGTCAAATTGACCTATAAAATTGTGCTACAAAATATTTTATGTATTCCCTCTTTTACTTTCAATTTGATATCTGTGAAACAATTTGCTAATGATCTCGATTATTGTTTATTTTTCTTTGGTGACATTTGCCTAATTCTGGACCTTTCCTCCTGGACAACGATTGGGATGGGTGAAGAGAAAAATAGCTTATATTATCTGATAAATAAGAAAGTACATCCCAATTTTTTATAGAATCTTCTCTCCAAACTCTACAAGAAGCCTTCTGCCAATTCTGTTTCATTACCTGTTGATCTATGGTATTCTCGATTAGGTAATATTTCATATTCTAGGATGAAATTAATAAATGATCCTCTTGTAAAAGGAGCAGTGCATTCTATTAATAATAATCCCTGTTCTATTTGCCACATGGCCAAGCAACGTCGCATTCCTTTTTCTCCCAACACTCATAAGTCACACAACTTATTCGATATGGTGTATTGTGACTTATGGGGACTATGTTCCGAGATATCTTATGATAGATATAAATATTTCTTGACTATCGTTGATGATTTCTCTAGGAGTACGTAAATTTATCTTCTGAAATAAAAATCAGATACAAAATTGTGCTTGGAAGCCTTTTACAATCTGGTTGCCGCACAATTTAATGTCAAAATCAAGGTCATTCGTAGTGACAATGGGATCGAATTTTGTTTGGGAGACTTTTACAGTAAAAGAAGTGTTATCCATTAACGCAGTTGTGTGGAAACACCATAGTAAAACGGTATTGTTGAACGCAAACACTAACATTTATTGAACGTTGTTAGAGCTATTAGATTTCAATCGAGATTTTCCTTAAAATTTTGGAGTGATTGTATGCTTACCGCTGCACACATTATCAACAGAATTCCCACTCCGTTACTTAAAAACAAGACTCCATATGAAATTCTATTTGGAGTCAAACTAAATTATGACAACCTCCGCATATTTAGTTGTTTGTATTTCACATCCACTCTCTCTCATGAGCGGAAGAAATTTGATCCCAGAAGTAAAACTTGTATATTTTTGGGATATCCTTTCGGAATCAAAGGATACAAATTGTTTGATTTGCATAACCATGTCACGTTTTATTCAAGGGATGTCATTTTTCATGAGAATGTCTTCCCGTACAAAAGAAACTGTGCTGAAACTGTTTTCAATGACCAATCTAATGCAATGCCTCCCGTAGTGATCAGTATTGATCCTTTTGTCATTCAACAATTATCTTCTATCCATAGCTTAGACTCAAATCCAGACACCGATTCGGTTCTAGATAAGGATTCGCCAATCACTACAAATTAGAATGATAAAGAGGAATTCAATTCACCCCTTGTTCATGATCAACCGGATCATAATCAAGAACCTTTGAGTGACAATCTATAGCCTAGTAATCGTCCTACAAATATTCAATTCCTAGCAGGAGATAACACTCCCATTCGTAGAACTACTAGAACTAGGAAAGCTCTTCAATACTTGAAAGACTTTCATTGTCATCAAGCATCTCAAGTTGTTCCTATTCAACCCACAGCACAAATCCCCCCAGGCAAACCTTACCCTCTCAAAAATTACATATCACATCAATAGCTGTCCCATGACTATAATTCTTTTGCATCTTCCATCTTATACCAAACTGAACCACAAACCTATGTGCAGGCCATGCATGATCCCAACTGGCAAAAAGCCATCGAAGATGAATTAAAAGCTTTAGAATCTAATAAAACTTGGATCATTACTGATTTACCTCAAGGAAAGAAAGCTATCGGATGTCGATACGTATTAAAATTAAAATTTAATAGTGATGGGAGTATTAAAAGATATAAATATCGATTAGTGGCTAAAGGGTATACTCAAGAGGAAGGAGTGGATTATCACGAAATCTTTTCTCCTGTCGCTAAACTTACCACTGTTCGATATCTTTTGGCTGTAGCCGCCATAAAAGGATGGCATTTGTATCATTTCGATATCAATAATGCATTCTTAAATGGAACGCTAAACGAAGACATTTATATGCAACAACCTCCTGGGTACACCAAAGGAAAACCCCACTAAGTATGTAAATTACTAAAAAGTATTTATGGACTCAAATAAACTTCTAGACAATGGTATTCTAAACTTTCTACTTTTCTTATTACATATGGATTCATGAAATCCAAGGCTGATTATAGCCTATTTACCTAACAAGATGACAAATCTTTCACGGTGCTTCTCGTCTATGTTGATGACATCATTGTTGCAAGTAATTACTTGGATGCCATTACATCTATCAAAACCTTTCTTAATCAGGCCTTCAAGTTTAAAGATCTTGGAGTTCTACGATATTTCCTTGGCATAGAAGTTGCTCGATCAATAAAAGGCATACATATTTGCCAACGAAAAATACACTCTTGACATTTTAACCGATTCTGACACAATTGCGGCAAAATCTCTTAAACTATTAATGGATCAAAATTTAAAATTGAGTAAGTAGACTAGGGAGGTTTTACAGAACCCAAGCACATATGGAAGGCTCGTTGGTCACCTTCTTTACCTTACCGTCACAAGGCTAGATATAGCTTATGCAGTACATATTTTGAGTCAATTTATGAATCAGCCCACTTTCAGCCATATACAGGCTGCGTATCAAGTTTTATGCTATCTAAAACTAAACCCATGACAAGGCATATTACTCCCTTCCACCTCTAACATTCAACTAAGAGCCTTTTGTGATGCAGATTGGGCTTCATGTCCAGATACACGAAGATCCATTACTGGCCACTGTGTTTTTATTGGTAATTCTCTCATCTCATGGAAATGCAAGAAACAGTCAGTGATCTATCGTTTTTCGGCAGTGGCAGAATATAGATCAATGGCTACCACCTGTTGTGAATTGTCTTGGCTACTTTATATTCTACATGACTTGCAGGTTTCACATCCCGATGCAGTACACCTATATTGCGATAATCAAGCGACGATCCATATTGCTGCTAATCCTGTCTTCCATAAGCGTACCAAACACATCGAGTTGGACTGTCATCTCATTCGCGACAAAATCTAAGAGGAGAGTATCCGCACACATCATGTCACCACCCATAATCAGTTGGTAGATATTTTTACCAAGATGCTACCTTCACATCGTCTAAATGCGCACTTGTCCAAGATGAGTATTGTCAATATATATGCTCCATCTTACGGGGGTGTATTAAGACATACATAATCTCCTTATTTTGTTAATATTTTTTTTATTTTGTTAATATTGTATTTTTAGACCGTTGTATATTTTCTTGCCTTTGTTGTCTTTTTTAGCTTTCGTTGTGTTTCCTTCCTTTTATTTTTCACTCTTCCCGTTTTCGCCCCTAGCACCCTGTATTATATATTGGGTAGCTTCGTGTACAGTGTGTGAATGGAAGAAATAAAAAGCCCGTGGCGTTATTAATTTTCTGGTAGACTTTTGCCATTTTCCAAGAGCAGCATCGTCCTTTTTCTTCGTCTTCATCTTCTCCAAATTGCTTCCGATTTCTTACACATGGGGAAGGGAAAGGCGGTGGTGATGGAGTTGAAGGTGGAGTAGGAGGAGGAGGTGGTGTTGGGGGAGTTATTGGTGGTGGCGGTGGTGTTGGAGGTGGAGCAGGTGGTGGAGGTGGTGCTGGGGGTGGGATTGGTCGTGGTGGAGGTGAAGGTGGAGGTGGTGGTGGAAGTAGTGGTCATGGGGGCGGGAAAGGAGGTGGTGGCGGAGCTGGAGGTGAAGTAGGTGGAGGTGGTGTTGGCGGAGGTATTGGTGGTGGTGGAGGTGGAGTTGGTGGTGGAGATGGTGCTAGGGGTGGGATTGGTTGTGGTGGAGGCGGAGGCGGAGGTGGTGGTGGAAGTAGTGGTAATGGGGGAGGGAAAGGAGGTGGTGGTGGAGCTGGAGGTGGAGTAGGAGGAGGAGGTGGAGGAGACATTGGCGGTGGTGATGGAGTTGGAGGTGGAGTAGTGGTGGAGGTGGTGTTGGAGGAGGCATTGGTGGTGGTGGTGGTGGAGTGGGCAGTGGAGGAGGTATTGGAGGAGGCATTGGTAGCGGTGGTGGCGTGGGCAGTGGAGGAGGTATTGGAGGAAGCATTGGTGGAGGCGGTGGGGATCGAGGTGGAGTAGGTGGTGGCATTGGTGGGGCCAGTGGGGCTCGAGGTGGAGTAGGTGGTGGCATTGGTGGCGGCGGTGGCATTGGACGTGGTGGAAGTGGTGTTGGTGGAGGTGTTGGTGGCGGCAGTGGGGTCGGAGGTGGAGTAGGAGGAGACATTGGTGGGGGCAGTGGGGTTGGAGGTGAAGTAGGAGGAGGCATTGGTAGTGGTGGTGGGGTCGGAGGTGGAGTAGGTGGTGGAGGTGGTGTTGGAGGAGGCATTGGTGGCGGTGGGATTGGGGGTGGAATTGGCAGTGGAGGTAGGGTTGGAGGCAGAGTAGGCAGTGGAGCTGGTGGTGAAGGAGGCGCTGGCGGCGGAGGCGGTGTAAGCAGTGGAGGTAGTGTTGGAGGAGGCGGAGGCGTTGGTGGTGGCGGTGGGGTTGGAGGTGGAGTAAGCAGTGGAGTTGGTGTTGGAGGTAGGGTTGGAGTTGGGGTAGGTGGTGGGGGAGGTGTTGGGGGAGATGTAGGTGGTGGCGGTGTTGGAGGTGGAGCAGGTGGCGATGTTGGAGGAGTAATTGGTGGTGGAGGACGTGTCGAGGTAGGGATTGGTACCGGTGGAGGAGAAGGTGGTGGTGTTGAAGGAGTTAGAGGAGCAAGCCATGGAGGAGGTGTTAGTACGAGTGGCCATGGGGGAGAAAAAGGAGGTGGCTGTGGTGGCGGAGTTGGAGTTGGAGGTAGCATTGGAGGTTGAATTTCCTGTGATAGAATTGGTGGTGGAGAATATACCGATGGAGGAATTGACGACAAAATATCAAATAGTTTCAATTGAATACTTAAATAATATTTTTAAAAAAAGAAAGATCTATCATGTCAATCTTGTTAAATATATATAATAATTTAGCCATGCATATGCTTGGCTAGCAATAGTATCATGTTGTACAGTAAGAATTATAAATAATTGAGTAATAAGTGTTACCACATCTATTATAATTTTTATTTTTAAAGAAAACTTTAAATATAATATTAGTCCACCCCACTGTTGATTTATACTTTCATATTTTTAAGCCTCTACTTGGTAAAGTTTTATTTCTAACAATACGAGGATATTATTACTAAGTAAAGATAATTGATTTTAATTACTAAACCAAATTCTAAGTCCTATAATAATGATGATGTTGTTAGACATAACTCAATCTCTTATATATAAATATGCTCAAATATATATCAAATATGAAAATAAATAATGATCGAAATACTAACTTCATACAATTGACATTAATACTACTTGTTACAATTAATGCCAATTTTCTACTGATTTGGATCTTTTGATTCCTCAATACGCTTTTGTTGCGTTCTGGTTCCACGGGGACCGAGAGATGTAGAGGTGCGTCCAGTCCGATCCGTGGTTCCCAGGCAACACAAGTATTTGAGGTGTTGGACGTTAGAGGAAGATTGAGACCGGATTTTTTACATGGAAAATCTCTTCTTGAATGGGAAGGAAAAACCACAAGGCGCAGGGCCTGATAAGTGCTTCACTATTTGGGTTGAAATCTTTACAGAGTACAATTGTGAGGGTTAATCCCTTCCTTGTCTCTCGTATCTATTTTCTCTCTTGGAAAACTATGCTCGCTGGGAGCTTTTTGCTCTTCTTTGTGGAGTTGTCTTGGGAGAGAGTGTCCGGTAGAAGGCTTTGTCTCTCTCTATGTGTGTTCGTCCTTCCTCTCCTCTTTTGAGAGGGGCTTTGCTGAGTATTTATAGTAAAAAATGGGTAGTTAGGGAGTAGACACGTGGCATCCATCCGGCGGTTGAGGAGCTGGTCCACCGACTCCCTTTAATGCTGCGACGTGGGTGGAGTGGCATGCGACGGCGCCGCTGCAGCATCTGAGTGTGTCAGGTGTACAGAATCTGAGTATCAGTCTTGATTTGACTAGGCGTGCCCTGTTGAGACGGCGACTGGCAGTAGCTGCAGGCTTTTTTGAGAACCGGCGAAGTAGCCTAGCTCGCATTCCCGGTCATGAACGAGCGGTCCTCGTCCAGTTGTGATGTTCCTCGTGAGTTTGTGGACTCGTGAGATGAAGCAGCTCTTGGAGGGCCTTCTGGGAAAAAGTCCGAGCGTCTCTTCCTGGCCGCTCGGGCAGTTCTAAGACTTCGCAAGACTTATTGGGTTCTCGGCCATTGGGCTTCTTACTTGGGCCATTTGATTTCCTTAACTTGTGAGAGTATCTCTGGGCCTCTTATTTGGACCCTTCTCCTGGGCTGTGCTTTTAAGGGCCTTCATATTGGGCCCAACATAGCCCCCCATGCCAAAGGACTCGAAGTTCTCAGCCGTTTGGCATGAAGTCGCTAGCCTGCTGGGTGTGTCGACCGTCCGAGAGTGTGTGTCCTGGTGGTGAGCACTGCGTTGAGCTTGATGGGAGATCGTCCCCGGACCTCTTTCTGGGCCGCCGTTTCGCTTCCCTGCTGGAGCATTAAATGCCGTATCTAGCTGACGTGACGTGCTATCAGGCGCCTTGGGAAGGAGAGATCGCCAGGCTTCTGAGGCGAATGGCTGGTCGACGCGTGGCAAGGGTAATGAGTACGCCTTTCCGTACTCTAGGGTTTATTTAAATGCCTCATTGCCCTGATGTTCCATCTTCGCGCCTGCTTTTCGTTCTCTTCTTCGTTCGAGCTTCGTCTTCTCCTTTGTTCTTTGGCTTTCATGGCGCCTGGTATGAGGTTCCGGATTTGTGAACCCGACAATTATGAGGTGATTAGTATGCAAATGATCAATACTAATCCTATGGGATGATTAAGGTTTGGTATCGGAAGAAAAATCGAGAAAATTATTCGGGCCCGGGCTGCTGAAGCCCTGCCAGCAGGCTTGCGCCTGCTGGGCGCTCGAGCCATGGCTCGAGCGGAAAAATCAGAAGAGAGCGGCGGACAGCCGTGGCATGGCCGCTCGAGCTCCGCTCGAGCGGCCAGCGCAGTATAAAAAAGCGCCGTGCCTCTCTCTCGTTCATTTTTCACACGGGCCGAGGGTTTTTTAGAGAGAGAGAGAGCGCGATTCTGGAGAGAGAATGAAGGAGATCGAGCCCGGGAGTCCGATTCCGCCCGAGAGCCAGGTATAAAGGTGAAAGCACACGTCGAGGCAAGTGTTCTCATATCCACTTCTCGTTCTCTTTCGATGTTTTATGTATTTTCGTTGGGTATTTTGTATCGATACCCATAGTGAACGTTAGAATTTCGAAACCCATGCCTTGAGGTCCAAGAAAATGTGGTTGTTTGTCCGAATCGTGTCCGATTCGTCCGGGTGGGTTTTACCGAAACCCTAACCTACGGGATTTTTGGGGTTTCCCGTTTCCCGGCCTCGTATCATGAAATTGACCTCAAAATTGGAATCTCCACTTCCCAATGATGTATATATGTCGGCCGCGGGTCCGATCTTGCACGTTTGGACCCGTTCGTGGCGTCCGAGCCTATTAAATGGGCGCTGTTACTGTTCACCCGAGACCGAAGGTGGATTTTACGTGTTGTCACATTCGTGAAACGATGAAATGATCCTAGAATATGAATCCCCACGTCCCAATTGTGTGTATATATCGACCGGATGCCGAATCCCGTAAGATTTGACCCGTTCGTGGCATCCGGAAGCCTTAAAAGTTCTCCGTTGTGGATAATCCGAAAATGAATGGGAAGTTGCATACTTCGACCCTCATGATAAGTTAAATCGAACCCAAATGTGTAATCTTGTGTACAAAGTGTACGTACGAATCCACCGGACGTCCGATCTCCAAGTATCGAACCATGTACGGCGTCCGGGTGTTCAAAAGGAAATCCGATAATGTTTACTTGAAATAAAATGAGAAATGTAATGTGATATGCCTTCAAAATAGTTGTGAAAGTAACGTTTAACTGATTAAACGTAAATGTAAGCCCCGAATGTGAATTCGTGTGCTGGAGGCAGGGGAATGAGTCTCGGAGGTTCCAAAGTGACTCGTGATCGTTTGAGGTATGAAATCTAATATCTATCGTGAACTTGAATTGATTGTTGTGATTAAGGGAACTGGATCCCGAAGGAAGTCGAATTGAACTTGTGATGCTTTGTTGTGGATTAAGGGAATTGAGTCCCATTGGATATCTTGAACCGTGATGTGAATGGAAGGGAGTCCACATTGTGCTTGTGATGATATGATAACCTGGATGGAGATGTGTTTGATGATGTAATCTCCCGGTTGGAGATGATTGTGATGGGAATGAGATTTCCCGAGATGTAATTGTATGGCAAATGTAGATTTCCCTCTCCAAGTGTTGAACCTAATCTTGAAACTAGGACCCTGAGTTGTATGGGTAGTATTCTTTAGTATACCATATCCATCGCGGTGTGAACCCGAGGAATACTTAGCCACGTATTCCGGCCGCTCGTGGAGCGGGTGATGTCCGTGGTACGCTTTAGGAAACTATCATGGAAGAACGAGATTGCCACCGGACCCGGGGTGTGGGGTGTGTCTGTCGATGCTACATATTGAGATGTAGTCGTCTGTGATGATTGTTGCATGGATGCAACCGAGGGTCGTGTGCTACCGACCTAAAATAGTAGCCGTGGCTTTAGAATGTGTAGCGAACATATTCCTATCCTCGTTCTCTCGCATCGTTGGTTAGTACGGTCTACTAGTCGGGGTCCGTAAAGACGATGTAATAATGAAAATGAATAATATCCAATTGATGAACGGTGTGAATCCAGTAGACCAGAATGAGAACCGAGTGAAACCAGTGATTCAAGATGTAATCGTGAGCAAGATGTAATCGTAGGAATCAAGTGATTCCTGTTGTTTCCTGTTCTCTCTCCTGTTTCTTGATCATGGAGAGTATGTGTTTCCTTTCCCTGTTCCTGTTCTTGTACATGCCTTGGAGAATTGTTTATGATTACATTTGCTGAGCTGTTAGCTCACTCTTACAGTTGATATTGTTCCTTTCAGATGAGAATACTTAGCCGACGCCGGATAAATAGAGCAAGGAGAGACTTGCTTGATGAGATTAGCTGGACGGCGAGTGCGCGAAAGCTTTGGACTCAGAGTTGGATCAGATTTTGAGCAGCCACTTAGAGTTGGGCGTGGCTCATTATTGTTATTGTTTTAAGGTTTTGTTATGTTTCTGCATGTATGATGATTTAGTTATGCTTTCGCGTCTGTATATATATGTTTTGAGTTTGGTTTCATTTAGATGGCATCTCTCTAGACCCAGTATAGTAGGTTGTGTACTGTATTGGAGCCATGGATGATATAGCAGTGTTGTGATCCTGTGTGGCGTGTTGTAGGCTTTGAGTTAAGCCTTTGATAGTTGTGTGCTTGTTGCAGGATGATATTTAAACAGGTTGTATTTCGGTTTTCGTCCAATTGCAGAGGAGACTCTGCCGGATTTTCTGTAGAGTCCATAGGTTAATTATGGGCTTTAGAGTGTGTGTAGTCATTGACGGAGGTTATTCAATGGAGAATAATCTGTTCCGTCACACCTGGAGTGAGAGACATTGCTTCCACGGTGACGCTCGACAAACTCACGGAGATCCGAGCTCAGTATCAAATCCCTGAGTCCATGGCCATGATGATTCCGGAGCCGCATGATAGGGCGTTGTACCCTCCGGACGGCTTCATCACCGTTTATGAAGCCCACCTCAAAGGTGGGCTACGGTTTTCCATTTCGGAGGAGCTCTATGGCATTATGAGGGCGCTCGGGGTGCCCCTTGCCAGGCTTCAGCCGAATGCGATGAGGTATTTGGTGTCCTTGTGCGTCTTCTTCCGGTGTCATAAGAAGCTCTTGAATGTCCTTACGGTCAAGGTGATATTCCGCTTTACGCAAAACCTTGACTGGATTGTAATGACTCCCCACCTGGAATTTTCTTCGCTGTGTGGTGGCAACCCAGATTTCACGAGGCGGTGGAAGGATAAGTTTTTCTTTCTCCGCGTCTACGAGCACTAGGCCATCCCTACCACGTGGGGGAAGGTGGCTAGCCAGTATTGCTCTGACCCTTCGAGGGAGGACCGGGAGGAAATGAAGGCGTACACAGACTTAGTGCTGACCAATCTGTGGAGCTTCCATTTGAACAAGCGCAACATCTGGCTGACTACTGATAAATTCAGGGTAGCCAAGTGGGGACCGCGGGAGGAGGCTCCCGGCCCAGCTCCTTCCGTAAAGGCCAAGGAGAGACCGAGGATTGGAGGACCCACTGCTGAGCGCTCCTCGAGTGATGATGATGATTTTGATATTGAGGGTGTGAGCGATGATGACGTGGTTGTTCCTCCGCTCACGAGATCGGGACTGTCTCTTTTTTCTGAGTCCTCGAGGTCTGAGGGTCTCGGTTTCACTTTCACTGCTAATATTTCATCCGAGCCCTCAAGAACTGTCGCACGGATTAGAGAGCTTCCGGGCGCCCAGTCCTCCTGTGATGACGATGACGATGATGTTCCTTTGATCAAGAGGACGAGGACTGGAGCCTCTCTTTCGGGGTCCTCGGGATCTGACGGTCTCACCTTCACTTCCACTGCTAATCTCCCCACCGCACCCGTGGAGGTTCTTACTCAGACTGTGGGGCTCTCGGACGTCCAGCCCCCCTGTGACGATTTTGCTCCCGGCGCTCCCGTTGGCTTGCCTGGTGACATCTCGGACAGGATTGATCATCCTACCGAGGACATAGGAGGCGGGAGTGCCCCGATGGAATCTGAGAGGGGAATGTCGGCTGAAATGATCCGAGAGATGGTGGAGGTCGTGGATTTGAGTGTTGACGAGTTCGTGCCTTCTGATCCTCCTGAGCGTCCTGTTGAGGTTGAGGCCGACCGGTTGCCCGAGTTTCTTGGGGACGTTGTTTTCGAAGCAGACTTTCCAGCGCCTTTTATAGCTGACGAGTCTGTGTTTGGGGTGGTGCCTGCGGTGCTTAGGAACGAGCCGCAGGAGTCCGAGTCCCACGTGGAGCGTGGCATAGGGGATGACCCTCTTGTTTCTAAGGTAGCCTGTTGCTTCATTTCTTCCCTTGCTTTCAACTGTTCATATTTTGATGAATTTTTCTGTCGCAGCTCCAAAGTTTGATTGCCGGTCTTAACGGACTAGTGGGAGTGATCGCTCAGTCCCGTCTGGAAATGATGTCCTCGAGGGCCGCTCGTGAAGCTGCGCAACGGGCGGAGGCGGAGCTGGCTGAAGCTAAGGAGAAGATCGCTTCTTTGGAGAGTACTGTCAAAGATCTGCGGCTTAGGCAGAGCCTCCTTCAGGATCGGATCCTTCGCCAGGAGGAGAGGCTGAGGACGTCCGTGCAGATTGCTGAGATGGCTCCTGTGTTGGACGGCAAGTTTCGGGACGGTATTTGCATGTGTCGCCGAGTGGCGCGATTGATCTGTCCGTGATTTCTTGTAGCCATCCTCGACCCCAGGAATGCCAGTGCCTTGAGCGTGGAAGACTTGTACGGTGTCGATGGCAGGCCTTTCCCTGGCCCTCCTCGGGCAGGGCCTGATGGCGAACGTCTTACGCCCGAGGAGGCAGTTCCGATGGAGTAGACGGGATCTTCAGGAGCCGTGGGACCTCAGAGAGGAGGAGGCCGAGTGGCACTCCCTTGATATGCTGCCCCCCTTTTTCTCACTTTGTTTTGTCGTACTTGTACAGAAAATCATTTTTGTGAATAAGACTTTGTCCATTTTGCATTAAGGCTTCAGACGTTTCTTTTATGTCTTGTTTGTGTTTCCCCCTTTTTTTTTGCGGCGCGTCAAACAGCGCCTAACTTCTTTGTTTCAAGTGGGTGACTCCGTTCAGGTGCTTGACCCTTTGCCTTTTTGGACTTGGGCATGCAGTCCTCTTAGGGACTTCTAGCTTTTAGCCTTTCGGTTTTATTTTCGTCACCCGGCCTCTAGGACCGTTTGTTCACGGCCGAGTTTTTTGGTTTTGATCTCTGGGGTCTGACCGCTAGAGTCGCTCGGTTGCAGCCGAGTTTTTGTTGCCTGACCTGTGGGGTCCGACCGCTGGGGTCGCTCGGGTTGGTGCCCAAGTTTTGTCTCCTGACCCCTGGGGTCCGACCACTGGGGTCGCTCGGGTTGGTGCTCAAGTTTTGTCGCCTGACCGCTGGGGTCCGACCGTTGGGGTCGCTCAGGTTGGCACCCAAGCTTTGTCGCTTGACCGCTGGGGTCTGACCGCTGGGGTCGCTCGGGTTGGCGCCCAAGTTTTGTCGCTTTGACTGGGTCTCGACTGAGGTCACTTGGGTTAGCGCCCAAGTTTTGTCGCTGACGACTGGGTCGCTCGGGTTGGCGCCAGTTTTGTCGCCCGACTGGGTCCCACCGGGGTCGCTCGGGTTAGCGCCAAGTTTTGTTGCACGATCGGCTGTCCGACTGGGCCCAGGGTCGCTCGGGTTGGCGCCCAAGTTTTGTCGCCTAACCACTGGGGTCCGACCGCTGGGGTCGCTTGGGTTGGCGCCTAAGTTTTGTCCCCTGACCGCTGGGGTCCAACCGCTGGGGTCGCTTAGGTTGGCGCCCAAGCTTTGTTGCCAGACCGCTGGGGTCGCTCAGGTTGGCGTCCAAGTTTTATTGCCTGACCGCTCGGGTCGCTGGGGTTGGCGCCCAAGTTTTGTTGCCTGACCGTTGGGGTCCGACCGCTGGGGTCGCTCGGGTTGGCACCCAAGCTTTGTTGCCTGACCGCTGGGGTCGCTCGGGTTAGCGCCCAAGTTTTGTTGCCTGATCGCTGGGGTCCGACCGCTGGGGTCGCTCGGGTTGGCGCCCAAGTTTTGTTGCCTGACCACTGGGGTCGCTCGGGTTGGCGCCCAAGTTTTGTCTGTTGAATGCTGTGAGTTGCTTCACTGTCGAGGAGAGAGCACGAGAACGCTTCATGGTAAATGTAACAAATGCATGTTTTTATTAATGTACATTTTATTTCTTACATTGAGTGGTCCCCCGGGCTTCTCGTCTCTTTCTCCTTTTTTTTTTGTCAGTTCTGCCCCATTATTGAGACGAACCAGGTTATTTTCCTTAAATAACCCTTCATCAATAAGACTTCATTAATGTCCAGAGTTTTCTTTATAACTGGACAAAAGACCGATTTACAACTTGGTTAAATAGGCTAAGCATACTTGTTCACAGGATCTCACAATTTTGCCATTTTATTTATGGCTTCAATACAGTACTCTGATCGTACTGTATTAGAGCTAGAGAGATGCCATCTAATAACCTCAACTGTGGAACATCAAAACAAAGTGCGGAAGCATACTATAATACCACAAACTGCGGAAGCATCATAAAACCATAAAAATAACCAAGGACCATGCCATACCTAATCTCGGGTGGTCACCATAACAAATTTGATATTCGAATCCTTGCCACACTTGTCCTGCCTAATCCTGCCAAGCAAGCCTCTCCTTGTTTTATTTATCCAGCAATAGCTAAATACTTTAATCGAGAGGAAAAACAACATATAGGAAGAGTGAGCTTATCGCTCAAACAAGTATAGTCATACGTCACCTGTCAAATCAGTAATCATGACAATGGCGAGGGTCAACATGCATTTGAAATATCATGGGACATGAGAGAAAAGGAACATTTAGGAGTATCGATTTGCCGTTTACCATGTCTTGAAGTATTCATTTGTTGTTTGAATCATGCTTTCTCATTTAACCTTGATCTTTGCGGACCCTGGGCTAGTAGGTCGTACTAGCAAACGATGCGAGAGAACGAGGAAAGGATCATGATACTCCTCATGATCTAAGGCCGTGAGGGATTATCTTTAACGACCCATCCGGGGGTCGTGCACATCTCATCGTGCCATATCGTATCGCCCCATTCCCCCGGGGTACCAAGGCAGTCCTCGTTCTTCCACAATAGTATCCTAAGGCGTGACGCGGACACCACCTGCTTCCACACAAGCAGCCAGAATACGTGGCCCAAGTATTCTTCGGGTTTATACCGTGATGGACGTGTCAAGCCAAAGAATACTACCCATCTGATAATCCATGGCCCTAGTTTCATGATTCTTCTTTTCATCATTCCTTTGAAGGAAAGTCCACCGTGTCTCATATATCGTATCTCCCATCTCAAGGGAGGTTTCATTACATCTCCCACCTCACGGGAGGTTTCATCAATCATATATTCATTGTGGACTTCCTTCCGTTTCATTTTCCCATATATTCTCATCGTTCTCATCTTTACTTGGAGACTTTTAGCATTTTTCATAGTTCATAAGCATGTTTGACAGTATTCCAACGGATTTGGAATTCCTTATCATTGATGAGTCAATCTTATTGGGGTCCTCCAAAGCCCATTTCTGAATCTTACAATTTCAAATGCCTGTTAGTCATAGTTTCCATATCAAGGGGATGCATAATTTCCATTTACTTTTCATTTACTCCATCTGTACAGTAATAGCGTTATGTTAAGGGGCCCAATTATTGTGAACGGATAGAACTTCATGAGATCGATTGTTCGGTTATTACGTATGCATGGTCGGGATGTGGTGATTCATTCTTTAGATTTTTATTTAGGATATTCCTTCATCATCAATCATGGGCTATGTGATTTTCGTCTCTTGGATGGATATTGGAACGATAATTCTATTAATGATCACAGTACAACAAATAGTGAGTATGAGAATACTTGCCTCGATGTACTCCACATTTTCTCCAACTAGCTTGAGCTCGGAATCGGCCTCGGGAGCCTTCATTTTCTTCCTTCTTCTTCACATGGTTCCTTCTATTTCTTTCTCTCTCTCTCTCCCTCTCTCTCTTCCTCTTCTCTTCTTCTCTCCCTGCCCGCTCGCTCGCCCGTTCGCTGCCTATTTATACGCCGTCGGGCCGCTCGAGCGCCTGTCGAGCGAGCAGCGAGCGGCAGAAGCTTCCGGAGAATTCCAGAGGGCGGCTGGCGAGCGGGAGCATTCCAGAAGATTCTGGAATTTCCGCTCGAGCCCCCGCTCGAGCTCCAGGCGAGCGGTGGAGCTTTCCAGAGGATTCTGGAAGCGTCGCTCGAGCCGGCGTTGAGCATGCATCAGGCGGCTGGGTTTTTGTTGTTTCGGCTCGAGCGGTGGATTGAGCATGCATCAAGCGGCGGTTGTTTTGAGTGAATTTGAGCATGTGTTGAACGGGAAAACTTTGGGTGGTGTTTTTAACATCTAAAAATTCCAAAATACATGTATTTAATTATCCATTTTGTAAAGAAATATGCCTAGTCTCATGTTCCTTCTATTTTTGATTTGGGAACCTCACAACTCTCCCCCACTTATAGGAATTTCGTCCTCGAAATTCAACGATTTTTAAATTTCTAAATCTGAGGTGTATCCTTCAAATACTGAAATCATTTTTCTTGGATGATACTTACTTTGGAAACCTCAAGTATTGAGTTATTTTGACAAATCCTTATTCTCGCATCAACCCAGATACTTACCTATTTTTGCAACTATTGGTATTTAAGAACCTTTTAACGATTTCTAGATATTCCAAAAGTCACCAATCATAGTGCCGATTGTATTTGTACTCTATTTGATATTTTCAATAGATCGATGTAGTTTCACTTCTATTTATTCCAAGCAAAGAAATTGGTTATTGGAACCTTAATCTTATTTAGAGATCTTTGGGCCGTAAGCTCAGTATGCTTCTGCTGTGCTACTCTGATTACTTTTCTCAAATTTCCTATTAGTACTATATGCAAAACTATGATCATCACAAGCCTCAAAAAAAACATGAGCAGGACCTTTAATCAATATCCAGGATCCTCAGAATTCGATTACTTAGCAACCTCAAGATCTTATCGGTATATCAATGAGCCGATTGGACCCAATTTGAACATGATGCTGTCTTCTTATGACATTCTATTGTCTAATCTTTTGGACTTATCAGCGATTCATCTTTCTTATTTCCCCCTCAAAGTCATTCAAATCCAAAGACTTATAATATTAATGACCAACTTTAATGCTTACATTCTCAAAATACCAAGGTTCTCTTTTCAACTCTTTTAATAATCTGACCATATGCAAGATCACCTGATCATCTTTATATTTTTGAAGACACTTATTCTTGGATGAAAGAAAACCTCAAGGGCCAATTTCTGACATATACGTGGAAGGGTATTCGATTTGTGAACTTTGCCCCGACTTTTCTTAAAGGTACTTCCAATTAATATATGAAAGTAACATAACCTTAATATTTTTTTAAAGGTATTACATCTCCTGACAACTTGCCAAACCTATCAGGGATCGACTTAAATATCATGAACGTCTATCACTCTATCCGGTTACCGAAAAGCTACCTTTTATCTTTTGCTCTAATAATTACAAATCTTTCCTATGCCGAAAGTTTTACTGGTAACAGATTACTTAACGATTTTGATTTGTCCCAAAATGATCATGTGCTTTCACGATACTAATCAGTCTCCCCGATTATCTATTTCATAGTCTTGTTGATTTCCATAATCATGTTACCAAAGGGCCATAAGATTGTATTTGTTTCTTACCGGAATAGGTGAGTTATCATTTATGACTTAATCCTTAAGTAATTTGCTCATACCATGAATATCTTTCCTTAATGAAGTTATTTTAGTATAAACCCAGATATGGTTTTATGATTAAACCCATAAAATTTCATAAGATACTGATGAACAAAACTCAACCGTCGTTTTTGAACTTCTTGGTGACCATATCCATAACCAGAATGCTATCGGGGTTATAACTTTCTTTGATCTATAAAAGTCGAGCTGTAGACCCAAAGTGATTTCAGATTTTATCCAACCTTTTCATTGATCCACGGACTATGCCTAATCATCCTTGAAAATCAACTAATCTTTTAATCATATTGAAGTTCGTAAACTATCTTATTAGTCTATCCGTTTATCTCGAAAGTTCTGGAGTATGTTACTACAATACCTAGGCTGATACTTCTACGGTCGTGCTTAAGATCCTTCTACTTTCTTGATACCTTAATTGATTGTAAGATACTATCTCTTACAAGCCGACTATATTAGCACTATCGTTTATTCACCGAACTCTTATTAAGATTGGTTTAAGACTTTATCTCTTTAGCTATCACAAGTTCATACCAGAATTTATAAAAATTTCCACTACTGGACACAATTTGTTTACTATTCAGATTGACCCAATAACTTACTGACTAAATCATCCATAATGTCACAGTGAGATCGGTACCACAAGATGGTATAAATTAACCCAACCAATCGTTTCCATAAATTCTAAAACCTCGACTCACTTGTATCGAATTTGGATCCATAACCTTGGACTCACAAAACCACATACTTATATAATCGAGTCTTAAGGATGCAAGGGTTGTGTCACTAAGATTTAATTTTTATCTCGTCAATCCACATGCTGCTTTATTATGACCGAAATTCTGATTCTAAGGTACCGAATTTCTTTTCTTCAAGGTTAGAGGAGACAACCCCATCCTTAAACCGGTTACCGCACAATGCAGATCATAAATCCAAAGTCTTTTCGGGAAGGTTTTTATTCAAAAGTTTTATTCGAACATTCACTTTGATACAGCCTTTTACCTTTCCGAATACTAAATTATCTTTGTTATTATTGCTGAGCCATATTATTCGAAACACAGTCACGGCACGGCTCGGAATCCTCAGGCAATATTAGATTACCACCTGTACCCAAGATCCTTTCAGTCTGTTACGACAGGTGACCTTAATGCTTGAACTTATACCTTAGGACCCTGATATCAAACCCAAAGATATTACAACTTTTTGAGACATACTCTCAAAGGTCTTATCGGTACCAACATTATTCCATGAAACTTTTCTAACACATTGGACCATATCATTAAATCCTTGAGTCCCAATGGTCTTGCTTACCTTGATTAATTAAGATCGATTTTACTCCTGTTCTATCTTGGGTAACACGCCATATAGGGAGGTGACCGTAGGACATTCCTAAGTCGTCGAAATTTATGTCTTTAACCATAATATGTCTTGGGCTTCCCAAATGCCTGTCCTCTTTTCAAAATGATTTATGGATTGCTATCCTAGGACATGATATACTCAAATAATTTTTGTCATCCCAAGTCTCGAGCCGATGGCTCCACCTTTTTCTGACACGCTCTAGGTTGAGCTGGCAATCTTCCAGAGCCACATATCAACCGAAGAACTTTAACCGAGGGTCGATTATTCTTTGAACCTAAATCCGAGGTTAGATAGCTTAAACCTCAAAGCATCTCTAATTAGTCCAAAGACCCAATTAATGTTAATTAAATTTCGGTACTAAGGTGTCACACCATCTTCCTTGACCTACAGTTAGTAACCCAATTGCCTGGACTGACTAAATTGCCAAATACCTTTAGGCACTACATCGACCAATCTTATTCTATCCTATGCTTCCGCATAAGATTCAGATCAAACCTAGGGTATCTCTCCCTTTTCTCTGATACCATTTGAGACGAACCAGGTTATTTTCCTTAAATAACCCTTCATCAATAAGACTTCATTAATGTCCAGAGTTTTCTTTATAACTGGACAAAAGACCGATTTACAACTTGGTTAAATAGGCTAAGCATACTTGTTCACAGGATCTCACAATTTTACCATTTTATTTATGGCTTCAATACATGTACTGATGATAAATCTTGTATTAGAGCTAGAGAGATGCCATCTAATAACCTCAATCAGGGAACATCAAAACAAAGTGCGGAAGCATACTATAATACCACAAATCTGGGAAGCATCATAAAACCATAAAAATAACCAAGGACCATGCCATACCTAATCTCGGGTGGCTGTTCATAACAAATTTGATATTCGAATCCTTGCCACACTTGTCTATCTAATCCTGCCAAGCAAGCCTCTCCTTGTTTTATTTATCCAGCAATAGCTAAATACTTTAATCTGAGAGGAAAAACAACATATAGGAAGAGTGAGCTTATCGCTCAGCAAGTATAGTCATACGTCACTGTCAAACTGTAATCATGACAATGGCGAGGGTCAACATGCATTTGAAATATCATGGGACATGAGAGAAAAGGAACATTTAGGAGTATCGATTTGCCGTTTACCATGTCTTGAAGTATTCATTTGTTGTTTGAATCATGCTTTCTCATTTAACCTTGATCTTTGCGGACCCCGTGGCTAGTAGGTCGTACTAGCAAACGATGCGAGAGAACGAGGAAAGGATCATGATACTCCTCATGATCTAAGGCCGTGAGGATTATCTTTAACGACCCATCCGGGTCGTGCACATCTCATCGTGCCATATCGTATCGCCCCATTCCCCCGGGGTACCAAGGCAGTCCTCGTTCTTCCACAATAGTATCCTAAGGCGTGACGCGGACACCACCTGCTTCCACACAAGCAGCCAGAATACGTGGCCCAAGTATTCTTCGGGTTTATACCGTGATGGACGTGTCAAGCCAAAGAATACTACCCATCTGATAATCCATGGCCCTAGTTTCATGATTCTTCTTTTCATCATTCCTTTGAAGGAAAGTCCACCGTGTCTCATATATCGTATCTCCCATCTCAAGGGAGGTTTCATTACATCTCCCACCTCACGGGAGGTTTCATCAATCATATATTCATTGTGGACTTCCTTCCGTTTCATTTTCCCATATATTCTCATCGTTCTCATCTTTACTTGGAGACTTTTAGCATTTTTCATAGTTCATAAGCATGTTTGACAGTATTCCAACGGATTTGGAATTCCTTATCATTGATGAGTCAATCTTATTGGGGTCCTCCAAAGCCCATTTCTGAATCTTACAATTTCAAATGCCTGTTAGTCATAGTTTCCATATCAAGGGGATGCATAATTTCCATTTACTTTTCATTTACTCCATCTGTACAGTAATAGCGTTATGTTAAGGGGCCCAATTATTGTGAACGGATAGAACTTCATGAGATCGATTGTTCGGTTATTACGTATGCATGGTCGGGATGTGGTGATTCATTCTTTAGATTTTTATTTAGGATATTCCTTCATCATCAATCATGGGCTATGTGATTTTCGTCTCTTGGATGGATATTGGAACGATAATTCTATTAATGATCACAGTACAACAAATAGTGAGTATGAGAATACTTGCCTCGATGTGCTCCACATTTTCTCCAACTAGCTTGAGCTCGGAATCGGCCTCGGGAGCCTTCATTTTCTTCCTTCTTCTTCACATGGTTCCTTCTCTTTCTTTCTCTCTCTCTCTCCCTCTCTCTCTTCCTCTTCTCTTCTTCTCTCCCTGCCCGCTCGCTCGCCCGTTCGCTGCCTATTTATACGCCGTCGGGCCGCTCGAGCGCCTGTCGAGCGAGCAGAGCGGCGAAGCTTCCGAGAATTCCGGAGGGCGGCCGGGCGCGGCGAGCATTCCCGGAAGATTCTGGAATTTCCGCTCGAGCCCCCGCTCGAGCTCCAGGCGAGCGGTGGAGCTTTCCAGAGGATTCTGGAAGCGTCGCTCGAGTGGGCGTTGAGCATGCATCAGGCGGCTGGGTTTTTGTTGTTTCGGCTCGAGCGGTGGATTGAGCATGCATCAAGCGGCGGTTGTTTTGAGTGAATTTGAGCATGTGTTGAACGGGAAAACTTTGGGTGGTGTTTTTAACATCTAAAAATTCCAAAATACATGTATTTAATTATCCATTTTGTAAAGAAATATGCCTAGTCTCATGTTCCTTCTATTTTTGATTTGGGAACCTCACAATTATGGCCTTACCCTTCGAGCGGCGTGACTGGCTGCTTCCTGTTGCTCCGGGGCCGCGCCCGGGTCGTGGCAGGAAGCGGTCAAGATATCCTTCCATTACCAGCCGTTCGACCGCTCGGAGCTTCGTGCAGTCCTCGGTGTCGTGGCCGCGACTGCCATGGTAATGGCAGTATTCCCATTGGTCACCTCCCTCTGGGTTCTTCAACGCTCTGGGCCATCTTAGGAACTCCTCGTCCCTGATCTGCCTCAAGATGTTGGTGAGGGAGTCAGTGAAGGCCAATGGGCTTGAGTGCCTTTCTTCCCCAAGGACCATCCGCTCGGGCTTATCGTGCCCGGATGGTCGTTGGGTCTTCTGGTGGGCGCTCGCCCTTCTCCTTCTTTCCCCTGTCCTCGGGGGCAGGGGGTCTTCTCGTTCTGCCGGCTGAGTTGCTTCGCCGGCCTTGGGTTCAAAGACAGTCTTCCAGAGCCTTTTAACCCCCTTTCTTGATGGGGTCGGGCTCATGGACTTCTTTTTGTTGAGGTAATCCCTTAACTCGCCTGGAGTCCGCACCGACTGCTGTCTCTGGAGCGCCGTTTGGCGCGGGCTTTTGGAGCGTGGGCCCCTAGACTGTTCGCCCGCCTTCTCCTGGAGGTTGCGGACGGCTCTTGTGAGGCTGTCCACCATCTGCGCCAGTTTGCGCACGCTGGTGCCGGGATCGCTGCTTACTCTTCCGCCCGACGGGAGACATCCGTCGTGGCGCTCTTCTCCCCGGGTGGACGTGCTGCCTTGTCTGCTGAACATCCTTGGAGCGTTGCTTGTTGTAGGAGAGTGGGAAGCCGTGAGTTTTTTTGTCCTTCCTTCCTTCCCACAAACGGCGCCAATGTTGCGTTCTGGTTCCACGGGGACCGAGAGATGCAGAGGTGCGTCCAATCCGATCCGTGGTTCCCAAGCAACACAAGTATTTGAGGTGTTGGACGTTAGAGGAAGATTGAGACCGGATTTTTTACGTGGAAAACCTCCTCTTAAATGGGGGGGAAAAACCACGAGGCGTAGGGCCTGGTAAGTGCTTCACAATTTGGGTTGAAATCTTTACAGAGTACAATTGTGAGGGTTAATCCCTTCCTTGTCTCTCGTATCTATTTTCTCTCTTGGAAAATTATGCTCGCTGGGAGCTTTTTGCTCTTCTTTGTGGAGTTGTCTTGGGAGAGAGTGTCCAGTAGAAGGCTCTGTCTCTCTCTATGTGTGTTTGTCCTTCCTGTCCTCTTTTGAGAGGGGCTTTGCTGAGTATTTATAGTGAAAAATGGGTAGTTAGGGAGTAGACACGTGGCGTCCATCCGCGGTTGAGGAGCTGGTCCACCGACTCCCTTTAATGCTGCTGACGCGGGTGGAGTGGCATGCGGATGACGCCGCTGCAGCATCTGAGTGTGTCAGGTGTACAGAATCTGAGTATCAGTCTTGATTTGACTAGGCGTGCCCTGTTGAGACGGCGATTGGGAGTAACTGCAGGCTTTTTTGGGAACCAGTGAAGTAGCCTAGTTGGCATTCCCGGTCATGAACGAGCGGTTCTCGTCCAGTTGTGATATTCCTCGTGAGTTTGTGGACTCGTGAGATGAAGCAGCTCTTGGAGGGCCTTCTGGGGAAAAGTCTGAGCGTCTTTTCTCCCGCTTCTCGGCGCTTCTAAGACTTCGCAAGACTTATTGGGTTCTCGTCCCTTGGGCTTCTTACTTGGGCCATTTGATTTCCTTAACTTGTGAGAGTATCCCTGGGCCTCTTATTTGGACCCTTCTCCTGGGCCGTGCTTTTAAGGGCCTTCATATTGAGGCCCAACAGCTTTAAAGAAGATATATGTTTTTGAAGTATCATGCTTAGAAACTCAAGAACTCAAAATTTCATTTTATATGCATTTTCCATCAAAATGTATACGATGATAGTTACTACTTATGATAGAAGTGGGTGGTTACAGGAACCTCCAAAATAAAAAAACCTTTGGATCAATCAACTGAAAATTTTTAAACTAAAAAAAGTTTTAAAATTTAAAATGCAGAGAAAATTTCAATATTCTTCTGTTTGATTCTTATGTTTTGTTTGATATGCTACCAAAACTAATTATTTCATATTCTTAAAAAACAAAATATATGAATTATACTTACAGGTTCTCTATTAACGAACAATATCTTCCATGCGTTATCGTATATTTTGTTTAATGAATAAACTTTATTGGTCCATGCAAATCTTAAAAACATATTGTTCTATGCAATATGTGGTGATATTATTTAATAAATAAACTTTATACTTACTATAAGTCCAATCATTGATAATTTTTCAAAATAAATTAATTAATGTATATACAAATCTTAAAAAAATATCGTAAATGCATAAAAATTTTATTAAAATATTATTATTTATATAATAAAAATTATATAATAGAACATAATTTTATTTTGTTTATATGGTCATTGAATCTCAACAATGGTTTGTTAAATGATCAACAATAATCAAATCAATACTAAGTTTTACAATGACAACTTTCTTTTCTTTAATATGTTTATTTATAGCTAAAAATTTAATATTGATACATTTATTTTAACAACTACTTTTATTATTTTTAACTAAAAAATAGTAACTAAATTATCTTAATATATCTTCAATAGTCTAGAGATAGAATTCTACACTGCAAAGCCCAAGTATCAAATTTTGCATCCATATATTATAATTTATAACCTCAAAATAAGAAATAAGCTACGCTTCTGTAATGAAAGTAGTAGTTAAGGCTTGATTTGCACTTCTTTAAGATACAGTTTCATCGGTAAATATAAACACATCCAAATATTATTTTACATGAATTAATACATCTAGCAGAGTTCAAATTTGAATAGCCAACTACTTTTAAATTATCAGTTTATCTACGCGTAAGTATGTAATCTTTAATTTGTTAAAAATACTTTACCACATTCTTTACAAATCTCCAGTGATCAATACTTGAATTAATCTGATATTTTTTTTTAATATTTTCATCACAAAAAGCAATGTTAGATATTATACAAATTTGAACATATATCAAGCTTTCAATAATGGAATCATATGGGCTATTTCATTTATTTCCTTTCAAGGTTTTTTCTTAGCATTTGTTCAAATTGATCTATCATTCTTTGTAATGGGAGTTAACTTTGTGAACAATTATTCATCCAAAATCTCTTTAAAATTTTATTGATAAATAAGCCCAAATATCTCACAATCTATCTTGATGGATCATCGCAATGATATAAAATTTATCACTCATATTATTTATTTTAAATTTATTTTAAAAAATTGTTTTACATCATACCCCAAATCAGTCATTATATATAAGAAAAATATTATCCACATATGAAACAATAGAATAAATCCTATTTCTATCGATCTTCTTATATATACACTAATTTATAATTTTTTTTGGGTCAAATTCAAATAAAGATATGATATTATTGAATTTTAAATATTACTGATTGAAGGCTTATTTTAATTAATGTATGAATTTTTTAATCTTTCGTATCAAATACTCACCATACTAAAGGAGAATCATTCTATTTATTTCACACAAACCTCAACTTCTCGGTTAACGTTGGAAAAAGTGGTTTTTATATCCATTTTTTTTTTCTTTTTGCAATTTTATATCCATTTGAGAAAATGTTTAGACCAATCAATTGAAATTTGCAAACTCAAAAGAAGTTCCAAAAATTTAAAATAAAGAGAAATTTTCAACAGAAACACTATATTATAACAATACAGCATAGTGCATCTACGCTATAGCATTACAATCTCAAACGATGCCTTGGGCAACCATACTTGCATTTTCGTCTCTCCATTTAATCTGGCCAATCAAAATAAAAGAAAAAAAATCCATCAATTGATGAAGTATTTCTACAAAATCATGCAAGCTGGCGCTCTTCACACACGCACCCACACTTCCCAACCTTTTCATAAGATCTAGAACCTCCAAATTTAAACACAATAACATTGATGTGACACACACACGGAGTCTCCAAATTTAAACACAATAACATTGATGTCAGTGCTAGAAATGGTCTACCAAATATTATCACAAAAAAAAAAAGTAAAAAATAAATTTGTATTAAGATCAGTTATCAAGATATTTGTCTAAATTCTTGCTAAAATAAGATAATAATACTCATTCATAAATAAATATGTACAAAAATAAAACAAGATCTTTTTATGGAAGCCCTGTCCAGAATGAAGAGTAAAAAGCCACTTTCGCTACAATATAAATTTTGTTGTAAAAAATTTTAAAGTATCTTCAAATTTACCATAAAATACTGGCAAATAGAGTAAAAAACAATAAGAGAGTAAAATGAAATGAAATCAATATTAAACATATTCTAAATAGAAATAAGAACAATGAAACCAACAAGATGAAGTTATGAATGTGATTAAACATTCAAGAATTAGCAAAAGCTCCTCCTTCTCCTCTCATTTCTCTCTCAAATTTGGTACATGTGTTTTAAAAATAACTCTAACTTACAGCATTAAAACATAGTAAAATTTGACTTAAAATAATTTTGATGCTTGAACAACGGCAATTGCCCTTACAACAACAGTAGTTGATGTTCAAACAATATAAGTTAATGTTGAAACGCCACTAGAAAAACCTTTTGCAAATTACCAATGCACGTGTGCCATTTATGAATGTATCAATCATGCCTATTCTGATTTTTACACGTGTGTCAATTATGTGTGTATTAGGTGTGAACATTCTGATTTTTAATCACCTGTGCTCATCATTTGGGCATCAAGAATGCACATTTTGATTTTCATATATATTTATCTATTATGTATGCATTAGATATTATTCAAGTGTAATAAAATATATATATATACACGGAAGAGTGGGGCTCATAATAGAGTAGCCCAACCCAATAAATTTCCTCTCACAACCTTGTGAAGGTCAGCATCATGCCAATAATATTTTGACATGTTTCAAACTTTTTTTACACTGATTTAGTCATCTAATCTGACCAATTATCATCAATATTGACTTTATTAAGTGTTAACAATTCTGAATCAAGGGTATTCCTTGCCAGATGATGTCTTATATCTAAATACTTTAATCTAAAATAAAATGAAGAATTCTTACAAAGATAAATGATACTTTGATTATGACAAAACAATATATATCGATTTTTCTGAAGGCCTAACTATTGAATTTTTTTTCATAAAATCTCCTTACTAGTTTTTGCCACCATAATGAATTTGACTTATATGTTAGAGAGTGCAATACACTTCCGTGGCTCCTATTGACAATATACAGTTACTCCTAAAAATATAATCAAATAACCCAAAGTTGGCTTCTAGGAATCAATATCACCCAACATGTTAATAAACCCAACCAAAATAAACTTGTCATTGTCAAGATATAAATATACTCTAGAAGTATCCAGCAAATTCTAATGTTCAATTTCTATTCATAAATTATGATGTAATACATTAATTTTAGATCAATTTAAAAATAATTACATAATCAAAATTTTTTTAAAAAATTAATTTTAGATTAGGATTGGCACCTAAAAGGTGCCTGATTCGCACTCATATACATTTTAGGCAAAATGTGCGTATTTGAGAAGTGCCTTTAGGGTGCTCTTGTATGTTTTAAATATATTTTGTGATGCATGATGTGTGCCTCTGTAATACTTATATATGATTTGGGCATATTGTTGACACCTAAGTCGTGCTTAATGTAGCGCCTGTGTGTATCTAAACGCTTGAACGGCACCTAATGCAAGCCCGATCAATGCTCATGCGTAGATTTATTTATATAAACAGCACGAGCACTATTTTTTAGCCATTTTTGTGGGAAAGAAGAAGAGAAGAAAAAAAGAAAAAAAAAGAGGAAAAGGAAGAAGTAAATTTTAAAGATTTATTTTGTTAGATCAATCAAATTGAAAGGTTAAAATAAGTATTTTACACCTATTTTTTTTTTGTTTATTTATAAATTTTAAATTTTATCCATATTCCTTATTTTGAAATGCATGCATGTGAGCTCTTTATCTCCCTACTTTAAATATTGTTGCATGTATATAGTTTTACATAAGGCTTTGAGGTTTTGCTTTTGTTTTATTAAATATTTGAGGAAATTGTATATTTTGTGTAAAGTAAATGAATATTTAAAGTATTGTGTTTAGATATAAAAAAATTTATAAAAGAAAAGTTAGAACTTGTGCATTTAGGCTTACATATGGTAATCTATGCATATATTTTGGGTTAAATTCTATTTTGTTGTTTGTTTTAATATTATACTTTTCTAAATGGTGAAAAGCTTTGTGAGGTTCTAATTTCGAAATATGATAATTTAAAAGTAATTAAAATAATAATAATCAAGATAATGCTAAATATATTTGGAAGAATGAGTTTTAGAAGTGAAAAGAGTGAAAATCGGGCTGCTATATACTGATCTGCAGCACAGTACCACGACGCCTGCCGCACGCTTGAGCGCTGCAACAGGCTCCAGAAACCAGTGGAGCCTCGCTCACTGCTCGCCTGAGGCACCAAGGAAGGCCTCGGTAGTGACCCGGCGCTTGTTGTGCCCTCAAGCGTAGGCGTGATTTTCAGCCACCCACCCTCGTTTCGTTTATAAAAAGGGGACGTGGGAGGTATTTTGGCAGAGCACGAATGATGAGCAGCGAAGGAGGGAGAGGAAAAAAGGGAAAAAGAATGGAGATTTTGGCCATTCCACTCTGATCCAAGTAAGAATAACGGTAAATCGGGTGAATGTAAGTATATCTCGGACCTTATTTTTCATTTTTATTGCTTTTTAGTTTCTCCATTTTGATATTTATGCTCTAAAACCTACATTATTTAAATTTTGTTATAAATCTCGCATGTTTTCTATGATTTTAGGGCTAGATTTTGTGATTTTACATGATTATTATGGATTTCAGCTTTGATTTCGTGTTTTGTTCATGTTTCGGCTTTCATTTTGTGTGCGAACAGTGTACTTGGAACCCTAGCTAAAACATTTGGGGATTTATGGTTTAAATGCATGATTTTGTATATGTATTTTAATTTAGGGCATTGATTTCATGAATGAACATGCGTTAGATGTTCGATTATTGTCTGAAAGTTTCACACGAAATCCTAGCATGAAAAATTTTGGAATTTATGTTGGAAACTTGAAATCTTGAGATTTAAATGTCAAATTGCTGCTTTGTCAAAGTTTATTAGATGATTTTGTATCTGAAAAATTTGCATAGAACTGTATTTTTGAATTATGGAGATCCTTTGAAATTGTCTAAAGGATTTATTGTATGAAATTGGACTTGGCCTTGAGATATGATGAATTTTGACTATGAAATTAAGAGCAAATGTGTTCAGTTAAGTAAATTAATAAAAAATTGGACCTAAAACTATTATTTAGTCAGATAAAGTTCTTCGGTATGCCTTAGAATGTTACGGTGGTAATCGAGGATAACTCTATCCATGGAGTAATATATGGTCCGCCACTCCTCGAGACGCAATCAGAGGATAGAGACTATCAAACCTTTGAATCATGAAATAAAATGAAAATAAATGACTATCGAACCTTTGACCTTTGATTGTGTGAATTGAACACAATATTTCATCGATTATTCGCCCTCTCGATTAGTAGGGTTTACTAGTTGGGTCCTTAGAATAATGAACTAGAATTCTGAGAAACAAGTGAGATTTGGAACTCATTTATAAATTTTGATATATGTTGAGATTGAATTATGCTTTCTTCCTGTTTCCATGGACGCCTTTGTTCTTCAAAATATTATCATGGTTTCTATTCTATTGTATTTATGTTCTACATGAAAGCATTTCACTTGTATATTTTTAAGGTACCTTGTTAGATTTCGACTCACTCTTCTGTTTTTTACCCCTCCAGATAGACTAAAGCCCAATAATGACTGAAGATAGGAATTAGTTAGAAGGAAGAAAGCTTGTTAGGCTTGAAGATCTTCGAAGATTTTGGAGACCTCGAAAAATTATAGATGTATATGATTAGTTTTGACTAAACATTGTATATTTTGATAATGTAGTAATATTTGTATTATGATGAACATATTGATTTTCACTTTTGTAGGTTGATTTATGGTTACAGTCACTTTCGCATTGTTTTGATATTTAGATTTATTTTGGTCCTAGATGATATTTCTTTTTAAATTCAATACAGTAGTTAGAAGTACTGTGTTGGAGCCATGAATGATATGACAATTTGTGGTCCTGTGTATGTGTGTTATAGGGTAAATTGTGATAATCGAATAGTTGTATACTTTTACAGGTTGTATTTTTGGTTTTCATCATATTGAAGAGGAAATTCTGCCAAATTTTCTGCAAATTTTATACATATTAGTTTTGTTTGTTTATTGATAGAAAGTCTTTAGAGTATAAAGATCCGTTTCGTCACAGCTAGTATTAGAGAAAAGAGATGCCTTAAGTTTGATTTGAATTTTATGTGAAAGTTTAGATTAGTATAAGATTGTGATGGAACGGGTCCTGATTTTCATAGGATCATCCGTCAGATAGGTTCAAAATAAAATCATAAATTTAAATCCTTAATTTCTGCAGAAATATTGACAGAATTCTATCTAAAATTGGACAAAAAAAATCTAAATATACAACCTCTATTAAACAGTATGTGCATGCACACAACTAATCCAAAATAATACGATCCTTCTTACAACACACATACACAGGATCACAAGGCCATATCCATCCATGACTTTAACATAATCCTATCTATTAAATCAAAAATATATACGAGATGCCGCCTAGGACCTGTACAAAATCCATAAAATATATAGCGGAAGTAACTATGTAAACCTGCGGAAGCATATTTTCTGTTTCATCAGATGCATCGCATACATTTCATATACTAAATCCACATATATAGAATCCATATACAAAATAATGTATTTACATTCAAACTATTTTCTTTAAAGTCTCCAAAATACTTCGGGTCTCCAAAAGTCTTCTGGCTAAATTTTAGATTACCCTCTCTTGTCTGATTCCAGCTCTACAGTCACATCTGGAGAAAAAAATAGTAAACAGTGAGCCAAAACCCAGTAAGATATCAAATCATGCAGAATGTAATGCTTCTATACAAAACACATATTAAATAAGATAGAATACTATGATAATATTAGAAAAATAGAGTATTCATGTGAACGGGTTTCAATAAATTATAATTCAAGCTTTCCTGTAAAACTTAACTATACTGGAATAGAAATCATGATAATCAAAAGAATAGAAGCATTAACGGAAAACAGGAAGGACGCATAGTTCTATTTGAACACGCGTAGAAATCTATTAAATAGTTCCAAAGTTCATTTGTTCTCAGAAAGTCTATGTTCGTTATTCTAAGACCCATCTAGTATACTTTATTAGCCGAGGGGCGAATAATCGAGGACAGATTGTGTTCAATCCACACAATCAAAGGCCGATAGTTCTATATTTCAATAGTCCGATGGTTCTGATGGTCTGATAGTTATCCACGATTACCACAACCATAACATTCTAAGGCATGCCGAAGAACCTCATCTAACTGTTCAACAGTCTATGTCCGTTTTTCTTACATATGAGCTTAACTCGATAAATTTGTTAGAAGTTCCATAATCAAAATCATCATATTTCAAGGCCAAAATCCAAATTTCATCAGTCACCCTTTCAGAACATTCCAAAGGTTTTCATAGTTCGATAATATACTTCCATGCAGGGTTTTCAAATACAAATCATTCAATAAATGATACAGGACAACAATTTACGTTTAAATCATCAAAATTCCAAGTTTCTGATAAAAATTTTCCAATTTTCGTTCTAGGGTTCCGGGCAAAATTCTCGGACAGTAATCGGGAACAAATACATATTTATTCATGAAATCGATACTATAATTCCAAATACCTATACAAAATCATACAGTTAAACCAAAAACCCCCAATTTTTGGGCTAGGGTTTACGATATATGGTCCGGACACGAAATAGAGGCAAAATGTGAGCCAAATCATGAAATCGGAGTCATTAATCACAATATATTTACATAAACATGAACTTTAGTCTGAAAATCAAGAGATTCACGCATTATTCATGTCAAATATCGAAGAATAAGAGATTCAGAGTATAAACAATAACATTGAGATATTAAAATGCTGTAAAAATGATATATAACGTCCGATGTATACTTGCCTAAACCCGATCTATCGTTATTTTTACTCGGTTCGGAGTGGAACACACGGATTTCTTCCTCTTCTTCTCTTTTCCCTCTTTTCCCCTTCTCCTCTCCCGGGTAATGCCGAAAAATGAGCTCAAGAATCGCGCTCGGCCTTTTTATATGCAGTTGGGCGCTCGAGCGGTGATCGAGCGCCACTCGGGCGCACCGTCCTGCGAATGCAGCGCCTTGGGCGCCATTCGAGCGTACTTCAAGCGGGAGGTTTTGTTTTTTGGGCCCCGTCGGCGCTCGAGCTCTACTCGGGCATGGGTCAGGCCCGCATCGAGCTTGCAGCAAGCCTACTTCGTGTTTTCGCTCTCCGAGACCCATTTTGACCCTTCTAACTCAATTCTTCGCATCATTGGACCCTAATTTTGATTATATAACCTTAATAGGCAATGATTATCACAATTTAAAATCCGAAATCTTATTTATGAATTAACATTTCTCGGATTACAACTTCGGTTCCCGATTTATCAATTTCGGATCTTTGGGGTTTTCACTCCGATTCCTCCCATACCCCTTGACCTTAATTCACCTATTTTAAGTTAATCACTTATCTTTTGTGATATTTTGAGAATCGGTACCCTTACGGAGCCCATCTTTTTCCTAATTATCATGTTTTTGAAGTTAGGGTCATTACACTCTCCCCCACTTATAGGAATTTCGTCCTTGAAATTTGACGATTCTTAAATTTTCAGAATCAAGGAACTTTCTTACCGTCTACAATTCATTTATAAATCAGGTTGGTTATCCTAGAAAATCTTAATTCTCCAAATTGTTCTGATCCTTATCATTTAACATGTCTTATCAGGATCCAAATCCACTAAATCCGAAGACAAATCTATCTCATTAGTCATTTTTCTAGTTTAGTTCCAAATCTTACAAGTAAAATGCTTCGCTTCATTTCATTTCATGCTAAGCCTTAAGATTGAGCATTTTCTCTGAACATCACCTTAGACCTTTATACATAGATAGGTTCATCACTGTTCTGCTATGCCATTCTGATCAGTCATTTAGTTTCGAATTGTTCGATTTCAGTTTACCGTCACTAACGCAACCTAGCATCTCAATTCTTTTACCGGGCTCAGTTGAAATCCCAACTTAAAGTTAAGTCATGATTAGACTTTAAAAATAGGATACCTTGCATATTCTTTATTTTGCTGGTATGTCCTCAAATCGACATTTTCGTAAGGTATATATTCCATTCTGAATACCCAAATCATGTGGTAACCATGATTAAAATTGCCCTCAAGATATCCATATCACAAAAATAATCCTTACAAATCCTCAATTTACTATAGAATAAGAAGTCCTAACTATAACAGTCACCAAAATTTTAATACAGTTATAGATCATGACCTTAAAAATTTCAAGGTTATCGTCTTCCGAGACCCGTTTTGACCCTTCCAACCCAATTCTTTGCATCCTTGGACCCTAATTTTAATTATATAACCTTAATAAGCCATGATTATCATAATTTAAAGCCCGAAATCTTATTTACAAATTAAAATTTCTCGATTTATAACTTCGGTTCTCGATTTACCAATTCAGATATTTGGGCTTTTCGATCCGATTCCTCCCATACCCCTTAACCTTAATTCACCTATTTTAAGTTAATTACTTATCTTTTGTGATATTTTCAGAATCGGTACCCTTACGGAGCCCATCTTTTTCCTAATTATCATGTTTTGGAAGCACGGGTTATTACACTCTCTCTCACTTATAGGAATTTCGTCCTTGAAATTTGATGATCCTTGAATTTTCAGACTCAATGAACTTTCTTACTGTCTCCAATTCATTTATAAATCAGGTTGGTTATCCTAAAAAATCTTAATTCTCCAAATTGTTCTGATTCTTATCATTTCACATGTCTTATCAAGATCCAAATCCACTAAGTCCGAAGACAAATCTATCTCATTAGCCATTTTTCCAGCTTAGTTCCAAATCTTACTAGTAAAATGCTTCGCTTCATTTCATTTCATGCTAAGCCTCAAGATTGAGCATTTTCTCTGAATATCACCTTAGACCTTCATACATGGACAAGTTCATCACTCTTCCGCTATGCCATTCTGATCAGTCATTTAGTTTTGAATTGTTCGATTTCAGTTTACCGGCACTAACGCAACCTAGCATCTCAATTCTTTTATCAGGCTTAGTTGAAATCCCAACATAAAGTTTAAGTCACGATTAGACTTTAAAAATAGGATACCTTGCATATTTTTTATTTTACTGGTATGTCCTCAAATCGACATTTTTGTAAGGTACATATTCCATTCTGAATCCCCAAATCATATGGTAACCATGATTAAAATTGCCCACAAGATATCCATATCATAGAAATAATCCTTACAAATCCTCAATTTACCATAGAATAAGAAGTCTTAACAATAACAGTCACCAAAATTTCGATACAGTTATAGATCATGACCTTAAAAATTTTAAGACCTTCACAATTTGCAACCTCAGAATCTCAAAACTTTTACATCGAGTAATTTCAGACCTCGTTGGCACATCGATGAGCCAACTAGTTCAACCCGAACACATCACCTAAAATCACCATGGGTGGATCATTTTGATTAACCATAGGGTTTCTCACTTTTCAACTTTAGGATTTCTATACTTCAGACATAATTTTGTTTCCCTAACTTAGGGATGCTGCATCCTATCGCCCCAATAAGTAAGCTTACCCATAAAATCACTATTAGAACTAGAGCTATAAATCTTAACATTTACGATCAGTACTGATGTTCGTTTCTCCTTCAAGATACCGAAGTTCAGTTGTATACTCCTTAGACAGGCCTATCCATTACGAAATTCCAACGTTAACTTTAGCCATAGCATAACTATTTAGGCCCTTAATTCATTAGACAAAGCCACTGCCCAAAACAACATCCACAAATTCTCAACCAAAGCCGTCCAATTGCTAATTTCAAATAATGGAAGAACATAACTTTAGTCATAATTAGGGATTACTCGTTCACTTATTCCAGAGGCATCAATCCCTAAGCGGTATAGGAAAACATGATCCTAGAATCTCCTGATAATATTATGATTATCTTTATAATCTTTAAACAGATTAACCCGCTTGTGATATCCTACGTTACCTCTCCATCATGACGTAACCACATTAATTCTCAAGATTATTAGATCGGAACTACTTCCGTGGAAATTCTACAATTTCTCACATGGAAGCTTTAAATTATCAATTATCAATCCTAACATTCACCTCCTCCGAATCATGTCGAGATCCTTCTATCATAACCTTTAACTTTTAAGTTAACAAGCCTTTAATTTCTTCCAAGGAATTATATCTAAATCTTCAAAAATCTCATTACAAGATTTTTATCATAGGAGGAGCAATTTCACCTCATGAACACCTCCCCCACTTTGCTCGTGGGTGATTACTTATTGATACAGGATAACAGAATCCCAGTCCTTCTTAAGAGCATAACACTTATGTTAACTTATCTGGCCATTAATTAATTCTACCTTCCAGAGGCTTTACAGTTTGTGAGATCCCAAAATTAAATGGCTCAAAGTGTTGACCGAAATACGAAATCTAAACCGGCCGCCTTAAGCCTCAATCAAGTTCGGCCTTTCCTTAGTACAAAATAAGTCCGGCACCACCCTTATTAAATCAACTCCGGCCATATGAAATGACTAGCCAGTTTTGGAAGTGCAAGAGGCCGAAGTAAAATTTGACAGGAATTGAAGAGTTGACCAGATTCGAAGATAGTGACCGGATTGGAAGAGTTAACCGAATTTGAATATCGGAGTGCATTGTGTGAAGTGAGGCTGAAGTGGCCTTGAAGACCGGAGTGGCTTTGTGTGTCGGTAAAGCCAGAGTAAAATTATGGGTGCAAGGAGAATAAAATCCGAAATTGATGAGAAGGTAATGGACAGAGTGAATAATAAAAAGAAGTTGACCGGATTTGAGGGTATTATATTGACCGGACTTAGGAAAGTTGACCGAAATAAATTAATGGCAACTAAAGAAAAAGATAAACTTTAGGATTTAGTGAGAATTCAACTAGGCGGCGACCAAAAATGAGTAGGTAAACTAATCTAGTTACTCCCACCTACCATCTGCAAACAAGTACGGGCGTAAGTAACTTACCCCACTTACCTCACCTAACCCCTCCTCTATAAAATACCGGCAACGAGTGTTGAAGTTAGAGCAAAATACAAGCCGAGAGAAGGGAGTGAAGGAGAGAGCTCCAAGACGGTAAAAACCGACTGTCAGGCAAGGAGGGAAGAATTTTGAGACAGCCCGTCAGGCAAGTGTACCTCGGACGCTACTCTTTTTAAGTTTAGATTTAAGAATGTTTGCAAATGCACTCTCCGTTTTTAAGTTCAAAAGTACTCATCACTGTTTTTAAGATTATGCATGTTTTCGAAGCAAGCATATCTGATATTCTTATGCAGTTATGTTGGTTCTGTTAATCGCATGCTTAAAAGAAACATTGACACTCATGATGTTAGATTTTTATTCTGTTTGAAGTATGATTATCTGCTCAATTATACGAACTCTGATAATTATATGTTTTTGAAGAAAAAATACTCCGTTCGTTTAAGAAAAAAGAACTCTGTCCTTTTTGATAAAAAAGTACTCCAAAAAGAGCTCCGGCCTCTGTCTAAAAGAACTCCGACATTTTAAGGACTCCGACTTTTGAGCACTCCGGCTTTTAATGAACTCCGTCCCCTTAAGTAAAAAGCATTCCGTCCCTTTTGGCAAAAATCACTCCGTCCCTTTGAGAGAAAAGTACTATGTCTGAAAAAGCACTCCGTCGGAAAAGCAATCCATCCAAAATGAACTCCGGCCTTAATATGAAATGAACTCTGATTTTTGAACTCCACCTTTTGTCAAAAAGAACTCCATCCTTTTGTTGGAAAAAGAACTCTGACTTTGTATAAAAAATGAGCTCTGGCCTTTAAGAAAATAAGTCCGTCCTTTGAGAAAAAGCACTCCAGATTTATAAAACTTCGGCTTTTAAAAGTACTCCGGCTTTTGAGAAAAAGAACTCCGACTTTTTGAGAAAAAGAACTCATGCTTTTTGAGAAAAAGAACTCTGGCTTTTTGAGAAAAAGAACTCCTGCTTTTTGAGAAAAAGACCTCCGACTTTTTGAGAGAAATGAACTCCGATTTTAATGAACTCTGGCTTTTAATGAACTCCGTCCTTTGAGAGAAATGAACTCCGGCTTTAATGAACTCCGGCCTTAGAGCACTCCGTCCTTCAGTAACAAGCATTCCGAATTTATGAGCTCTGACCTTTAAAAGTACTCCGTCCTCTGAAAAAAAGCAGTCCAGATTTATGAAACTTCAGCTTTAAAAAGAACTCCGGCTTTGATCACTCTGGTTTTGACCACTCCGATTTTCAGAAAAAAGCACTCCATCCTGTTAGTAAAAAGCACTCTGTCTAGTTGTGAAAAGCACTCCGTCCCTTTTTATGAAAAGCACTCCGTCCTTTGAGTTTTGAACACTTCTGCTTTTGAGCACTCCGGCTTTTAAGCACTCCGATTTTTTGAGAAAAAGCACTCCGGCTTTTTAAGCACTCTGGCCTTTAAGTACTCCGACTTTGTTAAAAGAGAACTCCGGCTGGTATTGGAAGTGAATTCCGACTCCGAACTGAAAATGAACTCCGGCTTTACTGAAAATGGCTTTTAAGAAGGAAGTATTTCTGTTTCTGTTATTTTGGACCCTGGACTCACTACAGTCCAGATAGGTTCTCCGGCATGCCTTAGGACTTTTCGGTGGTAATCGAGGATAACTCTGTCCATGGAGTTATTTGTGGTCCGCCCATCCCTCGGGGCGTTATGGATAGAAGGAATTTTGTTACCGGCCTGGCTTCGGGAGGCACCCTATTCTGATCCCTCGAGATGGGATACTTCTGTTACCGGCCTACCTTCGGGAGACATCCTGTTCTGATCCCCCGAGATAGGATACTTTTGTTACTGGCCTTAGATTGTGTGGAGTGAACACAATCTATCCGCGATTATTCGTCCCCTCAACTAGTAGGGGATACTGGTAGGGTCTATCTTGTTGCATTGGATATCGTTACATTACGATTCTGTTTTGTTACGCTATCTTTGTTACATTGGATACCGTTCTATTCTGATTACATTACCATTACTCGCTTTGTTATATTGTTCTATTCGAATACCGTTCTATTCTCGATTCTCGTTTCTATTCTGTTATCTTTTGTGCATTGGATACCATTCTGCGTTACGATTCATTACTTACTGTACCGTGTTCTGTACCATGATCCATAGGTGTTGATACTATTAATAAAAAATTCATAATTTTTGAGAGAGACAACAAATAATGAATAAACTTGGAAAACACAAAAGAATGTGTTGACTTCAAATCCAATAGTACATAGTGAAAGTCTCAAAAATTGTGAATTTATCTTCAACCACCGATGGGGATACATCCGTGTTTTGGGCTATCACTGCAAAAGCACTTCCCAAAGTGCTTACCTTCCTCACCGTTTGCCTCAAGGTTGTGGGCAATCTTTGATCATATGGCTAGATTGGCCACAATTGAAATATGCTCTCAAAAGCTTATAGCATGGCCTTCCTCATGCAATTTTCCAAAATAAAGGCACGCAAGTTTTAATTGTAAAGAGCTTTTTTAGCCTAGAATTCAGCTCCCTTCCTGCCTTTCTGTATCAACTTTATTCTTTTATAAGATCCTCCCGATCCTGAATTTTGACCTCTTCAACTAGTCAATTTTTTCTAAAAAAATGTCTCTCTTTCCAACTATTATTCAAAAAGTAGGGATCGATCCAACATCTCTCTATAAGTCCTCAACTTCAACGAACATTACAAGTTGCATTCAAATAGTATCATTCAAGTTTTGCAAAACTTTCTTGCTCTCCTTGCCTCCTTGAGAATGACTTGAGAAGCATAGTGGGATATATCTATAAACTTGACATCATACTCCATCACAATCTAATTTTCTTGCTACAATCGAGCAAATTCATCCTCCTTCAACTCCCTTAGGCTCAATAAAAAGTATTTCTCTATAAAAACCTCTATGAACACATTCTAAGAAATTTGTTCATTCCTGAGGCCTAAAATCCTTTTCTTTATGGACCATCAATAGTCCACTTCTCCCTCAAACTTGTAGGAGGCAAAACTAATCTTCTCCTTTTCAAGATAACGAATGATTTCAAAAACTTTTTCAATTCACTGGATCCAGATTTCAGTTTTTGAGGGATCTGAGTCTCCCATAAATTTTGGCATCCACTCATTCGTAAAGAAATCATATGCTGTTGGGTTTGCTATTGTCGACTTTGAGTTTTACAACCTTTGTGCCATTAACTCCATCACATCCGCCATCCTGACCATATTGACTAGATACTTATCCACCCTGTTGAGGCAAGAGTTTAGTCCAAATTTACTTTACCCAATAGACATCTTTTAATCTTATCTATGAGGTTTCGGTTTTTAAAATGTCATAATTAGGAGTAATTAAGATAACGTAATCAAAATTAGGTTTAAAATATGTGAAAAATTAAGTTTCGGAAGCGGAATAGGGTATTGGTGAGGGACACCTGCTGGGTGACCGAGGCGGCACCAGGGCGTCCATTCAAGGGTAGTGGCACTTGCTGACCACGCGAGCGCAGACATGAGGCGCCAAATCTAGTGTATGCACGCCTAAAGTGCACTAGCAACACACTCGAGCGCCCATTCCAATGCTGTCGTGTCTAATGCTCGCATGACTGGCGCTCAAGCGACAGCCGATGATTTAAACATGTGAGGGCTTCTTTTTTGGTCATTTTCAGCAGATCTGAGAGAAAGGAGAGAGAGAAGGAGATCAAAGTATCAAGTCCGTTTTCAGCTTAGAGTTAGTTAAGGAAGTTATAGATCAAGTCGAGACAAGTGCACTCATATACTTTTCTTTCTTTTGTTACACTTTTTGTTCCATTCTCTTCCGGTATTTTTATTCTAATTTTCGTCTAAATTTATATTTTGTAAAACTCATACCTTGAGCATGTATATATGTTAATTTTATGTCCAATTTTTAAGTTTTGTGAGGTATTATTATTCCAACGAAACCCTAACCCCATGCTCTAAATTTTCTCCCGTTTATTTTGGGATTTATGTATAATATGGACTTGAAACTTGGAACCCTAACTTATGAACATGATTATTTGATATTTGTTCACATGTATTTGGTATATGTTATGTTATATGTTTGAAAAATATTGTTGGATGATTTTGTGAAGGGATTTATTATCCGAAAGCTACAAAGTTTTGTTTGGCTCGAAATGGTAAAAATTTTCTAATGTTTCCCCAAGCTTTTTGTTATTTTGTGCATGCATTTGAAATTATGTAAAGACTTAAACTCCCAAGCAAAAAGACAATTTGTATTTGTATCCAAGAAATATGAGAATTATGTAAAGATATGTAGAAAACTTCACAATTTGTTATGTTTGATGATTTATTTTCCAGATATTGAAAACTTTGTATAAAAATATGGTGGACTTTCCCTTAATAATAAGTAATCATGAAACTAGACTAAGAATTTGTATTTCAAGGGATAATATTTCCTAACAAGCCTTAGGATATTACAGTGATAGACCGAGGAATGCTCTTGCGCCACGAGAGGTGATATGGTGGTGTGAGGTTCTGGATCTAAAACTTAATAACTAGGAGGTAATTAAAATAATAACAATCGAAATTAGACTTAACATATGGGGAAATAAAGTATCGAAAGTATGTGTGGGATAGTAGTGCTCGGTGCCTGACTAGCGCCTAAGACACAACTCGGGCGCAAATAGTAGAACCTCTACACCCAAGGGATGCCCGAGGCAAGGCTAAGGTGGGAATAATAGAACCACTATGCTCAATGACCGCTCGAGCGTGAGCCCAGGCACGATTTCTAGTAGTCCACCACTCGACTACAGCCAGACTAGTGCCCTAGGTGCTAGTCGGAGTATTTAAACACTCTAGGGTTCAATCTGCGTCATTTTTGGCCGTTTTTTGAGATAAAGAGAGAGAGAGAGAATGAAGAACTAGAGAGAGAAGGAGGAAAACCAAGGCCTTCGAGTCCAAATCCATCTGAGAGCAAGTTAGAAAGGTGATAGATTGAGTCGAGATAAGTGCAGTCATACCCTCCTCTTTTTTATATATATATTTTTATTCTATTTTCTTAGGATATCCTTATTTCAATACCCAATTAGGTTTATATTTTGTAGTCCCTAAGACCCAAGCATACATATATATGAATTCCATGCCCAAATCCGTAATTTTGATCAGTTTTTGGACAAGGAAACCTAACCCCCGCGTCCAGATAATTTTACCCACAAATTTTGGGGCTTTTGCTTAATTTAGGTCTAGAATATGATTACCCATGTCATAGATATGCTTAGCTATCGTTTGGGTGTTCAAATTTACAGTTTTACACAGTTTTTGGGTACACTTAACCCTACCCCACACTCGAATTGTAATTTCTCATTTAATTTGATTTTCGTGCATGATTTAGCTTTAATTGTAATTGACTCATGTCTTAAATGTAAGCAATTACAAATTTGGCATCCGATTTTCAAGTTTTGAACTGTTGGGAGCATCTGGGAACCCAAATTCTATCGCAGTCGTTGTTCATCCAAGATTAATGAGTATCTTTACATGCTTTCGCTTTGTTTAATTACCCTTCAAGTTATGCATATTTGCTTATACTTAATTGTGAATCCGGAAAAATGTTATCATTAAGAAATTTCGAATAGAATCATTATTCGAAATCCTAAAGTCGAATTGGACTTACGATGGCAAGAATTTTTACCCTTCCTGTGATGGAACGGATTTTTTTTTATCCTCCAAAAGCTTCCGTCAAACAGGAACACAATTAACAGACTAAATATAAGGCAAGACTTCTGCAGAAATTTCGGCAGCGTCTCCTTTGTAACCGGATGAAAATCCAAAAGTACAGTCCTGTATAATCATCCATTACAAGCACACATCTAACCATTATCCACAATCCCCTACAACAAGCGTACACAGGATCACAGGTGCCATCCATGGCATAAATCCATAAAAACATTGCTACGCTAACAGTTCAATAACGAGATGCCGTCTAGGACCTGCACAGTAAATCCAGAGTATATAGCGGAAGTAAACTAATAACCTGCAGAAGCATAACTTTTTCCTTTACTGACATACACATAAGCTTTTCATGCAAAAAAAATCTACATGTTCTATAACATCAATAAATATGGAATCGGTATACAAAATCACATTTCTAGCTAGGTGTTTGCATCCACAAGCTCTTCAAAAATAGCTCCACAATGCTCTAAGTCCTCAAAAAGCCTTCAGAAGCTTCTCTTGGTTTACTCCTTTTCATCAGGTTATCTACTGTCTCATCTGAAGGGAGAAAACACTAAAATAGTGAGCCGAGGCCCAGCAAGGTACATGCACGTGAGTAGTAAAATGATGATGCAGAACGGTCATGTAACTATGCATAAACAGAAATCAGTGGTCGGTGTATAGTGTTCAGTAAACAGCAACAGAAATAGATACTTGGCAATGGTAAACAATACTTCAGAATCGATAATCGGTACAGTAAACGGTAAACAGTAACATATCATATCAGTAAACAGTATTTCATATCCGATAATCGGTACTTCATATTCGGTAATCGGTACGGTAACATAACATATCAGTAAAATAGTAAACGGTACTTCATATCATATCGGTACAAACCCTGCTAGTATATCCTACTAGCAAAGGGGGTGAATAATCGAGGATAGATTGTGTTCACTCCACAAAATCTAAGGCCGGTAACTGTCATATAGGTATCCATCTCACAGGATCGGTACGGTATGCCACCCAAAGGTAGGCCAGTAACGGTAATTCCTCCTGACCGTAATGCCCCGAGGTAGGACGGACCACAAATAACTCCATGGATAGAGTTATCCTCGATTACCACTGAAAAGTCCTAAGGCATGCCGAAGAACCTATCCGGACTGTAGTCAGTCCCGGGTCCTAAAATAATGGTAACGGAAACCATCCCTTTATAGAAAACCCCTTTTTCAAAATCAGACTTTCACAATATGCTTTCAGCTAACTTTAGGTCCACATGGAAATTTCGCCGGTATACATTCGTTCATATTTTCAAAAACAAAATATACTGGAAGTTGCACATTGATGTCAATTAACTTTCATATAACAGAAGCTACGGTTAAAACTCATCAAAACCTCTTCATTTTAGTACAAAGGGCTTCGCCAAAACCGTCGGACTCAAATCGGTCTCTTACATGTACATTTTTCATGAAATTAAGGTCATAGATGCCATGCATATACATTAAATCATGCAATTTACTCAATCTTCACAACATTTTCGAGCTAGGGTTTCATTACATGCTTTTCGAGACAAATCGAACACTATTTTCATTCTTATTCACGAAATCGAAGCTAAATCTTGCAATAAACATGGATAAACATAAAATCCAACCGATTAATTGAAGGAAACATGTTTCATGTACTATAAACATGCATCAATATCATTTTCGTAACATTTCATCAAGTTTAAAGCAAAAGAAACGGTAAAAAACAAAAACGACGTCCGAGGTACACTTACCTTGGCGCGGGCTTTACTTTTATAACTGACTCACGGATGGATTCGGACTCCCGGGCTTCGTTCTCTACCCTTCTCTCACTAGGAATGGCTCTCTCTCTCTCTCCTCAAACCCTAAAGTCGTTCTGAAATAAAAAGGAGAGAGCTGGGCGCATTTTTATACTACGCCTGCCGCTCGAGTGGCCAGCGGGTGGAGGGATTCGGGAACGCCACTGGTTTTTCTGCCCGATAGGAGGGCTCAAGCGGCCAGTAGGTGGAGGGCTTCGGGAACGCCATTGGTTTTTCCGCCCGATAGGAGGGCTCAAGCCCTCAGCAAGCGCCACTCGGTTGCTTGCTAAATTCGGGTATTTTCTAACTTTTTACTTTTAACTACCACTTTTTCACTACATGTATAGCCTTTTACTGATATTAATCACGTTAATCACATCTAGTTATTACGTTTTCAGTTTCGGGTCCTCACACTCTCCCCTACTAAAAAAAATTTCGTCCTTGAAATTGAGTAAAGTGCATACCTCAAGGGAACAAGTGAGGATACTTGTCTCGGATCTCTTCTTCGGCTCCCAAGTGGCCTCCTCTGGTGAATGATTCCTCCAAAGCACTTTCACCGGGGGATGGACTTCGTTCACAACCATTGATCCATTCGGTCTAAAATTTGCAGTAGCTCCTCAATGTAGAACAAGTCCTTGTCAATGGATAAAGTCCCGTAGTCAATCACATGCGCTGGATCGTGGATGTACTTCCGAAGCATCGATACATGAAATACATCGTGTACGCCCACAAGAGTCGGTGGTAAGTCCAACCTGTAGGCTACCTCCCCGACCCTTTCCAGAATCTCAAAAGGGCCAATGAACCGAGGTTTCAACTTTCCCTTTACTCCAAACCGGAATGTGCCCTTTGACGGTGAGACCTTTAGAAACACAAGATCTCCTATCTCAAAACTCAGCTCTATCCTCCGCTTGTCCGCATAACTCTTCTATCGGCTCTGACCAACCTTCAAATTATCGTGAATCACCTTAATCTTCTCTGTTGTTTCTTTCACAATCTCAGGGCCCCAAATCCTTTTGTCTCCAGTTTCCTCCCAATGAATAGGTGACGTACACTTTCTCCCATACAATGCCTCAAACGGTGCCATGCCGATATTAGCTTGGTAGCTGTTATTATAAGCGAATTCAGCTAGTGTAAGATGAGTATCCCAAGTTCCCCCCATCTCAAAATCAGAGGCCCTCAACATGTCCTCGAGAATCTGAATGGTACGTTCAGATTGGCCGTCAGTCTGGGGGTGATACGCAGTACTGAACTTCAATTCTATCCCCAACTCCTTATGCAAGCTCTCCCAGAACCTCGAGACAAAGTGTGGATCTCTATCAGACACAATGGAGGCAGGAACTCCATGAAGCCTCACGATCTCATTCACGTCCAATTGAGCCAATCTATCACGCGAATAGGTCGTCCTGATCACCAAAAAGTGGGCTGATTTCGTCAGCCGATCAACTATAACCCACACAGCGTCATGATTCCTAGGAGTCCTCGGCAAACCTGATATAAAATCCATAGCAATGTCCTCCCATTTCAGCTCGGGATGGGCATTGGCTGTAACAGTCTAGAAGGTTTCTTCCTCTCGGCCTTCAGTTGCTGACACACTAGGCATTTCTCCACATAACCCATGATATCCCTCTTCATGTTTCTCCACCAAAAAGTCTTTTTTAAATCCTGATACATTTTATTCGTTCTCGGGTGGATTGTATACCGAGACCGGTGAGCCTCCTTCAAGATTTTCTCCTTCAATCCTTTATCATCCGGTACACATAATCGATCTCTAAATTTTAACACTCCATCAGCCCGGATGTTAAAATCAGCTCGAGACTCCTTACTCAAATCACTAACAATATCCATGATGAACAAATCATTCACCTGTTTCTCCTAGACTTCAGCAACTACTTCTGGTTAAATCCGAAAATATGACAGGAGCATCCTATCACCTTTGGCATAGTGTTGGATATCGCACTGCTTCAAATAATCCAACATCTCCATCTGTTTGACCTGTAGGTGCGCCACATAGCCCAATCGGCGACTCAAGGCATCTGCTACCACGTTGGCCTTTCCTGGCTTGTACTGGATTTCACAATCATAATCCTTCAGGAAATCGAGCCATCTCTTTTGCCTCATGTTGAGTTCCTTTTGTGAGAATGAGTACTTCAAACTCTTATGATCGGAATACACAAGGAACCTCTCGCCATATAGATAATGTCTCCAAATTTTCAATGCAAACACCACAGCAACAAGTTTAAGATCATGGGTAGGATAATTTTTCTCATGCACTTTCAATTGTCTAGATCCATATGCTTCGACTTTTCCATGCTGCATCAACACACATCCTAGACCCACCTTAGAAGTGTCGCAGTACACCTCAAAGCCTCCAGAACCCTCTGAAATAATCAGCATCGGAGCGGTGGTCAAATGATCCTTTAGCTCCTGGAAGCTCAAATCGCACTCTTCTGTCCACACAAACTTAGCCTCTTTCTTCAGCAACCAAGTCAGCGGCATAGCAATCTGAGAGAAATTCTCTACAAAGCGCCTGTAATATCCCGCCATACCCAGAAAGCTCCTAACTTTAGTCACAGAAGTTGGTCTGCTCCAACTTGTAACAGCCTCTATTTTCTTGGGATCCACAGAAATGCCACCATCAGAAATCACATGTCCCAAGAACATCACATTCTCGAGCCAGAACTCACACTTACTCAGCTTGGCATACAGTCTCTCATCGTGGAGCACCTGAAGTACCTTCCTCAAATGAATTTCGTGCTCCTCATGATCCTTTTAGTAAATCAAGATGTCATCAGTTAATACCACCACAAATTTATCCAAGTACGGCCTAAAAATCCTATTCATCAAATCCATAAAAGCAGCTGGAGCATTTGTAAGGCCAAAAGGCATAACGAGAAACTCATAATGGCCATAACACGTCCGAAAAGCTGTCTTAGTCACATCCTCCGGCTTGATCCTCAGTTGGTAATAACCGGACCTCAAATCAATCTTGAAAAACACCTGAGATCCCTACAACTGATCAAATAAGTCATCAATGCACGGTAGAGGGTATTCATTTTTACTCGTGATCTTATTCAACTCACGATAGTCAACACACAACCGCAAAGACCCATTTTTCTTCTTTACAAACAACACCGGCGCACCTCAAGGAGATACACTCGGTCTGATAAAACCCTTGTCTAACAATTTCTGTAGTTGCAACTTTAACTTCTTCAGTTCAGCCGGAGCCATACGATAAGGGGATTTAGAAACCGGACTAGCACCAGGAACAACAACAATCTCAAACTCAATTTTCCAGTGTGGAGGCAATGCAGGTAACTCCTCTAGAAATACATCCTTAGCCGGCGCACTATGACTTCCAGTAGTACAGGCATATGCCAAATAAGCTCTACATCCACTACTCATCAAATGCTTAACATGTAGAGCAGAGATCAACATAGGCACCCCTTTTTTCTTAATGCCCTGAAAGAAAAAGGGCTCTATCCCAATGATGTTAAAATAAACCCGCTTCAGGAAGCAGTCAATACTAGCATGGTATTTAGCCAGCCTGTCCATTCCTAGGATCACATCAAAATTACCCATGTCTAACAACACTAAATCCACAACCAAATGGTTCCCATTCATCTCAACCATACATTCTGGATACATCACATCAGTAACCACAGATGATCTGGTGGGAGTACACACAGATAATTTACAATCCAAAACACATGGGGTAGATACGATACAACATGTAAATTTCGGAGAAATGAAGGAATGTGTAGACCTCGAGTCAAATAATATGGATGTAGAAACTCCACAAATAGAAAGAGTACCTTCCACAACATTCGGAGAGGCCTCTGGATCTTGAACAGCCACCGTGAAGGCTCTTGCCGAGACAGTAGGCTTCTTTCCTTCCATCCTTGGGGGTAGTGGGCAGTTCCTGAAAAGATGGCCTTGCTGCCCACATCTAAAACACGCTCCCGACATTCTACGGTATTCTTGCCCCGGATGCTTCCTCCCACCGAAGGCGCAATCTTCAGCCGCCACTCTAGTACCGGTCACTGACTAAGCCGGTACAATACTTTTTCCTTTGTCAGCGGCTTTAGTCCTCTTCAACGGTCCAGAAGACCCCGCAGCTGATCCGGTACTTACTTCCGCTCGGCTGGCGGTTCTCTTTGCATAAAATCTTTCTATCTTCATCTCCTTCTCGTAGATCACTGCTCTGTCCAGGATCTCGGTATAAGTCTGAAACTTCAAAACAAACAACAACTTCCTAATATCATCTCGTAGCCCTTGCAGGAACTTTTTAGCTTTCCTCTGCTCATCCTCTACATAAAATGGTGTAAAACGAGACAACTTAGTGAACTTGGCATCATATTTCTTGACGGTCATGCTCCCTTGTCTCAGCCTCATAAACTCTTGCTCTTTCTGATCTCGAAGACTGGATGGAAAATACTTTTCCAAAAATGCCTCCTCAAACATCTCCCAGGTGATAGCTTCATTAGGCACTCCCATTGCCTGCTTCTGCATGTCCCACCAACTATCCGCTTCACCCTCCAATTTATACGCAGCAAATGTGACCTTTTCTCGGTTAGTACAGCCAAGCACATCAAATATCTTCTTCATTCTTTTCATCCACACATCCGCCTCAGCCGGATCAGGCTTTCCTAGAAGCCTGGTGCTCTTTCAGCTGTGAACCTATCATAAGTTGTAGGACCAGGAGGTACCGGAGCTAGTTCGGGTGTCGGATCCATGTGCTTTTGCTCGACGGACTCTACGACATTGGTCATCCTTTCCTGTAGATTGATATAGGCGGCCTCTCTTTCATAGGGCGTGCTAACGCCACCGCGGCCATTCCTCCCACCTCTTCTACTTGCCATCCTATAATCAAGGCAAACACATGAATAAAGGACAATGATCCAATGAATAAGAAAGAAGTATTCAATAACTTTATGGAATTTCTAACCAAGCCTAAGAATCAATCTTTTAAAGGTCCTAACTGTCTTAGCTTCCTCTACTTATTCCTACAGGAATTCTATTCAGAGATTCAAACCTATGCTTCCGCTTTTCGATCGATCAATTCTTAAGGCATCTCAATTCTCTGATACCAATTATGACGAAACGGATTTTTTTTGTCCTCCAAAAGCTTCCGTCAAACAGGAACACAATTAACAGACTAAACATAAGGTAAGACTTCTGCAGAAATTTCGGCAGAGTCTCCTTTGTAACCGGATGAAAACCCAAAAGTATAGTCCTGTATAATCATCCATTACAAGCACACATCTAACCATTATCCACAATCCCCTACAACAAGCATACACAGGATCACAGGTGCCATCCATGGCATAAATCCATAAAAATATTAGCTACGCTAACAGTTTAATAACGAGATGTCGTCTAGGACCTGCACAGTAAATCTAGAGTATATAGCAAAAGTAAACTAATAACCTGCAGAAGCATAGCTTTTTTCTTTACCGACATACATATCATAAGCATTTCATACAAAAAAAAATCTACATGTTCTATAACATCAATAAATATGGAATCGGTATACAAAATCACATTTCTAGCTAGGTGTTTTCATCCACAAGTTCTTCAAAAATAGCTCCACAATGCTCTAAGTCCTTAAAAAGCCTTCAGAAGCTTCTCTTGGTTTACTCCTTTTCATCAGGTAATAGCTCTACTGTCTCATCTGAAGGGAAAAAAATACTAAAACAGTGAGTCGAGGCCCAGCAAGGTACACGCACGTGAGTAGTAAAACGATGATGCAGAACGGTCATATAACTATACATAAACAGAAATCAGTGGTCGGTGTACAGTGTTCAGTAAACAGCAACAGAAATAGATACTCGACAATGGTAAACAATACTTTAGAATCAGTAATCGGTACAGTAAACAGCAAACAGTAACATATCATATCGGTAAACAGTATTTCATATCCGATAATCGGTACTTTGTATTCGGTAAATGGTACGGTAACATAACATATCAGTAAAATAGTAAATGGTACTTCATATCATATCGGTACAGACCCTGCCAGTATACCCTACTAGCTAAGGGGAGGAATAATCGAGGATAGATTGTGTTCACTCTATACAATCTAAAGCCGGTAACTGTCATATGGGTATCCCATCTCATGGGATCGGTACGGTATGCCACCCGAATGTAGGCCGATAATGGTAATTCTTTCTGACCGTAACGCCTCGAGGCAGGACGGACCACAAATAACTCCATGGACAGAGTTATCATCGATTACCACCGAAAAGTCCTAAGGCATGCCGGAGAACCTATCTGGACTGTAGTCAATCTCGTGTCCTAAAATAACGGTAACGGAAACCATCCCTTTATAGAAAACCCCTTTTTCAAAATCAGACTTTCACAATATGCTTTGCCTAACTTTAGGTCCACATGGAAATTTTGCCGGTATACGTTCGTTCATATTTTCGAAAAGAAATTATACTGGAAGTTGCACATTGATGTCAATTAACTTTCATATAACAGAAGCTACGGTTAAAACTCATCAAAACCTCTTCATTTTTGTACAAAGGGCTTCGCCAAAATCGTCGGACTCAAATCGATCTCTTACATGTACATTTTTCATGAAATTAAGGTCATAGATGCCATGCATATACATTAAATCATGCAATTTACTTAATCATCACAACATTTTCGAGCTAGGGTTTCATTACATGCTTTTCGAGACAAATCGAATACTATTTCATGCTTATTCATGAAATTGAAGCTAAATCTTGCAATAAACATGAATAAACATAAAATCCAACCGATTAATTGAAGGAAACATGCTTCATGTACTATAAACATGCATCAATATCATTTTCGTAACATTTCATCAAGTTTAAAGCAAAAGAAACGGTAAAAATGAAAAACGACGTCCAAGGTACACTTGCCTTGGCGCGGGCTTTCACCTTTATAACTGACTCACGAATGGATTCGGACTCCCGGGCTTCATTCTCTACCCTTCTCTCACTAGGAACGGTGCTCTCTCTCTCCTCAAATCCTAAAGTCGTGCTGAAATAAAAAGGAGAGAGCTAGGCGCGTTTTTATATTGCGCCTGCCGCTCGAGCGAAGCTCGAGCGGCCAGTTGGCGCTCGACTGTCGGGTAGTCCGCCGCTCGAGCTCCACTTGAGCAGCCAGCGGGCGGAGGGATTTGGGAACGCCACTGGTTTTTTCGCCAAATAGGAGGGCTCAAGCAGCCAGCAGGCAGAGGGCTTCGGGAACGCCACTAGTTTTTCCGCCCAATAGGAGGGCTCGAGCCCTCAGCAAGTGCCACTCGGCTGCTTGCTGAATTCGGATATTTTTTAACTTTTTACTTTTAACTACCACTTTTTCACTACATGCATAGCCTTTTACTTATATTAATCACCTTAATCACATCTAGTTATTACGTTTTCAGTTTTGGGTCCTCACACTTCCTATGTTATACAATGATTATATATAAGAGTAAATTATGAGAAGTTATAAATCTGAAAAAAAGATAAGAAAATTGTGCAATTAATTGGAGAAAATTTTCACAATTTGGGATATATGATGGATTTGTTCTTCCAGATGGAAATATTTACAAAAGAAATTTGGTGAATCTTCTCTCAAAAAAATAAGAAATTGTGAAACTAAGACCACAGATTCATATTTAAAGGGTAATATCCTTGGGCATGCCACTAGTATGGCAGTGGAGGCTCAAGGATTTGTCCTGGCCGCATATTATAATGGGTGATAATATTAACATACCTTAGGACGTTACAGTGGTAATCGAGGATAAGAATTTTAATCATTCTGCTCTCGAGATGTAAATTTTAGGGGAATAAAAACAAGATAACCATCCTGCCCTTAAAATGTAAATTTTAGAGGAACCTTTGGCCTTGAATTGTGTGGAGTGAATACAATCTATCATCGATTATTCACTCTCTTGGTTGGTAGGGTCTACTAGCTTGGGTCCACAAAGATGAATAATTATGCAACAATTATAATCCAAAGAAAGAAGTAAATTGTATCCTAAGCATATTTGACCAAGTTCATGTTCACACATTCTCTTTCATACTTATATATTCCTTTTCTGCCCAATTATTGCTTATATTATTTATTGTCTTGTATATGATGCATTTGCTATTAGCTCACCCTTACTTCTTCTTTCCAAATGAGATCCACGGGCTGGCGCCTGATTAGATAGAGTAAGGAGAGATGAAAAATGTTTTTGATTATGCTTCATGTTTATGCATTCGTATTACGTTCATACTTCCCTTCTCTTGATTTATTTTGAGTATATTGCTTATCGTCTTTAATTACATTGTGCCTTACTGAATATTTGGCTTACTCCTTACTATTTTCTTGCCTCCAAATAAATACGAGCTTATACCTAATGAAGCGGAGTAGAGATTAGCAATTAGCTCAGTAGTGGACTTGGAAAATTATTCTGCAGACCCAGATTTTTGTAGTTTTGTACTTATGTATGGAGGAAATTTTCATACATTTTGATGGACATATGTTGATGTATATATGTATACTGATGATGTGCAGATCAGTTTAGTTTTGCTGTGTATTGATGATTGTATATATTTCTACAAGTTATTATGATTTGTTTAGGTACCTAGTGACATCTCTTATGAACTGATGTTGTATCCGGAGATATGACGTTGGAGCCACGAATAGATTGAGGTATTTTGGATCCGGTGTGTGATATTTGTTGTGATATGTATGTTGTACAGAGAAATTATACAGGTTTATATTTGTCTGACAGATATTTTACAGATGAAATATTACCAATTTTCGGTCAAAAAGGGTCCATCGCACTATCACAAAATAATTAACCAAATTACTTCAAATTAAAATAAGACACTCTCTTTATGACTTCTCTAATACCACCTCTATCACTTGTCCATTTCCAAAGGTCCCATTAAATTAGTTATTGATCCTTATTTAAGTTAATTAAACATTTATATGTAAATTATTAAAAATTCATTATTCATTCACCCATTATAGCCCAATAAAAAGTTGTGAACCCAAAAAATTGACAACTATCAACAAACAATCCAAATAAAATAATAAATTAAATCACAGAATCTAAAAAGCCACTCTCAAAGATCATACATGACCTCGAAGTATAAGTAATAAGATACGTCCAAACTAAAATCATGGTAAGAAAAAATTATATATTAGATATACTACTAGGCAATACCAAAAATCTAACTAAATCACTAACAAAATACTTTCATAAACTAATTATTACAGTACCAAACTTGCCGTAAAATAAAGACCCTACATCTATTGTCTAGAAACAAAATACATTACTTGAAAATTCCAAATCTAAGTTCTAGTATTTGGATAGCCTTTTCATTATCTCCTATTACCTGCAAGTATGCCCTGAACCCTCCAATATGAGAGGTTGAGAAAAATTAAATAGTAAAGTAATTGCTCAATAAACATGTAATTTTTATAATTAAATAAATACTTTACATCAAGACATGCTAAAATAAATATGATCTAAAATCATAATCAATATCATATAATTTCCACAGTATTTTATATATAATTTCAAATTGATTATCAAAATTCTTTATTTTAAATTATACATCCTTAAAGTATACTCAAATCATGTAAATTTTTGTGGACCCACGATCAATAGGGGCCTCACTGACAAAGAAGTGGCAAATCGAAATTCAAGTGATGTATGTTACTAAACAATTATATGTCACATGCTACTATTTAATATTCATAGGTAGACCGTCATACATATAACCCTATAGTGGTTTAATATTGCTTTTAACACATAGATGATTGATTCGAACCTCAATTATCATTATAATATACTAAGATATATTGTGATATATCACGACCAATTCTTTATAATAGTTTATATATAATCAAATAAAAAATTTTACATAAATACAAATAATTTTGTCTATTTTTTCATATCAGAGAAAATTAACTTATATAGAGTTTTCTTCCTTAATTTTTCAAATTCTTAGTATATAGTATATCATAATTCTTGCAGAAACTTAAATGTACAATTCTAAAATATATAAAAGCTATATTATGTAATTTTCAAACATACAAAATTGTTCATGATAGGATTTGTTAAAAAAAATCAGCATATTTTGTACAATTTTAACATTTTTTTTTAATTATGAAGCATGTTGGAACAATTAAGTGTGAAATTAAGGCACACAAAACATATATTTAAAGATTTAAGATATGCAAGAACCTATATACAAAAGTAAGAATATGTAAGAACATTTAAGTATAATTTTAAAATGTATATGAGCATTGTTAGAAAATATTAGCTTAGAAACACATTATACATGAAATGATGGCGTGAATTTCATGAACGTTGCATGAAATGAGTATGAAACTACATGCATATGAGGTATAAATATCCTGTATATAAAATTATAATATGTATAAATATTTGAGACAGTAAATCTCTATAGATATCTAAAAAGGTAACTATAAAAAAGTGGGATTTGGATGTATTTATTTTGACTTGATTTTACTCATATATTACTTGATTTCTCTTTGATTTCTCATTCTCGTTCTTTTTCTCTTCTTTTCTCTCTTCTCTTCTCTTCTTTTCTCTTATGAATTAGCTCAAAATGTCCCAAAATTGATCAAAAAACTTTATTTATAATAAGTTGGCACATCATGTGCGAGTTATACATAAATCATGCGTGGATCATGTGTTAAGGCAAAATCCCTACCCCATACATGCACTTATTAGGCATGCACAAAATGCCAATATTTTATCTCAATTTCTCGCATGCACTGCTCAAGCGTACCTTTTGCATAGATATTCTACCTCAAACATGAACATATGTCCCTCGGATGTATATTGGGTATAAGTAATTTGTCTAAGATACACATAAGCACCCCAAAGACATCCTTTAAACACATCCTTTTTGCCCAAAATATACAAGTTGGTATATCAGGTGCTAGTCTAGTGTCACTCAACTTAATATAACCCGATCAAAATATTAATTTTAACACAAATCTTTATTTGACCTAACTAATTTTTCTATTTTAACTTAATTAATTATGATGAAAATTATAATTTAAAACTCATACCTTACACCCTGATACAGCCTGGATCTGAATTTCTGATAGATTCGGGTTTAGCTACTCCTTTAGGTTCTGTCACTGTCCTGTGTGCCTTGGATCTTGCATACCATAACAAACGATGAGAATTCAGGAAAAAATAGTGGGACTCACTCCCTAATTTATTCTCCGATACTCAAGTCAATAATTTACCATCCAAAAAAAAGAATGTAAAAATAGAGTATGCTGGAATGAATGCAAGGAGAGGGATTTAAGAGTAAGAATCGGAGGTGCACTTGTTGTAAGTGGCTTTAGTTATGGAGTGCTCGTTTAAAGCGGCCTCTCTGTTTACTAAGTTTTTTAAGAACTAGTAGTAGAAGAGATGGAAGAATCATTGAACACTTGAGAGTTCGAAAGCTCATGCAGGTTTGAGTATGCCAAAGAGCATGTCTATGAAGTGTGTCTCCATAGCCCTTTATAGCCATGGGCCTTTGCTACCTTCCTCAGGTGGCGAGGCAGGATGTCTGCCTTCTGAGATGATCCTTTCCCTTCCTCATGTGGATGCAGGCGTCATTTTGGGTTGCAACAGTCAGAAAGGAGGATTTCTCCCTTCGCAAAAATGTTGCGTGCAATGAATGTTGAGGTTACCATTGCGAGTCGTACACTGATCTGCGAGCTTTCCTTCCAATATGTGTTCTAATTTTGAAAGATTTTTGTTATAGAGGAGATTACCATCTTAGCATCACAGCCAATTAGGAAAAATGACCATTGTGCACAAGAAAGGGCATGTGGGCTGATTTCAGTCTGGACCGTGTCTGTTTTAGATTGCGTCTGGTCTACTTAGGAGCCTTCTCTAGTCAACTAGAATATTGACTGTCCTATGGGTAAGTTGGCGACGATACATTTTGGGTCGCTTGCCCCTTTGGACCGGCCTGCTACAGTCGTCTCCATCACTAGCTCCCAATGCCAGTGGCCCTAATTTTTGACCTCCGACATGTTCACGATGGAATGTGACTGGTCATGTTGTCTCCTCAGATTTAACCCAAATTCTTCTTTTCACTGTTCTTGGCGTGGCTCCCTTGTTTTTCGATTCTTTGTAGATTCGCCAGGCTAGTGTATTTTGACGTTTAATGCTTCCGCCTGCTTCCCTGCATGCTATAAATCGGGTGCGTTGACATTTCTCAGTACTGTCTTCCTCAATACCTAGTGGGATGGTATGGGAGCTTGACATCGCCGGGGAGCTTGCTACTCTGATTGTTGACTTGGAGCTTAGATCGTTCATATTCTCTGGTGTTGCCGTCTTAAGTCATGATGCCTGAAATGCTTTGGTCACTCCTTTTCATGTAGGAGACCGCTTTGGTCACCCCTTTTCATGCGGGTGGTTGCCAACAAGATTTGAACCTACGTTCGAATCTCGGTACTTTGATTGAGAGCTTGGACAAGGGCCTTCAGTATGGGTTGCTTATGTATTACTCTCTTTCTCTGTTTCCGTCATTACTGTTTCATCACGTATTGTCCCTTGAAAAGCCCAAAAAATCAGAATTGATAAAATTGGGAATCGACATTATAATCCTCGAAAAGTTAATCCGTAAATACGATTTGAGTTTTAAATTATGATAATCGCAACATATTAAGCTAATGTAACTAAAATTAGGATCCAAAGATGTGAAAAATTGTGTTAGAATGGTCAAAACAAGTCCTAGATAGCGCGTTGGTGAAGCAAGCTCGCTGCAGGCTTGGCCCGCACCTGACCCGCGCCTGAAATGCGACCCGTTCGTGAAAAATAGAATGTTGTGCCCGAGGAGTGCCCGGGGTGCATTTGGCAGAATCATGCGCTTGATGCACGCTTGATACGCACTCAAGCGCCGATTTCTGATTACTGTGGTGCCCGACTGGCGCTCAAGGTGCCAATCTGTGTATAAAAATGCACGAGGGTTATTTTTGCATCATTTTCAGCAATCCGAGAGAGATATAGAGAGAAAACACGAAGGAGAAGAGAGAGAAGGAGGAGATCGAGGTTTTCGAGTTTGATTCCGACTTTGAGTTATTCAGATAAGTTACAGATCGAGTCAAGGTAAGTATACTAATATACTTTTCTTTTTCTCTTGTCACTTTTGTTTTGATCCCTTTAGATATTTTTATCCTGATATCCGTCCATACTTTTATTTTTATATTACCCATGTATTAAGCATATATATATTTCAATTTCATACCCAATTTGTAAGATTTGAGCAGTATTCTCGTTTCGATGACCGTTTAAGTTCATATTTTATGAAACCCATATATTGAGCATTTATATACTTCGATTTCATGTCCGATTTCTTCGATTTATGTGGTATTTCGTCCACAAAATCCTAACCCGTGCCCCTTTGGATTTAACCGTTTTTTTGAGATTTATATATGAATTGACTTTAGAAAATGGATACCCATATCTTGTATATGATTATTTATCGATTGGGTGTCCAATTTGATAATTTTATGCAATTTTATGTACATGGAAATCCTAACCCACGCCCTACCATTTTTACCCACATAATTTAGGGTTTATACATAATTTGATTTTAGATAATTATAACCCTAACCTTGTAAACGTTTTTACTTTAATTATTTAGTATTTATTTGTATAAAAATTATATATGTTATTTTGCATGTGTTCCAAAAATTATGTGGATGTTTTTATGAAGAAAATTATTGTCCGAAAGCTATGAAATTATGTTTGGCTCATGATGGTAAGAACTTACTAACTCTTCCTAAGTACTATGTTTATTCGTGCATGTAATTAAAATCAGATAAAGACTTAAATCCCCAAGTAAATGACAATGTGTATTTCTACTCAAGAATTATGGATTTATGCAAAGTATAAGAAGGGAATCAACAATTTGATATATATATATGATCCATTCTCCAGAAGTAAGAACTTTGTGTAAGAATATGGTAAATTTTCTCTTAAGTTTAATTAATCACGAAACCTGGTCCAAGGATTTGATATATTTTAATAAATCACAATTTGATATGTTTTATAATATGTAAAAATAGACACGGAAACTTTTTCGTACAAACCTTTTTTAGAATAAGGGTAAAAAAATTACTTTTACTATAATGTGAGTTTAGTTACAAAAAACTACTAGAACACCTTGAGATTTATTACAAAACGTTGGCAAATCAAGCATAGAACAATAAGAGAGCAAACAGAATGAAATTATCAGCAAAAATGTTCAAAATAGTAACTAAAATTGGATACCCAAGATGATTAAAATAAAAGTGTTACTAAGTGTCCAAAAATTGTCAAGAATCTCCTCCTCTTTTCTATTTGTCTCTAAAATTAGATGCTCAAGTGTTTTAAAAATAGCTCACACTTACGATTCCAAAATAGAGTAAAATTTGACTTCAAATAAGTTTGACATTTAAATAGTGGCAGTTGACGTTCGAATATCATGAAAAAAATACTTCCTACAAATTACTTATGCATGTACGCCCTTTATTCACACATCAAGTGTGCCAATTCTGATTTACATTCATATGTACTCATCATGTATATATCAAGTATAAGCATTCTGATTTTCAAGCATGTGCATATATCAAGTGTAGTTTAATTATAACAAAAAAATATATATATAAAGAGTATAAGACTTATAAAAAATGACATAATCCAACAATGAGTTTATACAAAAATCTATAAATATATCATGTATAACCTCTATGTTTCTCTACATTTTTTGCAAAATCCATAACTTTAGCAAATATTTATGTCCGAATATTTTGATGTAGAATTCTTTAGTATGTGTGTATAACACAACTGTTTATCATTGCGATGCTTGAATGTCTGCATACTCATTCATACACACCAAGAAAATCACAATTTGGGACATAAAGATAGTATACTTGATACTTTATCATTATGAATTTACATTTAACACAAGTTTAAGTCTCATTCCCACCCTCTTTATCAGTTACTAGCCCCATATTGTAAACCAACAAAATCAAATTTTTTGTAAAGATTAGAAATTCCAAAAAAAAAAAAAAAACACAACACTCTTTTGATTAACAAAATTAATAACTACAAAAATAATAATAATAATTATTATTATTACGGATACCTAAACAAGTCTTATCTATGAAATATGAGATTTAGAATAAAAGGCTTCTATTATATTAAAAATTCTTTCTTGCAACTAACACCCCCTCCCAAAAAAAAAAAAAAAAAAAAAAAAAAAAAAATACGAAAAAACGAAGGTAGGTTAAACTTAGACCATTGTAGATATAGTTGATCCTCTTGGACAAACATATATATATATATATATATATTCGTGAGGAATTCCAGCATGGGAATATATATAAAGAGGACTACATAAAGCACAAAATCAAAATAATAAAAAGAGATGGCAAGATTATATTCCTCTTTACTGTCTCCGGCACACAGAAAAGTGATCTCACTTTCTATCTTACCAAACAAAAATTCTCTCTTCCATTATCGATAAAGGCTTATCATTGAGAGAATATTTAAAAAAAAAAAACACTTGATAGAATATGAATATTCTTCTTGAAGTTGACCTCCTACGATTCTATGCTTGATAAGCTTAGAACGTGGACCAGAGAATTTTGATGTAAAGACAGATTGTTTGTCCAACATTATTGGTAAATTGCACCATATATTAGAAGTACTAAATTATTTGCTATTTAGTATATCATTTAAATGCATATAATTATTTTAAAATTTGAGTAAAATTTGACCGATTATTAAAATATATAGTGACAATATATTTTTATAATGTATTAATACTACAAAATAATATAATTGTATTAATACATTATACACGTTTTCAACATTAAGACATTCAGGTGGTAAGCTTCTTATCACAATTGGGACGGTGTGTTAAAGTTCCATCAATGGCAAAAAGAATGTAGTAATAGATTTCTCTATCTTTCACATTGTATAGTACAAAATATATGTATAGAAGAATGTTTCATGTTTTTTTATTGAGATTCGTTGAGTTTCGAAGTTGAGTTGATTTATTTTAAGCTATTGTGCACTTATACAAAAAAAAAAAAAAAAATTATTATCATTATTATTACATATATACAATTTTATTCTTAATAAGGTATATTAGAAAGAAAGAAACATTCACACTTATAAATAGAAAGCCACTCATTGACTCAATCAATATCGAATAATTCACCTACAACAAGATTAATTATATAGTCCTACAAGTATTGGGGAAAAGTATTATAATATTTTTTTTATTTTTTTCAATTCTATTATCAACATTAATTTTTAAATTTTCATTTTTAACTTTTATTTTAATGTAATTTTTATTATCAATTTCATATATGATACTATGCATGAAAAAACTGTTGATTGGGTCACTCCCTTGTGAGTAACCCAATAAACTGGTTTGTCATCGGAAGATTTGTGGAGAACAAACCTGGAGAATGATTCCAGGTTAACGGGACGTTGACCAAAGGAGAATAATAGATGGTTAGTCGAGATTAACCGGTGGATGGCCAACTGTAGATTCTAATCAATTGGAGGTTGACTGTTTGAGAGTTGTAGGAGTACTGCTAGATGACGAACGGGCAGCAAAAGACGGTCAATAGGAAGGTTGATCGGATGAAAGCAGATGATGGTCAAAGGATGTTGACCGGATAAATGCTGAATGTGGTCAATGAGATGTTGATCGGTTGGGAGTGGAATCTGGTCAACGAAAAGTTGACTGACTGAGTAATGAGCCTAAGAAGCCAAAGGGAAGGCCAAAATTCACAAGTTGGTGACACTGGTATGGAATAGCCCGCATACATGACTGAGTGCACAGTAGCGTCCAGAGATATGGACTGTGCACAGTGACGACCGAGGACATGGGATGTCCAAGGTTGTTGTCACTGCCTGGAGACCAAGGAACACCAGAGGACTCTTGCCATGGCCAAAGGGTACAGATAGTTTGGGGACTTGATTGCAGCAACAACTAAAAACGTCATGAACAGATGGCAGCAAGTTGTGGAAAGTTGGCTCTGTAGAGTAGGTGGCAGACCTGTAGTCTGTGTATACTGTCTGTGCAGGTGGCAGGATTGTAGAGTTGGTGGGCAAAGTTGTTGGCAGGTTGTAGACCAGGTAGCAAGCGTTTGTCCATACGCAACATGCCTATTGGTTGAAGATCTCTAAGCAGATTATTATATATATGCATGCTGGGCGTGCTATGCAGAGTGTGGTATGTGAAAACCACCAAAGGTGAGGTAGCACTTGCGTGAGTGTCGAAAAACCACCAAGTGTGTAGGTATGTGAAGACACCCAGGGTGCAAGCTGCACCGGACTGGTGTGGGAGACAACACCAGGGGCGTTGTGCGTCGGCCGCATGAGTGCGATGGTAAACGGCGGTTACCGTTTCACCAACACTTGTAAAATGAAAGAGTAAAAGCACCACAGTGAGAAGAGAAAGAGTGGAAGAAAGAGAGAGTAGTGAGAAAAATACAAAGTATGAGGCCTTTGTATTCTCATACTCTATTCTTCGTTTTTGCCTTTAGAGCTTATGTAGGCAGGGTGGTTATTATATTCTATCTCTAAGTTTGTGTAACCATTTTATATAGTAGATTTATTGGTGAAATTTGTATCCCGTGATTTTTTCCCTTAATTGAGAGGGGGTTTCCACATAAAAAAACGTTGTGCATCTCTTGTGTTCCTTATTTGTATTACATGGTGGCTAACGATGACGGAATTTGGGTACTCCGCTGTTGTCGGATAGGCTGGATCCGGACGTCGGAACCCTACAGAAACATTTAAACATTGATTATATTGTATTTTATTTTATTTTTACATGTTTGGGGTTTTTCAGTGTCATGCATGGTAGCTTTAGATTGTTCTTGTGGCTTAAAGTTTTACAATGAATAACATTAACAATAAAAAAATTTTAAAAATAAAGTTTAAGAATAAAACCAAAAATAAAAAATATTATGGGTATTTTTTTTTTCTAAAAGTATAAGTTATCAAAAAATACCTTCATATTAAAATCCCAAAATAAAAAAAAAAAAAAAAGGTTATTTATGATGCTAAAATCAAGCACCAAGTTGGAGCTTGCCTTACCTGCAGCTCGACCGTGAAGCTAATGCTAGTAATTTGATGAAGACTGCGAGGAAATGAAATTGTCCCTCTCATCATGAAAAGTACTTGATCGCCAGTCACCATTATATTGAATCAAGACTATAATTTATTTTGTTATTTTGCAAAATAAATAAATATGGTTATCAAAACATTTTTTCTGTGGTCATAAATTTTCAAAATCAATATTAACTGATCTAACAGTACTATATTGTAATTTTAAAATAATATCTTCTAAACAAAATTAAAAAAAAAAATTAAATTACATACAATTTGAAGGATGGTATTAATATAACTAACAGAACTATCACAAAATGACTAAAATAGATTATAAATTCAACACAAAAGAAATCTCTTATGTAATATAAGAGTAAAATTATATGCAATATATCAAAAAAATTCAATAATTTTTGAAATTTGACGCACCCAAAACTTTTATGTATAGAATTACAGTTTTAGGAAGGTTTTCTTTTTTGATAAGTAATCTATTCTTTACTTTGTCCGAATGCAATCATTGCCTTTATGAGAATATATTTTGTTTTACATGTTAGATAAAGCAGCAATCACTTTATTAAGGCCGTGTGAGTTCGTAGATAATTAAAGGCTGGATCTCAGTCCACGGATTTGTCCCTCGTCAAAGGTCCGAAGAGGAAATACCCCCTTTTCTTAAATGGATGAATTTGGCTTGGTCACGTCAAACTAATAATAACTTCAATTGAATCAATTATTAATAATTCTCACAACTATTGAGTTTTTGTTATGAATTTATGAGTGACAGTAGATGATAAATTATTTTCTTTTATTTAATTTTTCATGATTTTGAATTTTCAAGTGACCATATGATTTCCATAATCATCAATCTTTTCATATTTGTTATTTTTTAATTCATTTGTTATTATATTTATTGCTTCACTCCTAACCCTATAGAAGGGCATTTTAGATGAATTATATATACACAAATATGAAAGAGAAGAAAATAAGTTAAAAGAATTGAGAAATATTATTAGGTTTTGAAAAAAAAAAAAACTATTTTTTTGGATCTTGTCTTCTAATATTAATTCTTGTTTTAGTTTTCTTTTATTCTATAGGATATTATTGGCATAAAAGCTCCACCAATTATGAAAGCGAGTACACCATTCTCACAAGAAATTCTGTAGGTCACTTAATATTTTTAATGTCTTATTCATTACTATCATTATGAAATAATCCTATCACCATATATAAGCAAGCATTTTTATTATTTTTGGCAAAAGTTTACAAAAATACCATATTGCTTATCTAAAAATTATATGAGACTGATGTGTCTCTGGATCCGAATTTTGAACAGATTCGGATAATCCTCTTGTCGTGGTTCCAGCTCCATTCCCTAAGTTGGATCCTGCACACCACTAAACAGAACAGGAGGTCAGTGTGTCTACGGGAAGTTGTTCCACCGAAAACATTCCGACGCTCAAGTCAGAAAACAGCCTTCGAAAAAATCAAACTGTAAATTGAGAAAAAAAAGAGAGACAGAGTGTGTTTCCCAGATGAAAGAGAGACAAGGATGCCTTCTTGAATCTGAGAGGCGGGAAGGCAGTAAACGGCCATGAGAAGCGCGCTTGTTTGCCTTAGGATTTTTTGGGTTGCTGGTGTGTGTGTTTGCGTATTAGAAACGTTGGTAATTTACAGAGTTTCAGTAGCAGAGAAAGTAGGTCAATGAGAGCGTTTGTTTTGTGTTACAGAAAGCGTGCCTTGAATGATGATTCAAGGGCTTATTTATGATTGAGTGGACGATCTTCCTTCTTTGGAAGGAATGATTCCCTCAGTGAACCTTGGCGGGCTTGCCTTCTGAAGCAGATGCCGGTTGCCAAGCTGTGCAAGATTGTTTCCTTCTCCAGTAGCTTTCTAAATGTCCTACCTTCCTTTGGTGTTCTTTACCATTAAAATCCCCAGTTGGCAGGTTATTGATGAAATCTGGCGCCTTCCTAACAAGAAAGGCGCCGATTTGGTCAATATTTGCTTTGGGATCCTGTCAAGATCGCGGAGATTGCCTGGAGAGCCATTCTTGGGCGGTCGATGGATCATGGGCTTGAGAGGATTAGGCCCGTTACTGTAGAAAAGCCTCTTTTGGGTCCAACGTGCTATGCGCAGGTGGTCAACATTTGAGTTGACCGTTTAGGTGCGCGTCGGCCGCCTGGACGGTTAACTCCTGCGTTGACCGTCCTGGGCCTTTCAGCTTCTGGGCCTATTCTCCAACTGAGATGTTAGAGTGTTGACCTTCCTTCTTGGGATTCCGTTGACTTTTTGGGGCCAGCCCATTTCTAGCTTACCCATCACTAACCCCCCATACTGGTGGCCAGAGTTTTGGCTTCCGATATGTTCATGATGGGATGCCCCCTATAGCTCTTCGTCGTGTGAGGATCCTGTAGAACCCCATGAAAGGCACAGAGAAATGTTTGACTGAAAATATTGACCGTTTTGGTCAATTTCGGAGGACAACGTTGAGCAGAACCGTTGACCGTCTAGGTCAATTCCGGAGAACAACGTTGACCAGAACCATTGACCGTCTAGGCCAGTTCCGGAGAACAACGTTGACCAGAATTGTTGACCGTCTAGGCCAGTTCCGGAGAATAACGTTGACCAGAATTGTTGACCGTTTAGGTCAATTTCGGAGAACCAGAATTATTGACCGTTTTGGTCAATTCCAGAGAACCAGAATTGTTGATCGTCCTGCCAATTCTGGAAGCATTTTCTACCAGTCCTAATGGACGCGTGGCCATTAGCCGATTTACAGGGCAGAAAGCGACACGTGTCTCCCTTTGGTTAGGTAGATATCCTGGCCATTAATGCGTCAGAGATCCGCCTTTTGCAGGGCCAAGTAGAGAGGCAACAAGTGGCAGGACTGATAGTGTCCTTAATGAGGGGTTTCGTGCTTGGTGCTTAAGTTTGCCTTCCGTAATTTGAAATCATTTACGCCTTTAGTCCTTCGTCTTCTTCGTTCCCGTTTTTCAAAGACGTTCAGAAACCCTAATCCTCTGTGTTTCCATGGCTTCCGTCACCGATTTCGCCTCCATCTTGAGAGAGAATGATATTAAAGCCTTATGTGTCGAGTTCAATATCCCAAAGGAGATTGCGTGGAGAGTTCCAGGAAAAGACGACAGGGCCTATGCTCCACCGGAGGGGCATATTACTGTTTATGAGGCCCACCTGAGGAGCAGCCTCCACCTCCCGTTGTCGGAAGACTTGGAGTCTATTCTGAAGGCTCTACGCGTCCCCATCGCCCAGCTTCACACCAATGTCGTAAGTTACCTCTGTACTATGTGCATTTTTGTTCGAAAGCGTGGCAAGAAGCTTAAGATGTCCGCTGTTAGGGTTTTGTTCAAAATAAGCCAGGGGGAGAGTGGATATTGCTCATCCCCCGTACCGGGATAAAGATTAATAAAGCCATATACGACTCGTTGAAGAACTGGAAGAACCGGTTCTTCTTCGTGAACGTGGGGGCGGCCTGGCCCATTACGAGGGAATGGGGCGAGGTTCCGGAGGCATATTTTGGGAGGCCGACCACGGCGGAGACGGCAGCCTACGCGTGGCTGCTGGAGGCAATAAAGGAGAACCCCGACGATTTTATTTGGGATTTTTTGGTTTCCCGAGAGGAAATGAGGAAGGTGAACTGGGGTCTGCCCTCCCAGTTTAAAAAACCTATGCCGCCGTGAGGATGATGAACCCGAAGGATTCCAAGGGCATCATCATCCGTATGCGGCCTACAGATGAAGGTTTCATTAGTTCGCTGCCAGAGAAGGTGCTAGAGACACCTTCGTCGTCGTCATCCTTCATCGACTACGTGGCAGCCGGGATCTGCAACGGGGCTGGCAGCACCGCGGGCTTGGAAAAGACCTACGAGGATTGGCCGGTGGACTTAGGAGTCGTCTTGGCACAGCCTGTACCGCAAGCGGTTCCTGGTGCTAAATCGATGGGATCTTTTGAGGAGCCAGCTTGTGAGTCGGTGGCAGCCACGCAGACTTGTGTTGTGGAGCCAGTAGTGGGGCTCGACTCTTCAGCAGGTGCTCTAGAGGCTGCCAGAGGGGATCCTGCGACAGCTACTCTAGAGGCTGCAAGAGAGGAGCCTGCAGCTGCCATGGGTGAGGATGATGAGCTCGTGGAGTGCATTTTGGATGAGGTAGCCGCGAGTTTGGCTCGAGAGGGCGCTCCTGGTCCATCACCACCTGGGCCAGGCCTGAAGGCCTGGCTTGAGAGGCCCGTGAGGAGACTCTGTGAGGTATGGTTCTTGTAGTGGCCTCCTTGCACTTCTTTCTTTCTTGTATTTATAACTTAAACATTATTTTTGTCTTGTACAATCAAGGAGGCTGATCTCAGCCTTTTCCCGGGAGGTGGTACATCGCGACCAGAGATCGCGGACAGGGAGGTGGAGATCGCCTAGCTGGATGCCAGGCTGGCTGCTTCAGGAGGGTAGCACCGCGAGCAGACTGCTGCCCTTGAGGCTGTCCTGGCGGGCATGGAGACGGAGATCACCAGCCTGAGAGCTGAGAATGCCCGTTCGAAAGAAGAGGAAGACCGGAGCAAGGCAAGCAAGAAGCGGCTTGCAGATCGGATATCCACCCTGGAGAACGAGCTAGGTCTCCGGATTTGCTCCCACGAGATCGAGGGCATGCTGCACACCCGGATGTTTGAGGGGGTCCAAGTCTGTCATCGTCTTGTGAGGCTGATCGACCCTGACTTCCCCGTTCAGTACCTTCATTTAGAAAACTGCGGGGTGCAGCACAAGGACGACCTTGTGGAGGAGCCCCAGGACAGTCAGAGGCAGCCGCCGCCTCCTTAGCCTTTTGTAACCCCTTTTTTTTATACTTGTAATTTTTTAACTTTGTGACATTTTTTAAAGCAATGAAATGAAATTCTTTCACTTCCGTGTCCATTTATGCTCACTGCTCGTGTTTGTATGCGGTGTCACATGGGGCGGCCAACTGAGTTGGCCGATGACCGTTGCTGGGCTGCCTAAGGAGCTAAGTCCTTAAGTTGGACAGGCGGTTGTGTGAAACCAGCCCGGTGGCACCTGACAAGTGATAACTTGGGTAGCCAATGTTGGAGAAGAAATGCTTCTCCCTTCAACCGTCGCTGACTGATCACGCTACCTCCTCGTAGAGGAGGTCGTTGCATGTGCTACATAAGCCCCCTAAAGTTTTTGACCGCTATCGGCTCACTTGGATGACCAAGGTTTAGTACGATCGCTAATGGGCCGCTCGGATGACCGAGGTTTACATTAGGCCGCTTGTGGGCCACTTGGATGACCAGGAATTTAAAGCGGCCGCTCATGGGCCACCTAGATGACCAGGGTTTAAATACGACCGCTAACGGGCCACTCGGATGACTGAGGTTCAAGTTCGGCCACTTTTGGCCGCCTGGATGACCAAGGTTTAACGAGAGGGTAAAAACCCTCTCGACTTAGGGGCAGTCTAGGTCGGGTAACTTGCAAAGGAAACACATACACACACATGTAGGAGCGATGCTAAGTAAACACTTATTTTTCACAAACTTAAAACAAGCACGCGGATGCAAACAATAATGTAGTTACATAACTGTGTCCGCTATTGGAAGTAATGTCAGAGGTGGGTTGCGTTCCACGTTCACGGAACCAGTTTTCCGTCCTGGCTTCGGAGTTTGTAAGCTCCGTTTCGCAGGACAGTGGAGACAAGAAAAAGCCCTTCCCAATTAGGAGAGAGCTTGTTGCGGCCGGCCAGCTTGCCTGTGGCCTCGACGCCTCGTAGGACCAGCTCTCCCACATCAAATCATCACGCCTTAACTTTTTTGTTGTAGTATCGGGCGAACCGATGCTGGTAGGCCGCTGTCCGTACTCTGGCAGCATCGCGGGCTTCTTCTAACAAGTCTAAGTGCTCCCTGATTTTTTAAAAGTTAGTCTGTGGGTCGAAGGACTCCACCTTGAGACTTGGAAGCCCAATTTCGACCGGGATTACCGCCTCAGTCCCGTAACAGAGGCTGAAGGGTGTCTCGCGCATTGATTCCTTTGGGGTTGTCCGATAAGACCAGAGGACGGATGGGAGCTCGTCAGCCCAAGAGCCCATGGCGTCCTCCAACTTAGTCTTTAACCCGTGGAGTAACGTACGATTTGTAACCTCCACCTGCCCGTTGGTTTGGGGGTATGCCACCGAAGTGTGGACCAGCTTGATGCCAAGGCTGGTGCAATACTTGGTGAAGCATCTCCCCGAGAACTGGGTCCCATTGTCGGTCACAACAACCTCGAGGACACCAAATCTACAGACGATGTTCTGGCGGAGGAATTCCAAGGCGTTGTGTTCTATTATCTTAGCCAGTGGGACAGCTTTGCCCACTTGGTGAAGTAGTCGATACCCACGATGATGAATTTTCTTTGCCCTGTGGCAATGGGAAATGAGTTAAGGAGATTGAGCCCCCATTGCGCGAAGGTCCAAGGGGCCTGAAGGGCCTTCAGAATCTGCGAATGGTGGCGGTGAAGGTTGTTGTGAAGCTAACAGCTTTCACAATTCTTCGCGAACTCCAGCGCGTCTTTTTTCATCGAGGGCCAGTAGTAGCCCTGGCGCATGACCTTGAAGGCCAAGTTTTTTCGGCTGATGTGCGATCCGTAGATCCCAATGTAAACTTCGCCTAAGGCGTAGTCAGCCTCCTTAGGAGTTAGACAGCAGAGGTATGGGGTTGAGTAACCATGGCGATACAGCCGCCCGTCAACCACAGTGTACCAGCCGGCTGTCATCTTGATCTGTTTGGCTTTTTCCACATCATCTGGCAATGATCCGTCCGCCAGGTAGTTACGGAAAGGCGTCATCCAGTTTTTCGCCTAGGAAATCTGCATGGCCTCTTGCTTCTCAATGCTGGGAGCGTCTAAGATCTCTTGCATGTCCCTCGAATACTGCTCTGGGTTTTCGGCTGCAGCAGCTTTGGCCAGCTGGTCTGCCTTCCAGCTTTCAGTTCTGGGAATGTGAACTAGGGTTAGCTTGTCGAAACCCTGGGTGGCCTCCTTTGCTTTAGCCAAATACTTGGCCAAGAGGGGGTTATTCCTCTCAAAGCCTCCGTTAACCTGGTTAACGATCAACTCGGAGTCGCTGTAAACTGCCAGCGTCTTGGCAAAGCACTCCCTAGCTAACCGCAATCCGGCTAGCAGGGCTTCGTACTCGGCAACATTATTGGTTGCCAGGAAATTGAGTCTGAGGGAGTATTTCACCTCAAACCTGTTGGGAGTCGTAAGGACCACTCCAGCGCCACTGCCTGCGTCCGTAGACGATTCGTCCACGTGGAGTATCCATTTCGAAACTCCGACAAGCAGTTCCGCGCTTTCTTTGGGCTATTCCTCGAGAACTGGGGTTGTAGTCTTGACAATGAAATCAGCCAGCGCCTGTACTTTCACAGTAGGCCTGAGCTGGAATTCGATGTCGAACTCGCCCAACTCGATAGCCCACTTTACTAATGTCCAGAAACGTCAGGTTTCTGAAGGATGTTTTTCAGCGGTTGGTCCGTAAGGACCACTATCCGATGGGCTTGGAAGTAAGGCCTCAATTTCTGCACATCAAATATTAGCTCCAAGGCTAATTTTTCTGCACTCAAGTAACGAGTCTCTGGGCCGGTCAACGTTTTGCTTACGTAGTAGACCAGCCGCTGGGCATCGGAGTCCTGGCGCACAAGGACAGAACTCAAGAACGCCTCCAAAACTGCCAAGTAAAGATATAATTCTTTTCCACCCTTAGGTGACACCAACAATGGCAAGCTGGCCAAGTATCGTTTCAGTTCATCGAAAGCGGTTTGGCATTCCGATGTCCACTGGAACCCGTTGGAGTTCGTTCATCTAAAGGCTTTAAAGAAGGGCTGGTACTTGTCACCAGACTTCACAAGGAAGCGGGACAGTGCTACCAGCCGTCCAGTTAGTCGCTGGACGTCCTTTACATTTTGCGGCGGTACCATGTCAGCGAGCACCTTGATTTTCTCTTGGTTGCCTCGATCCCTCGTTGGGAGACGATGAAACCGAGGAATTTGCCGGAAGCCACTCCTAAGACACACTTAGCTCGGTTCAGCTTCATGTGATGCTTACGGAGCACCTCGAACGACTCTTCCAGGTCGCAGATGTGGTCGCCAGTGACCTTGCTCTCAATGAGCATGTCGTCGACGTAGACCTCCATGTTGCAACCAATCTGTCTTTTGAACATCTTGTTGACCAACCGTTGATAGGTTGCTCCAACGTTTTTGAGTCTGAAAGGCATTACTTTATAGCAATAGGTGCCCTGATCGGTCATGAATGAAGTGTGCTCCTCGTCCGTCGGACTCTTCCGGATCTGGTTGTAACCCGAATAGGCATCCATGAAGCTGAGTAGCTCATGTCCGGCCGTAGAGTCAACCAGCAGGTCGATCCTGGGTAAGGGAAAGTTGTCCTTTGGACAAGCCTTGTTAACGTCGGTAAAATCGACGCACATCCGCCATTTTCAGTTGCTTTTCTTTACTAAAATGACATTAAAGAGCCAGTTCGGATATTGGACTTCTCTAATGAAGCCTGCGTCCAGCAGCTTCTTCACCTCCTCTCGGATGGCGATCAGTTTTTCGACGGAGTGGTTCCTCCGCTTCTGCCTAACGGGTTTTCGGCTGGAGTCGAGTCCTAACCTGTGGACCATCACTTCTGCCAGGATTCCAGGCATGTCTGTCGGAGTCCAAGCAAAAAGGTCAACGTTCCTTCGTAGGAACGCGATCAGCTCATCACGTAGTGGTCTGGTGACTGAGCCGCCGATCTGTACGCACTTCTCCGGATTCTCCGGGTCTAGTGGGATTAGATCGGTGGCTTCACCGGACTACGCCTGCTGAAGGGTAGTCTCGTCTCTGTGGTCGAGTTTCCCAATCATTTTAGCGCTGCCACTTGGGGTAATCTGCGACATATAGTAGGTTCGTCTGGTAATTTAGTCGCCCAGCACCTCTCCGACACCGTAGGGTGTTGGAAACTTCATTTTGAGGTGTGAAATCGAGGTAACTGCCCGAACGCTGTCAAGCATAGCCTGTCCAGTATAACATTGTCTACTGAGGGTACGTCGACCACCAAGAAGGCGAGAGTGCGACTTGCTGTTTTTGGATACATCCCTAAGGTAACTTCCAATTAAATAGTCCCTTGAACGGGCACTGGCTAGTTGTCAAGGCCGTATAATGGGCCATCGGCCGATTTTAGTTGGTTCTTTTTTAGACCTAATCTGAAGAAAGTATCCAAGTAAAGCAAATCACGAGAACTTTCATTATTAATGAATACTCGCTTCAGCTGGTAGTCTACACTATCGTCTGCAACGAGTGCGGATACAACGAGGGGATCAGCATGGGGGGACACCACTGGGGCTAAGTCATCATCACTAAAACTAATTGAGTTGTCCGCCGTGCGTTGCTTCTTCCTCCCAGCCTGCTGTTCCTCGCTGCCAGATGGATTCTTAGCAGGTTGGGTGGTGACCATGCTGACCACCGCCGCTGCAACCCGGTCCCAGGATGGAGTCTGCTCTTGCCCCTCCTCGCCAGCCGCTCCAGAGCTCTGTCCAAGACCTTTTACAAATTTGGTAAGGTGACCTCTGCGAATCAGCTCCTCGATCTCCCTCTGCAGTGTCTTGCAGTCCTCAGTTGAATGGCCAGCTGAGCGATGGAAGTCACAGTACTTTGACTGGTTTCCAGAGTCCTTCAGCGTTTTTGGCCACTTTAGAAATTTGTCCTCACGGATCTGCATGAGGACGTTTGAGTGCGTGTCCATTAGAGGTGTGAAACTGGTGGGCCCGTAGTCTCTGCGTTCTAGGGGCCCAGTCTGGCGCTGCTTTTGGTGGGAGTGTTCTCCGCACTGTACTTCCTCTTCCCTTCACCAAGGAACGGCCGAGGCTGATCCGCCCATTCTGGACGTTTGCCTCGTTGGCCTCCTCTACTGCAGTGTAGGCCAGGGTGATGGATTCCTCCTCCCGGAAGGTCTGAGGATTTTTGTGGGCCAGGTGCTTGAAAAAGTCACCGTAAGTCAGTGAAGAGATGAAACTGCCAACTTCATCTCCTCTGTAATCCTAGGAACCCTTCTGGCCTCCGCCATGAAACGATCCAGGAAACGTCGTGGGTTCTCTCCGGGTTTCTGCTTTATGTGGGAGAGATGCCACGGCTACTTCTCTTCCGGTCGGCTCGAGGCGTACTGAGCCAGGAAGAGATCCGTGAGCTCACGAAAACTGCTGATGGTGCCTGAAGGGAGGTGATGGAACCAGATTCGGGCAACTCCCTTCAGTGTGAGTGGAAAACAGCGGCACATCGCTGAGTCTTCTAGCCCTTGTAGACTCAGATGGGTGCGGAAGTGATCCAGGTGGTCAACCGGATCACTGCCCCCATCGTATAAGTCAAGGGACGACATCTTGAACTTCATTGGCAGTGGACGGCTCAGGATCTCCGCAGTAAAATGAGATCGGTCCAAGTCGATGGCGCGGTCCTCATCTTGGAACACACGGTACCAGATTTTGTCCACTCCCGAATCGGCACGAGCGGCGTTTGCTGATCTTTTGGAGTTAAGGTAATCCCTCAACTCCGTCTTGTCCCTGGAAGGTTCAGCAGCCGGTCGGCTACTGCCTCCAGTGGATCTGGCAGTCCTGGAGGCTTGCTTCTGGACTATGTTGTTGTCTTCCGCCCGAGAGTATCGAGGATTCCTTCTCTCCGAACTTTCTCGCGGAGATATGCTCCTGGAGCGTTCTTCAAGCCTGTTTTGGCCAGGAACGCTGGAGCCGGATTGTCACTGGCTTTCACAGGCCTTTTGGCAGGCTTCTTTTTCCTCTGGCCACCCCTCTTGGTGGCAGGTGCAGGGATGGCTGCTAGTGGAGCCGCTTGTAGTCGCTGCTCGTTCTGAGTGCAAAGCATCTGGAGCAGACGATTGTTGGCTTGCATCTGCTCCACCAGTTGTTGAAAATAAGACGGTGGGACTCCGCCTGTAGCCCCATTGACCATGGCACCAGCAGCGTGGTCCTGGTCGAGGTTAGCAGCATCTCTAGCCGGATCGCTAGCTTAGGCTCTCATGTTCACCATTGCAGAATCAGAAGGTGAAAGAGAGCATTTGTGCAGATTTGTGGTTGGCTTTTGTAAGCGCTTCCCACAGACTGCGCTAATGATGCATCTCTGGATCCGAACTTTGAACAGATTCAGATGATCCTCTTGTCGTGGTTCTGGCTCCATTCCCTGAATTGGATCCTGCACACCACTAAACAGAACAGGAGGTCAGTGTGTCTGCGAAAAGTTATCCCACTGAAAACACTCCAACGCTCAAGTCAGAAAATAGCCTTCGAAAAAATCAAACTGTAAATTGAGAAAAAAAGAGAGACAGAGTGTGTTTCCCAGATGAAAGAGAGATGAGGATGCCTTCTTGAATCTGAGAGGCGGGAAGGCAGTAAACAGCCATGAGAGGAGCGCTTGTTTGCCTTAAAACTTTTCGAGTTGCTGGTGTGTGTGTTTACGTAGCAGAAACGTTGGTAATTTTTAGAGTTTCAATAGCAAAGAAAGTAGGTCAATGAGAGCGTTTGTTTTGTGTTACGGAAAGCGTGCCTTGAATGATGATTCAATGGCTTATTTATAATTGAGTGAACGATCTTCCTTCTTTGGAAGGAGTGATTCCCTCAGTGAACCTTGGCGGGCTTGCCTTCTGGAGCAGATACTGGTTGCTAAGCTGTGCAAGATTGTTTCCTTCTCCAGCAGCTTTCCAAATGTCCTACCTTCCTTTGGCGTTCTTTACCGTTAGAATCCCCAGTTGGCAGTTATTGATGATATCTGACGCATTCCTAACAAGAAAGGTGCCGATTTGGTCAATATTTACTTTGGGAGCCTATCAAGATCCTGGAGATTGCTTGGAGAGTCGTTGCTGGCCGTCTGATGGATCATTGGCTCGAGAGGATTAGGCCCGTTACTGTAGAAAAGCCTCTTTTGGGCCCAACGTGCTGTGCGCAAGCGGTCAACATTTGAGTTGACCGTCTTGGTGCGCGTTGGCCGCCTGGACGGTCAACTCCTACGTTGACCGTCCTAGACCTTTCAGCTTCTAGGCCTGCTCTCCAATTGGGCCGTTAGAGTGTTGACCTTCCTTCTTGAGCTTCCAATGACTTTTTGGGGCCAGCCCATTTCTGGCATACCCATCAGAGATAAATTATAATTCTTATGATTATTATTTATAAAAAATACCAAATCTTATAAAATTTAAATTCATCGCCCTTGATATTTCTAGAAAGAATTATTTATCTTTGATTTCAAATAATGAAATCTATCTAGACGCAATAAATCTTGAAAATATAATTAAAGAAGGAAATGAAGGTCTCTACAGAACCGTACAGAAGTAATGATTTTCTTTTGACATCATCTTCATGAGAAATTAAAAACTAGGTATTTATCTTTAATTATTTATCTTTGATTTTAGATAATGAAATATATCTTGACACAATGAATCTTTAATAATTAAAAAAGAAAATGAAGTGTTTCTATAGAATCGTGTAAAGAGCAATGATTTTTCTTTTGCACCATTTTCATGATGAATTGAAAACTAAGTACCTTATGGTAAAAAAATTCGTTGACTTTGTGGAATAACTTAAGGAGAGATATGAGCACCAAATATATAATTCTCCTAAAAACTAGTTATAAATAGATATGCCTGAGGTTGTAAGATTTTAAAATTGTTAATGATTATAATTCTGTAATATTAAAAATTAAGTCACATTTTACAAAATTAAGAAATTTTGTAAGTCACATTCCCAAATTAATATTTTTAATATCTTGTTTAAAATTATGACCATAAAATAATTTTATTAGTATGCATGAGTAAGCAATTTTATTACTCTTGAAGATAAGCTAAGAAAAATATCCTATTGCTTATCTATATTATATGACACAACTTATAATTCTTATGATTGTTGTTTGATGGGTACGTCAAGAATGGGTTGACTGAGAAGGGAGTGATGGCCCAGAATCACTAAGGCTCATTTTACATCAGGACGGTCAATACCCCGCGTTGACCAGTTGAAAGTCAAAACGAATGGAAAAATCAGGATGGACAACTTGAACAGCCAATTTTCAAGACGGTCAACACTTCTATTGACTGAAATCTTAACCACTTGAAAACCAAGCTTAACGTGGCCCAAGCCCAACTTGGCCCACGCATCTGTCCACGACCAGTAACGGTCTTCTCTCCTAATTTCGTGCTCTCCCAAAAGGCAATTTCCATGGTAACGGTCACTAACAGATTCAACGCGCCTCACACGAGAAAAGCGCCAAATCCTCTCTTCTCTCTGTAGCAAACCCTAACTGTTACAAAATACAGAAGGAATGCAATCTTTTCAAGGAGCCATTACCGCCATTAAGGCCCACACCAAGAAAGAAAACTTGTCCAACAGAGTGCAAGAATCAAGCGCTCCTATCAAAGGAAGGATGCCCAACATCACAGCTATTAAAACCCATGGAGTCCTCACTCCAGAGGACACGATGAATTCTGCTAACAAACGCACTCCTTTCTGCTAAGAATCACTCACCAAAGCCCTAACTCTCGTAAAGGTGCTCTTAAATTTACTTTGCGTTCTCACAGCTCCCACGCTTACAGAACGCCTCTCTCTCTCCCCCTGTCACTACGTTCCTCAAGAACACAGTGTCGAAGGCCAGCATTCTTTTCGAGCCACAGAAAGCATTACGCCTCGAAAGCATAACACCCACCACAAACACTCTTAACATTTCTCCTTACTCTATTTTTTTCCTTAACCTTCTCAATTCTTCGAAGATTGTTTACTGACTTGAGCGTCGAAATATTTTTAGTGGGACAATGTCCCACCGACACCTGACCTCTCGTTTGTTATAGTGGTGCATAGGATCCAAACTCGGTGAATGGAACCGGACTCAACAATGAACTTGACCCAAACCTGTTCGAAACTTGGATTCAGGATACAGCATTAGCGCTGTCTATGGGAAGCGCTTACAAAAAGCCTGCCACCTTGCTCATATACTCTCCTTAGCATCACCTACAATGTTCGTGTTATCAACTAACTTTGATAGCACGAACGAACAGCAGGACCACGCCCTTCAAATTTCCTCAGCGTAACCTTGCTCATATACTTTCCTCAAAGTACAAACAAGATACTTCAAATACTCTACTCCCGTCAAGAGTACAGAATAAGGGACCGCCAGCAAAAGCCCCTACACCGACCTCCAGGAGAGGAGGCCATAGGAATAAGGGACCTGCCAAGAAATCCAGAAGGCCAGCCAACATTCAAACACCGGAGCCCTCTCATGCCCAAAATCGGATAAGGCCTAAGGAATGTTCAGCCAGTATGACTTCGGAGGAAAGTCAGAAACGAAGGAACCCCCGATACTCTCGGGCAGAATCAAGATCCCAGGCCCAAGAAGGAGCCTCCCAGGCCATTAAATCCACTGAAGGCAGTAGTCAGCCGGCTATTGGCCATACCAGAGGAAGGACGTAGTTGAGAGCATACCTCAACTCCAAAAAATCAGCTAATGTAACCTGAACAGATCCAAGACGGGAGAAGATCTGGAACCGCGATGAGCGCGCGATAGATCTTGATAGCTTTCCTTTCACAGCGGGGATTCTAAACCATCCGATTCTGGTAAAATTTAAAATGCCAACCCTTAACTCGTATGATGGGAGCACTGATCCTATGGATCATCTTAATTATTTTCGCACCCATCTGAGCCTACAGGGGTTAGATGACACAACCTTATGCCACTGCTTCCCGCTTACCTTGAAGGGGGATGCTCGCATTTGGTTCCATCACCTTCTCTCGGATTTGGTCCAAAGATTTCGAGAGTTGACTGATCTCTTCTTGGTGCAATATGCCTTTAGCTGTCGAGAAAAAAAGCAGCTTTGGCATCTGTCATACATCAAGTAGAAACACGGGGAGAATCTGCGAAGAAATCTAGATCGCTTCGTGGCAGAAGCCAGGCGGATCCCTAGGCTCACGGAAGAGATGAAGCTTAACAGTTTCATCTCTACGCTGACATATGGGGATTTCTTTAGGCACCCGGTGTATAAGAATCCGTAGACCTTCCGAAAAGCGAAATCTATCACCATGGCCTATGCTGCAACTGAGGAGGCCAACGAGGCTAAGTGTCCCGAGCAAATTGAATAGTCTCGCTCTTTCTTGACAAAAGGAAAGAGGAAGTATAGCGGTGGCAACCACTCCCGCAGGAAGTACCATAGGACCGGACCACCAGAACGTAAAGATAATAGGCCAATCAACCTGACGCCCTTAACTGACACATGTTCAAATGTCCTCATGCAAACTCATGGGAAAAAAGTCCTTAAGTGGCCAAAACCACTTAAGAAAGTGAAAGGAGGAAATCCGGCCAAGTACTGTGATTTCCATCGATCTCTCGGACACTCCACGGAAGATTGTAAGACTCTCCAACGGGAGATAGAAGAGCAAATCCGTAGAGGTCACCTCACCAGGTTCGTCAGGAATCCTAGCCAGAGCTCCGACACTGCAGGCGAAGAGGGACCAGAGCCTTCTCCTCCATGGAATAGGGTCGTAGTAGGAGTGGTCAACATGATTACAGCTCAACTGGCCAACACTCCGACGAACCACAAGGAATGGCAGACTAGGAGGAAGAAACAGCACATTAAAGATAATGTCATTAGTTTTAGTGACGATGACTTAAAACATGTAATTTCTTCCCACGCAGACCCTCTTGTTATATCCGCGCTCGTTTCGAACGATAGCATCGACTACCAGTTGAAGTGAGTATTTATTGATAATGAAAACTCACGTGATTTGCTTTACTTTGACGCTTTCTTTAAACTCAGTTTGAAAAAGAGTCAGTTGAAATCTATTGAAGGCTCACTATACGGCCTTGACAACGAACCCATGCTCATCCAAGGGACGATTCAGTTAGAAGTCACCCTGGGCACATACCCAAGAACGGAGAGTCGTTCGCTCACCTTCTTGGTAGTCAACCTACCCTCTGTCTATAATGCCATACTAGGCCGCTCGTACCTAATAGAGTTTGGAGCAGTTACTTCGATTCCATACCTCAAGATGAAATTTCCAATAGCATGTGGTGTGGGCGAAGTGTTGGGCAATCAAATCACTAGACGGACGTGTTACATATCCCAGATTGTCCCAAGTGAAAGCGCCAAGTCGATGGGAGAACTCGACCATCGGGACGAAGTGACTCTATAGCAAACGCAGTCCGGAGAAGTAACCGATCTAATCCCACTGAACCTGAAAGATCTGAAAATGTGTGTACAGATCAGGGGCTTGCTCACTGGAACACTACGCAACGAGTTGGTCACGTTCTTATGATAGAACGCTGATGTTTTCGCATGAACACCCAAGGACATGCCTGGGATTCTGACCGGAGTAATGGTCCATAAGCTGGATCTTGATCTTGGTCGCAAGCCGATCAGGCAGAAACTGATGAACCACTCTGTGGAAAAATTGATCGCCATCCGGTGGAAGTAAAAAAGCTACTAGATGCCGGCTTTATCAGAGAAGTCCAGTACCCGGACTTGCTCTCCAACGTCGTCCTGGTCAAGAAAAGCAATGGGAAATAACAAATGTACGTTGACTTCACCGATGTCAATAAAGCCTACCAGAAAGAGAGCTTTTCTTTACCCCAGATCGACCTATTGGTGGACTCCACGTCCAAACACGAGCTGTTGAGTTTCATGGATGCATACTCAGGTTATAATCAAATCTGGATGAGCCCAGAAGACGAGAAGTATGCCTTGTTTATTACGGATCAAGGCACCTATTGCTACAATGTCAGACCTTTTAGTTTAAAGAACATGGGCACCACTTACCAGCGGCTCGTGAATAAAATGTTCAAAAAGTAGATCAGCCACAATATGAAGGTGTACGTCGACAATATGCTCATCAAGAGGAAGGCCGCCAATGACTATATTCACGATTTGGCTGAATCTTTTGAGGTACTCCGCGCACATAATGTGAAACTGAATCCAGCTAAGTATGTCTTCGAAGTATCCTTAGGAAAATTCTTGGGATTTATCATCTCCCAGTGAGGGATCAAGGCAAACCCAGAGAAGATTAAGGTTCTCACAAACATGACTCCTCCATGAGGCGTCAAAGACGTCCAGTAGCTAGTCGGACGACTGATGGCCTTGTCCCACTTCTTAGCGAAGTTAGGCGACAAGTATCAGCCCTTCTTTAAGACATTGAGGGAAACAATAGCGAATGGATTCCAGTGGACGACGGACCACCAGACAGCCTTTAATGAATTGAAGAAATATCTGGCCAGCCCACCGTTGCTAATGTCACACAAGGACGGAGAGGAATTGTACCTCTACCTGGCAGTGTTGAATGTGGCCCTCAATTCCGTCCTCATACGCCAGGATTTCGATACCCAGTAGCCGGTCTACCATGTAAGCAAAACATTGACCGGTCTAAAAATGCACTACCCACACGTGCAAAAGTTGGCCTTGGCACTTATCTTCTCCGCCCAAAAGTTGAGACCTTACTTCCAAGCTCATCGTGTGATTGTTCTCATCGACCAGCCTCTAAGAATATTCTCCAAAAACCTGACGTTTCTATGCAGCTAGTAAAGTGGGCTATCGAATTAGGAGACTTCGACATCGAATTCCGGCCTCGACCTACCATTAAAGGGCAGACTCTATCTGACTTTATCGTTGAGACCACGACACCAATTCTCGAGGAACAGCCCGCTAAGGACACTGAACAGCATGAGGAAGAACCAGAATGGGTTCTCAATGTGGACGGATCGTCTATAGACTCAGACAGTGGAGCCAAAGTAGTCCTAAAAATCCCAGATGGGTTTGAGGTAAAGTATTCACTCCGACTCGACTTCCCAGCGATCAACAATATTACTGAATATAAAACCTTGTTGGCTGGGTTGAGGATGGCTAAAGAGTGCTCGGCTAAACTAATAACTATCTACAACGACTCTAAGCTGGTCATCAACCAGGTTAACGGGAGTTTCAAGGCATGTAACCCTCACCTGGCTAAATACTTGGCCAAGGTGAAGGAGTTCAACAAGAGATTTGGTAAGGTGACCCTTGTCCATGTTCCTAGAGCTGAGAACTAGAAGGCCAATCAACTTGCTAGGGTGGTGGCGGCCAAAAATCTGGGGCAGCACTCGAGGGATATGCGGAAAATTCTTACCGCTCCCAACATAGAGGAGCAGGAAGCAATGCAGATCTTCGAAACAGAAAACTGGATAATGCTTATCTGAGATACCTGGCAGATGAAGCATTGCCAGACAACGTTGACAAGGCAAAGCGGATTAAGAAGACGGTCAGCTAGTATACCATGATCAATGGAAGGTTATATCGTCATGGCTACTCGATCCCTTACCTCAAGTGCTTAACCCTTGAGGAGGCAGACTACGCTCTGAGTGAAGTCCACATTGGGATCTGCACGTCACACATCGGCGGGAAGAACCTGACATTCAAAGTCATACACCAAGGATATTACTTGCCAACGATGAAGAAAGACGCTCCTAACTTCGCAAAGAAGTGCAAAAATTGCCAACTCCACGGCAATCTTCACCACCAGTCGTTCGTTAAATTGAGGGCTCTTATGAGATCCCGATCCTAAAATGTGATAATTGTGAAATAATTATGTGAATGAAAATCGTGTTAAGGTTTAAGCATAGTGAAAAATTTGATATCGAAGTAAAAAGGGATTAAATAGGAAGAAAATGGGATGGGCGCTAATTGGCGCAAGCACCAGCTCGCAGGCCGCCCGAGGCAAGGTAGGAGCGGCCCCGGCTACGAGTAATGCACTCGAGCACTGCTTAAGCGCGAATCCGTGAGAGCGGGCACTCGATCACCGCTCGACTGCCGCTCGAGCACTAGCCATTTATTTCGCACGTGATTTCTTCCCTTTATGTTTTTAAAGGGATTTGGGGCTCTTTTTGAAGCAACCAACGACAGAACGAGAGGAGAAAAGGAAGAGGAAGGAGAGGGAAGAGAAGAAAAAGGGAGAAAATCCACCGTCCAGTTCCAATCAGAGTAAGGATTACTGTAGATCAAGCTCAAGCAAGCGTACTTCGGACATTATTTATCATTTTTACAGTGTTTTAATACCTCAAATATTGTATTTACACTTTAAATCCAAGGTTCTATATGTTTATTGTAAATAATGCCTATTTCTCCTGATTAATTGGATTAATTTCATACTTACTTGTATATACTGCTAAATATACCTCCGATTTCATGAAAATACATGTGTTTGGTGTTCGTTTATCGTCCGAAAGTTTTGGTGAAACCCTAAGCACGAAAATGAAGGGATTTAACGGTTTTAATCCAAAATTTCTGATATGTAAAAGTTAATCTGTAATATGATAATGTCTAGGATGTGATTTATGTCTGAAAAATTTATACGGATTTATACTGTTAAATTTTTGAGATTTTCTGAAGTAAAACTGAAGGGTTTTAAACTATTACTGTATATTCTAAAGCAAACTGAAGAGTTACTATGTGAAACTCTGACTGACTTCTTAAGTTTAATAAGCTTTCAGTTAAGAAATAGGAAGAAAAATATTTCTAATCCTATTAATTAAGACCCGGAACTGATATACAGTCAGGTTAGATTTTCTAGCATGCCTTAAAACGTAATAGTGGTAATCGAAGATAACTCTATCCGTAGAGTTATACATGGTCCGCCCTTCCTCATGGCGTTAACCTAGAGGGTAGTCACTATTATTGGGCGGCGTTATTGTACCAAATCCTGCGAGAAGGGATGTCTCACGAGAAGGGACAACTGTTACTAGCCTTGGATTGTATGGAGTGAATACAATCTATCATCGATTATTTGCCTCCTCTTCTAGTAGTGTCTACTAGTTGGGCCCTTTACTGATAGAAAAGGAGATTTTCTATAATTCATAGATTTTGTATCAATTTCTGACTTCTGATTTATGTTTACCAATTTGTGTTTTTTTGAAGCCTAATTTTACTGATTTATACTTTCTCTATTTACATACACTTTTCTACTACTGTAATGATTGAATATTCACATGTTACTATTTATCTGTACTTATGTTCTACACGAAGGCATTACGTTCTGCATGAAAGTTTTACTACATATTTGCATGTACCTTGTTAGGTTTCGACTCACTGTTTTACTATTTTTTCCTCCAAATGAGATAGTAGATCTAGTTCCGAATAAAAAAGAATAGTTAAAGTCTTGCCTGAAGACCTTTGAAGATCTGAAGTATTTTGAAAATCTTAAAAAGAGACAATTAAATTATAAATACCTGATTATGTATATGGATCTTGTGTGTATATGGATTTTATATATAAAATGTATGTGATGCATGTGATGAAATAGGGATTATGCTTTCGCAGGTATATAGTTTAGCTTCTGCTATATGTTTTCTGGATTCCGTATAGATCCTAGATAGCATCTTTATTCCGAACTATTAATATAGTAGATAGAAAATATGAAATGTAAGCCGTAGGGAACCATACGGCATCTGTGATCCTGTGTCTATGATGAGAATTCCTGTTGATGGATATTATGATGATATTATTCTGTATGTTTACAGGTTATAAGTAGGATTTGTATTTCCGTTTAGTTCAATTTTCGGGGAGACTCTATCCGTTTTTTCCTAGAGCTTTAGGTTGTTAATTGAGCTTAGGTTTCTATTTTCTTTAATGATGAAAAATTCTGAGGACAAAAAAAACCCATTCCGTCATAGCTCTTCAAGCTCTCAGCCCTTCACACAATGGGGACTTGATATTCTCGGCCCATTTTCCATTGCTACCGAGCAAAGGAAGTTTATTATAGTCGGCATCGACTACTTTACCAAGTGGGTCGAAACCACCCCGCTGCCAAGATCACAGAGCACAACGCTTTGGAATTCATCTGCCAAAGCATAGTTAGCAGATTTGGCATTCCTGAGGTCATCGTGACTGACAACGGAACCCAATTCTCTGAAAAATATTTTACTAAGTATTGTACCAGTCTAGGTATTAGATTTGTCCACACTTCGATGGCGTACCCACAAGCCAATTGACAAGTGGATGTCACAAACTATACACTACTCCACGATCTAAAGACCAAGCTAGAGGACGTAAGGGGCTCCTGGGTCGAGGAGCTACCCTCCAACCTATGGTCTTACAGGATAACTCCTAAGGAATCGACTCGCGAGACGCCTTTCAGCCTCTACTATGAGACTAAAGCAATAATTCCAGTCAAAATTGGGCTCCCGAGTCTTAGGGTTGAGTCTTTTGACCCGCAAGGTAACTCTACAAAAAAAATGGGAACACTTAAACTTGTTGGAAGATGCCCACGATGCCACTAGACTGCGGATGGTGGCCTACCAACAACGGGTTATGCACTATTACAACAAGAAGGTAAAAGCGTAACACTTCGAGGTAGGAGACCTGGTCCTACGAAGTATCGAGGCAACAGGCAAGATCACCAACCGGAGCAAACTCTCCCCGAATTGGAAAGAACCCTTCATAGTCTCCGCCATCTTGCGAAACGGAGTGTACAAATTCCGGACCCAGAACGGCAAGTTAGTTCCTCAGACATGGAACGTAATTCACCTCAAGCACTATTTTCAATAAAGGCATAGGTAAGTCAACCATATGCATACAGGTAAGAACACTTTGCACGTTGTATTTCTTGTTACTCCTCACTGTAGACTTTTTTTCCTTCCTTTTCCATATGTATATATATATGTTTGCTTGTAGGTTTACACAACCTAGACTACCCCTAACCCTCTATAACTAAACCTTGGTCATCCAGACGACCCACGAGCGGTCATAACTAAACCCTAATCATCCAGGCAGTCTGTGCGTGGTCGTGATTAAACCCTGGTTATCCAGGAGGCCCATAAGCGGTCAGAATCAAACCCTGGTCATCCAAGCGGCCTGTGCATGGTCGTGATTAAACCTCGATCATCCAGGCAGCCCACGAGCGGTCGTAATCAAACCCTGGTTATCTAGGTGGCCCACTAACAGTCGAACTAAACCTTGGTCATCCAAGTTGCCAATTCGTGATCAAAAGCTTAGGGGGCTCAACCAGCACACGCCACAATCTCTTTCGCCAGAAGTGAACGTGATCAGTCAACGACAGTCATCAGGAACAAAGGCTCTCCACCCAAAAGTCAGCTATCCAAGTTCATACTTGGACAAGCGCCGCCAAGCCTCCACTCACACGTGGGCATAGAACATGCTTGACCCAATGTCAAGGTATACCTTGTGCCTACTCCAGAGAGTGCGACAGACCTCTAAAGCAGTGCTGACCGGCCAACATGCATACAATGCACCAAGTCAACCTCCAGATAAAACCGCATGCAAGTTGAGAAATGAGAAACAAGAACAAAAGTGTAAAAAAGAAGACACACACTGCCAAAACAAAATGAGGCACTTGGAGATCGGAGAGGGTATCAAACAGCTCCTGAGGAACCGAAAGACGGAGCCCACTCCTCAAGTAGGCCTCATACACAATGATGCAACCATCAAGAGGGGAGCATGCTCGATCCTCCTTGCCATGGACTTTGAAGATGATCTCCTTAGGAATATTGTACTCAACATACAACTCCTGAATATCACTCACACTGAGAACAGAGACAATCTAAGAAGCCATGAAAATGGAAGCAAGAGAAAAGACGAAGGAAAGCGTGAAAAGTTTAAAATATAACAAATAGAATACTTAAAGGCATTCGAACAACAGAAAAGGAAAAAACTGTCTCATAAAAGCACGCCCATCATTGTTGGCACGTGTCACTCCCTAAAAGGGTGTAGACAATTCAGATCTCCTGGCGCATTAATTGTCAGGATCACAAACCCTTTGCGTGTGTACACGTGGCCCACTTTCGAACTGACAGTCTAACGGCATGATGGTGCATCCTTCCAAACTCCCATAGTTCTCTGGATTTCATCCTAGGCGGTCAACAATCCGGTTAGTAATTTCTTCAGCAGTTCTCCAGATTTTGGCATTGATGGTCAACAAATTCAGTCAACTCTTACACAAGTTCTCCGGATTTTGGCCTTAATGGTCAACAAATTCGGTCAACTCCTTTGCAAGTTCTTCAGATTTTAGCTCAGACGGTCAACAAATTCGATCAACACTTCCTCCGCAAGTTCTTTGGATTTCATTCTAGGCGGTCAGCAATCCGACTGGCCAACTCTCCAAAAATTGACCTCGCGGCTTCCTCAACTTGCATCCCATCTTAAACATATTGGAGGCCAAAAGTCTTGGACCCCCAGTATGGGGGCTAGTGATAGGTACGCCAAGAATGGGCTGACCTAGAAGAGAGTGATGGCCCAAAATCACTAAGGCCCATTTTACGCCAAGACGGTCAACGCGGTGCGTTGACCAGTTGAAAGCCAAAAAGGACGGAGAAATTAGGACGGACAACTTGAATGGCCAACTTTTAAAATGGTCAACACTTCTGTTGATTAGAATCTTGACCACTTGAAGACCAAGCTTAACGCGGCCTAAACCCAACTTGGCCCATGCGTCTGTCCACGACCAGCAATGGTCTTCTCCCCTAATTTTGCTCTCCATCAAAAGGCAATCTCCATAGCAACGGTCACTAGTAGATTCAGCACACCTCACATGAGGAAAGCGCCAAATCCTCTTCTCTGTCTGCAGCAAATCTTAACTGTTACAAAATACAGAAAGAAGACAATCCTTCCAAGAAGCCGTTACCGCCATTAAGGCCCACACCAAGAATGGAAACCTATCCAACAGAGCGTAGGAATCGAACGCTTTTGTCAAAGGAATGATGTCCAGCATCTCAGTTGTAAAACCCATGAAGTCCTCACTCTAGAGGACACGGCGAATTCTGCTAATAAACGCACTCCTTTCTTCTAAGAATTACTCACCAAAGCCCTAACTCTCATAAAGGTGCTCTTAAATTTGCTCTGCATTCTCACAAACTCCCACGCTTACAGAATGCCTCTCTCTCTCTCCCTGTCACTATGTTCCTCAAGAACACAGTGTTAAAGACCAGTACTCCTTTTGAGCCACAGAAATCCTTACACCTCAAAAGCATAACACCCACCACAAACACTTTCAGCATTTCTCCTTACTCTATTTTTTCCCTTAACCTTCTCAATTCTTGGAAGGTTGTTTACTGATTTGAGCGTCAGAATATTTTTTGTGGGATAATATCCCGCCGACACCTAACCTCTCATTTGTTGTAGGGGTGTGTAGGATCCAGACTCAATGAATGGAGCCAGACTCAATAATTGACTTGATCTGAACCTATTAGAAATTTGGATCCAAGACGCGTCATTGTTTAAATAAAAATGTCAAATCTTATGAAATTTAAATTTATTACTATTGACATTTTTGAAAAAAATTATTTATCGTTGATTTTGAATACTAAAATATATCTCGATGCAATGAACTTTGGAAGTATAATTATGGAAGAAAATGACGTATCTCTACAAAACCGTATAAGAGCAATGATTTTCCCTCATCACCATCTTTATGAGGAAATGAAAACTAAGTACCTTACAGTGAGAAATTCATTAACTGTGTGGAATAATTTTAAGGAGAGATATGAGTATCAAAGATGCATAATTATTTCAAAGGCTTGTTATGATTAAATACATCTAAGATTGTAAGATTTTAAGGGTGTTAGTGATTATAATCTGTAATATTTAAAATTAGCCCACTTTAAAAATTATGAGATAAAAAAATCACCGATAATAATACGTTATAGAAGGGATTTACTCCTTTTCATATCTCAAATGTGCTCCTACTGTAACCATATTGATAGCAAAAATTCACAAAATATTTTTAACTTATTATATGTCTTGTAGTAGTTGAATAAAATAATAAGCTTTTACTAAAAAATTGTAATTCTCATCCTATTAATTCCATATCATTTTTTAAAGTGAATGGTATGTCATTTTCTGAAACAAATATTATATCATTTCAGAAAAATCATGGACGTAAAAGAGGACTTATATAATATTGGAAGTGAAATTGTTAAATAGAAAAATAATAAACGGAATGAATCTTTCTATCAAAAATAAGAAAAAAAAAAACACAAATAAAAGTAGAAGTATTAAGAATAAATTTGTGAAGAAATTTAAAAGTGCATATCATAGATGTTGAATGGTTTGACATCGGTATTTGTCATAGGCTAAGCATTTAATAGATATGTATCAAACATTCTTTTAAGAAAGAGAAAATAGAATTGAAATAAATTTTGTAAAACTATTTAATCCTTTAAGTTATTTTAATAATTTTATTGATATTTCTTGTCTTAATATTTCAGAGTTTTTTGAGGACCCTGGGGGTAATATTAATCATTTAATTAATGATGGAGTTGTTCTTCTTAATTATTTTCTTTTAGTTTCATTTTACGTTTTTTTTTCCCCTAGAACTTTTGGTTCTAATTAATGAAGTTTTACTTATATTTTGCATATATGAAGAGGCATGTATATTTTTGATGATTCGATGAATAATAATGGTTTATGTTTAGTAAATAGCGCTACAATATATACACTTTTTGAAAATAATTTTTTAATGCTTAAATTTAAATAATGCCAATTTCAATACCATATTGTATAAATCAAACCTAATTGAAAGCTTCAAAAGTGCAGATATTATGCCACGAAATGCCATAATATTTTATATTGAAAATATTCCATTTTCCTAAGGATCTAGGAGAAATTTATTAAAGTTTAAGATATAAGTTGTAATAATTATCATGTTGAAAATGCCCATGGGAATAACAAAGAGTATTTTTTATTGTTTTTAAAATTTCAGGCCAAAAACTCATATTAGAAAAATTACATGCATTATGTTTTAAGTTATATTATACGATAGTAAAATTAATTGAATCATATAATATAATACACCAAAAGTACCTCGATCCGAAGGTTTTTATGATTTAAAATGATCATCTTAGACATTTTGGGTTTCAATAATGATGCAAATGATAATTGAGAATACACTTTGACATTCATTAAAGAACTAAAATATTCATTTGCCAAGTAATTGTTCATATTATCAATTCTTAGAGTAATCTGATTATTAGATTATCTTCTTAAATTGTAGTCATTGAATATTTATCATTTTTGTAAAATATTCGTGGAGATTTTTGAGAGCTTATATATCCATTATATGAAATATTTAAATATTTTATGATTTTGATTGATACATCTACTAGATAATAGCACGCTTCTCTTTTTGTTCTAAAAATATTACACTTGTTAGACAACTTGCTCAACTAATTAAATTAGGAGCACAATTTCAGGGTTTCCCAATTAAGATAATTTGATTGGATAATACTAGTAAATTTGTATTCATAAGTTTATAATAATTATTGTGTGTTAATTAAAATTGATATTAAATATCATGTTACTCATGTTCACACTCAAAATAATTTATCTAAGTCTTTTACTTAATATATTTAACTGACTGCTATACCTTTAATAATGAAATTAAAATTACTAGTTTCATCTTGGGGACATGCTATATTATATGCAATTTTGTTAGTCTGATTTAGATTATCTATCTATCAAAAATATTCTCCATTTCAACTTACATTTAGTAAACCACTAAATATTTTTTATTTATAAGTTTTTTGTTGTGATGTCTATATTCTAATTGTACCTCATCAACCCAAGAAGATGGAACCTCAACTCAACGTAGACTTTGTATTTATGTTAGTTTTGCTTCTTCATCTATTATAAGATATCTAGAGCTCCTTATAGGAGATTTAGGACACCTTTTAAATACGTTAATTTAATGAAATATTCTTTCCATCATTAAAAAAGAAAAGTCTATGTCTAAATAATGTAAACTCAAGTAAAAAAAATTATAATTTTCTAATTTTGATCTTCGTATAAATTAATATGAATTAGAAGTTCAAAAAATAATTTATTATATTATTATAAATCAATTATTAAACACATTTATTGTCACCAGAAATATAGTAAAATACATATTCTTACAATTAATATTGTTGCGTCCAAGAGTTCCGGCCGCCTGTTTTGCTAAATACGAGCGGGCGAACGGATACGGGCAATACAAAATAAGTAGAGCACGAGCAGTATAATAGAAGTACGATGACAATGAGAGAATACGCAGATTTACGTGGAAAACCCCGTTAAACAAAGAGGGGTGAAAAACCACGGGAACGGACGGGAGGTCCGAGAAGTTTCACTAATTTGTTAAAAGAGTACAATGGAAACTTGCGGGATACTTCTCTTTTACAGGAAATTATAGTGAAGTCTGGCTTCTTTCTTTCTCCCTTCACTCTTTCTCTTTTCTCTCGAGAGTTATCTGCTCAAGCGTGCTCAGATGGAAATTCTTCTGAATCCCGTTCCAGTGGCCTAAAAGGGGATATTTATAAAGAATGGGATGCCGTTAGAGGGGTGACACGTGGCATTGGCGCGTCAGGCTTGCCTGCCGCCACTACTGTTGGTACGGCTGTGACAGGGATACCTGTCACAGCCGACAGATACGGCGTGTAGGGGCGCATGACCTGCAGGTACGGCGTGTCAGAGGCCGTTGAGTACCCGTGGAGGCGCGTGCTGCGCAAATCATCCAAGCTGGCATCCTTGGTTATTTTGGCTTTTCTGGCTGTCCTCATCCCCACTTGGGTCACAGTGACCTCTCGAACCGCCAATGCCATTCTTGGCTGCTTGGTTTGACTCTGCGGGCGCTCGGAACAAGTTTAACCATTTGGGCCTAATTGGGCTTGTGGGCCTCTTGGACCAGTTTACCCATGTGAACCTCTGAGCCTGCAATTGTTGTTTTGGGCCTTAGGTTCCAAGATCCATCATGAGCCCCCCATGTCAAACGGTACGAGGACTCGGCCGTTTGACATGCCTTGTGAACATCCTTCTGTCATGATAGCTTGCGGCCTTCATCTTTTGCTGACACGAGGCACGTCTAAATCTGTTTACAAATCCGAGGCCTGTCTTTCGCCACCGTTTCATTTCCCTGCGGAGTATTAAATGCGATATCCGATTGATGTGACGTCTCTTCGAGAAGCCCCGAAGCCTACGCCTGCCTGCTGTGCATGGGGTATTGACGCGTGGCAAGGTCATAATGAGGGCGCTTTTTTCTTCGTTTGAAATTTCCTTTAAATTTTCTGTCACGCCTTCATTCTTTCCCTCCTTCTCTTTTTCGTTTCCTTGGCATTCCCTGAGATTCATTTCGCCATTGCATTTTCGCTTCCTACTGCCAATGGCTCCGGCGTCGTAGACATAGCCTCTTCTCTTTCCCCTCAAGACCTTGAGCAAATCAGGGCGAAATACGGCATTTCAGAGTCCGATTCGATGGTGGTTTCAGGAGCCGCAGAGAGGGCGTGCAGTCCTCCGGGCGGTTTTATTGCTGTCTACGAGGTTCACCTTAAAGGTGGACTTCATTTCCCTGTTCGCACAGAGCTTTACCATCTGATGAAGGAGCTGGCCGTCCCATTCGCAAGGCTTCAGCCCAACGCTATCAGGTGCTTGGTCTCCCTCTGTGTATTCGCGCGCTGTCACAGTAAAGTCCTTGAGGCGGTCATGGTGAAGGTCATATTTCGCTTCACCCATAATCTTGACTGGATCACCAAGATTCCTCACCCGGAGTTTGCTGAGATGAGTGGAGGGAACCCGGATTCCACGAAAAGGTTGAAGGACAAGTTCTTTTTCCTGAGAGTTGCTGAGGACTGGCAGCTCTCATCTGTATAGGGAAATGTAGTGGGTAAACATTGTTCTGAGGTTACTGACGAGGAGAGAGAGGTTGCCAAGGAGGTCACGGATTTAGTGATGGCCAACCTTGGCAGCTTTAATGTGGGGAAGAAGAATACTTGGTTTTCTCCTGAGAAGTTGGCCGAAGCCAAGTGGGTGACGTTGTCTGGAGATTTTGCCATTATGGCTTTGAAGAAGAAAAAGAAGAAGAAGTTAAGAAAAAGAGAGAGTCCCCTCGTCATTCAGGAGCCGTTCGAGAGGCCTCAGAAGAGTCCGCGTACTGAGGCCCCAGAGGGTCCACTGAGCATTGTTGGTGAGCCCTCGTGTTTATCACAAGTGTCTTTTTTTTTTTTTTTTTTACTCGGACGGATCTGAGTTTTGAGTACGACCTCTTTAGCCGCTCAGACAAATCCGAGTTTTGAGTACGACCTCTTGGGCCGCTCGGACGAATCCGAATTTTGAGTATGACCTCTTGGGCCGCTCGGACGAATCCGAGTTTTGAGTACGACCTCTTGGGCCGCTCGGACGAATCCGAATTTTGAATACGACCTCTTACGCCGCTCGGACGAATCCGAGTTTTGTTTGTTGGGGACGACCCGCCTTCCAACTGTAGTATCTCCTAAGGTGAGTGGCGTTCCAAGTCCGGGGTATCAGCTTGCCCTCTTGGGTGCGCAACTTGTAAGCCCCTCCTCGTAGGATGGCGAAGACCAAAAACGGTCCTTCCCAGTTTGGCGAGAGTTTGTTTCTGCCGATATTTTTTTCCGTAGCTTCCACGCTTCTCAGTACAAGATCCCCAACCTTGAATTGTCGCGCCTTCACTTTCTTGTTGTAATAGCAGGCCACCCGTTGCTAGTAGGCTGCTATCCTAAGCCTTGCCTGATCGCGAACCTCCCGAGCGTGTCGAGGCTCTCTCGAAGTCTCTGGCTGTTATCCGTTGTGCTGAAGCATCCAACCCAAGGGCTGGTGAGGCCCACTTCTATTGGGATAACAACTTCGACCCCGTAGCAAAGAGTAAAAGGGGTCTCTCTTGTGGGCTGTCTGGGAGTTGTCCTGTATGACCAGAGGACCGAGGGCAGCTCATGTACCCATGAGCCCTCAGAAGACTCTAGCTTGGTCTTCAGCCCATGCAAGATCGTGCGGTTTGTCACTTCCACTTGTCCGTTGGCTTGCGGGTACGCTACTGACGTATGCACTGGTTGATTCTCAGGCTTGTGCAATATTTAGTGAATCGTTTTCAGGTGAACTGCGTCCCGTTGTCAGTCACGATACACTCCGGTATTCCAAACCTACATACGATATTCTGCCGGAGGAACTCCGTCGCATTTTGCTCCGTTATCTTAGCCAGCGGCGCGGCTTCCACCCATTTGGTGAAGTAGTCTATTCCAACAATCAGGAACTTCCTTTGTCCGGAAGCGAGGGGAAGTGGTCCGAGGATGTCGAGTCCCCATTGGGCGAACGGCAACGGGGACTGCAGTGCTTGGAGATCCGTGTGGGGGCGATGGCTCATGTTGCTATGAAGTTGGCAGCTTTCGCATTTGCGCTCAGTCCATGGCATCGTACCTCATTGTTGGCCAGTAGTATCCTTGTCTCATGAGCTTAAAAGTTAGGTTCTTCCCTCCGATGTGGGATCCACATACTCCGAGATGCACCTCCTAGAGGGCGTACTCAGCCTCCTCTGGGGTGAGACACCTCAGGTAAGGGGTTGAGAAGCCCCGTCGATACAGCTGGCCGTCCACGACCGCGTACCAACACGCAGTCTTCTTTACCTTCTTGGCTTCATTTTAGTCCTCGGGTAGCGAGCCATCAGATAGATACCTCAGATAAGGAGTCATCCAGGTGCTTCCCTCCACGACTTGCATTACCTATTGCTCAGGGTCTTCGACGCTAGACCTGCTCAGGACTTCGCGCATCCCCCTAGCGTACTGTTTAGGATCCCCAGAAGCCGCGGCCCATGCAAGCGCGTCAGCCTTGGCATTTTCCTCTCGCAGGATGTGGACGAACTCGGTGGTCTTGAAGTCCATGATCATGCCCTTAACCTTGGAAAGGTATTTGGACAGCTGCGCGTTGTTGACATTGAAGCTTCCACGAACCTGGTTGATGACCAATTCGGAGTCGCTGTAGATAATCAATTCCATGGCCGAACATTCTTTAGCCAGTCGAAGTCCAGCCAGCAAGGCCTCGTACTCTGCAGCGTTATTTGTAGCCGAGAACCCTAGTGTCAGCGAGTATTTTATCTCCAACCCCTCGGGTGTGCCTAAGACAACTCCTGCTTCGCAGCCATCCTTCATGGAGGAGCCGTCCACGTGTAGGGTCTAAGTAGACACCCTATTGAACTCGTCCGTTGTAGCTTGGTCCTCGTCGCAACCGGGCGGCGTCATTGTCTCGACGAAGAAGTCCGCGAGTGCCTGCCCCTTCAGGGCTGGTCTCGGACGGAACTCTATGTCAAATTCCCCCAATTTAATGGCCCACTTGATCAATCGCCCGGAGATCTCGGGCTTTTGCAAGATGGCCCTTAATGGCTGGTCGGTTAGGACTACTATCTTGTGCGCCTGAAAATACGGCCTGTGCTTCCTTGCGGAGTACACCAATGCTAAGGCTACCTTCTCCGTGATGGGATACCTGGTCTCGGCGTCCGCGAGAGTCTTGCTCACATAATACACGGGCTGCTGCCTGCCATGCTGTTCTCGCACTAGCGCCGAGCTCAATGCTGTGTCGGATACGGAGAGGTACAGGTATAGCTCCTCGTCCTGCTGTGGAGAAGTTAGAAGGGGCAGACTCAAGAGGTAACTCTTGAGTCCTCGGAATGCGTCCTCGCAGTCATCACTCCATTGGAAGTCCCGGGTCTTCGTTCCCCTCAGGGCTTTGAAGAACGGTAGGTGTTTCTCGGCCGACTTTGCCAAGAAACGGGAGAGGGCGACCACTCGCCCAATAAACTGTTGAACTTCCTTTACCGTCCGCGGGGACCGCATGTCTAGAATTGCTTGGATCTTCTCTGGGTTTGCCTCGATTCCCCGGTGGGACATGATGTAACTTAAGAACTTTCCTGAGGTGACACCAAAAGTACACTTGCTTGGATTTAGCTTCATTCCATGAGATCTAAGCACATGGAAGGTCTCGGCCAAGTCCCTCACATGGTCGCTGCTCGTTCTGCTCTTGACGAGCATGTCGTCAACGTACACTTCCACGTTCCTACCTATCTGGTCCTTGAACATCTTGTTCACAAGTCGCTGATAGGTTGCTCTCGCGTTCTTGAGGTCAAAGGGCATCACCTTGTAGCAGTATGTCCCTTGGTCAGTCATGAACGACGTGTGCTCCTCATCCTCAGGATTCATCCTAATTTGGTTATACCCTGAGTACGCGTCCATGAAGCTTAATAGCTCGTGGCCGAATGTCGAGTCCACAAGTTGGTCGATTCTGGGCAAGGGGAAGCTGTCCTTGGGGCACGCCTTGTTGAGGTCGATGAAGTCTACGCACATCCTCCACTTCCCATTACTCTTTTTTACCATGATGACATTGGCCAGCCAGTCCGAGTACTGCACCTCCCTGACGAATCCGGCGTCCAGGAGTTTCTTGACCTTCTCGCAGACAGCCACTAACTTTTCGGTGGAGTAGTTTCTATGCTTCTGTCTGACCGGTTTATACCGAGGGTCGATGCCTAACTTGTGAACAATGATCTCAGGAGAGATCCCGGGCATGTCGCTGGGGGACCACGCGAACATGTCCGAGTTTTCTCGTAGAAAGCTGACGAGCTGGTCCCTGACAGTCTTTGGGAGTGAACTCCCTATTTGGACATACTTTTCCTGATCCGCGGGATCCAGGGGAACTCGGACTATTGGTTCTCCTGGCTGAGTGTGCTGTGACGTGGCCTCGTCCCTGAGATTGAGGTCTTCCATGGGTTGTGAAAGTGTTACTTGCGTAGTCTGCGCTAAGTAACACATTCGTCCTGTTGACTGATCCCCGAGGACTTCTCTTATCCCACACGGGGTGGAAAACTTCATCTTTAGATGCGGGATGGATGTTACTGCATTGAAGGCGGCCAAGCAAGGCCGTCCAAGGATTGCATTATAGACCAAGGGCAGGTCCACAACCAGGAAGGTGAGGACCTTGGACGCTGTCCTCGGGTGCGTTCCCAAGGTTACCTCCAACTGGATGATACCCTGGACGGGCACTGGCTCATTGTCCAGCCCGTAGAGTGGCCCTTCTGATGCTTTCATCCGGTTTTTCTTAATTCCTAGCTTGAAGTAGGCATCAAGGTATAGCAAATTACGAGAGCTTTCATTATCAACAAATACTCGTTTCATCTTATAGTCGTTTGCCCCATCAGAAACGAGTGCAGTTACAACCAGGGGGTCGGAGTGAGGAGAAGTTACATGGTCTAAGTCTCTATTACTAAAACAAATAACATCATCTTCACTTCTTAGTCCCGTCCTTGGCCTCTTCACTGCCGCGAGCTCGCGCCCATCTCCTCCGACTGGCCGGCTGGATATTATATTCACGACCCCCGTAACCACTCGATTCCTGGGGGGTTCAGCATCACCGCTGTCTGAGGTCCCGGAAGTTTGTCTAGGCCTCTGAAGGAAACGATTGAGGTGTCCCCTCTTGATCAGGTCCTTGATCTCCTTCTGTAGAGTCCTACAGTCTTTCGTGCTGTGACCCCTGGAGCGGTGGTAGTCACAGTATTTTGACTGGTCCCCACCTTTCGGGTTCTTCAGCGGTTTAGGCCACCTTAGGAATTTTTTCCCCCGAATCTGCATCAGGACGTTGGTGCGGGAGTCGTTTAGCGGCGTAAGGTGCACTGGCCGCAGCTCTCTCCGAGCGCTCTGCTCGACCTTGTGCTGCTTCTTTGATGCCTGGGGACCTTGATAGTCCCCGGCCTTCCTCTTGCCCTCCACGGCCTTCTGGTGAGGGTGCTCGTCCCTCTCTGGCCTTTTGGCATCATTGGCTTCCTCGGTCGCGATATAAGCTCTGGTCCACGCCTCGGCCTCTATAAAGGTCTGCGGGCCCTTGTGAATGAGGTGCTTGAAGAAAGCACCCCCTTCGAGAGCCGAGAGGAAGGCGTTTAGCTTCACCTCGTCTGTCAGTCTCGGGATTTGCCTGGCCTCAGCTATAAACCGGGCCAAGAATCCTCTCAAGATCTCCCTGGCGCCCTGCTTGATCTGGGTGAGGTGCCAGGGCTGTTTCTCCACTCTTCTGCGGAGGCGGATTGGGACCAGGCATGTCGTGGCCAAGTCTCCAAAGTCGTGGATGGAGTCCCCGGGTATCCCATAGAACCATATCCGTGCATCCCCTTTTAGAGTCAAAGAGAAGCACTGGCACATGGTGGTCTCGTCCAGGCCTTAGAGGTTCAGGTGCTCCCTGAAATGATTGAGGTGATCCATGGGATCACCACTGCCGTCGTATACCTCCAGATTAGGCATTTTGAATTTTAAGGGGAGCGTCCTCGTCCTAATCTCCGTAGAAAACGGAGACTGGAGCGCGTTAGCCCTCCTCCACTGCTCTCTCGGAGCACCAGGTTCCATCCTCTTTTCGGTCTATCCCCCACTCGAGGTGGGATAGCCGTCTTCTTCTCGTTGAGGTAATGCCTCAACTCATAGGGTTCCTGAACGGTACGGCGCTCAGGGGCCGTGCGGGCTCCTCATGGGAGAGCGTCTCATGGAACCGCCTCCTGGTCGCCGTGCTCGCGGCGGTTCCTCTGAGTCCCAGAGTGACACCTCTCGGGGCTCTCTTCTCGAACCCGAGGACCTGGTTGGTCCTCAACCCTCCGTGGGGCTCTGCTGCTGGAGGACACCTGGGTCCTTGGATTGTCGCGCCGACTGGGCGGCCTTTCGCGGCGATTGCCTTCTCTGTTCCCGCCTTGTGACGCTTCAGCCTGGGAGGCCCTGTCGGGAGCCCCCTTGAGCTGCTCGATTTTGGAGCAAAGTGTGTTGAAGGCCTGGGACATGCCATCTATCTTGGCCACCAAGCCCCTAACCACGGGGTCAGGGTGATTCTCCACCCCAGCACAGGGATCGGGGCCACCACCGTATGAGGGCACCTCTTTAGCGGGTGCACTCGCTTGCGCCCTCGTGTTCACCATTCTGAGGTTTGAAGTTGAAGTTGTTCGCGTTCATTTGGAAAAACGTGAAAAGCAGACTTTCAGTCGCTTCCCACAGACGGCGTCAATGTTGCGTCCGAGAGTTCCGACCGCCTGTTTTGCTAAATATGAGCAGGCGAACGGATACGGACAACACAAAATAAGTAGAGCACGAGCAGTATAATAGAAGTACGAGGACAATGAGAGAACACGTAGATTTACGTGGAAAACCCTGTTAAACAAAGAGGGGTGAAAAATCACGGGAACGAACGGGAGGTCCGGGAAGTTTCACTAATTTGTTAAAAGAGTACAATGGAAACTTGCGGGATACTTCTCTTTTACAGGAAATTATAGTGTGAGAAGTCTGGCTTCTTTCTTTCTCCCTTCACTCTTTCTCTTTTCTCTCGAGAGTTATCTGCTCAAGCGTGCTCAGATGGAAATTCTTCTGAATCCCGTTCCAGTGGCCTAAAAGGGGATATTTATAAGGAATGGGATGCCGTTAGAAGGGTGACATGTGGCACTAGCACGTCAGGCCTGCCTGCCACCACTACTGTTGGTGCGGCTGTGACAGAGATACCTGTCACAGTCGGCAGATACGGCGTGCAGGGGCGCATTCCCTGCAAGTACGGTGTGTCAGAAGCCGTTGAGTACCCGTGGAGGCGCGTGCTGCGCAAGTTATTTAAGCTGGCATCCTTGGTTATTTTAGCTTTTCTGGCTGTCCTCATCCCCACATGGGTCACAATGACCTCTCGGACCGCCAATGCCATTCTTGGCTGTTTGGTTTGACTCTGCGGGCACTCGGAACAAGTTTAACCATTTGGGCCTAATTTGGCTTGTGGGCCTCTTGGACTAGTTTACCCATGTGATCCTCTGCGCCTGCAATTGTTGTTTTGGGCCTTAGGTTCTGAGACCCATCAAATATTATACTAATTATTTTATTCTATAAATAAGGACTTGCTAATACAGTCGCAAATGAATATATGGAACATTTGAAAAGTGGAAAACCTTTTAATTCTAAAGATAAGAATCCCTAGAGAAGGAAAAACCAAATAATAAAAATAATGCCCCTGAAGACATCCACAACCTCATTAAAAAATCTTCTAAAATAAAACATCTAGAAGAGGAAACTCTCAAAAGAAATCTCCTGAACAGAAAAATATACCTAAAAATAGTGAGGTCTCTATTCAATACACGAATACTATAAAAATATGGAATAAGAATAATATTATTGCCAATAATGTATTTACATTTAAAATGGCTCTTAGAAAGAAAATGATGAGGAGGTTGAGTCAAAATCCGTCGAAGAATGTCAACTCAGAAAAGATTGGTTGAAATGAAAAGAAGCTATTGAAACTAAATTAAATGTATTAGGAAAACGAGGGGTACTTGGACCTATAGTTCAAACACCTAAGAGTGTCATTTTCGTTAGATATAAGTGAGTATTTATGTGAAAATGAAATGAAAAGAATGAAATTTTGCCATATAAAGCACTACTTATTGCACAAATTTTTTCTCAAGAATCAGAGATTGATTATGGGGAAATTTGTTCTCCCATTATGGATGTAATCACATTTAAAATTTTGATAAGTTTGATAGTTATAAAAAAAAATTAGTTATCGAGTTGATAGATATAGATATTGTATACTTATATAGATTTTAGATGATAAAATATAAATAAAAATCCTTAAAAGATACAAATACTTGAAGTACTTAATTCAAGTACCTCACAAAGTATATATTCTATCAAGTTTTAACAATATTTATATAGATTAAAATAATCGAAACGTATGTGGTGTAATTACCGTAATAAATATTTATTAAAAGAAGGGTCCGAAAATAAATCTACATGCCAATATATTTTTATTAAAATATTAGAATCCAAACTTTCTATTATTATGGTCTATGTCAATGATTTAAATTTTATAAGAATTCTAAAAGAGTTTATAAAGACTGATAATTGTTTAAAGAATAAATTTAAAGTGAAAAGATAAAATTTTATCTTAGCTTGCATATTAAACATTTTTATAATAATATTTTTGTTCATCAATTAACATATATAGAAAATGTTCTAAAACATATTTATACATATAAGATATATTATTTGAATACTGTAATGGTGGTTTGCTTACTTGATGTGAAAAATAATCCTTTTCATCCTTAGAGATGATAAATAAATTCTTAATCCTAAAATATCATATCTTAATGCCATCGGTGCACAAATATATTTAGCAAATTGTATACGACTTGATATTACTTTTATAATAAATTTATTAATAAGATATTGGTTCACTCCAACTAGAATGCATTGAAATGGAGTCAAGTATGCATTTCATTTTCTTGTGGCACTATTGATATGAAAATATTTTATCCAAATGGATCAAATTTATAATTAATTAGATATGAAGATGCAGGACATTTATCCGATTTATATAAAGGTTAATTATAAATGTGATATTTGCTTATTTATGGAGGTATTACTATATCCTAGAAATTTATGAAGCAAATATTATTTGCTACTTATTCAAACCACTCAAAGATTATTACTTTATATAAAGCAAGTAATGAATGTGTTTGACTAAGATCATTACTTAAGCATATTTAAAAATGTATGGTTTATCCACAATTAATGATAGTTCAATAATTTTTTTTTAAAGATAATGATACTTTTATCACATAGATCACAGAAAATTATATTATACCCAAATTTCTTTAAATTCATGAACTTCAAAAGAATTGTGATATTGATATTAAGCATAAATGATCTAATAATAATTTAGTAGATTTATTCACTAAAATATTACGGACTATAATATTTAAGAAGATTATATATAATATCGAAATACAATGACTTAAAGACTTCTTGTCATATTCCTTTTGGGGGAAGTAGTTTTAAGGATTTGTGCTAATTATATTCTTTTTCATTCATTAAAATTTTTGTGTCACTGAGTTTTTTTTATAGAGTTTTAAGAAGATAATTCTAAAATATTTGATGATTGACAAAAATAATGTGCTCTTTTTTCCTTTGTCATTGGTTTTTTTTCATCGGATTTTTCCTTGGCAATGTTTAAATTGGGCATATTCTTTGTGTAGTTATCTAAGGGGGAGTATTAAGAATTCACCATTGATAGCAAATTTTTCATCTATTAAGATTTCACCATTCACATTTATTAACCCTTTTATATCTTTTGGTCTTTGATTAAATTATAGTTATAACAATTATAATTCCTCATGACATCCCTAATTCCATGACAAATAGTTATTGAGATGAATTATATGTGCACACATGCAAAAGAGAAGGAAAAGAATTGAAAAGGTCAAGAAATATTTGTAATTTCTGAAGAACTAATTTTCTATTATATTTCTACACCACTTCTTATTCTACTTTTCTTTTGTTTTATAACAATTTTATCAATATATTAATTTGTACAGTACTGTTCATAATTTGCAAAACTTCTCATAGGATTATAATTTGCACAAGTACTCTAGAGGGTACTATTATGACCAACAAATTGTAGCTCTGAAAAGGGGCTTCTTATTTAAATATGGACCAGAATTATTAGCATTCTTAGCCTTATAGTTGCTACTGGTTAATTTTACAATACTAACTTACAAGATATATTATCTCAATAGTAAAATATATATATATTGAAAAATTATATTTACTAAGCTTTTGAATAAGGAATGATCTAGAGTGTTATGTCACATATATTATATTAGCAGGATGTGCTTACCATATACAGATCTATCTTTTTTTTTTTATCGTTAATTTATAAAGTTTCTAATTATTAAATAAATAACATAATACATAGTCAAAAAATATAGTAATGAGAAAAAAATGTAAAAGAAGTATTCTAAACTTCATAATTTTTTCAAGCTCAGTATTTTTTACTTTGAATATTTATTATTAAATTTTATTTTGGCACTAATATATATTCAAAATAACTTTTAATTACCTTACAACCCAGAAATTTGATTGCTATTTTTTTTTTTTAAATACTTTTACACATTGTTGACTTTTTAACATGATCGGTATATTAGTATATGATTTAAAGTTTGATCAATTTAACTTAATTTTTTTTATATAGAATAATTGTTTAGCTACAATAATGAATATATATGAATAATTATGAAGGGAATTAAAAATTTTTGTAGTTAGAAATAGTTTTAAGAATTTTTTTATTAAGTAATAATGTATTGAATTGATAAAAAAAAGAATGTATTGTAGAATCATACAATAAGAAAAATCAGATATTATAACAGTTTAGAATATCAAGAGCAATTTTTTTTTGAAAAAATTTCCAAGCCAAAATAGAAAAATACAAAAAGGCAACCTTTTTTTCGATAAAGTAAAATACGGTAATATATTAATCTAATAAAAATCCTTTCTAGCAGGAGATTTCAACACGAAGAGAAGCAAACCTAATCGATAGTATCATAATAAAGAGTTCTATAGGAAGAAAGAGGCGAGGCATTCAAAATAACAATTTCAAAGCATAAGACATTTTGAAGTGGGGCATTCAAAAATACAATTTCAAAGCATAAGATAACATGAAGCGGAGCACATCACCATAAGATACACAATCTAGATAATAGAAATATTAAAAATAAATAAATAAATAATTAATTAGTATGTTATTATTATTATTGTTGTTGTTGTTGTTATTATTATTATATATTTATTTTATTTTATTTTGTTTTTTTTAAGCACCCAAAAATGGAAACATGAAAAAAGTCAAAAAAAAACACCCTCCGAGGGAAGAATTGATGCTTCTAATGGTAAGAGGATAGATGAAGTACCTTATAAATCGTACCGTCCAAACTAACCGCAGTGAACATAAATAATTTTTTAGAGGCACTCAAATAAGAAAACATGAGAAAGCTAAAAGGCTATACCAGAGAAGAGAGGGAACATTCGAAGGGGAAGAAGGCAGATGCAGTAGCCTATAAACATTATCAACAAAACTAACCACAGTGACCACAAATACTTTTTTTGATTTTTAAAGATTTTTTAATGATTTATATTTTATTTTTATTAAAAAAAAATGCCCCCAAAGACCATGAGATAGAAATGAGCCTGTAGTACACCTCCCAAAACTTGAATTGTGAAGCGTCAATAGAAGACCAATGTATATTAGATGGCTTCTACCATTTGGAAGAATATGAAAAACTAACGGAAATAATTTTGCGGTATATGGCTAAGAAGATGAAACCCACAATGAAGAGAGGTTGGAGGGGACTTTCTCGAATAGAGACCTAATTCTTGCACAAAAAAGAAAAAAAAAAAAACTAAATTAGCTGAAGTAAGTTTAAAAGTAACAAATTTGACATGCCTATCTTTCCATTTAAAAGTTGCTCATCTAATAATATCAATTCATTAAGTGTAAGGCCAATCAAATCTAAAATTGTGATAGATATTTAGTTAAATGGTCGCAGAATAAAGACAAAGAAAGAAAAGACGGTTATAAGAATTTAAATAAGAGAAGCAAAAGACATATTTGAAAGAAGTAAAAGGTTACTAAACCTTTAGATAAGATCCAGAGTGTTGAGATGATTTTGAATTGCAAGTCAAATGATATAAAAGTATGAAGGGATATATTCTTTAGACCAAGGAGAAAGAACCCAAATATGTTTACACTTGATAATTAAAAGATCATATAAATAGTTAAAGAAAAGAATATCATCGAATCTACTACTTACAAATAACCATTGCTCACAAGAAGATGCCAAAGAAAAATAACAACCTAATATAAATATTTTTTTTAAAGTTCCAAGAGCCAAATTGCTGAAATTTAGTAATTCAAATGCATCTATTTTTAATTTTATTCACCGAACTTAATAAACCCAAATGAAGGTGTGACAATGCTAAAGAAGGTGTTATAAGTAATTAATAATAATAGCTTTATTCAAACTAAATTGGTCCCTAAGCTCCAAACTGCTCTCCAATTTAGAGGAGTAAATATTTTTTCAAACAATTTTAGGTGTGTATTTTTCATTTAGTGACCCATACTTAATGAAGTTTTTAATAATACTATTAATCAGTTTAATAATGACTTTATAAAAAAAAATGGCTGAATAAAAAATAATATATGAAGACAAGATAGAGAAAATGAGTTGAAACCAATTTCTAAGAAAGAGTTACTTGTTTTTATAAGAAACCATAGGATGGATAATTTTACCTACAAAGATCATATAATCAAAGGTTAAAAGCTTAGAAGTATGAAAAAATGCTAAAATATCGGGTGAGGAGGATACCAAAAGGAAAGCCAACGCAATTAGAGAGATTCTTAATAAGATTAAAATATTACTAATATGTGAAAATTTTACTCTTAAATATATTCTCCTTAAAATTCAATAATATACCATAATTGAAGAAGCAATCCTTGAGAAATAAGACCGAATGAGGGTAAGCTATTGATGGGTATACCAATAATGAGCTAGCCCAAAGAATAATCAATGGAAGCCTATGAAGGCCGGTCAACATTTTTGACGGCCCAGTAAGAAGACGGGCCCAGGAACTGGAAAGCCAAAGACGGTCAACGTTAACGTTGACCATCTTGGCGGCCAACTTGCTCGCCGACGGTCAACGTAATATTTACCGTCTTTGTGCAGCTTGATTAGGCCTTTAGAGGCTTTGCTACAGTGATTGGCCTATTTCGTTCTGGCCCACAACCCATCAGTTGATCGCTTTGTTCTCCACGAAGGCGACCAACATGCTGACGGTCAACTCAGACGTTGACCGTCTACGCCCTATACATTGGGCCCAAATGACGCCTTTCTACAGTAATGGGCTTGCTCCGTTTAGACCCACTAGTCATTAAAAGGCCAACCACGATCCTTCAAAGATATTCCACGATCTCAAAAGGAATATCAACAAGATTGGCGCCCTTCAAAGAAGAAAAGCGCCAGATCTTCCCAATTCCTTGCCAGCTAAGGAACTCCAACGGTAATATGCTGAGAAGGAAAGAAACCAACTTGAAAAGTTGTTGGCCGCCTCAGAAGGAAACAATCCTCGACAACTTGGCAACAAGCATCAACCTCTAAAAGGAAGGCCAGCAGCAGATCACGAGGACGATCACTGCTTCCAAAGAAGAAGGATCGCCATCTTTACCATAAAAAAGGCCCTGGGTTTACCATCCAGGGCATGCTCTCTTGCATGCTTTCTTCCATACCTACCAACGCTCTCATTCTGGCCCTGATTGAGACTTTCAGCAGTAGATACCTCTTGAGACACTGAATTGCGTATACTTTTTAGGACGATTGAGAGCTCACAGAAGCCTGCCTTCTCTGCCACATTCGTTCTCCCAGAAAACCCTAAGGCAACAAGCGCGCCTCTCACGGCCGTTTACTACCTTTCCACCTTCCAGATTCAAGAAGACCTTGCGTCCCTCTTACATCTGGATCAAACACTCAAACTTTCTCTCTATATTTTCAGTTTTTTCCTTTGAAGACTGTATTACTGACTTGAACGTCGGAGTATTTTCGGTGGGACAACTTCCCGCCGATAACGCTGACCTCTTGTTCGTTTTAGTGGTGTGCAGGATTCGTACTCAGTGAACAGAGCCGGTTCAAACCATCCAGAAGAATCCAAATCTGTTCGAAGTCGGATCCAGGTATGCATCAGCTATAAAAAGGGGGGAGAAATTATCAATAAAGGCAAACATTATTATGTTATTTTTTTAATATTTTCAATGAAACTGAAAATCATTATTACATTTGGAAGTTATTTATTTAGTCAACAACAATTTTCCTAAATTTATTGTTGTTTTCTAGAAATAAATTCAAACTTGCGGGTCCCCCATCTCCTCCAATCTGCAATGTTCCAGAGAGAAAATGTCCACCGACTAATGGAAATTAAATATTTTAAACAAAATAAATCACTCCTTTATTATGGACTGTTCTCCTTACACAATAAGATACTAGTATTCTATAATATAATAGTAGCCAAAACTTTGCCTTTTGCTTGACTTAAATGAAAAAAAGTGCATATTTTATTGCCTTTTCTCTCTCAGATTATATGTTTCCCTATTATATTATAAAAATTGATGATCGATAACATTTTCTAGGTCTGAAAATTTGGATTTGGGGGCTCCACCGGTGGGGTCCCTACAGCTTATAGGAAAAAGTACTTTTATATTATTTTAAAAGTTAAAAATATATTAATAGTTATCTTTTAAAATAATTTTTTTTATTATATAGATATTTCAATCATTTAAAAATAAAAAAATCATTGTATTTTTTTTTTAAAAAAGGGTAAGATACGAGAATCCCTCGGCTCTCCATTCTTGAATATTCAAGATCTAAGGTTTTTTTATTTTATATAGTTAAAGAATTATTAAATAACTTGTTTTTTAAAATTTTTTTTATAAAATATTAAAATACTTATATAATAAAAACTATTTAATTTTTATATGGATCGCGTGGCTCCCGTGGGAATATTTTTATATTAAAATATCTATATTTTTTTGAAAAAAAATCCATATTTTTTAATTTTTAAAAATGAAAATGTAAACATTATTTAATTTTTATACGGATCGTGTGGCTCCCACGGGGATAGCCCTATGGTTTTATTCACATCATCATCCCTTCGTCTCTGTATCGTCGTCGTCGTAGGCATCCTCCTCCCCTCCCTAGAACTTCCGCGCATGGGATTTTAATTTGTACAGGTCTCATTTTTCTTTCGATCTCAAATGAACCATTTCCGATTAGTGATCCTACATCTAAGCTACTTCTTGCGTCTCCTCCACGCCAAAGTCGTGGGGATACGTGACCCTAAATTACTAATCTGGCCCAAAATTGATGATCTCTGTAATGAATTCGGTTCAAATGCCCCTAGAATCAATGCATATATATGTATGGCATGGATGTGTGAAAATGGATGCAAGAAACTGATGATATCGTTAGTCAATTCCGCTCACTGCAACTAGAATTATGCCGGCAAAATGATGCGAGAAATGGATGATATCTTTAGTCAATTCCCCTCACGATACCTGGAATCAACTAGTTGGTAGTCTTGCGTTTGGGGAAATCAACTAGTTGGTTGTCTTCCCATGAAATGGAACAAGATCCCCTTAGGAAGAAAGCACATAGCACCACACTAGCCGCCCATCCCCTATCTAGATATCTTTGCCTTTTCGTTTCCCTTTTTAAGCTTAACTTATTTATGTTTTTCTTTTCTTTTTCTTTTTTGGCCGGGGGGGGGGTCGGTCACCGACCTCACCTCATCTATAAATATGTCAACTTAGCGTCTGTCTTAGAGCATCGAAACCACTCGAAGTTGTGTATTTGTGTCTTTATTGATCTCGAGCTTTCTTTGACCTTCGACTGTTCGTTATAATTTCTGTGTCATTTTTTATTTGAGCTTCCGATTCTGTAAATTGTGCAACTCTCTGCATATCTCGATTCTGAATTGGATATATTTTGTGATCGTCTCCGTACTTTCCATCAAACACATTGAAGAGAGCTATAAGCTTTTCTTTCAATCTGAATTCCGCTCTTCTTTCCTGGTTTTGCCGCTTCTTTTCTTCTTTCCTATTCTAAATGGCACCTCCGAATGACCCTGTTATTCCACTTTTCAATGTCATCAAAGCCAAGAGTTTGGAAAAATGCTTCAAGTTGTCTGATGGAAAGCTCTTTGTGAGAGGTGTGACACTGCTGTCTGAAGTCCCCAGCAATGTCACCTTCACCGATTTCTCTTCTGTCTGTGAATCCTCCGATGCCCCACCTGCGCTGTTCCAACGCGTGCAGGCTAAGTCTTACCAGGGTGGGTTCTTAGGCTTCAACGTAGAGGGGCCATCCGATATGATCATGAATTCACTGGGAAAATTTTGTGGTAGGAACTTCCTTAGCATCTTTAGATTCAAGACATGGTGGTCTACCCAATGGGTAGGAACGTCAGGGTCTGATTTGCAAATGGAGACCCAATGGGTACTCCTTGATGTCCCTGAGATAGGGTCATATGTCCTCATCGTGCCCATAATTGATGGCAGCTTCAGGTCTGCCCTTCACCCTGGCAATGATGGGCATATGATGATTTGCGCTGAGAGTGGCTCTACTCAAGTCAAATCTTCATCTTTCAAAGCAATAGCTTATGTCCATGTTTCTGAAAATCCATACAACTTAATGAAAGAGGCATATAGTGCAATCAGAGTTCACCTCAACACATTTCGGCTCCTAGAAGAGAAATCAATCCCTCCATTAATGGATAAATTTGGTTGGTGTACTTGGGATGCATTTTATTTGACTGTCGATCCTATTGGTGTGTGGTATGGAGCAAATGAGTTTGCCAAGGGCGGCCTCTCACTTAGGTTTCTCATCATTGACGATGGCTGGCAAAGTGTCAGTCTAGATGGTGATGACCCACCTCAAGATGCGAAGAATCTGATCCTTGGAGGGGAGCAAATGACAGCCAGGATGCACAGGTTTGATGAGGGGGAAAGATTCAGAAATTACAAGGGTGGATCAGTTCTGGCACCCAATTCTCCACCCTACAATCCTATGAGGCCAAAGTTGCTCATCTCAAAGGCTGTTGAAATTGAGCAGGCGGTAAAGAAACGCAAGGCAGCTTCTTTATCTACTGGGGTCACTGATTTGTCTGATTATGATGCCAAAATCGAGAAGCTGAAGGAAGAATTGGATGAGTTGGTGGGTGAAGGACAAGAGCCTATATCAGCTCAAAGATGTGGAAGTTGCTCATGCAAAGCTGAAAGTTATGGAATGAAAGCATTTACAAAAGATCTCAAAACCATGTTCAAAGGGTTGGATGACATTTATGTCTGGCATGCTCTTTGTGGTGCTTGGGGTGGTGTTAGGCCAGGAGCAACCCATCTTAAAGCTAAATTATTGTCATCTTCACTCTCCCTTGGACTTAAAGGTACAATGGATGACCTTGCTGTTGACAAAATAATTGAAGGTGGAATTGGGCTTGTTCATCCCGAGCAAGCTGAAGATTTTTATGACTCGATGCATGCTTACCTTGCTAGTGTAGGAGTCACAGGAGTTAAAGTTGATGTTATACATGTATGCTTCTTTGTCGCTGTATCTACAATCTTATTTGCATTCTCTCTTTGTTGGATTACTAATCTCATGTAAACTAAAACCAAAAAAAAAAAAAAAAAACAATAATGCAGTCGCTTGAATATCTATCAGAGGAATACGGTGGCAGGGTTGATCTTGCAAAGAGTTACTATGATGGGCTATCAAAGTCTTTGAAGAAGAACCTCCATGGCACCAACCTCATCTCAAGCATGCAGCAATGCAATGATTTTTTCCTCCTTGGAACCAAACAGATTTCAATGGGAAGAGTAGGTGAGAATCTTCAATTTCCTATCCAATTTCCAGAACTTTCTCCCGAGGAAAAGGACCTTTCCTCTGTAATTTTCAATTTAATTTGTGAATTTTGTTTTGGCAATTGATTAGTGAAGTTTAATAAAACAACTTAACACTCTCAGGTGATGACTTTTGGTTCCAAGACCCTAACGGGGACCCGGATGGAGCATTCTGGTTGCAGGGTGTTCATATGATCCACTGCTCATACAACAGCATGTGGATGGGTCAGATTATTCACCCTGATTGGGACATGTTCCAGAGTGATCATGTTTGTGCAAAATTTCATGCCGGGTCCCGGGCCATTTGCGGAGGACCCGTTTATGTCAGTGATTCGCTGGGAGGCCATGACTTTGATCTCCTGAGGAAACTTGTTCATCCTGACGGTACTATTCCCAAATGCCAGCATTTTGCCCTCCCAACGAGGGATTGCCTATTCAAGAACCCCCTCTTTGATCAGAAGACAATTCTTAAGATATGGAACTTCAACAAGGTAAAAGGGTCTCAGTTTTGCATGACTTTTCATTACTATTAATACTACTTTTTATATCAGCAATGTGAACTCAATCACCTGCATTTTTCTGCAGTATGGAGGTGTGATTGGAGCGTTCAACTGCCAAGGAGCTGGATGGGATAAGAATGAGCGAAGGATCAAAGGCTACAAACAGTGCTACAAGACCTTGGGAGGTTCTCTCCATGTTAATGACATTGAGTGGGATCAAACATCGGAAGCAATTGAAATGGGTTATGCTGAAGAATATGCAGTCTATCTCAACCAGGCGGAGTCTCTGTTTTTGACAACCTCGAAATCCGAGAGCATCCATATGACAGTTAAACCATCTTCATTTGAGATCTTCAGCTTTGTTCCGGTCAAGAAGTTATCCCGAACCATCAGGTTTGCTCCAATTGGGCTGACGAACATGTTCAACAGTGGAGGAACAATTCGGGAAGTGGAGTATAAGGATTCTGGAGCAGAGATAAGTGCTAAGATGAAGATCAAAGGTGGAGGCAGCTTCTTAGCTTACTCAAATGACTCACCAAAGAAGTGCCTTGTTAATGGTGCTGAAGCAAGTTGTCAGTGGTCCAATGAGAGGAAGCTAATGTTGAGTGTTCCTTGGATTGAAGAGGCCGGTGGAGTTTCCGAAGTGGTGGTTCAATACTGAGATCTGTTCTTGTTTCAGTAGTATGACTACTGTAATATATTGCTGATTTTCTTGTTTTTTCCACTTTATATGTCACGGCCCAAACACATTTTATCTTGTTATCTTGTCCTAGTATTTAAGTTGAAATTAGAGAGAAGATGCCTCTCTTGTCCTGTTGATTAATAGTTGTTTGGGGTTTGGTTGCTCTAAATAAATCGTCTCATTTCCTTCCTTGGAGATCTTCTTTTCATTTTGTTCTCCTTCCAAGGACTGTGTACCACTTTTGGAGCTTGCTTGCGTTTTCCCGTTATTTCACGTGGTCAAGATTATGCAGCAATCTTTCACTTTGAAGACAGGTTCTTTCGATAACTGAAGTATATGAAGCGGACTATCAACAATCTATGTTAAGATTGTTAAAAAACATACAAAGCAACTTATATTGTCTCATATGCTTATTTTAGTTAAAGTTGTTGGGTTTAGTCATTCCCTTATGGGTGCTCAATAAACAGAGATGTCATCGGAGATCGTTCAGGGTTTGTGTGGAGTACTGCAAATTGGTTTCAGCAGAAGGGTCGAGGACTTTTGAAGAGATAAGGCCCGAGGACTTTATACAGCAAAGGGCAGAGGACTTTATGGATATAAGGCCCGAGGACTTTATACAATAAAGGCCCAAGGACTTGAGGAGGAATTTATGAGTAAAATTCAGGCGTGATCAATTTACTCGAGAGAGAGCAAATTGGCCGGTTGGTAAAAATGACCGGTTGAGAAGACGTTGACCGGCCAAAGGGGCAAAATGGCCGGTCAACATATAGTTGACTAGCTGAGGAAGGCGCTTGTGGTAGGCTGGGGCAAAATGGCTGGTTGCAATGATTTGCTAGGTTGTTGCAGTTTGGTTGGTTGCGGTTTTGGCTGGCTGCAAAAAGGGCTGCTTGCACAGGAATTACTACCGGAGGATGGCCAGTCGGTCAATAAAAGATTGATCGGCTAAGAGAAAATTTGGTCAACAGGAGATTGACTGGTTGTGTCTGAGTAGTAGAGTTGGAGGCAACTTTTTCTAGGCCGGCAATTGACTTGCAGGGCATGTGTCTGTACAGTGTAGAGTATGCGTCGTCTTGCAGGGTATGCGCTTGCAAGAAGCTCAAGAATTGGTGAAAATGTGGTACAAATCATCTGTAAGATCAGCTAGTTGAACAGATAAAAATTTGGAGCCAGGATCATTATAAAATGTGCCACGAGTTTCATAGAAGGAGTGAAAAAAAAAACACCGGTGAGTGGGTGAGCAAACACCAAGTGGTGTAAGGCACCAAGGTGTGCGAAATGGGCGCTATGGGCTAGGGGCCAAGTTGCATGCGTGTGGGGGTTGAAACAGAAGGTGGAAGCCTTGCTGTGAACACTTGTAAAATGTCTGTAAGTAGATAGTACCATAGTAAGAAGACTGAGACAAGAAAAACTGAGAGATAGGAGGAAAGGAGCGTTTCCTTACTCTTGGTAATTGTTTTTCTTGTTGTCTGTTCTTCGGGGGCTTGTATAGCTAGGGTGAGTTGCTTGTATTCTGTCTCGGGATTTTTACAACTCATTTTACATAGTAGAATTTTTTAAAATTTATCCCGTGATTTTTTTCCTTAGTTGAGAATGGATTTTCAAGTTAAAAATATTGTATATCTTTTATTCTTTGTACCCACTAAATTGGTAGCTAATGATGACGGGGGGGTTCAGGTTTCCACTGCGTCGGATCGGATAAATTCAGGTTTTAAACCCTAATAAGAGTCTCTTTTAAGCTTGATAATGGAAGCTTAGATTTGACATTGGTTACAGTGAAACAACAAAATTCTTCCCCTGAAAATTCATTGCTATATACCTAACAATAAAAATTAAGGAATGGGATGAATAACCTTTTAGCAGAAGCCTACCAAAAATTAAACATCAAAACAAGGGGTAGTTTAATACACAATTTCTCACGTTGTAGGTTTGCGAGAGATTGAATGAATGCAAAATTACTCCTACTGTATTTATTGTTAAAACTCGGGAGTTTTTTATTATAATATAGTAATGTTGTCGTTGCATTAAGACTTGCTCTTATTTTTTTTGGTCCAATAAGATGGAGTTACGCGAATTCAAAATTTTCATGAAATTTTGCCTTTAATAATGATGATTTTGGGCATGGTAATGCCATGATTGAGATTATGAATTTGAATTTGATAAGAGAAATTTCTTTGTTTGATTTTTAGATCTTATAATCTAGATTTTATATACCACTAAATAAAATAAGATATCATAGATATGGATATACTTCTTACTTTGTCCTATGATACTTAAATCGGTCAAACTTTTATTAAATTAAAAAGTGAAAGAAAATAAGCAGAAAAACAAGACTACTAAAAAATAGGTTATGTGATTTAAAGTACTTTGTTGGTAAATATTATTTGAATGATAATTTCCTAGCATTTTCCTTTATGCAGACTAAAAGCTACAAATTATGCTTAAACAAATATATTTTTGAAGAATTGATGAATCTCAAACAGAATATACCATTTATACATTAAAGGGCTTTATATTAATAAATGTTTCTAAAGGCAATTTCCTCATCTTAGTATGGTCATTATTTGAACAGGTTACTTGTCTAGTTGGGGGGTCCACCTCGTCAATATAACCCCATGGTTGGTTTCTATTAACTACATCCGCTTTTATCCTTAGTGAAGAAGGGGCCTCTTTTTCCTCAACAATTTCTAGATAAGCCTGTTTATAGTTCTTCCATACTTGCATATTCTAGTAACCCTAGGGGTAAACGTGGAAATTCCTTGCGATGATGCCTTGTCATGAAGCCATGTTTCCCAAATTTTGGGTTTTAAATATGTAAGGTATCAATTTTTAAAATATAATAAATATAAGTAATTACGTCAATATAAGTGAATTGAGGCCAAAGATTGTGAGAGAAATTGGATTGAAGAGCCCAAAGATTCGAAATTCACAAATTGTGAGCCAACATTAAAAATCTTAAAATGTTAATCCGTAAATAAGATTCGAGTTTCAAATTATGATAATCACAATTTATTAAACTAATATAATTAAAATTGAGATCCAAAAATATGAAAAATAATGTTAGAATGGTCAAAATGGGTTTTGGACAGTGTGTGCGTGAAGCTAGCTCGTTGCAGGCCTAACGGTTGCCCGACGCACGCTCGAGGTGCGCCCAGGGCACAATTTCCAGCATCATCACGCCCAAAGCACGCCCGAGACGTGCCCGGGGCGTGATTTCCAACATTGCATGCCCGAGGAGCGTCTGACTAGCACCAATCTAGGTATTTAAGCGCGTGATCAGGTTTTCCTCCATCATTTTCGATAGAAGAGAGAGAGAGAGGAGAGAGAGAGCGTCGTGGAGAAGAGAGAGAAGAGGAGTTCGAGGCTTTCGAGTCCGTTTTCGATGTGGAGCTTGTTAAGAAACTTGTAGATCGGGTCAAGATAAGTGCACACATATACTTTTCTTTCTCTTGTTACTCTTTTCCTTCCGTTCTTTTTGGGTATTTTTGTTCAAATACCCATCCAAACTTATGTTTTGAAATATTCATATATTAAATGTGCATATATGTTGATTTCTTGTTCGATTTCAAAGTTTTGTGAAATACTATGTTAATTTGGAAACCCTAGCCCCTCACACACGGGTTTCTCCTGTTATTCACAGATATATGTGAAATTTGACTTTGAAATTTAGAATCCCTAGCTTTGTGAACGTAATTATCTTAATTATTTGATATTTATTCACATGTATATTGCATATATTATCTTGTATATCCCGATAATTATGTTGGGTACTTTGTATGAGAAAATTATTGTTCGAAAATTATAATGTTTTGTTTGGCTCAACGTAGTAAGAATTTTCTAGTTTTTTCTAAACCCTATACAAATTTATGCATGTATTTGAAATTATATGAACATCGTGTAACAAGAAACAAGTATATATGCATTGAAATGGATTCTAAAGTATAAGAATGGAACTCCGCAATTTGTTAAGAAATATGAACCATTCTCCAGATAGTGAGAACTAAGTGATAAGAAGTTAAGTGTAAACTTTTTTTTATGAATAAGTAATCAAGAAATTGGACCAAAGATTTGTATTTCAAAGGTTGATATTTTCTAACATGCCTTAGGATATTATAGTAGTAATTAAGAAAAATGTCCTACCTTGGGGGTTTATAAGACGACATTACATATGCATTATGTAAAGATCAGGTTTCTAAAACTTAGTCTCTCAGCCATAATGGAAAGATTAGCCTAGATAGCATATTGGCCGGAGTAGATATTTTACCGGAGTGATTTAAGCCGGAGTAGGAAGTTGACTAGATTGACATGCTTACAGAATTAGCATAGTTAACCGAAAATAATGAATTGATCGGTTAAGAAAAGTTGACTGGATTTGGCGTATAGTTGACCGGCTTTAATGGTAGGATTTTCAGAGACGATTGGGTGAATTTTCAGAGAGGAAATTCAGAGTGGTTTTTCAGAAAGGATTTTCAGAGAGGATTGAGTGAATTTTTTTCCAGTGAGGATTTTTGGAGACAATTGAGTGAATTTTTGGAGCAGAAATTCAATGTAGTTTTTCGGAGATGATTGAGTGAATTTTCGGAGAGAAAATTCAAAGTGATTTTTCGAAGAAGATAGACGAAAAGGATAAAACGATGTCCGGATAAGAGAATTTATTGGGCTAAAATAGTTGACCAGCTTTAATAACAAAACAATTGAAGAAGTAGATGGCTGATTAGGAAGGCCGGCCTGATTAGATAAGCTGTCCGAAAATTTGTTAAGCTGTCCAAAATTTGTAGAGCCGTACGAAAATTGTTAAGTTGTCCGGAATATAGGAGACGATTGGATTTAGAGTCGTTGACCGAAATTTGGAGAAATAATCGAAATAACCACAAAAACGAAGCCTGAAAATAAACAGTTACACCTGAGGATTTGGGAAAAGACCAAGGTTGCTTAAAAAGAATCCGAGGACATCATAAAGAGTCCGTGGACTCATAATAAGATCAAGGACTTTGAGTATATATGGGAGTTAGTATGCCGATCGTCAGAATCGGTGTAAACCATATCCTATTCCCACCTACTCCGTTAATAACAGTGTGAATCTGTTGATAACAGTTATAATTGAAATTGTCTTCTGTAAAGAGTGCGAAATTAGGGGAGAAGACCGCTGCTGGTTGAGGATAGTCACATGATTCAAATTGGGCTTGACCCACTTATGGCTTGATCTCCTTCCAGTCAACTGGTTCTCCTTCCGGTCAACTGGCTCTTCTTTCGATCAACAGAAGCGTTGACTGTCTCAAGAGTAAGCTTTCCATCTTACTCTTGGGTTTCTCCTGACTTACTTAGCCTTTCGTTTGATCAACGGTGGGCGTTGACCGTCCAAGTATAAATGGACCGTTGTGAATTTGGGGCCGTTATTCTTTTTTCGGTCAGCCCATTATTGACGTACCCATCATATTTATTTATGAAAATTGAGTGAGATATATACTTTCAAGAAATTTTTATGTCAAAATTATTTTTATAATTCTTAAAATATTAATTGTTCTAAAATTATAATAGAAAATACATTTTCGTATTACATAAAATCAGGCATGCAGAAGTTCACAGAAAGTGTCAATCAAAGACGATGTGTCAAATTAAAATATCATTGGACCCGCAGGCTTATCAAGTGAGACACCTTAATAGTTTACTTTTTTTTTTCCTTAAAAATATCTCTTTATTAACTTGTCTGTCCGTCTGCTCGACGCCTGCAAAAACCCCACATTATCCCATTTTGCTATGGAAAATGACATGTCTTTAATCTGAAAATTCTATCATGTTTTCTTTTATAGAATTAAACTATAGAATAATAAATGGATTCAATAATTTATTTTATAAATCTAAGATTGGCAGTGAAATTCATTACAAGAAAAAGTCTCAATGTTTAATATTAAATTATCCTATAGCCACAGTTTGGACGATGTTTCGAGGGAGAGAAACTTTTCAAAATAATTTGCTAACTTATTTTTGAGATGGTGGAAAAATAATAGTATCTGATAATTTTTGTTATAAAGAAAAATATAATTGCAAGGAGTATTATCGATTTAAAATAAAAAAAAATCGTAGATCTTATACGAGAAGTGGACTTGTGGGCAAGTTGGCCGGCGCCGTCACCAACGGTTAACTGTATCCTAATCTTTTGGATAATGGTCGGTTCAAAGGTACAGACGTCTCTCCTAGCAAGGCAACACTCGTACTTGAAGAACAAGAAATCTCAACTAACCGTATCAGTTGAATAAATGTTTAGGCCACCAACCTTCTAATTCGACCCTCTTTTGACTTTGATTTTGCTAATATATACGTGGGCGTGGAGTGCCACTTACCCATACATATACATATATGCATGCATGCATGCGTTTGTGTAGATATTATTATACAATGATGATGATGATATGCATACTTAAATATGGATTCATATATTCATGTTTGTTAAATTATCTGAGATGCTTGATAATATATTATGAATATAATAGTCCATTATAATATATATATTTGTATTTATAGCATACCAATTAATATTTTTACATGTCTTCTAAACAGAAACTAAAATAGAGAAGCCCAAATATCAATACCATGCCACTTTGATCTTATAAATATCAAATAGATAATTCTATCACATGTACACATTTATAAGAACATGAAAAAATTTAGGATTCATATTTATGTAACTATATGTAAATATGTAACAAATTTTATTAGTGGGTTTATACTTGAGAGTGTAAAATTATCATTATATTATTACCTAATAACGTAAACAGCCGGTTGAGGCATTTTAGATTCTGATATCGTATTGATTAGTGCCATATTACGCTTAAACTACCGCTGCTACTGTGCAGTGCACGCCATGCAGATCCCTTTTTGTTGAAGGGATGTTCCAAATATGAAGGCAGTAGTTCTTGGGCTGAAAGTAACAAGAAAGAATGGTAGGGGTGGGCACCTCCCCTCTTTCATGGGGAAAAGCCCAACACTTCTTTACAACAACGTCGGCCCAAAGTACGATGCCCTACGTGAGCCAGCAGCCCACCAACTAAGCCCAGGTGGCTCACCTTCGTCCCGGTGAGCCACGTCCCCGTCTACTCTTCTCCGGCGAACCTTTTTGTTGTTTCCTTATTTGTTTTTGCTGCTGAAACAGCCTGCATAATCATTGCACCGTTGTCCAAATTTACTTTACGGACGCCAACGACAGATGCCTTCATTTTCAGTTAGGCATGATATTATCTTATGATCAAGTGTAATTTATATATGTTGTAGATTTTTACAAGATTATCTGATTTTATAATAGATGATAGTATTGCCAAATTACTTGATGCGTACCTGGATTCGACTTCGAATAGTTTTGAATTCATATGACCGTTTGGATTCGGCTCCGTTCACTGAGTCTGAATCCTGCACACCACTATAGTAAACAAGAGGTCAGGTGCCAACGAGATGTCTCACCGAAAACACTCCGACACTCAAGTCAGTAACAAACCTTCGAACTTTTAAGAAGGTGAACTGAAAAGTAAAAAGAGAGCGAATTGGTGGGAGTATTGGCCTGTATATGTAGAGACGTTCCCGTAATTCGTTGAAAGTAGGGCTTCCCGACTCGATGTTTTCAAGGAACGAGTGGGAGCAACGTCCTGAAAGCGTGGAAACTTAGAGGGACGGCTCTCAGGGAGCGAGAGAAGTTTATGTAATCAGGAGGCTTGGAGAGGGATTAGCGACATGAACGGTTGAGAGTAAGTATGCTCAAGCACTGTGTTGTAATTAGCGTCCGTGTGCGTGTTTCAAATTGTATCTCAGAACGTGGTCTTTCCAGAGTAGAGGCTCTGGTTTTATATAGACGGTGGGAAGTGCGACATTCCTTGGCTAGGAAGGCGTGATCCCTAGCCTGGTGTTGGGCGGCCTTCCTGGAGTAGGAAGGCTTGACTGGTGTGATCTGATGGAATCGTTTTGTTTCTGAGTGGGTAAGGAATCTCTAGAATATCTGCATTCCTTTTGTATTTTTGTGACCGTTAGACTCCATTGTTGATAATGAGAGAGAATTTGGCACCTTCCTCATGGGAGGCACTTGAATCTGTTGACACCTTTTTAGAGGAGATCGACTTTAAGGAAAGCGTAAAATCAGGAAAAGGATCGTTGCTTATTGTATACGGGAACACCTGCCAAACTGGGCTTGGCCCGTATTAGGTTTAACGTCTTTTCGCAACCTGCTGCTACAGTATTTTCGGTCAATAGAAATGTTGACCGTCCTGAAGGAGCGTGTTTGCCATCTGTTTGGATTGCCGGGCTGTAAACGATAGAGTTGACCATCTAACGCGCGTCTCGATTTTGTTGGACTTTGGGCCGTTTTTCTTATTGGGCCTTCCAGCTATGGGCCTACCCATCACTAGCCCCCATGCTGGTGGTTAGGATTCTAGCTTCCGGCATGTTTATGATGGGGTGCATTTGTTTTTGCTGGCGGAGTCATTGCCCATCTGAAGAGAAGCCTTGAGTACTTCCAAACCGTTGATCGGATTTGTTGACCATTCTTGGGAAGCTTATGGGCAACTTAGAGAAGGAAGCGTTGGTCATTAGCCATTCTGTCAGAAAAGTGTGCCACGTGTCTCTATGCGGTACGTTCAAGATCCCGGTATTTAATGAGCTAGAGGATCTAATTTGACAACCTTCTTTTAGGGAAATGACGCGGTGACAACGATGGCGCAGGCTTTCGAGACGGTTTCGTGTTCACACAGGTTTTTAAACCGACTGCTTGCTTCATTTTGAATTTCCTATGCCTTCCTTGTTTCTTCGTCTTCCTTATTCCGTTTGAGAAGAAGAAAAACACTAACTTTGACTATGGCTTCCGTCGCCGACATCGCCTCTGTCTTGAGAGAAAATGACGTGAAAGTCCTGTACGTTGAGTTCAACATTCTACGGGAGATTGCTCTCCGCATTCCAGGCAAGGACGACAGAGCTTTCTTGCCACCCACGGGCTTCGTGACCATATATGAAGCCCATTTGAGGAGTGGGCTCCGTCTTCCAGTCCCTAACGAGCTGATGTCGATTTTTCAGGCGCTTCAGATCCCTATCGCTCAGTTTCACACCAACGCCGTCAGGTACTTGTGCTTCCTTTGTATTTTTCTTCGTCAACATTCGAGGTTGTTGACGATGTCAATGGTGAGGGGGATTTTTAAGATCAATCAGGGAGCGGAGTGAATTTCTTTATCCCCCCGCAGCAGTCTTAAGATTAGCACCACCATATACGACTCTCCGAAGAATTGAAATAATCGGTTTTTTTTTGTTAATGTGGGAGAGTTTTGGCCCTTGCCCAAGGAGTTGGATCAAGTGCTTGAGGTGTATACGAGGGCGCCTTTGGAGGTGGAGACGTTGTCCCTAGAGTGGCTGGTTAAGCTGGTGGAGAAGAATCTAGGAGACTTCTGGAGAGACCACTTGGTTTCTCGTGTGGAGGCAAAGAATGCCAACTGGGGGCCTCCGTCTCCAGTCCAAAAATTGAAAATCCTACGGCCGGAGGTCTCGCAGAAAAAGAAGAGGAAGAAGGGTTTTACTAGTGGTCCCCGCCTGTCTAATTCAAGTCCTCCCAGTCTAAGGCAAAAGAGGGCGGTTTTAGTGGTGCCTTCTTCGTCGTCCTCAGAGCCTGACTACCCTCTGCTGGATGTTTTGCGGCATCGGCGCCGTGTATGGGGTAGAAGTGGAGCTAGCCCTTGAGGCTTATGAGGTCAGGTTGAGCAGCGGCGTTGTTCTTGCGTAGCTTGCGCCGTCGAGGTCGACTCGGGAGCCATCCATCGAGCCTGGGCTATAGGAGCCATCGGTTGGATCGCCTAGAGTAGATTTTGGAGCCCCCAGTTGTTCCCAGGGAACCAGCCAGGAGAGAGGACACTCCAGAGGATCCCATGGCAGAGTTCATGGTTGAGGTCACCGCCAGCCCTGCTGACATGGGTCCCCTTCTTGGCTCACCGCCTTTTGCGTCGAAACTGGGTGCGAGGCCAGACAGGCCAGCATGAAGAATTTGGGAGGTATTAATTCTGTTGCTCGCCTTGTCTTTTGATTTGCCTTTTCTAACCCCCATTTTCTTTTTGTGCAAGCTGACAAAGTATCAAGCGCAGTTGCCAAGGCGCTCAGGTAGAGAGACATGGTGATTTCTGATAGGGCAGGGAGATCACATGGCTCGATGCTAAGCTGGTGGCTCTGGGGGCGGAGCACCGAGAAGATACGGCGGCCTAGGAGTCTGTTTTGGTGGACATGGAGGCGGAGAATTTGAGCTTAAAAGTAGAGGTTGCCTGTTTGAAGGAGGAGAACGAGCGAGCTAAAGGGCGCCTTGATCAACTTGCTGGGCAAATGGCAACCTTAGAGAACGACCTGAGCGTCCGTATCCGTCCCCACGAGGTTGAGGGCATGATGCTGGCGCGGTTGTGGAAAGGGATCAACATTAGCTGACATATTATGCGGTTAGTTGATCTTGACTTCCATGTGGATCTTATTAATTTGTCTAACCGGTCAGCATAGCGTCGTGACAGCCTCGTGGGGGAGCCTCGAGGCAGACAAGCGCCACCACCGCCCCATAGCTTTCATGATTGTATATTCCCCCCCTTTTTTTATTTTTTGAATTCAATGATGTATCTTTCCATTTACCATTAATACAAGTAGTTTTGTGTTTGTCACATGCTCTTGCCTTTATATTTCGTTTCTTTGCCTTTCTTGGCGGTCAACTGGGCAGGATTCCTACTAGTTGGCCGCCCGCCTTGCCTTTGGGGCGTTCATGGCATTTTCTAGACCGTCGTGTGTGTTAAGCCGGCTTAGAATTTGCCTATGAGTAAAGCTTGGCGGCACTGTCCAGGTATAGACTTGGGCGACCTGCTTTGGTGGAGCATTCTGCTTCAGTCGACCATCGTTGGCTGATCACGCTATTTACTTATGAAGGTGGTTGTCACGTGTGCTGTGTTAGCCCCTTAAGATTTTTTTGACCGCTAATGGGCCACTTGAATGACCAATGTTTAGATACGACCACTCATGGATCGCCTGGATGATCAGGGTTTAAATACGATCACTTTTGGGCTGCCTAGATGACCAGGGTTTAAATACGACCACTTATGAGCCACCTGGATGACCAGGGTTTATATACGACCGCTTATGGGCCGCCTGGATGACCAGGGTTTAGTAACGAGAGGGTCAAGACCCTCCCAACTTAGGGGCATCCTAGGCCGTTTCGAACATGCAATGAAAACCACATATATATATACACAGGCAGTATGTTAAGGAAGCACTTGTTTTAATATGCAACGTGCAGACAAATAATCACATGCAATCATGCAGAATATATACCTGGGTTCCTACTGAAAGTAGCGCTTGAGGTGGATCGCGTTCCATGTCCACGAGACCAACTTTTCGTCCTGATTTCGGAGTTTGTATGCCTCGTTTTGTAGAACGGCAAAGATTAGAAAAGGCCCTTCCCAATTCGGTAAGAACTTGTTCTGGCCGGCCACCTTTCCCGTGGCCTCGATGCTCCATAAGACTAAGTCTCCGACATCAAACTACCTCGCTTTTACCTTTTTGTTGTAGTAGCGGGCGACTCGATGTTGGTAGGCTACAGTCTGTATCCTGGTGGCATCGCGGGCTTCTTCTAGCAAGTCTAGGTGTTCCTGGATTTTTTGGGAGTTACCCTGCGGATCGAAAGATTCCACCCTAAGACTTAGGAGCCCAATTTCGACTGGGATCACCGCTTCAGTCCCGTAACAGAGGCTGAAGGGCTTCTCACGCGTTGGTTCCTTTGGAGTTGTTCGGTAAGACCAAAGGACTGAGGCGAGCTCGTCTACCCAGGAGCCCTTTGCGTCCTCCAACTTGGTCTTGAGCCCGTGGAGTAGTGTTCGGTTCGTAACCTCCACCTGTCCATTTCCTTGGAGGTATCCCACCGAAGTGTGGACCAGCCTAATCCCAAGGCTGGTGCAATACTTGGTGAAGCGTTTCCCCAAGAATTGAGTTCCGTTGTCAGTCACAATGACCTCTGGAACGCCAAATCTGCTGATGATGCTCTGGTGGACAAACGCAAGCGCATTGTGTTATGTGATTTTGGCCAGCAGGACAGCCTCGACCCACTTTGTGAAGTAGTCGATACTCGCTATAATGAACTTTCTTTACCCGATTGCAATGGAAAATGGGCCAAGAATGTCAAGCCCCCATTGCGCGAAGGGCCATGGCGCCTGAAGGGATTTCAACTTGGCGGACGGTTGGTGGCAAAGGTTGCCGTGAAGCTGGCAGCTTTTGCACCTTTTTACAAACTCGAGTGGATCCTTTTTCATCGAGGGCCAATAAAAGCCCTGTCGCATGATCTTGAATGCTAAATTTTTGCCGTCCATGTGCGATCCGTAAATCTCGAGGTGTACTTCGCTCAAGACGTAGTCCGCCTCTTCTGGGGTTAGGCAACGGAGGTACGGAGTCAAGTAGCCGCGGCGATATAGCCGCCCGTCGACTATAGTGTACTAGCCGGTTGTTCTCTTTATCCGCCTGGCCTCTTCTGCGTCTCATGGAAATGTTTCACCCGCTAGATACCGTAGGTAAGGTGTCATCTGGTTTTCCGTCCCAGAGACCTGCATTGCCTCCTGTCCCTCTACACTGGGAGCGTTCAGGACTTCCTTCATATTCCTTGAGTACTGTTCTGGGTTTTTGGCCGCCGCTACTCTTGCCAGCTGATCGACCTTCCAGTTTTCAGTTCTGGAAACATGGACCAATGTTAGATTGTCGAAGTTGTGGATGGCCTCTCTTACCTGGCCAAGTATTTGGCCATATGTGGGTTGTTTGCCTCGAAGTTCCCATTAACCTAGTTGACGATCAGCTCGGCGTCGCTGTAAACTGCTAGTCGCTTGGTTGAGTACTCCTTTGCTAATCTTAACCTGTGAGGCACCGGAACCGAAAATGTAAAAATTAGAAGTAATTAGAACGATGAGTATCATTAAGAAGTCAAACTTATAGTGAAAAATAATGGTTGAAAGTAAAAAGTTGAAAAAAACATCCGAGATCAGCAAGCAGCCGTGTGGCGCCTGCTGTGCGCCCAATGCGCTGCAGCGAGTGCAAAATCCAGTAGCTGCCCCGCTCGCCGGGTGCCCTCTAGGCGCTCGAGCTCAAATAATAGAATATGGCCCGCTCGCTGAGCGCTCAAGGCGAGCTCGAGCGCGGCCCCGACTTTTGCCCGCGTTCTAATTTTGTTTTATTATAAATAGAAGGGGAAAAGGAAAGTGGGAGAGAAAGAGAAGAGGCACGAACGAAGAAGAGGAAGAACAGAAGAGGAAAAAGGAGAATCACTTATTCCAATCCACTCTCGGTAAAAATAACGGTAGATCGGGCCAAGATAAGTGTACTTCAGACGTTATTTTTCGTTTTTACCGTTTTTTCTTACTTTAAAGTTGATAAAAGTGCTCTAAAATGATGTTGATACATGTTTAAAGTAAATGAAGCATGTTTCCTTCGATTGTTCGGTTAGATTTTGTATTTATCCATAGTTATTGCAAATTTTGGCTTCGATTTCGTGAATACGCATGTAAATAGTGTTCGAGTTGCTTCCGAAAATATGTGATGAAACCCTAGCTCGAAAATATTGTGAAGTTTGAGTAAATTACATGACTTAATGTATATGCATGGATTTATGGCATTTATTTCATAAAAAAGCACATGTTTAGAGATTGATTTGAGTCCGAAGGTTTTGACAAAGCGCTAAGTACGAAAATGAAGGGGTTTTAGTGATTTTTAACCATAGCTCATGTTATATAAAAGTTAATTGATATTAAAATGAAGCTCCCGGTATAATTTGTTTTTGAAAATTTGCACGGATTTGTACAGATGAAAATTCCATGTACGTTCTGAAGTTAACTGAAAGTAAATTGTGAAACTATGATTATGAAAGAAGGTTTTCAATAAAGAGGTTATTTTCGTTACTGTTATTTAGGTCCCGGGACTGACTACAGTCCGGATAGGTTCTCCGGCATGCCTTAGGACTTTACGGTGATAATCGGGGATAACTCTGTCCATGGAGTTATTTATAGTCCGCCCTTCCTCAGGGCGTTAAAATTAGGAGGAACCACAGTTGCCGGCCTACATTCGGGTGGCATACAGTACAGATCCCTCGGGATGGGATACACATGTTACAGTCATAGGTCTTGAATTGTGTGGACTGAACATAATCTATCCTCAATTATTCACCCCCTAAGCAAGTAAGGTATACTGGCAGGGTCTTTTACCGTTATGATATGTTACAGTTTATAGTGGATCGTTTACAGTTACCGTTTACAAGTTTTATCGATTACAGTCTACAGTTACCGATTATAGTTTACTGTTCACAATTTACAGAGTATTGTTTATAACTTACAGTGTACTGATTTCAGTTACCGCTTATAGTTTACCGATTACAGTTTAACAGTTCTGTTTCTACACAGTTACATAACCGTTTTACATCATTATTTTACCGTTCATATACATGTACCTTGTTGGGCCCCGGCTCACTGTTTTATTATTTTGCCCCTCTAGATGAGACAGTAGAGTTAGTACCTGACGAGAAAGAGTGATCAAGAGGAATTTTTGAAGACTTTTGAGGACCTGAAGCATTTGGAGCTATTTTATGGGGAGCAGTTGACGTCAAAACTTGTCTGATCATGCGATTTTGTATACTGATCTTGTATTTATGGATGTTTATGGACATGTGAATTTTGTATAGAATGCATGATGTATGAGATAGTAAAAAGGAAAAACTATGCTTTTGGAGCTATTTTATGGGGAGCAGTTGACGTAAAGACTTGTCTGATCATGCGATTTTGTATACTGATCTTGCATTTATGGATGTTCATGGACATGTGGATTTTGTATAGAATGCATGATATATGAGATAGTAAATAGGAAAAACTATGCTTCTGCAGGTTAATAGTTTAGCTTCCGCTCTAAACTTTTGGATATACTGTACAGGTCCTAGACGGTATCTCGTTATTGAACTGTTAGTGTAGCTAATGTTTTTATAGATTTGTGCCATGGATGGCACATGTGATCTTGTGTATGAATGCTGTAGGAAATATTGTGGATAATTGTTAGTTGTGTGCTTGTAAGTTAGCCCTATCCATGTCTTGACGGAAGCTTTTGAGGAAAAACCAAAAAACAAAAAAAAATCTGTTCCGTCACATAACCTGGCTAGCAGGGCTTCGTATTCGACAACATTATTGGTGGTCGGGAAGTCGAATCTAAGGGAGTATTTCACCTCAAACCCGTCAAGGGTCGTGAGGACCATCCCTGCTCCACTGCCCGTGTCTGTGGATGATCAGTCTACGTGGAGTACCCATTCTGGTGCCTTCACGCGCTGTTCTGCGTTCTCTGAGGGCTGCTCTTCGAAAATCGAGGTCGTGGTCTCAACAATGAAGTTGGCCTGACCTTGTGCCTTTATGGCTGGCCTGGGTTTGAACTCAATGTCAAACTCGCCCAATTTGATAGCCCACTTTACCAACCGTTTGTAAACATCGGGTTTCTGGAGTATACTCTTTAGATGCTGGTTCGTGAGAACTACGATGCAGTGTGCCTGAAAGTAATACCTTAGTTTTCACACGAAAAATATGAGAGCTAAGGCCAACTTTTCTGTGCCCTGGTAGCGCGTCTCTTGGCCGGTCTGTATTTTACCCACATAGTAGACCGGCCGTTGGGTATCGGAGTCCTGGTTTACGAGGACGGAGCTGAGGGACACCTCTGATACTGTCAAGTAGAGGTACAGCTCTTTGCCGACCTTGGGTGATGTTAGTAATGGCGGGCTAGCCAGGTACTATTTCAACTCATTGAAGGCCGCTTGGCAATCTGCCGTCTATTAGAACCCGTTTGATTTTGTTCCCCTCAGAGTCTTAAAGAATGGCTGATACTTGTCACAGACTTCGCTAGGAAGCGGGACAATGCTGCCAATCGTTCAGTTAGCCGCTAGACATCCTTGACACTTCGTAGGGGAGCCATGTCCGCGAGTGCTTTGATCTTCTCTAGATTTGCCTCGATCCCTCGTTGGGAGACGATGAAACCCAGAAATTTTTTCGAGGCTACCCCAAAGATGCACTTAGCCGGATTCAGCTTCATTTAATACTCATGGAGCACCTGAAATGACTCTGCCAGGTCGCGGATATGGTCACCTGTAATTCTGCTCTTTATGAGCATGTCGTCAACGTAGACTTTCATATTGCGACCGATCTGCTTTTCGAACATTTTATTTACCAGCCGCTGGTAGGTGGCTCTTGCGTTCTTTAGTCCAAAGGACATCATCTTATAACAGTAAGTCCCCTGGTCTGTTATGAACGAGGTGTACTCTTCGTTCTTCGGACTCATCCGGATTTGATTATAACTTGAATAGGTATCCATGAAATTCAGCAGCTCATATCCGGACGTCGAGTCTACCAGCAGGTCAATCTTGGGTACGGAAAGCTGTCCTTTGGGCAGACTTTGTTAATGTCGGTGAAATCGACGCACATTCTCCACTTCTCGTTGCTCTTCTTTACCAAGACTATGTTGGAGAGCCAATCAGGGTATTGAACCTCTCTGATGAATCCAACATCCAACAGTTTCTTTACTTCCTCCCGGATGGCATCAACTTTTTCACTAAGTGGTTTCTCTGCTTCTGCCTGACGGGCTTTCTGTCCAGGTCGAGGCCCAGCTTGTGGACAATTATCCGGTCCGGAATCCTAGGCATGTCAGTGGGAGTCCATGCGAAGATGTCAGCATTCCATCGTAGGAATGTGATCAGTTCTTTGCGTAGCGTATCAGTGAGTGAGCCGCCGATTCATATGCACCTTTCTAGATCTTCCAGATTCAGTGGGACTAAGTCAGTTGCCTCACCGAATTGCGCCTACTGCAAGGTTGTCTCGTCTCGATGGTCAAGTTCTCCTACTGCTTTGGTGCTGTCGTTAGGAGCGATCTGGGACATGTAGCATGTCCGTCTAATGACTTGGTCACCCAGTACTTTGCCACACCGTATGGCGTTGGAAATTTTATTTTAAGGTGCGGTATTGAAGTGACGGCCCCGAACGCTGTTAGGCACAGCCGGCCCAATATTGCGTTGTATACGGAGGGCAAGTCAACTACTAAGGAGGTAAGTGTATGACTTGCCGTTCTTGGGTACGTTCCTAGGGTGACTTCTAGTCGGATCGTTCATTGGACGGGCACCGGTTCGTTGTTAAGGCCATACAATCGGCCTCCTACAGATTTTAGTTGACTCTTTTTTAAACCAAGTTTAAAAAATGTATCGAGGTAAAGCAAATCACGAGAATTTCTATTATCAATAAATACTCGTTTCATTTGGTAGTCAACGCTACCGTCGAAAACGAGTGCTGATACAACAAGGGGGTCTGCATGGGGGGAAACTACATGTGTTAGGTCATCGTCACTAAAACTAATGACGTCAGTAGTGCGCTGCTTCTTCCTCCTTGCGTGTTGGTCCCTGTTGTCCGCCAGATTCTTGATCGGCCAGGTGGTGATCATATTGACCACTCCTGCCGCAACCCTGTTTCGTGGTGGAGAGGACCCCGATCCTTTTCTGCTCGCGTTGCCAGAGCTCTGACCAGGGCCTTTGACGAACTTGGTGAGATGGCCCCTTCTGATCAGCTCCTCAATCTCCCGCTGAAGGGTCTTGCAGTCCTCTGTGGAGTGCCCGGGAGATCGATGAAAACCACAATACTTGGCTGGATTTCCTCTCTCCGTCTTCTTAAGTGGTTTTGGCCACTTAAAGAACTTCTCCCCACGGATCTTCATGAGGACGTTTGAGCGTGTGTCAGTTAAGGGCGATAGGTTGATGGGCCTGTAGTCTTGCGCTCTAGCAGCCCAATCTTGTGGCACTTTTGGTGGGAGTGATTACCACTATTGTGTTTTCTCTTTCCTTCAGCCGGGAAAGAGTGAGGCTGTTCAGGCCGGTCGGGACGCTTCACCTTGTTGGTCTCTTCTGCTGCCGCGTAGGCCCTGGTGATAGACTCCGCTTCCCGAAAGATCTGTGAATTCTTATGCGCCAGGTGCCTGAAGAACTCTCCATGCGCCAGCGTTGAAATGAAACTGCCCAGTTTCATTTCCTCTATGAGTCGAGGGATCCGCCTAGCTTCTGCCACGAAATGATCCAGGAACCTCTACAGGTTCTCTCCATGCTTCTGCTTAATGTGCGACAGATGCCATGGCTGTTTTTCCTCACTGCGGCTGGAGGCATACTGAGACAAGAAAAGATCCGTAAGCTCCTGAGAACTTCGGATCGAATCTGAGGGGAGGTGATGGAACCAAATGGGCGCGTCCCCTTTTAAAGTGAGCGGAAAGCAGCAACACATGGCTGTGTCCTCCAACCCTTGTAGACCCAAATGAGTGTGAAAGTGAGTGAGATGATCGACGGGATTTGCGCTCCCATCATAAGAGTTAAAGGCTAGCATTTTGAACTTTGCCGGCATGGGATGGTTTAAGATCTCCACTGTGAAGGGAGATCTGTCAATATTGGCCGCACGCTCATCGTCTTTGAAGACGCGATTCTATATCTTCTCCAACCTCGGATCTGCTAGAACGGTATTAGCAAATCTTTTGGAGTTGAGAAATGCCCTCAACTCCGTTCTCTCTTTGACTTGTCCAGCAACAGGGCGGCTGCTGTCTCTGGTTGATCTTGCGGCCCAGGAGGCTCCCTCCTGAGCCTGGGGCCTAGATTCCACCCAGGAGTATCTAGGGTTCCTTCGTTCTAGACTTTCCTATGGAGTGGAGCTGGTTCCGTGCTCCTCACGCCTTAAACGGCTTTGGGCATGTGAGGGTACTGGCGCGGGAGCGCGGGTTAGCCTTCTGGTCCGTCGGGCCGGACCTTTCTTTCTTTAGCCTCCTCATCTGGACGCCAGTGCTAGGGCCACCGCCGATGCAGCCCCTAGTCGTGCTTGCTCCTGGCGGGAGCAAAGTATCTGGAACATTCTATCTATATTGTGCATGTGCTCCGCCAGGTTTTGGAAGAAAGATGCCGAAATTCCACTGGCTACCCCGTTGACCACGGCGCCAATGGCGTGGTCCTGGTTTGGTGAGACTACGTCTCGGGCTGGCTCGCTCGCTTGCGCCCTTGTGTTCACCATTTTGTTTAAGGGTGTTGATCGGAGAGATCTACTGGAAAACACAGTTGACTTTTTGTAAGCGCTTCCAACAAATGACGCCAATAATGTGTACCTGGATCCGACTTCGAACAGATTCAAATTCGCCTGAATGTTTGGATCCGACTCCGTTCACTAAGTCTGAATCATGCACACCACTACAGTAAACATGAGGTCGGGTGCCGACAGGATATTGTCCCACCGAAAATACTCCGACGCTCAAGTCAATAACAAGCTTTCGAACTTTTAAGAATGTGAACTGAAAAGTAAAAAGAGAGAGCAAAAATGAGATTAGTGGGAGTGTTGGCCTGTAAATGTAGAGACATTCCCGTGACTCGTTGAGAGTAGGGCTTCCCGACTCGATGTTTGCAAGGAACGAGTGGGAGCAATGTCTATAGACCGTTTTTCTTATTGGGCCTTCCATCTATGGGCCTACCCATCATTACTTGATTTATATATAAGTTATTTGTTAGAATTATTAAATAATAACCTTTATGTAATTATCTTCTCATTTTTTTATTACATAAATATACATATATTGTTATTGCAATCATCAAATTATCTCTAGTATCATTTACTTATCAATGAATTCTCTGTCATATGGTTTTAACTGTTCTAGAGGTGCAACGTTTTATTTCCTTATCCTCTAACTCTATTCCAGGGAAAAACCAAAAAAAAAAAAGAAAACTTTAGGAGAACAAAAGTATAGATTGAAACAAAGAACCAGAGAAAAAAAAAAAAAGAAGAAGAAGAACGTGATGGCCACTATGCAGTATTTGTCCTTTGCCATCCCTTTTACAGACAGATGTTGGAATTACTCATAAAAACAAAATTTAAGTAAAAGAGACTACAAAATTTTTATAATTTATGATATTTTTAAAATGTTATAAATATACTATTACACTCACACGAAAAAATTATGTAATTTTATTCTTTTAATAGTGCAAAACTGGCCATCTTTTGGTACTTGATGCATATCTAAAATCTGGTTTGATATCTAAATGTGCTGAGTCAATCCATGAAATCTTCTAATCTGGATCATGCGTACCATAACAACTAAATGAGGTAAGAGGAATACGAAATTTACTTCCCAATATATTTTTCGATATTAAAATAAAAAAATCGTTTAAAGAAAAATTAAAATATCAAAAGAAAAAAGTGGATGAGTTTGAAGTTGATTGGATTTGAAAGATTTGGCTTGGTAAATTTGGAAAAGTGACCAAAAAGGTGATTGGTAGCCAAAGCACCAAACATATTTTTCTCTTTGTTAAATGTAAGGTTATAGTTTTTTTTTCCTTTTTCCCTATGGTGCTGAACAAGGGTTTGTATTCATAGTCTAGATGCCAACCAGTTCATCTCTTTGGAATTGATATGATTGTTGTCGATTCGTTTATATTGTTTGGACTCTAACTATTATATCGGTTTTGTAAATGTTCAGTAATTAATACTCTACATTCATTAAGGTATTATTATCTGCATTTAAGTGGCTGATCATCCATCAATTTTGTATAACCATTTATTAGGATATAATGCTAAATTTATTTTTCAATTGGACCATTAATCACTTAGGTCTTCAATATATCTAATCAACTAGTCATTTGGTTATTCGGTAGAGTATGTGTCTAGGAAAATTGTTGAATTAGTTTTGTATCAAATTAGGCGACTCAGTTGTCCTAACAACTTTGAGCAAATAACTTGCGGGTGCTATGTTTTTATTGGGCTAAATTGAACGTTTTTAGACCGTACCCAACACTAGCTCTTGTATTTGAAGGTTGAATTCAAGTTTTGAATATACTAAAATAGAAAGCCTAGTGGTGCATCTATCTAGCTAGTTGTGCATGCTTTTTCTAAAAGATTCTGAATGACTGGTTGATCTTCTTAATTAGGATTTGACTTCTTGTTTTATTGATTGAGACTCTTTGATTGCTTGACTGGCACTATTTTCCTTAAGGTGTCTCGTTCTGCTTTGGCTATAAATGGAGGACTCTTTTTCCTTTGTCTGGCAATGAAAACACATTCCTCCATACTTAATAATGCTTTGATTAGTCTTCTTTCAGATCATTTACTTCAAGAATAAATGAAGATTATGCTTGCCGAATTTGAGGAGAGAGTTTTTTCAAGTGCCCTTGTAGCCTTCGAAAATATTCATAAAATTCGGTCTTAATTATTCTATTTTATAAGAAAAATAAACTTAATTTTTCTCTTTTTTTGCAACATTAGGGCCTACGTGACTTCACTTCTGAGTGCCTCTCTCAATGTCCCTTTCGATTCTTCTATAGATTATCAAGGAGGTCGGGCATGCTCAAAAGGTATCAGTTGGGTCTTTATATTTCATTTCCTATTGTGACGATTTTTAATACTATATGAAAAAACTAGCAGATCTAAATCACTGTATAGACGTGCTAACTTAATTGATTTACTCTTATTTTGTGATCTTTACCAAAAAATTTTCTGAATTTGCTCGCGACAACAGAATTAGACGTTTTTTGATTTTCTTCCCAATCTTCCTTCACGAGCCATCAAATCACTGTATACTACTGGAGCTCAGTTTCCACGCCACCCACATTACTCACGAGGGTTAACAGCTTGAAAAAAAGTATAATTAATAAAATGGTGAAGAGGAAAAAACTCTAAAATTTTAGCACACGAATCAAAGGAGAGTTTTCTATATCGGGCATAAATTTGAAGCTTAAAAGAGGGTATTTTGCCAAGAGCAACCGTGAAAAAATATGTCAGAAAAAGTTATTAACTAGTATAACAAGGTGACTATATATAAAGAAGCCCAGAAACAGGGTTTAAAAATATGACCATTGTGAAAATGAGTGCCTCAGCTCTCGAGTGTGACTTGAGTATGCGGCAGGTGCGCCTAGGGTTACAATGGATACACACTTGAGTGTTTGAGTGCGACTTGAGTATGTCTCGAGTGCTGGATATTCTAAAATTTGTGCTAAGGACCACCATAGCGCGGCTCAAGTGAGCCTCAAATCTTTCCTCTCTGAAATTTGTGCCTAGGGGACTTCACTTCTGAGTGCCTCTCTCGATGTCCCTTTCTATTCTTCTATAGATTATCAAGGAAGTCGGGCATGCTCAAAAGGTATCAGTTGGGTCTCTATATTTCATTTCCTATTGTGATGATTTTTAATACTATATGAAAGAACTAGCAAATCCAAATCACACTTGTTTCAATCCCCTTTTTAAATTGTAGAATAAAAGAAAATATAAATATACAATATATGTAAAGTATATTCTGATTTAAATGAATTAACTACGTAAAAAGTATATAAAATACAAATCAATAAGCAATAAAAATAAATGCACAATTTTAAGTGACAAAGGAAAATTTTAATAACCAAGGCTATCGAGTAAAATCCTCCAAATCTCAATGGTCATAAAAGATATACATTAATAAAATTAACTTATAGATTGGATGGTATAGAGGTGCTAACCTAACTGATTTACTCTCCTCTTGTGATCCATACCAAAGAACTTCCTAAATTTGCCCGCGATAACGAAATCGGACGCTTTTTGATTTTCTTGTCAATCTTTCTTCACGAGCCATCAAATCACTATATACCACTGGAGCTCAGTTTCCACACCACCCACATTATTCACGAGGGTTAACAAGTTGAAAAAAGTATAACCAATAAAATGGTGAATAGGGAAAAACTCTAAAATTTAAACACACGAATCAAAGGAGAGTTTTCTCTATCAAGCATAAATTTGAAGCTTAAAAGAGGGTATTTTGTCCAAAGCAGCCGTGAAAAAATATGTCAGAAAAAGTTATTAGCTAGTATAAGAAGGTGACTATATATAAAGAAGCCCAAAAACAGGGTTTAAAAATATGACCATTGTGAAAATGAGTGCCTCAGCGTTCGAGTGTGACTCGAGTACGCGGCAGGTGCGCTTAGGGTTACACTGGATACTTACCTGAGTGTTGGAGTGCAACTTGGGTATGCCTTGAGCGCTAGTTATTCTAAAATTTGTGCCAAGGATCACCATAGCACAACTCAAGTGAACCTCGAATCTTTCCTCTCTGAAATTTGCGCCTAGGTGACTTCACTTCTAAGTGCCTCTCTCGATGTCCCTTTCTATTCCTCTATAGATTATCGAGGAGGTCGGGCATGCTCAAAAGGTATTAGTTGGGTCTCTATATTTCATTTCCTATTGTGATGATTTTTAATACTATATGAAAGAATTAGCAGATCCAAATCACACTTGTTTCGATCCCTTTTTTAAATTGTAGAATAAAAGAAAATATAAATATACAATATATATAAATTATATTCAAATTTAAATGAATTAACTGGTAAAAAGTATATAAAATACAAATCAATAAGCAATAATAACAAAGACACAATTTTAAGTGACGAAGAAAATTCTCGATAACTAAGGCTATCGAGTAAAATCCTCCGAATCTCAAAGGCCATGAAAGATATGCACTAAGAAAGTTAACTTATAGATCGAGTGATATAGACGTGCTAATCTAACTGATTTACTCTCCTCTTTTGATCCTTACCAAAGAACTCCCTGAATTTGCTCGCGACAGCGGAATCGGACGTTTTTTGATTTTCTTGTAAATCTTCCTTCACAAGACATCAAATCACTGTATACCACTGGAGCTCAATTTCCACACCACCCACATTACTCACTAGGGTTAATAGGCTAAAACAAGTATAATCAATAAAATGGTGAAGAGGAAAAAACTCTAAAATTTTAGCACACAAATCAAAGGAGATTTTTCTCTATCGGGCATAAATTTGAAGCTTAAAAGAGGGTATTTTGCCCAGAGCAGCCAAAAAAAAAATGTCAGAAAAAGTTATCAACTAGCATAAGAAGGTGACTATATATAAAGAAGCCCAAAAACTGGGTTTAAAAATATGACCATTGTGAAAATGAGTGCCTCAGCACTCAAGTGTGACTCGAGTACGCGGCAGGTGCGCATAGGGTTACACTAGATACACACCTAAGTGTTGGAGTGCGACTTGGGCATTCCTCGAGCGCTAGCTATTCTGAAATTTGTGCTAAGGATCACCATAGCACGGCTCAAGTGAGCCTCGAATCTTTCCCCTCTGAAATTTGCGCCTAGGTGACTTCACTTCTAAGTGCCTCTCTCAATGTCCCTTTCTATTCTTCTATAGATTTTCAAGGAGGTCGGGCACGCTCAAAAGGTATCAGTTGGGTCTCTATATTTCATTTCCTATTGTGATGATTTTTAATACTATATGAAAGAACTAGCAGATCCAAATCACACTTGTTTCGATTCTCTTTTTAAATTGTAGAATAAAAGAAAATATAAATATACAATACATGTAAAGTATATTCTGATTTAAATGAATTAACTACATAAAAAGTATATAAAATACAAATCAATAAGCAATAAAAATAAAGGCACAGTTTTAAGTGACAAAGGAAAATTTTAATAACCAAGGCTATCAAGTAAAATCCTCCGAATCTCAATGGTCATGAAATATATACATTAATAAAATTAACTTATAGATTGGATGGTATAGAGGTGCTAACCTAACTGATTTACTCTCCTCTTGTGATCCATACCAAAGAACTTCCTAAATTTGCCCGCGATAACGAAATCAGACGCTTTTTGATTTTCTTGTCAATCTTTCTTCACGAGCCATCAAATCACTGTATACCACTGGAGCTCAGTTTCCACACCACCCACATTATTCACGAGAGTTAACAGGTTGAAAAAAGTATAATCAATAAAATGGTGAATAGGGAAAAACTCTAAAATTTTATCACACGAATCAAAGGAGAGTTTTCTCTATCGAGCATAAATTTGAAGCTTAAAAGAGGGCATTTTGTCCAAAGCAGCCGCAAAAAAAATAAGTCAGAAAAAGTTATCAGCTAGTATAAGAAGGTGACTATATATAAAGAAGCCCAAAAACAGGGTTTAAAAATATGACCATTGTGAAATGAGTGCCTCAGCGCTCGAATGTCTATATATAAAGAAGCCCAAAAATAGGGTTTAAAAATATGACCATTGTGAAATGAGTGCCTCAGCGCTCAAGTGTGACTCTAGTGTGCGGCAGGTGTGCCTAGGGTTACACTGGATACACATTTGAGTGTTTGAGTGCGACTTGGGTATGCCTTGAGCCTGGCTATTTTGAAATTTGTGCTAAGAATCACCATAGCGTGGCTCAAGTGAACCTCAAATCTTTCCTCTCTAGAATTTGCGCCCAGGTGACTTCACTTCTGAGTGCCTCTCTCGATGTCCCTTTCTATTCTTCTATAGATTATCAAGGAGGTTGGGTATGCTCAAAAGGTATCAGTTGGGTCTCTATATTTCATTTCCTATTGTGACGATTTTTAATACAATCTGAAAGAACTAGTAGATCCAAATCACACTTGTTTCGATCCCCTTTTTAAATTGTAGAATAACAGAAAATATAAATATATAATACATGTAAAGTATATTCGAATTTAAATGAATTAATCAGTAAAAAGTATATAAAATACAACTTAATAAACAATAATAATAATGGCACAATTTTAAGTGATGAAGGAAAATCTTGATAACTAAGGCTATCGAGTAAAACCCTCCAAATCTCAATGGCCATGAAAGATATACACTAAGAAAGTTAACTTATAGATCGGGTGGCATGGACATGCTAACCTAACTGATTTACTCTCATCTTGTAAACCTTACCAAAGAACTCCCTGAATTTACTCACGACAACGAAATCAGACGCTTTTTGATTTTCTTGTCAATCTTTCTTCACGAGCTATCAAATCACTGTATACCACAGGAGCTCAGTTTCCACACCACTCACATTATTCACGAGGGTTAACAGGCTAAAAAAAGTATAATCAATAAAATAGTGAAGATAAAAAAACTCTAAAATTTTAGCACGAATCAAAGGAGAGTTTTCTCTATCGGGCATAAATTTGAAGCTTAAAAGAGGGTATTTTGCCTAGAGCAGCCGTGAAAAAATATGTCGGAAAAAGTTTTCGGCTAATATAAGGAGATGACTATATAAAGAAGCCCAAAAATAGGGTTTAAAAATATGACCATTGTGAAAATAAGTGCCTTAGCGCTCGAGTGTGACTCAAGTGTGCAGCAGATGCGCTTAGGGTTACACTGGATACGCACCTGAGTGTTTGAGTGCGACTTTAGCATGCCTCGAGCGCTAGCTATGCTAAAATTTGTGCTAAGGATCACCATAGCGCGGCTCAAGTGAGCATCGAATCTCTCCTCTCTAAAATTTGCACCAAAGTAGCACCACGATGCACCTCGAGCGAGCCTCAAATGCCTTTCTTTCTAGAATTTGGGCCAAGGTCGTGCCACGGTGTGCCTTGAGCAAGCCTAAAATCCATCCTCTCAGGAATTAGCGCTCAAGTAGACCTCAGGCATACCTCAAGCGGAACCTCTCGGAAAAATATGCTAGGATTTGGATCGAACATATAGTGGGCATGAATACTGGGTGAGGTTTTTCGGCAATTATCAGACATGAAATTGCTACAGATCTTTAGAACAAAAAAAAATTCTTCACTAACAAATGACCTGATATGGTTACAGAATATACTAACATAAAATATACCTAATAATTTTTTCATTTGACAATTTCATGACAAAAATCCCACAAAATTAAGAACAGAGAGTACAAGAGAAGCATAAGTCAAACATCACTGAGATAGAAACTATATATATAAAAAAATCTATGCTTAGTAGTGTGACGGAATGGATCCTAATCTTTACAAGATCCTCCGTCTAACACATACTGAACATAATTCATAATTTAAATCATTTAATTTATACAAAAATTTTGGTAGAGCCTATAAAAAATTTGGACAAAGTTTCCTTTGTATCTAGACGGAAACCAAATATTACAACCTGCCAATTAATACCTATAAAATACAATCCATATAAAATAACCTATCCAGGCACACAACTATTCGATTATCACAATTTTTATCCTATAACACGTGTACACAAAACCACAAATGCCATCCATGGTTTCATTTCAACAATTCTATCCACTATACCAAAATCATATGAGAGATGCCTGCTAGGACCTATACCATAACCAGAAAACATATAGCGGAAGCAACTATATCCAAGATATAATCTACGGAAACATAATTATAGTTCTAATAGTTTACAAAATATACTACAATTACTTATACATAATTTTCTTTAAAATCAAAACTCTATGGAACATGCAGAACTATAAGATTTTTTAAAATCTTCCAGATGATTTCAAGCCTTCAAATCTTCTTTTGTTTACCCTAATTATGCCTGATCATCCGGTATCGTCCCTATAGCCTTATCTAGAAGGGAAAAAATAAAATAATGAGTTGAAACCCAACAATGTATCAAAACATGTAGAATGTAATACTTTTATATAGAACATAAGTGCATATAAAATAGATACGGTGGCATATAAAGCATAAATACAGTAAGGCAGTGATTATGAAAACATTAGTAGAACATAAATGCAGAAAGTCTTAGAAATTGTTAAAGAACAGAAACATATATGAAAAGCATGAGAAAAGTACAATTCTACATGAACAGGTCTTGATAATCATTATTTATACTTTCATGTAAAATATATATTCATTAGAATAGAAAACTACGATAACATCAGGAAAACAGAAACATTCATGGACTACAGTAAGATCATAAGAACAGTAGCATTCTTGGAAATAGAAATAAGGCATAATGCTATTTAAACATACGTTAGAAATCATGCTTCGATAATCATAAATCAGTAAAATATACTTCATAAATCAAAAAATAGTATTAATTCTATAAATTCTAAAAAATTCCTTTTTACTATCAAGAGGACCAAACTAGTAGACCCTACTAGTCGTGGGGCGAGTAATCGATAATAAATTGTATTCACTCTACACAATTCAAGGCCAGCAATAAGTATCCATTCTCGTGGAATTATCCCTTCTCGTGAAATTTTATACTAATACCTCCCGAAGCTCGATAAATTATGTATTAATACCTCCCGAAAGGCGGCGGATCATATGAATTCTACCCTTTGAAATTAACGCCCTAAGGAAGGGCGGATCACATATAACTCCATGGACAGAGTTATTATCGATTACCACCCTAACGTTCTAAGGTACGCCGAAGATTCTAACCTGACTGTATTTCAATATTGGATCCTAATTAACAGTATCAGAAAGCTTATAAGCTATCGTTCTTTAGAAAATCAGTCAAAATCTCACGGTTAACTCTTCAATATACTTCAAAAATCTACAATAATTCAACAGTGCAATTCCATATAAATTTTTCAGTTATAAATCATAATATAAACATTACCTTTTTACAAATAAGCTTTTACATATCACAGATTATGAAATTTAAACACCAAAATCCCTCATTTTCATTCTAGGATTTCGCATGAAACTTTCGAACATAAATCAAATACCAAATACATGATTTTTCATGAAATCGATGTCATATATTGTCATACATGCAGATAAACATAAAATCTATCCAATTAATCAGGAAAAATATGCTCTATTTACAGTAAACATGGAGAATTAAGGATTTAATGCATAAACACAAATTTAGAGATATTAAAACACTGTAAAAACGGTAAATAACTTCCGAAATACACTTGTCTGAGTCCGATCTACAGTTATTCTTACTCTAATCGGATTAGAATAGTGAGATTTCCCCTCTTCCTTCTCCTTTTCTCTTCTTTTGCTGCCATCAATCGTGCTTTGTCCCCTCTCTCTCTCAATTTCCCTCTTTTAAAATGAGAAAAGAGGGATCACGTGCGGGTCACACGACTGGCGCTTGAGCGTCGGTCGAGCGCCCTTCAAGCGCTCGCTCTCTCAAAAATGCACCTCGATTGGCTCGAGCGCTGGCCCCTCGTAAAACCCTCACCCCCGCTCCGGCTAGGGCGAGCCTCGAGTAGGCCTATTCATAAATTTGCGCCTCCTCGATGCTCGAGTGGTGCTCGAGCACCGATCCCATTTTCAATCCTATTTGCTCCTTTTGTTTCGATACCCATTTATCCATTATTCTTAAACCTAATCATATTTATTATCAATTTAATTACTCCCTATTTATTATATTTCGGGATCGGGATAGGGATCTTACAAGTAGATAACTGATATAATACATAAATCAAAGTAAATGAAAATGTAAATGAGCTATTAATCCAAAAGGAGCTATTGTTTCTATTCAGTCATGGTTAATACAGTAATAGATAAAATTAGTAAAGCAACAACATTAAACAAATAGATGATAATATCAGATGAAGAAAAGAGGTAACAGCACAAAATCAAATGAATTAGTAGAGTCACATCACAATAGATCAAGTAAGCATGTATCAAATGTACCAAAACAAAACCCCCCCTAGCAATGTATCAACCGTAACAAATAGGCAAGCCTCCCCCTATAAAAGCAACCTCCTCCTAAAAACTACCCTCCCTTTTTGTCATGAATAATCAAAGGGTATCAATCAGACTCGAAAGAATCCCGGTAAGCCTACCAGTGGGACTGCTGTGCTAAAGATATACGAGCAAGCTATGCCGTCTGGCGAAGAGGCTACTGTTCCTCTTGAGTAGCTACGCGAGAGTTAAGGCCTTGAAGGTGTGACTCTATCCGCTCATGAGATGTGGGCAACCGCACAAGCTACTTAGAAATATGAATAACTAACCCAGAATCTGGGAGGAGGAGGAGGAAGAAGATAGAGAAGGATGCAAGGGTCTTGGATTCGATGGCTTAGCCCCGACCAAAATGTAAAGGTCCGTTGGAAGATGATCATCAACGGGATCATCAGGAGATGGGGAGTGTCAATGGGAGCGGGCACAACTTTGTTCAAAGGTTGTGCGGAAAAGAGGTTTGCTAAGCTACACGCATGGAAGATCGGGGAACTGCACACCTAAGCCCATAATGAGATGTTGGACAAGACAACCATAGGAAAGGTTGATATCCTTCTTGGAGGCAAAATGATCAACAATATGATAACATATGTGAGACGAAAGATCAATAGGAAACCCTTGCAAGAGTGTATTGAAGAAAAACTTTATCTTCATGAAGAGAGTAGTGTGTGGCTGGAAATAACTTAGTATAATTTGACACACAACTATCCCCTGAGGGGTGATAAGATTTGTCTTAATGATCTCTCATGCCACTCCATGGAAGAGCCATGAAAAAAAAGAGGCTATCTCATCACGGGGTGGCATGGTATTCCACTAACAATGGTAGGTGCGATTTTTAGCCCGAGGAATACCTAGGACATCGGAGATCACTTTCGAGGTAATTTGGAGGCGACTCCCTCTCAAGAAGGTGGAAAATAAATGTAATTGATGATCATGAATTTTGGCATAAAACTTTTGAATGAAGAGTTTAGAGGGGGCAACAAGATTGGTCAAAAACAGCTCCAATGACGACCCGTGATCAGAGAGGAAATCGAATGATCAGGAGAGGTAAGGACAACATCCCATTCAAGCGTAAGGTGCCTGTGAGATACGGAAGATAAACAACTCCTCAACTTTGGCACTAATTAAACGGTTAGGAGCGGAGTGCTCGCTCGTCCGGAGATGCTTGCTAACAGATTTTCTGGAGAGAAATTTTTGTGGAGCAGACATCTGAACACCAAAAAGAATAGACTACAGCGAGGGAACGCAAATGAAAGACATGAGCAAAACGACGCTAAGAGGAATGGGACCGACGTGTAATGTGACGATCATGCCGTAAAGAGCTAGCAGTGCTAGCAGCAATCCTGGGTATAACAAATTCGTCCCCTCCAGCTCACAGCGCCAGCGGCGGTGGTTCAGCCGCAATAGCGCCGTTGGCGGCAAGACCAGAACGACCACGCGAAAACACCACTATAGTGGCGCCACAAGGACACAGCTTCCCTCACAAACACCTTAAACCCACAATCGACAGCAAGGCAGAGTGGGCTATGGCACCAGACGGTTTTGGGCTGCGTGAAAGACGGGTAGAAAACCCACTACAATCGGTCAGAACTATGAAAATGGGGCATGATTAATAATAAATTGGAGCTAAATATGCATATAATGTGAAGAAATCCAGCAGACAAGGACAGGAAAAGCACTGTTCACGGTGGCGACCGGAAACCGTCATTAATGGCGATGGGAAACTTAAAAACAAAGACGGTGGAGGAATTACCTACGAATGCGCCCAATATTTGCAGGACGAGGAGCTGATCTGGAAGATGTAGAGGATATGGAAGCTGAGAGAGGAAGAGATAAGAGAGGAAGCCGAGGGAGAATCGAGGGTTTTGGAGAATAGTACTGTGCGCTCCTGTGGCGCTAGATGAAGTCAGGGAGATGCGCGCCAATTTCCCTTTTTATATATATATATATATATATATATATATATATATATATATATTTGTTCGATTTCAATTATTATTTTAAAATTAAATTAAATAGGAAGCATGTTCAGTTTTAGGATAATGGAGCTCAATGGTATGTAAGATTATTTTTTTTATTTATATATTTTTTTTAGATTTAATTATTTTGGATAAAGTTATCATTCGATTATTCAGAAGGTTTACATTATTGGCAATTAAGTCCATATTAGGATTTGGATTAAAATTCTTCCAAACTTTTGTTATTGAACAGTGAGGCCAAATATATTCAATTTTACCACATTCATGGCATGTCGGAACAAAGTTAGTAGAGATGTACGAGATATTAGCATGCTTCCAAGATTGAGTAAAATAAAAGTTCCTTCTACTGTTTGAGGATGAAATTTTAGGTACATCAATATTTGTCGTTGTAAAATTTTTAGGCCTCCGATCACTGGAGGTGGATGCCATAATATTTCGCCTCGGAGCTAATGTGGCGGAAACAAAAATGGTTTTTAAATTAATATTAGCATTTAAGGCATTAGTGGAATATCCCAACCCAGTTTTGTTTCCGTTGTCTTTTCTTAAGCCGAGTAAACGATCTAATTTCTTGGATTCACTTAAAAATTGTTTTAAAGAATGTTGAGCACTTTCAAATTTTGATTCAAGAGACTTGATTTTTTCTATAAAAGAGTTGTTCAATTTTGCAAATTCTTGAGTTTTGGTGTTTGGCTCATTTCTAAGAATGCATTTTTCTTTTTCGATTTTTGCCGGTTTGAGCTTCAAGGATGCTTTTGCCTTTTTTAATTTTTAGACATTCATTAAATAATTTGTTATATGCATCCTAAAGGTCATAAAATTAAGATTTTGACTCGATCTCTGAGTCATTAGTTTGATTAAAGTTTTTTTTTTAAATCTTGTTATTCCTATACATGGAGGTTATAAAGGCCATATATTTTGCTTTGCCTTCTTCAGTACATCTTTCATTCTCCTCATCACTTAAGGTAGCACTAGCTTTCAATGGTAGACATTGTTGACATTTAAAATTTAGGAATTCAGTATGAACATGGCCAAAACTTTGACATTCATTATATTGCAACCCTTGAGTGGTTTTCAATTTTGTGTCATTGTTTTTCATTTTATCTTTCTTTTCAGAATTATGTGTTGCATTATTTCCTTTAGAGATTAATTTGTTACTTTTATTTTTAAAAATTTTTTAAAAATATTTTATTTAATAAATAAGGAAAAATTTTCCTCGCTATTAGACTCCTCATTGGAATCATGGTCTCACCCCTCCTTAACGAATTTAAGAACAATGGATTTGGTCCCATTTGATTGTGAGAGTGTGTGTTTATATGTTTAGAGAGATCCAACAAGTTCTTCAATTTTTATTTTGTTAAGATCTTTACTTTCATCGATTGCTATGATCTTGATCTAAAATGCTCAGGAAGCAATCAAAGCCCTTTTTGAATAATTCTATCATTAGGAATTCTTTCTCCCAAATTAAATATAAAATTGATAATATAATTTAATTTAGTATAAAATTCGTTAAAGGTCTCATCATCCATCATCATAATTTTTTCAAACTTAGCAGTTAATATTTACAATTTTGAAATTGTGACTGATTTGGTTCCTTTTTGGGAAATTTCAAGAATATCCCATAAATCTTTAAAAGTCTCGTACATTGAGATGCGTTTAAAATTTTTGGGTAACATAGCCATAAATATAGCATGCAATCTCTTATTATTTCAATTATAGGTATCAAGTTCTTTCTTTGATCACAAGGACAAAACTTTAGGTTCATTTCCTATAGTGCTTTTAGGTGGCATTTCCCCAGATTGAGTGCTGGCCTATAGGCATTTATTTATGGATTTGAGGAAGACTCTTATATAAATCTTTTAATAAGTATAGTTGCTCCTATCAAAGTAGGGAGGAATAGATAGAGATTCACTCGTATACATCTAGATCGGGGGTTGTGGATTAGGGTGAGTTTTTGATACCAATTGAAAGGAACTAGCCATTCCAAATCACATTTGTTTCAGCCCCATTTTTAAATTGTTAAATAAAAGAAAATATAAATATACAATACACATAAAATATATTCGGATCTAAATAAATCAATTGATAAAATGTATATAAAAGTCAAATCAATAAGCAACAATAATAGAGGCATATGTTTTAGTGATTAAGAAAAATCTCGATAACCAAGGCTATCGAGTAAAACCTTCTAAATTTCAACGATCATAAAAGATATGTACTAAAAAGTTAACTTATAGAGTGAGTGGTACAGACGTGCTAACCTATTTGACTTACTTTCATCTTATAACCCCTACCAGTGAACTTTCTATATTTGCTCACAGTAATAAAATCGGATGTTTTTAGGTTTTCTTGTCAATCTTCCTTCACAAGAAGTCGAATCACCGTACATCACTGGAGCTCAATTTTCACGCTATCCATGTCACTCATGAGGGTTAATAAGTTAGAAAATGTGTAATCAATAAAATGAGGAAGAGGAGAAAACTTTGGAATTTAGCACACAAATCAAAGGAGAGTTTTCTCTATCGGGGGCACAAATTTGAAGCTTAAAAGATGGCATTTTGCCCAAAGAAACTATGAAAAAAATATGTCAGAAAAAAGTCATCAGCCAATACAAGAAGTCAACTATATATAAAAAAGCCCAAAAATAGGGCTTAATAATATGACAATTGTGAAAATGTATGCCTTAGCACTCGAGTACAACTCAAGTGCGCTGTAAGCACCCCTAAAGATATATTGGATACACACCTGAGCACTCAAGCATGACTCAAATGTGCCTCGAGCACTAGCTATTCTAGAATTTGTGCTAAAGACGCACCACATCATGGCTTGAGTGAGCCTCGAATCCTTCTTCTTTAGAATTTGTGCCAAAGTAGCTCCACAACGCACCTTGAGAAATCCTCAAATGCGTTCCTTTCTGGAATTTGGGCCAAGGTTGCACCACGGAGCCCCTTGATCGAGCTTGAAATACATTCTCTTGGGAATTGGTGCTTGAGAGCGCCTCATGCATGCTTCAAGTGGGACCTTTTAGGAAAATATGCTAGGGTTGGATCAAATGAGAAGTGGGCATCAATACTGGGACGGGTGCTTCGATAGCTATCAAATGTGAAGTCGTTGCAGATCTTTAGAGTAATAAAAAATCTTCTCCAATGAACGACCCAACATGGTCATGGAATATACCAATATAAAATACGCCTAATATTGTAGGATAAAAAAGATTGACCAGATTGTGCGTTTTAAGAAAATGGAGTAGTGCTTGTTGATCTACGTTTCATGTTTAGCCTTTATGGTGGATGCGCCCCTTGTTTTCTCTCTTTCTTTTTTACCGACTTAGTCCGTCTACCTTGTAAGAACATGTCTTGTTGGCTAGTGTTTCAATAAAAAGAAGTTTTTATTTTTTTATACTCAAGTTACAATTTTTAATTTGTTCTTTTATTTGGACTTATATTTTTTTCGCTCTAGATTGTAAGTCAATAAAAGTTTAGATTAATAAAATTATCCGAATATAAAATTTCTTTCTACTAATGACTTTTGATACCTGATTGTCCTTTAAATTATTGTCTGAATAAGAATCATTTATTTGCCATGTAGACATATTGGTTTTCTAATATTTGATTTCTAACGATCTGACTATCTAACAGTTTGACTTTTCTAATAGCTCGGTTCCTTAATAATTCTAACTTTAGGCAAATCTAAGCCCTTAAATAAACAATTCCAAATTGGCTTAGCTGATATTATGAAATGAAATGAATCCTTAATAATTTACTTGATTTATTTAAGAATAATGATGTCTACATCATGATTAACTCTAACAAGGAAAAGACATTTTATAGTACATTCACCCGTTTGTCAAGCAATTTTTATTTCCAAAATGCAATGTTTAGTTCTAACTAAAAATAGAAAAACATGCCGTTTTAATTAAACCTGATATTTTTAATTTTGGTTCATCTTAGTTCAAATTCATCTTTTAAAATCACATCTCCCTCCTTCTACTTTAAGCCCTAAACTTCTCTTTGTACTTCGTTCGTCATTTGGACTCCTAATTTTTCTAGTTCTTACAATTGATGGCTCCACGAAACACTCAAAGAGGTGTCATTGATATTGCATCTTGTCTTATCATGGATGTTGTGCTAGATATTTATAATAGGAATAATATCTTGACTACCATCCCTTTTCAAATTCTTTTGCCTCCTGAGAGAGCTTGCCCTCTGAAGGACGACTTCATTGCCATCTATAAAACCCATCTAAAAGATGGTCATTGAATTCTTTTTGCCAAAAAATTTGTTAAAATCATGGAGACATTAAAAATTTCAATTACTCTCTTCCATCCAAATACCATCAGGTACATTATGGCCCTATATATCTTTTTCCACCGTCAAAATCTCAAACCTGGTGCCTAGACCATCAAGGTTATTTTTTTGTTTAACCAGGAAAGCTATTGGATTATTTTAACTCTTAGGAAATGGTTTAAGATCAGTGGTGGTAACCTGAATTTAGTTAAGAATTAGAAGGATATATTTATTTTATTGAGATTCTTTTCAGCTGGACTTTTTTCAAAAATTGAAAAAATGTGAACCCTTCATTCTTTGGCTCGATGCTTGAGAATGGGAGGCACCTGGCTAACTTTTGAACAAAGCTTATAGAAATAAACACAACCGAATTGCGCAAGACTGGGAATTTTTATCCCGGGATGCTCTAAATGGCATTGGGTGGTGTGTTGTTCTAGGTGACAGGGTAGTTGCCGGTATGCTGCCTGGTCCTATGAAGAGGAAAAGAGATGACCTATTCATGGAGTCTCCTCCATGAGCTGACGTTGGCTAATGGATGTCGGGGCAATGATTGCATCTAAATCTCATTCAAAAGATGATGAGGCGTTTAAAATTGTAGATGCTGTGTGTGCTGAGGTCACTGAGAAGGATGCTTAGTAGTCTTCTAAAAAATTAACCCCTATTTTTGTTCCTTTCTACCTCTTATTTTTAGTAGAAGCGGTCAACACAAAAGACTTCCTCTACTATTCAAGTTGAGGTGCATGATTATCCATCCCATTTATCACATGATGAGAAGCTAGTTAACACTTTTATAATCGCTAAGTTCGAAATATCAGTCGTGCACAACTTTCCATAAGTGAGCCTGCTCCCATATCTTCTACTGCACGTGTTACCACACCAGAGGGCGCTAGTGGAGCGACGAAGAGTCTTTTGAATTGCCTTTTGCAATTTCAACAGACCCTGAGATTTTGCATGGGGCACCTCGATTTGGGACTCCATCATATCACCGGTCATTGCTTCTCCTTTGCTAAAGACAATTGCTAGTTTCAAGTCACAAACTAATGCATGCATGATTGGAGATGACACCGAAAGATGATGAAAACAGAGAAAGTGAAAGGGGGAGGGGGAGTTCGGTAGAGGAAATTAGGGGAAAAGAAGGAGAAAAGGCCGATGTGAAACGGCTGAGATACAGAGAGGAGCAGGGAAAAGACAGAGAGAGAGAAGGATAGCAAAGAGAACCGAGGTAAGGGAAGAAGACAATAGGGAGAACTAAGAGAACAGGAGGAAAGAGGCCACAGTCTCGAAGAGAGAGGGAGAAAAAGGGGAAAAGGCTGAGGTGTTAGAGAGAGGGAGAGAGGGAAGGGCAGGAGGCAGATATGATAGAGTAAGAAGGCAGAATATTTTTCTTCTCCTCTCTATTACTATTACCATCAACAGTATATATACATAAATGCCAACTAGATCGGTTGAAAACCAACTGAAAATTAATTAAAACAGAACAACAAATAGAAAAGTAAAATAACAAACTAAAAATTTAACCGAAAGAGGGGAAATAGAAACAGAAAAGGGAGAACAAAATCAAAAAATCAGGGAAGGGGAAAAAGAGAAAAGTGAAAAATATAAGATATGTAACATTACCCTATTCGTTAGGAGACCCTTGTCCTTAGATTGAATAAAAAAAATGTGTGGTGAAATATTGCTGTTAAACTGCCAACACAGGCCTCCTTATTGGAGTTATCAGTGTCACTACCGACGATGCCGCTTCTCAAACTCATCTAGTTCATGGTGCTAGATTTTGGCATCGAAAACATGTTAGTCGCATTATAACACACCAGATTCACTCCGATGTACTGAGAAAATTGCAGTCCCTTAGGTTAAGGTACAATATTAGAACCACCGTTATCGATGCTCGATAACTTCATCGTCTCCTTTGCTTTCTCAGCCAATTCAGCACCACCGTTTTTCTCCACAGACTCGGATGTTGATGCATGTGGAAGGAGAGGTAGGGTTTGCGACAGTGGTGGACTCGCTCGGCTTGCATCCACTTTGTCATCTAACAAATGTACCATGCCGATGGCTCCCGGTAACCTGAGCGGTGAGATTTGTCTGTGTGTTGGTGGCGTTGTGAGCCATAGGGGTATGGTTTGAGTTGGAGGATAAAAAGCAACGGATGGAATAGCCACAGATGGAGAAGGATTCGCTGGTAAGAGAGTGTTCACTCAAATCATGTGAGCGATTGGCTGAGTCTAGCCACAGACAACTGGATTTGTGCCGTGGTGGAAGCCATGGAGGAAGTATAGGTGATGAGTCTATCTATAGCTTGCCGGAAGTCTTTCACCACGTGTGCAAGCATTGCGATGGAAGCTTCAAGTGCGTTGAGCACTTGTTCTTCAGTTGTCAGCACCATTTCCTCTACCTTGTCTCAACGAGAGCACCAATGATGTATGCATGATTAGAGACGACATCGAAAGATGATGAAAACAGAGAAGGTGAAAGGGGAAGGGGACTTTGGCAGAGCAAATTCAGGGAAAAGGAGAAAAGGCCAAGGTGAAATGATCGAGATGCAGAGAAAAGCAGGAAAAAGATAGAGAGAGAGAGAGAAGGAAAGCAGAGAGAACCAAGGTGAGGGAAGAAGACGTGAGGGAGAATTGAGAGAATAGGAGGAAAGAGACCATGGTCTCAGAGAGAAAAGGAGAAAAAGGGGAAAAGGCCGAGGTGTTAGAAGAGGGAGAGAGGGAAGGACAAGAAGAAGATACGAGAGAGAAAGAAGGCAGAATACTATTCTTCTCCTCTCTATTACTATTACCATCAACAGTATATATACATGAATACCAACTAGATTGGTTAGAAGCAAATCAAAAACTAACCAAAACAGAATAACAAATAAAAAAGTAAAATAACAAACTAAAAAATTAACCGAAAGAGGGGAAAAAGAAACAGAAAAGGGAAAACAAATTCAAAAAATCAGGGGAGGGAAAAAAGATAAAAGCGAAAAACAAAAGGTGCGTAACACAAACCAAAGGAGTCAATTTAGGATTCCAGCCACTTGGACGGGCATCCTTCTTAACAGATTTTGTTTGAATATTCACTCATGAGATATTTATTTATTTTTCAATTTTTGATTTGTAACCTACTTTTTTCACAGTCTCAAAATATAGTGCAGTTAACCGGAGATAGACTCTATAATCAAGATGCTTAGATCACTCGTCTATCTCAGTTGTGCATTGATCTCACCGTGGTTAGAGACTCGGCATTTAGAATTATGATTGCCCATGGTGAAGCCAAATTTTGCATGACCAATTGGCTCAATTGGAAGGTTTTGGTTAGGTGGTTAGCTCTATTTTTGGTAGTCAATATTTGGTGATCAATTAAATTATTTTAAGGAGAGTTTTGAAGTAAGTTTTTTTTTTTGTTTTTTTGGGTATGGAAAATATTATTATTAGTTAGTGGGATAGTTGTAAACCAAAATCTAGGCCCCACCCCTTGTAAATGGGAAACCTTAACGACCTAGCAAACTTTCTTTTAGGAGGCTAATATTAGGATTTTGTTATTAAATGTTTGGAGTAAGGATTTTCAGCTAAATTCGTTGATTGTTAAGGATGGCAATTCAAAATTTTTTGAAGAAATATTGCCACATAGATAAAAAAAAAAAAAAGAAAAATATTAGAGGATTAGCCCATGTAAGCTTAGTTAGGTGTGTTTATTATTTACATTAAAATAGGGATCAAAAGACTTAGCTACCGAGAAGTTCGTAGTTAGCCCTGTCATAGGACTCGGTTACACCAAGTGAGTGTAATCTTCGATCAACCTGTCCCTATTTTGAATCTAGAGGAAGAAATTAACCAATTACACCCTTTCACCCTCTTTCTCTTTTTAAACATGTAAAGCCTCATATTGTTTCACCTTTGCAAATTCACCCATAAGAAGAGACGAGCCTGTGGTGAGTAGTGACCTATGAGAACGTGTAGAGAATTCATATTTGAGGCATGTAAACTTGTGAAATTCTTCTTTTTTCTTTCATAATTTAAATAATATTGTTCTTTTAATTTTACCCATGATAAATCATAGATTTATAGTAAAATAGTATTTCTGACTGAATAGAATAATTTTTATACAAGTAATATATTAGAAACATGGGACATTTGACTGACTTTCAAATGTCACTACTTCTGATAGCAATATTTGAGCTCCATTTGAACGTTGGTCATGAAGTTAGATTTATGTGTTCTTGAATTGATTTTTCTTGATAAGTACTTTGTAATTTATTTTTTATTAAACATGTTTTACATTTGCTAGAGGATATTATAGATGTGTATAGATCTATACTTATTCTTATACATAATAATAGATCCAAAATAGAGGTTTTATATCTAATATTTGTAGGCCATTCGAGTGTCATTCGAATGCAAGCAAGCAAAATGAGTGATTTCATAAATTCGAGTGGTACGATCTATTTTTCTTAGGATTGGCCAAATGTATAATTGTTATATGGCCTTAGAGATAAAAATAACAATGTGGTTAAAGAATTAAATTCGTTTTTCATGAAGATTTGGGCTCGGCATGAGTAGTTGCTAGGTTACCGCTTGAATGCTAGTGTTTAAGTTTGAATGCTAGAGTGTTAGATTCAAATTTGAGGCTTAAATCATAGGTTTTCATTCTTAAGGTTGTGACTCCAATTGGATATAGATTGTTAGAGAATATTTGTGGGCCTTAGTAAGAAGTGACTACATGGGAGATTAGGTACTTGTGATTCCTTTGTCTCCTCATTCTCATGGTTTCATAGTGTTACCTTTCAAATAGTGTGAGTGCACCTTTGGTGCTATATGGCTAAGTAAAAGAGAGTGTGTAAAAATATTAAAATATTCAAGTGGATGAGAGCCTATGAAATCTTAGTATAGTTTAAATGTTTTCAATACTTATTATATATCTATTGATAAATGTCATTGATTTTTTAAGCGGAATGCTTATAATCTTATAATCATTACATTGAGATGATAGTCAAGACATCGTAAACAAAAGATATCATAGATAGTATGAGTATATTACGGGTACAATCTTTAAAAGAATTATAGGGATAATGAGAATAGCATGGGAATGTTAAGAACTCAAGTTACTTATCCAATTGATGAAGGCATAAATACATGGGCTTTAGCCAAGTGACAGAATAAAATTGACAGTAATTTGTTGATATCTCATGTAATGACAATCATGTTAAGTTGGATTTCTAAAAAAATCCATGGAAGGATTTCAATATCATGGATATTTTAAGACCTTATTTTATTTATTAGAATTTATTAAAATTCAACGGATATCCTTCAAGATTTTGAGACTGTTATAAAGTTTACATCATGGATATCATATTTTAACATTGTTAGTGAGCTATCTAATTTATTAAGGTAATTTATAATCGATACTTTATTGATGTCTAGTAATAGTTCTTATTTTTAATATATTATGTATTATCTTAGAATTTATTTTAACAGATGTGTTTCCTAAATAAAATTGATATTCATTATTATTGACTTGGGTCAAAATTATTTACTAAACTTTTGGCTCACCATTGTTATTTTTTTCTTTAAGATTAGTAGGATAGAGATAGAAGACATAAGAGTTGGAGGAATGGTTATAAACTTTAGCATTTTTTGGAGTCTAGTTAGAGTTGTTTTTATTTTTTTATATATAAGAGATATATTTAGATGTTTGTATTTTATTTTGATCATTTCGGGGATGTGTTTTTCCATGAGTTCTTAGATGCATCAAATATTTCAAACCCTATAGGTCTCTTTTATTATTTTTGTTATGAGATGATGATATTTTGACATTTATAGTTTTTTCACGTGGTTGGATCGATGCGACAGTCATAGGCCGAGTTCTATTCATCACAAGTGGAGTGAGGTATAATAGCTTGAATGTCTTACATGGTCTAGTTTGGTCCTTTGCTACTTTTAGAAGTTGTTGATTAGATTGTTGTTGTTATTCCACCTATTTCTATCTTTAGTTTATCTTGAATGAGATCCATAATCCAATATTCTAGCCTATTTAATTCATTGGCTTCCTTTTCTACAATGTAAGCTTTGGTGATCACTTTAGCCACCAAGGTCATTGGATGTTAGATTAGGAACTTGAATAAGTCACTTGGCTAAATGGTTACAATGAAAGTATTTAGTTTGGTTTCAAATATTTTGGGCTTCAACATTCAAGCAGCACTTAAGGCTCTGCTTGGAGCCTGTTTAATCCTAATTAGATGAAAGGATTGTTTTTTTTTCTCTCCTACTAAAGACAAAGTGGGATTGGAACTTATTAGCCAATTCTTGAAAAGTTTTAATAGAATTTGATTTTAATTTTTTGAATCATACTTGGGCATCTCTCTTTAAAGTCAGAGAAAAATATTAACATAAAGTAGTATATCCCAAATTCTAAAACCCAAGTAGTGTGGAGAAATAGTTAATATGATCCATGGGATTTGCACTTCTACATACAACTCCAAAGTTAGCATCTAAAGGTCGGGGGAAGTGAGCACGTCTGTATATCTAGTGTAAAAGGAGTTCAACCCATCTGGGCTACTTGGTTGGAGGGGTTTTCATGGATGACTTTCATCTCAACCCTCTTGATTCTTTCTTCCACTTCAATAGTGGAAGCGATTTCATCAGCATTAAGAAAAATCCTTAGCTTGAAATGATTTGCAGATATCATAGGCATTTGCTTGACTGAAAGGATTCATGGAGTGTTATTGCAAGACCCTTCCTCCTTACCAGATCAAGGTTTTAAACACTGAGTTTATCTAAGATTTCTCATCTTAAGAGTTTCTTATATATCTCTAAAATTTAGGTGGCCTTCAAGGTGTGTGAAGACAAGTTGGTGAAGCCCCTCGTAGACAATTAAGTACTTACTTCGTATCTACATCTTCGTAGATGTGGCCCTCTTATTCTTTGATATTCTATTAGAAGAAAAATTTTGTGGGGATCGGGCATTAGCTTAAGAAGACCGATCTCTAAACTTGTCTCATAGTGACTTAAACATCCTATACATGTTTTGAAGTTATACAGCCATCATCTCCTTGTCTAGGGCTACTGGAGAGTGAGCACTTATCTTACTCTCATTATTTTTTTTAGATGCCATGAGGAAGAATGTATTGAGAAATTTGACTTGATTAGCCATGGACCCTGTGTATTTTCTTATTGGGCTGATTGGACTTATGGTAAGTAGAAATTATTAATTAAGACAATTATTATGCAAATTATATCTTTTGGATTTGATACTCCTATCCGAATATCTATGATTAGCCTTTCTTTGATTCGATGGATGTCCATGTCCCTTGGTATTCTACTTTATTATTTACTCTATGTTTGGATAGAAAAAATTATATAAAAATATTAGATATCAAGAAGTATAAAAATTATAAAAACAGAATATAGTTTATAGTAGTCCAACATCTATTATATATCTAGTGGATTAAAATTTATATTCGTGGTGGGATACTGATAGTCATATGATATCGTATAATGTTGTATCAAGAGATATCACAATAAGTGATGTTAACATGTTTACATGGTTGCAGATTCTATGAGACTAGTTTTTATATAGACAGTTGGGGATTCTCTTGGGCTAGTGTCTATATCGAGAGTTGAAAATTCGTATATAGGATTATATTTGAAATAGTTGCATACCCGCAGTGGTAAAGTTTCGAGAGACTATGGATTGGTCATATTTTTAACTTGCCAGTGTGTTCAATGGAACCTATCGAATAATGATTCTAGTAATGACTTTTGAGTAGTGGTTACAATAAGTTGTAGAGTATCATATACAACATTATTGAGTTTTATACTATTGTTATTACTTTTTCATGCCTTACATTTGTTAATCTAATATAGTTATTGCATATGATATATTATTGATTATATTACATATTGAGCGTTTGTTTTACCCTTGCATTTCTTAGTTTTAGATTAGTGCATGACTGTAACACTAGTTGGAGATTGTGTATTGCTGTAAAGCTACTAGGTGAAGATAATGTGAAGTCTGTCGGCTTTTGTATTGAGTGATGGAGAGACAATTATTTTCCTAGATAGTAATTTGGATATTTATCTCCAAGGCTATGCCCCTTAGTATTTTAGATTTATCAGAACATTTTATTATCTCAGTATTTTTGAGGAATTAGATATTTATTGTTGATATTTTAATTATGAGATTATTTATAATGTTACTGATTGATATGATTTTACAAGTTAGCATGACAATTTAGCTCCGTGGTCATTGATTAGGCTTGGGTTTCCACATTTATCTTCCAACACTTAAATTAACAATCATGTCTAACAAATGGGTTAGAGAAAAATGGGAGGGATAGAGGAGAGAAATGGAGGACTCAATATAAAAAATTGTCATATCTCTATCCTAAAATTCAAAATTAAAATATATCATAATAACTTTAACAAAAAAAAAAATTCATAATAAATTAGTTTAACAACTAACTTAGTCCTAGTCTATCCAATGAGAGATGATCTTATAACAAATACCACTTGCATCTGAGTCTACTAATATGAAAGATTAGCAAAAGATGACAAGGGTCACCTTAACAATCAATAAAGCATATATAACTTTACATATGTGATTATAGTACACAAACATGCAAATGACAATCATCATGATTGAAAATCGAATAAAAATATCAAAAATATCATAAAATATTTAAAAATATGTAAAAATATAAAAAAATAAGAATCGATGATAATCTCATTAATAAGAGTAGAATATTAAAAATTGGGTTATGATTGTTTTCACATGGTCAAAAGTCATATATTACTATTCACGATATATAGATAAATCAACTACATATTATTTTTTATAGTCAAAATTAAATGACACTTTTCTAATTTGTAAATGTGAGGTTTGTATTTTAATTTACAACTAATATAATAAGATATTTGCATATATTTCATCAATTTTTTATAATAATTTTTATTTAGTTAAAACTAAAAACTCTATATCGAAATATAAATATAAGTTTTTTTTCAAATATAAAAAAATAAATCATCTTTATCAAAATTAAGGTAGAGTTTTTACCAAATTATTAGTATAAAATAGACATATAAAAATAAATTGTCAAAGATTTCAAGACAACATGCTTAAATTTAAGATATAAGTCTTCAAAATCTCATATGATAGAAACAAAACTATTATGCATACAACATACAATCAAAGAAAGTAAGCAAATATCACACATATGAACATTCGGATAAAAAATGATAACTTTCTAAATTTAACAATAAATGAAAAAATATTTTAGATGCACTTGCCTTTATTTAAAATTACTAAAAAAATATTTTAATTTATTAAAAAATAGTTTGATTCACTTTCTCCTTCTTCATATCTCGCTCGTTCTCTTTTTTCATCTTCTTTTTCTCTCCTTTTCTCTTCTTTTTCTCCCTTCGCTCAAAGATTCATGAAAAAAATGAGCAGAACAGGTCAGAAGGCTTATGTATAACAATTGATACACGAGTGTTGGTCAAGTATAGGTCTAGCATAGAGACTTCTTTAAGCCTGTACAAGTGTGCAACACGGGCGTGTATCAAGTGCTACTATTTTAAAACAAATATAAGTACCTATCATGTGCACCTCAGGCGTGGTAATTCTATCTAAACTTGTTCATACGTGGTTTAAGCGCACATCAGGTACCTCTCATGCTAGCATCATTACAATCCAACATTTAATTTTTAACACCTCACAATTAATCTTAATAATTTATCAATTTATTTAAATTTAAAATTATTTTATAAATCTTAAAATTTGGATCTTATAAAAATATTTTGTACAGATGAGGTGTTGTAGAGAACTATCTCTTAACTTCTTTAAAGTTTAGGCTTAAGTGCTAGGTTAATAAGATTGGACAATCTTAGAATGAAAAGATTAGAAGATCAATCGATCAAAAAATTATAATATCCTGAATCCTTATTTGGATTATTTAATATTTATTTGTGATTTTGGGTTAATTGGATATGATGTGAATTAATTATATATTATGAAATTTTAAAGAAAAATTAGAATTGCATTGTGGTGCTCAAAATGCGCCTGAGCACCGATGGAATAATATACATATATTTGTATAAAAAAAGAAATTAAAAGGGAAAGGGGGTTTGGTGTGCAGTAGCAGAAAGAAAAGAAAGGGAAAAGAAAGGGTGAGTGAGGAAAGAGAAGAGGAAGCCGCATGTGTAGGGAGAAGAAGGGAGAAGAAGAAAGAAGAGGAGGTGACGTGCAAGGGGTGGTTGGTGCGGCCAAGAGAGGGGCACGGCACAGGTGAAGGCGACGATTGATGGAGAAAGAGGTAGAGACACGAAAGATGCGCATGACGAGGAGGGAGAGAGGGTTTGTGGCGGTGCATGGTGAGGAGAGAGCCAGGAAGGTCAGCAGAGGCCATGGAAGGTAGTGGAGGTGGCAGCACATGCGGCAAGGCGGCGTATCGTGGCAAGAGAGAGGAACCGCACGAGTAGAGAGGGAAAGGATGTACCAATAGGAGAGAGAAAGTGCGAATCGAGTACCTCGTAGTATCCTTTCTTCTGATTTGCTTGGTATAAAGTCGTGACAAGTATCCTATAACCCAATTCTTTATTTGATTTAGCATCTAATATATTTTTATTCCAATTTGGAGGTTTTAAGCTCATCGGTGCAGTTTTAATTAATCCGCTTATTTTCTTGTGCATGTATGACCTTTTTATCTATCGATTGATATATTTGTTTTATTTCTATTAATATTTGAGGACCTTGGGATTTTTTAGAAAAATAGGTAATTATTGGATACTGTATATTTTTATATCAATATATCTGTATAAAAATGAGTATAAAACTTATATCAAGCTGTGCATTTTTACATGTATGTACTGCGTTGTGATCATTAGATTTATTATTGGATATTTTGGCCAACTCCCGATGGGGAGATATTTGTTATTGAAAATTTCTTTTTGTCAGTAGGAAAAGTTTGGATATAGTGACCCTTCCAATTTAAATGATTTATTAAAAAATATATATATATATTTGGACGTCCTAATATATCTGACAATTTAAAATATTTCACTTAAAATCGTGGGTGGTAAAACATAGTGAGAACCTTACTTATGGAAGATAGAATATTTAAGTGGCCTAACATGCTGGTCTTACCTGCATTTAATTTTACCTGAGGTTATCAGGTCAGGAGTAACTCTTTTTCCAAATTAGTTTTTAAATAATCGAAACTCAGATTTGGTGTATATTTTTTGTTTCTGTATAAATTTAGATATTTTGATTTGGATTTGAGATTCGCTAGTTTTGCCCACAGATAAATTTTAGTATGTCTCATACATTAATTTTAAATATATATTTTGATCTGAACCTTTGAACTATTTGTTGTGATACTACTTCGGTTTCTGTGCACACGATTGAATCATCTAGCTGTTAGATTATGCCTTGAATCACGAGATGATCGAGTATTGGATTTGGATTTGGATTGGACATCTACTTATTAGAATCAGTTTAAATTATTTCTATTACATATATATATGTTCCAAGGGAACTATTTTTGGATTAGACAATTGTTTAAATTTGATATTTGATTTGAGTATAAGACTATCATTGGATTTAGATATTAAATTTTATTGGATTTTGATAGTAGATTTTATTTTGGATTTGATGATTAGATTTTTGTATTGATAACTTTAATTTATATCTATTTTCTTATTTGGTACTTATTTCTTATTTGGTACTTATTCCTTAATCCCCCCTCTGATTTATTGGACCCGTTTACTCATATATGATACTTGTTGAGTTCTAAAATCATATTTTATATTTTGTACCTTCAAAGTAGAGGATTGAGTCATATTGTAGGAGCAGGATCGAGATTCAGTGTGGTATTACAATCTTTGGTGAGTATCATATTTATTTTGATAGATGGCATTAGTTATGTATCAATTTATGAATGATTTTGTTTGGGCTATCATTGAAATTTTGGAGTTGGCTCAATGTAGGCCTTTGGATTTTATATTGAGATTTGTTGGGTTCATTTCGTTATGCGGATGAGTTATTGTTATTATTTAGTTATCTCTATCATGATTGTTTAGAGTACATATTTATAGTGTGCGGTTCTGTGATGAGTTTTAGATTAGTTTATATTATTTATTTATTTATTTGATGATAGAACATTTTTGTCTGTTTGTTTTGTTATACCCGATTTGAGATTTGTCTATCTGTTAATTAAAAATTAATTATTTATTAATTCGACTTACTTAATTTGAGTTTATAACAAAAATTCTCCTATTGTATGAAAGGACTTTGTATTTATATGAGAATTGATGCATCCTGGATCCGAGCTTTGGACAAATTCAGGCTCAGCTACTCTTCGGGTCCGGTTACCATCTTGTACTCTTGGGATCCTGCACACCACAATAGACGATGAGAAATTAGAGAAAAACGACAGGATTTACTCTCTGATTTATCTTTCAACACTCAAATCAATAAATGACCTTCTAAGAAAAAGAAGGTAAAAAAAGAGTATGCGGGGATGAATGCAAGGAGAGGGATTTGAGAGCGAGAATTGGAGGTGCACTTGTTGAGAGTGATTTTAGTCGTGGAGTGCTCGTTGAGAGTAGCCTATCTGTTTATTGAGTTCAGTGGAAACTAGTAACGGAAGAGAGGGCAGGATGAGTGGAAACTTGAGAGATGGAAAGCTTTATGTAGGTTTTAGTATACTAGGGAGCGTCTCTATAGAGTGAGTCTTCATGGCCTTTTATAACTATGGGCCTTTGCTACCTTCCTTAGGTGGTGAGGCAGGATGCCCTCCTTTTAAAAGGATAATTTTCTTTCCTTGTGTGGATGCGGGCGCCATTTTGGATTACAATGGTCAGGAGAGAGGATTCTCTCCTTTTGCGGAGATGTCGTGCGCAGTGAACGTCGAGATTGCCGTTATAAGTCGTGCACTGATTTGAGAGCTTTCCTTCCGAGATGCATTTTGATTCTGGAGAATTTCCATTATGGAGGGGATTGCCATCCTCAGAGTTGTGAAGAATTAGGGTAGACGGCCGTTGTGCATGGGAAAGGGCGTGAGAACCGATTTTAGTTTGTGCCGTGTTTGCTTTTGGTTGCGTCCGGTCAACTAGAGCATTCATTGTCCCATGGATAAGTGGGCTGCTATGCATTTTAGGCCACTTACCCTTTTGGGCAAGCCTGTTACAGTTGTCCCCATCACTAGCCCTATGCCCGTTGCACTGCTTCCTACGACGATGGCCGTCTTGGAGGCTGCTCTAGTGGAGGTTCCTACTTAGGGAACTGGTGTCGTTGTGGGAGCCATGATTATTGTAGGGTTGGCTCAGGTGACCACCACAATTTGTCTCCCAGCTGGCCCATCAGAGGACCTTTCACAATGGAGCCCCGTGTCGCAGGATCTAGTGGGAAAGAAGAAGCGCAAGTTCTTGACGGTAAACCTTCAAGGGAAACTTCCTTTTTTCTTTTGATTCTGCCAACTTGATTTGACTTATTTTTGTTCTTGCTTCTTTGGAATTGTAGGACCAAAGGATACTTTGTGTGGTGATGAAGGGTCTACGCCAGTGGGCTAAAATGATTGACAAAGGGGAGGAGGAAATTCACCGGCTGAGGGAGCTCTTGAGTCACTTGAGCGCCATTGCCGCCTAGGATCAAAAAGATCGGGAGGAGAACGCTGCTCTCAAGTTTGAGTTGGCAGAGTTGAAAGAGAGATTGGGGAGCCTAGAAGCTCAGGCCACCAAGGTTGAGAGGCAGGCTGGCAAACTTTGAGTGAAGAACACCACGCTTGAAGTTGAGATGTCAGTCTGCCTGTGCCTGGAGGAAGTGAGCCCATTGCTGAAAACTAGAATTTGGAAAGGTGTTCACCTTGGCAGACAGATTGTCTCCTTGGTGTCACCCAACTTTCTGGTTGGCATTCTCGACCCTATGAACAATGCAGCTTTGGAGTGCGAGGACTTGGTCAACTACTCTCGAGTCGGAGGGGAGCCTTCCTCTCACCCTCCTAATGGATCCGCGTCTTAGATTGGACTTTTTGTATTTTGTTTTTCCCTTCCATGTAATAGTCATTTTATATTGAGCTCTTATTAATGGAAAAAAGTTTATTCCATCAACGCATCAATTTCTCTGCCTTCGTCTAGCTCTTTTCCCTTATTATTTTTATTTTTTTGCGCCGGCCAGCGGCTTATCATACTTACGTGGCTGTGCTGGCTGTATATGGACTTTGATCGTCACAAGCTAGTGACTTAATGACGTGATGCGACGTCTATCACCATGTACCGCAGGCGGGTTCAATCGTGTAAAGACACGTGTCACCTTACACAGAAGAGACGCGACCCTCAAACTCCGTTGCGACGCCGTTTTTGGTGGGAAATTTTGCCTATATAATTGCGGCACATCCTGCGATTTGTTTCGTTGCCTTCCTCCATAGTTTCTCTGCTTTCATAATGGTTGATGAGGATATAATCGATATCCCAACTTTTCTTGGTCTGGGGAGGGAGGTGTCCTCTCCTCTTATGCCGGAATCCTCCTCTAAAGGGAGGAGTAGCAACGGGATGATGCGGACTGAGAGCAGTGATGAGGACTCCGCTAACATGGTCACTAATGAGGAATGGAACCATCTTGGCCTTCCACGTCTCGATCCCTAGGGTGTCTCGAGGGCAACCCCATTCCATGAGTATGCTGGCCCCTCACATCAAGTAGGCTACTTAGTCACGTAAAGGTACAGAATGACCATTTGCGTTTCCCTTTGCTGACTCATTTTTTCACTTGCCAGCCAGCGAGGAGGCCTCCAGAGTTGGAAAGGTTCCTATCATCATAGGGAGACAAGATTGCTCGCATGATGCAAGCTTAGGCCGATCTTGTGGCAGAGGATAAAGAGCTCAGGCCGATCTTGCCTTGAAAGTTGGGGATGCGTTGCAGAGTCAGGTGTAGGCTAACTACCTCAAACAGACCCTATTGGAGTCAAATGCTAGGTTGCAGGAGGTATCTGGTGCACACGCATGGGCCATGGAGAGGATTGCAGCTCTCGAAGGGGAGCTGAGGATAAGGTTTCGCCTTGAAGAGGTGGTTCCTGCCCTGGAGGAGTGATTCCATGTTGGGATTCACTTCTGCAGAAGGATTGTTTTCCTGAAGGACCCCCATTTTCTTGTCGGCTTCTTGGACTCAAGGAATGCTAGTGCTTCCTGTCGATCGGAGTTTGTAGAATATCCAATTGGTCGTGGCCGGACGATTGTGCCGCGTCCCCCAAGGGACCCTTCATCTTCGGGCAGCCATCAAGACAAGTCGTAGGTGTAAATGACTTCTTGTATATGTGGGGCCTTTGAATGCCATTAAGAGTTCGTTTGTGTTGTTTTTTCCGTGCAAGGCATTGCGTAAATTTCTTGAATACGGGCATACTCTTTATTGGTCGGATCGTATTTTTGTTTCAAGTGGTGACGCCCAGGTTATTACTTCGGGCATCCTGCCTTCTGTTGAAGCATGTGTTTTCCCACACTTTGTCCTGATTTATCGACCGTTGTAGACTGACTGTGCTATCTCCTATGGGAGGAGGTTGCCGCACACGTGTCGTGAAAGCCCCCTAAGGTTTTGTGTTCGACAGCTAATGGGCCGCTTGGGATGGAACAAAGATTTAATCGACCGCTTATAGGCTTGCTTGGTATGGGATCAAAGTTTAATTCGATTGCTTACAGGCTGCTGGTATGAGACCAAGGTTTAATTCAACCGCTTACAGGCTGCTTGGTATGGGACCAAGATTTAATTCGACCTATTATGGGCCCTTTGGTATGGAACCGAAGTTTAATTCAACTTCTTACGCGCCGCTTGGTATCGGACCAAGGTTTAGGTGCAAGCAAGTGAAGACTCGCCTGATTTAGGGGTAGTCTAGGTCATTTGTTCCTAGGCAACCTTCACGCAAGTATACATACGGGAAAAAGAAAAAGTGTAGAAACATAACAACATGCAGAAAGAAAAAGTATTTTTTTTTAACAAATTGTATGTTGTTACATGCAAATTTTGGATCATATGCACAACCTTCCTGGACCTGGTGCGATCTTTTACTAGAAATAATGCTTTAGGTGGACGGTGTTCCACGTCCTTGGAACCAGCTTGCCATTTTGGGTCCGGAGCTTGTATGCTCCATTCCGCAGAATGGTTAAAATGAGGAATGTGCCTTCCTAATTCAGGGAGAGTTTGTTCCTATTGGTTGTCTTGTCCATAGCCTCTATGCTTCACAAGACTAGGTGTCCAATTTCAAATTGCTGCGCTTTAACTTTCTTGTTATAATAGGGGGTGATTCACTGTTGGTAGGCGGCCATGCGCATTTTGGCTACATCCCGGGCTTCCTCCAATAGGTCCAGGCCCTCCCTGATCTTCTTGGAGTTGCCTTGCAGGTCGAAGGCTTCAACTCAGAGACTTAGGAGCTCGATCTCGACCGGGGTCATAGCCTTAATTCCATAGCAAAGATTGAAAGGCGTCTCATACGTTGGTTCCTTGAGAGTTGTCCAGTATGATCATAACATGGAGGGCAGTTTGTCTACCCAGAAGCCCCCTGCGTTCTGCAGTTTGGTCTTGGGACTATGCAATAGCATCCGATTGGTGACCTCTACCTGCTTGTTCGCTTAGGGGTACACTACTGAAGTGTGGACCAGTCTTATACCTAGACTGGTGCAATACTTGGTGAAGCACTTGTCGGTAAATTGGGTTCTGTTGTTGGTCACAATGGCCTTGGAAACACCGAACTTGCTGACTATGCACTGTCGAACGAATTTTGTCGCATTATGCTCATGATTTTGGCCAGTGAGGCAACTTCGACCAACTTGGTGAAGTAAACAATGCCCGCGATGATAAACTTCCTTTGGCAAGTCGTAATAGAAAATGGGCCGAGAATATCGAGCCATCATTATGCGAATGGCCACGGTGCCTAGAGGGCTCTTAGCTTCGTGGGTGGTTGGTGGTGAAGATTGCTATGGAGTTGGCAATTCTCACACCTCTTCACAAAATCCAAGGCATCTTTCTTCATGGTTGGCCAGTAGTATCTTTGGCGCATCACCTTAAAGGCTAGGTTTTTGCTGTCAATGTACGACTCACAGATCTCGAGGTGGATCTCACACAATGCGTAGTCGGCCTCCTTCGGAGTAAGGCATCAGAGGTATGAGGTCGAGTATTCTTGACGATATAGTTTTCTGTCAACTATAGTATACCAGTCGGCCGTCTTCTTTATGCATTTGGCTTCGCTCGAGTTCTTCAGTAGGGAGCCCTCCGCGAGGTACTTCTAGTAGGGCGACATCCAGTTCTCGCCGTCAGAGACCTGTATCGCTTCCTACTCTATGTTGGGGGTGCTCAAGTCTTCTCGCATGTCCCTCGAGTATTGCTTTGGATCTTCGGCCGCCGCTGTCCTTGCAAGTTGGCCGACATTTTAACTTTCAGTCCTTGAGATGTGGACCAGGTTGTGGTTTTCAAACCTCTAAATTGCACTTTTTGCCTTAGCTAGGTATTTGGCCAAGAGAGGATTGCACACCTCGAAACTCCCACGGATCTGGTTGATGACTAGGTCTGAGTCACTATAGACGGTCAAGTACTTAACTCAGCACTCCTTAGCAAGTCACAATCTTGCCAGTAGGGTTTCATACTCAGCAACGTTATCTGTGGCCGAAAAATCAAGCTTCAGTGATTATTTCACTTCGAACCCGTTTGGGGTCCTTAGGACCACTCTGGCCCCATTGCCTGAGTCCGTTGACGAGTCGTCTATGTAGAGAACCCAATCTGGTGCTTCAGAGTGATGGTCGACGTTGTGGGTGCAGCCCACATCGAAGATTGGGGTCGTGGTTTTGAAGATGAAGTCGGCCATAGCTTGCCCCTTAATAGCCGGCTTGGGACCGAACTCAATGTCAAACTTTTATAACTCGATAGCCCATTTGACTAGCCGTCCTGAGATATTAGGCTTTCGTAGGATGCCCTTTAACGACTGGTCGGTTAAGATGACTATTCGATGAGCCTGGAAGTAGGGCCTCAAACTTTTGTCCGAGAAGACGAGTGCTAAAGCGAGCTTCTTGGAATGGGGGTAGCGAATCTCGGCACTGGTCAATGTTTTGCTCACATAGTAGACCGGCCGTTGTGCATTAGAATCTTAGCATATCATAATGGAGCTCAGAGCCGCCTCTGATACTACCAAGTAGAGATACAGTTCCTCTCCCTCTCTTGGTGACGTTAGCAAAGGCAAGCTAGAGAGGTACTGTTTTAGTTTATCAAAAGCGGCCCAACACTCTGCCATCCATTGGAAACCGTTTGCCTTCGTCTCCCTCAAAACCTTGAAGAAGGAGAGGTACTTGTCACTAGACTTAGCTAGGAAATGGGATAGCGCTGCCAGTCTCCAAGTCAGCAGCTCGACATCTTTGATACTCCGTGGCAGAGTCATATCCATGTGGGCCTTGATTTTCTCTCGATTTGCCTCAATCTCTCATTGAGAGATGATAAAACCCAAGAACTTCCCAAAGGATCCCCTGAAGACACACTTTGAGGGTTCAACTTCATTTCGTGTGCAAGGAATACCTCGAAGGCTTCAGCTAGATCGCGAATATGGTCATCGGTGGTCTTGCTCTTGATGAGCATATCGTCTATGTACACCTTCATATTGCAGCTGATCTACTTCTCGAACATTTTGTTCACAAGCCTTTGGTAAGTGGCACCTACGTTTTTCAAACCGAAGGGTATGACCTTGTAGTAATAAGTTCCCTGATCGGTTATGAACGAGGCATGTTTCACATCTTTTGGACTCATTTGGATCTGATTGTAGCTTAAGTATGCGTCCATGAAACTCAGTAGCTCGTGCCTAGAAGTGGAGTCCATCAGCAGGTTGATCCTAGGCAATAGAAAGCTATCCTTCGGGCAGGTTTTGTTGATGTTGGTAAAGTCAATACACATTCGCCACTTCCCATTACTCTTCTTGACTAGGACCACGTTGGAGAGCCAATCTGGGCACTATTCCTCTTGATAAACCTGGTGTCTAACAGTTTCTTCACTTCCTCCCGGATGGCTATAAGTTTTTCAACAGAATGGTTTCTTCGCTTTTGCTTGATGAGTTTGTGATCGAGATCGGAACCTAACTTGTGGATAATTACTCCGGCCGAGATCCCAAGCATATCGGTGGGTGTCCTTGCAAAGCCATCCGTGTTACACCTCAAGACGCTGATTAGTCCATTGCATAGGGGTCCGGTGAGTGAGCCCCAATTTGTATGCATTTATCTAGATTGTCGGGATCCAAAGGTACGAGGTCGATGGCCTCATCGGACTGCACCTGTCGTAGGGTCGCTTCATCTCGATGGTCTAACTCTTCCGCCAACCTTTCGTTGCCACTTGGGCCTAATGGGACATGTAACATGTTCATCCAGTTACTTGATCACCCAACACTTCGCCAATACCGCACGCTGTTAGAAATTTTATTTTTAAGTGGGGTATTGATGTAACAGCCTCAAACGTCACTAGACTTGGTCGACCAAGTATGGTGTTGTATACGTAGGGCGGGTTGACAACCAAGAAGGTGAGCATGCGGCTCGCCGTCTTAGGGTACGTGCTCAGTGTAACCTCTAGTTGTATTATCCTCTGGATTGCCAGTGGCTCATTATCAAGTCCATATAGTGGCCCTTCAGTCGGTTTCAGTTGACTATTTTTGAGTCCCAATTTGAAATAGGTATTAAGGTAAAGTAAATTTTTAGAATTTTTATTATCAATAAAGACTCGTTTCAACTCGTAGTCAAGATTACCGTTTGAAATGAGTGCGGATACAATTAGGAGATTAGTATAGGAGAAGATTATATGTGTCATATTGCTGTTGTTAAAACTAATGATATCTTCTCCCATGCTCTGCTTCTTGTGCCTAGTTTTCTTCTCCTAATGATTCATATGTTGGGGCTTTGGGAGGACGTGTGGTCACCATGTTGACCACCCGACCGTGATCCAGTTTTGCAATTGATGCTGTGCGGGCCCGTCTCCATCTGAGGGACTGGAATTCTATCCCGGGTTCCTTAGGAATTTAGTGAGGTGGCTCCGACGAATCATCTCTTCAATTTTCCTTTGCAGTGTCCAGTAGTCTTCCGTGCTGTGACTCGGAGATCGATGGAAGACGCAATACTTTGACGGATCTCCTCCTCCGTGTTCTTTATTGGTTTTTGGCTATTTAACAAATTTTTTTACTAGGATCTGCAACAGGACATTTTCCTGGGTGTTATTTAGCATAGTCAAGTTTGTCAGCCTGAACTCCTTGTGTGCGGGTGGCTTGGTTCTGGGCAACTTCCTCTGGGGGTTGTCGCTATCCCCATTCTTTCTCTTTCCTTCTATTGGAAAAAAGCAAGGCAGATCGCGCCGTTTCGGGCACTTCGCCTAGTTGGCCTCTTCCGCCGCTATGTAGGTTCGCGTAATGGATTCTGCTTCTCAGAATATTTGTGGGTCCTTGTGGGTCAGGTGTTTGAAAAAGTCGTCCAGACCTAATAAAAAAATGAAACTGTTGAGCTTCACCTCTTTGTTCAGCCTTCGTATTCTCCGGTCTTCTATGGCGAATCGCTCTAAGAACTTTCTCAAGTTCTCACTCAGCTTTTGTTTGACATTGGTGAGGTGCCACGACTGCTTTTCATCACGATGACTGAAGGCGTATTTGGATAGGAAGCTGTCAGCGAGGTCCTGAAAGCTCTAAATTAAGTTTTTCGGGAGTCGGTAGAACCAGATCTTGACGTCCCCCTTTAGAGTGAGGGAGAAGCATTGGCTCATGAAAGTTTCCTCTAGGCCCTGGAAGCTTAGAAGGGTGCGAAAGTGATTGACGTAATTCATAGGATCGGTGCTCTTGTCATAAGGTTCCAGGACCGGCATTTTGAACTTGGGCGGCAGCGGTTGGGTTTAGATCTCCGTGGTGAATGGAGATATCTTCAAATCAGCTGTGTGTTTGCCAGTTTCTCCTTTGAACACACAGTTCCATATTTTTTAAATTATCTCCTCTACCCATGAGGAGGTTGAAGACCTTTTGGAGTTGAGGTATGCCCTTAACTCTGTGTGTCCAGCCGTGCAATGCGGAGTAGGCCGGCTGCTACCGCTCATTGGTTGAGTGTCGAAAGCCACCGGGATGCTAGAGTTTCCTGGCCTGGGGGCCTTCTTGGTTGGCTTCTTTTTCCTCTAGCCTCCTCGCCTGGAGGTCGGTATGTGGGTTGAGAAAGCTCCCTACTTCTACTTGCCCTAGTGCGTGTAAAACACCTGGAGCATTTGCAACATTTTATTCATGTGCTCCGCCTTCACTAAGATGATCGGAGTAGGTTATTCTCTGACCTGACTACCAGCAAAGTGGTCATTGTCAGCGGAGATGACTTCTTTTGTAAGAATGCTATCTTGTGCTCTTATGTTCACCATATTGGTTGATGATGTTGATGCTAGTGAGGTAGTGGATTGGCCTTTCATTAGTATTCTCACAAACGATGCCAATCATGTGTCCTGGATTCGCGCTTTGGACAGATTCGGGCTCAACCGCTCTTCGGGTCTGGTCGCTGTTCTGTACACCTGGGATCCTACACACCATAATAGACGATGAGAAATTAGAAAAAATGGCAGGACTCGTTTCCCTATTTATCCTCTGATACTTAAATTAGTAAACGGCATTCCAAGGAAAAGAAGGTAAAAACAGAGTATGCGGGGATGAATGCAAGGAGAGGGATTTGAGAGTGAGAATTGAGGGTACACTCCTTGAAAGTAGCTTTGGTGGTAGAGTGCTCGTTGAGAGCGGCATCTCTGTTTATTGAGCTCGTTGGAAACTAGTAATAGAAGAGAGGGCAGGATGAGTGAAAACTTGAGAAATGGAAAGCTTTATGTAGGCTTTAGTATATTAGAGAGAGTGTCTATAGGGTGAGTCTCCATGGCCTTTTATAGTCGTAGGTCTTTGCTACCTTTCTTAGGTGGCAAAGTGAGATGCCCTCCTTTTAAGAGGATCATTTCCTTTCCTCATATGGATGCGGGTGCCATTTTGGGTTACAATGGTCGAGAAGACAGATTCTCTCATTTCGCGGAGATGTCGCACGCAGTGAGCGTTGACGTTGCCGTTGTGAGTCGTGTGCTGATTTGAAAGATTTCCTTCCAAGATGCGCTTTGATTCTGGGGGATTTCCGTTATAGAGGGTATTGCCATCTTCAAAGTTGTCGAGAATTAGGGTAGACGGCCGTTGTGCACGAGAAAGGGCACGTGGATCAATTTTGGTTAGTGCCATGTTTGCTTTGGGTTGCGTCCGGTCTACTTGGGAGCTTTTTCCGATCAACTAGAGCGTTGACTGTCCATGAGTAAGTGGCCGCTATATATTTTGGGTTATTTACCCTTTTGAGCAGGCCTGTTACTGCCATCCCCATCAGAAATGAAGGCCATTATTCATGATCTGTGCTTGTTTTATTCAAAGCTAGCTGTTGGTTTTCCCAAAGAGGAATTATTAATCGCTTTTGTTAGCTTAAATTTTTTTTTAATTATTTCAATGAGAATAAATATGTTTCTTAAAATTATAATTTTAATGAATTAAAGATATTTAAGTCTAAAACTGATAAAAATGTTATAAAATTTTTTTTGTTCGTATGAAGAAATAATGATGTCATGAGATTGAGATTTATACGCATTATAAAAATTAATTCAATTTAAACTTGTATGGTTATCTCTTAACATTTTAAATAACTTTTATTTTATATAAAACTAGACGTAATAAATTTTATGTGGGTTGATCTTATGGGAAGTTTTGATTTAAATTTTGAAAATAATAATTTTTTAAAATTTGGATAATTTGTAGAGGTATATGCTAGAAATTGAAGATGACAATTTCATAATATTTTGCACATATGCCAATGTATAAAATTTATTTGGATTGGATTTAAATTTTAATTAAAAGTAAACTTGACAAACTTTAAAAAGGTATAATTTATATTCTTTTAGACTTATCAACTATTTAATATAATTATTTAAATATAGCAAATAAATTCTATCACAGTGATAAATACAATTTGATATTAATATAATTTTTAAGGTTTATATCTCAAACGATAATATATATGAGTGAGCTTTTGTAACATAAAAGTAGACATAATAATGAAGCCTTAATATTTGTTATATATATATATATTGAAATTTGAGAATATCTTCTTTCAAAAATTTCAGTTTGATGGCTTAATATTGAGATGCCTGTTTGTACCAAAAGGTACCTTGATCTCTTTATATATGCACTCTATTTATTACACGTGAATATTTCTTACTTTTATTTAGAGAAAGTAAGAGCATATATTGGGAAATATTAGTCTTCTATCCAACATAAAATTTTCATATCTTTGTTAAAAAAAATTATAATTCATTTACTTATATTTCCTTTGATGGAGAATTTTATATTTATACCCGTGTAACAGGTAAAGAATTAAGGTATTGCTCCTGAAAAATTCTCCAATGTTGGATTGTTTATTTATTTTGTAAGTTTTGATCTTTATCTGATAGAAAAAGATTAGCTTAGTAAATTTAAACTATCAAATGTAACTCGAAAATTGGATGTGAGCGCCAATATTGTATGTCTTTTTCTGCTCATTATCTATTTTTTATATTTTCTTTAACTTTACAAAGCTACTATTTAAATAAACCAAAATTATTAAAATTGATACAACCTAACTCACCCTCCTGATATATTGATTATTGGAACAATAATTGGTATCAAAGCTTACCTCTTAGAAATAAAATTTAACAATTTTTTGGGTTAAAAGATGTTTTATTTCACATTTTGGATGAGTTGCTTTTTTTTGTTGAGATTATTAAACAATCTTTTATGATGTAAGTATGGATTTCAATAATAGTAATATTAAAGATCAATCTACTTCTAAGCCACCATTTTTTAGCAAGACTACTTATACATATTAAAAAACTCAGATAAGAGTTTATTTACAATCAGTAGATCCACTTTACTAAAAGATAAAGCAAACTAAATATGTCAAACAAATAAAAAAAATACTCCACAACTAAGGTTAAAATTTTAAAGCAAATGAAAAATTAGAATGATAATTGATGGGTCTCAGCACCCAAGGCCCAGAAAGGAAGGCCCAGAGAGTCAAGTCCACGGACCAAGAGACTTACGAGGACAATTTGGCCCAAGAAGCTCAAAGACAGTCATTCGCATCCTAGGAGGCCTAAGAAGTCTAACTTAGCCTGAGAGGTTAAGTTAGCCTTAGAAGCCCGAGGACCTGGGCCAGCGTCCCAAGAAGCCCAAATAGCAACAATGGTCCGAGAGACCAATTTGACCCAAGAGGCCCGAGGACGCCATAAGAGACCAACGTTACCAATGAAATCCCGATGACATGGAGCTAAGAATATAACACTAAAATCCCAAGGGCCTTTAGCAAGCGAAACTCCCAATTAACGTTCGAGAACCTAACTCAATAAGACTGAGGATTCGGCAAAGACCCAGAAGGCTTTCTAGATATGAGGACAATCTCTTCATCTCTGAATCATCAGAATCGGGGAAAAGGGGGCCCAAGATGACCGAGCACGCCAACTCAGACGTCTCACTGTTACCAAGAAGCACGTATTCTCTACAACACGCTACCTCCACAAGAAATCACGACACTCAGAGCACGCGCAATCATTACGGGATTAACGGCACCTGATGCGCCGAATCAGCAGAGTTGGAGGTAGGCCTCCCAGCATACGCCAAATCAGCAGAGTTGGTGGCAGGCCTCCCAGCACACGCCAATGCCATGTGTCCCTATTTCAACGGCATGTTCCCCTTCTATAAATACCTCATTCAAATGACAAAAGAAAGGATTCCACGAACTAGCATTTAGATGCACACTGTGAACAGCAACTAAGTGAAAGAAAGAAAGAAAAAGAGAAAAAGGCACAGAGAGAGAAAGTTAGAAAAGAAAAGAGGGAATGAGATCTCTTGCCTTGTAATTCTGTGTGGCAATGAAAAGTGCCACTGTGATCAGTTGTATCCCATTCTAAAGGTAGTGGATCGTTTCGGACCTAGTGTCCATCACTGTGGTTTTTCCCCCTTTCATTCAAGAAGGAGTTTTTCATGTAAAATCCTCATGCATTGTATCCTTCTCCCATTTTCCCTTCCCGAAACGTCATTCTTGTTGAATTTAGCAATCAATATTGCATTGCATGATTCCGTCCGTTCGAGGGCTTTGAAAGAGTGCAAAGAGCGAACTCGGACTCTCGTTCTACGGCGGCCAAAACTCGAGGACGCAACATTGGCGCCGTCTGTGGGAAGCGACTAAAAGTCTTCTTTTCACATCTTCACAAAACGCACAGCACGATGACGACTCTAACTCCAAAGTCCAAAATGGTAAGGGCACAGGCGAGTGCACCAGTTAGAGGGGTGGCCTCACATAACAATGGCCCCGACCCTTGTGTCGGGGTAGAAAATCACCCTGATCTAGTTGTCAGGGCCTTGGCAGTCAAGATAGAAGGCATGTCCAAGGCCTTTGAAAACACTCTGCTCCAAGATTGATGAGTGGGTGAGAGGAACCCCTTCTAGGGCCTCCCAGGCCGGGACGTCCCAAAGTGGGGGTAGGGGGAGAGATCGTCGGGAGAAGCGACCCAGCCAGCATGAAAGCCCGAGGGCCCAAGTCGCTTCCAGCAGCAAGGCCCCACGTGGGCTAGAGGGCCGTCTGAGTCATCAGATCCGAGAGGAAAGCCCAAAGAGGTGCAACTATGGGACCCTCCGGAGTGACCACATAAAGGACTTGGCCGAGGCCTTCCACGTGCTCAGGACCCACCAAATGAAGCACAATCCGAGCAAGTGCACATTCGGCGTAGCTTCGGGGAAGTTCCTGGGTTATATCGTGTCGCATCGGGGGATCGAGGCTCACCCAGAAAAGATAAAGGCTATCCTCGACACGCGATCTCCCAAGACTGTGAAGGAGGTCCCGAAGCTTACCGGGCAGGTGGCCGCCCTCTCTCGTTTCTTGGCAAAATCGGCCGAGAAGCACCTGCTGTTCTTCAAGGCCCTGAGAGGAACGAAGACAGGAGATTTTCGGTGGAGTGACGACTGTGAAGACGCATTCTAAAGGCTCAAAAGCTACCTCTCGAGCCCACCTCTTTTAGCTTCTCCCCAACTGGGCGAGGAGCTATACCTGTATCTCTCCATGTCTGACACGGCCTTAAGCTCAGCTTTGATACGGGAACAACACAGGTAACAGCAGCCCATGTATTACGGAAACAAGACTCTCACGGACGCCGAGGCCAGGTATTCCCTCGCAGAGAAGATTGCCTTGGCATTGGTTTACTCCGCGCGAAAGCTTGGGCCATATTTCCAGGTGCACAGGATAGTGGTCCTGACTGACCAGCCATTGAGGGCCATCTTACAGAAGCTCGAGATATCCGAATGACTAGTCAAATGGGCCATCGAGTTCGGAGAATTCGATATAGAATTCTGCCCGAGGCTAGCCTTGAAGGGATAGGCCCTTGCGGATTTCATTGTTGAAACAACAGCGCTGGCCAACTGTGATGGAAGCCAGCCTGATGCAGACGAGTTCAGCAAGGCATCGACATGGACCCTTGACATGGCGGCTCCTCGATGAAGGATGGCTATGGAGCTGGTGTTGTTTTGCGCACGCCCGAGGGGCTGGAGATAAAATATTCACTAACCATGGGGTTCTCGGCCACTAACAATGTTGCGGAATATGAAGCCTTACTGGCTAGGCTTTGATTAGCTAAGGAGTGCTCGGCCAAGAACTTAATCGTTTACAGCGACTCCAAATTGGTCATCAGCCAAGTTCGCGGGAACTTCGACGTCAACAGCCCACAGCTCTCCAAGTACCTCTCCAAAGTTAGGAGTGCGTCCTCGGACTTCGAGGCAGTCGAGTTTGTCCATATTTCGAGAGAGAAAAACACCAAGGCTGACACGCTGGCAAAGGTAGCGGCTTTGGGAGATCCGAAACAATATGCTCGGGGGATGCGTGAAGTTCTAAATAGATCCAGTGTCGAAGACCCTGAGCCAGAAGTGATGCAAGTGTCTAACGACAGCACTTGGATGACCCCCTACCTAAGGTACTTATATGATGGCACCTTGCCTGAGGATCCAAACGAGGCCAAGAAGGTAAAGAAGACAGTGGGGTGGTACACGATTATGGACGGCTAGTTGTACTGTTAAGGTTTCTTAACCCCTTACTTAAGGTGCCTCATCCCCGAGGAGGCCGAGTACGCCCTCCAGGAGGTGCACCTTGGGATATGCGGGTCCCACATCGGAGGAAAGAACCTGGCCTTCAAACTCATGAGACAGGGATACTATTGGCCAACGATGAAGTACGATGCCATGGACTTTGTGCGCAAATGCGAGAATTACCAACTCCATAGCAACGTGAGTCATCGCCGCTACATAGATCTCTGGGCACTCCAATCGCCGTGGCCGTTCGCCTAGTGGGGGCTTGACATTCTCGGACCGCTCCAGCTTACACACGGATAGAGAAAGTTCCTAATCGTAGGGATAGATTACTTCACTAAATGGGTGAAGGCAATACCACTCGCTAGGATAACAGAACAAAATGCCACTGAGTTCCTCCGGTAGAACATCATGTGCAGATTTGGGATCCTGAAGTGCATCGTGAATGACAATGGGACGCAGTTCACCGAGAAACGATTCACCAAGTACTGCGCCAGCCTGAAGATCAACTTGGTCCACACGTCAGTAGCGTACCCCCAGGCCAATGGGCAGGTGGAGGTCACCAACCGCACGATCTTGCATGGACTCAAGACTAAGCTGGAGTGTTCCAAGGGCTCATGGGTATACGAGCTGCCGTCTGTTTTCTTGTTGTATAGGCCGACGCCTAGGGAACCCACGAGGGAGACCCCCTTTAGCCTCTGCTACGGGGTTAAAGCTATCATCCCAATAGAAGTAGGCCTCATAAGTCCGCGGGTTGGATGCTTCAGTTCGACCGACAATAGCAAGGGGCTCCCGGAAAACCTCGACATCCTCGAGGAAGTCTACGACCAAGCTAGGCTATGGATAGCGGTGTACCAGCAGCGGGTTTCCCGCTATTACAATAAGACAGTAAAGGCACGACAATTTGAGGCTGGGGATCTGGTGCGGAGAAGCGTGGAGGCCACGGGGAAAAACGCCGGTAGAAACAAACTCTCCCCGAATTAGGAGGGACCATTTTTTGTCTCTGCCATCCTTCGGGGCGGGGCCTACAAGTTGCACACCCAAGAGGGCAAGTTGGTACCCCGAACTTAGAACGCCACACACCTCAGAAGATATTTCCAGTAATAAACGAATAGCCAGCTATCCAGGTAACCTGCCAAACTTAGGCTGTCCTTAAGTGAAGCGACCCTCTTGCCCCTTATAAAAAAAAAGAGAGAGTGGGGAGAGAAAACTCGGATTCATCCGAGCGGCCCAAGAGGTCGTATTCAAAACTCGGATTCGTCCGAGCAGTCCAAGAGGTAGTATTTCAAAACTTGGTTTCGTCCGAGCTGCCCAAGAGGTCCTATTCAAAACTCGGATTCGTCCGAATGGCCCAAGAGGTCGTATTCGAAACTCGGATTCATCCGAGCAGCCCAAGAGGTCGTATTTCAATACTTGGTTTCATCCGAGCGGCCCAAGAAGTCGTATTCAAAACTCGGATTCGTCCGAGCAGCCCAAGAGGTCGTATTTAAAACTCGGATTCTTCTGGGTGGCCCAAGAGGTCGTATTTCAAAACTCGATTTCGTCCGAGTTGCCCAAGAGGTCGTATCCAAAACTCGAATTTGTCCGAGTGGCCTAAGAGGTCGTATTTCAAAACTCGGATTTGTCTGAGCCACCCGAGAGGTCATATTCAAAACTCGGATTCATCCGAGCGGCCCAAGAGGTCGTATTTCAAAACTCAGTTTTGTCCGAGTTGCCCAATAGGTCGTATTAAAAACTCGGATTTGCCCGAGTGGCCTAAGAGGTCGTATTTCAAAACTCGGTTTCGTCCGAGCTGCCCAAGAGGTCGTATCCAAAACTCGGATTTGTCCGAGCGGCCCAAGAGGTCATATTTCAAAACTCATATTCGTCTGAGCTACCCGAGAAGTAGTATATCAAAACTCGGATTCATCCAAGCGGCCCAAGAGGTCTTATTCAAAACTCGGATTCATCCAAGCGCCCCAAGAGGTCGTATTTCAAAACTCGGTTTCATCCGAGCGGTCCAAGAGGTCGTATTCAAAACTCAGATTCATCCGAGAGGCCCAAGAGGTCGTATTTCAAAATTCGGTTTCGTCCGAGCAGCCCAGGAGGTTGTATATCAAAATTTTTATTTGTCCAAGTGGCCTAGGAAATCACATGACAAAAAAAAAAAAAACTCTCAGATGTTAATTGGGCATAAGGCTAACTTGTTTAGCACCATGACCGGCCAAGACCAAATACTCCAGAAATCAAGGAGGAGGAATCACACACTTGAGCTAAAATTGAATATCCAATTTATTCATGTGTATGACATATGAACCAAAAAAAAAAAAAAAAAAGCCAGCTCTCAGAGGGATCCTACCGAGGAGTGGTCCCATGCTGCCATTCTTCTTGAGAATGAGAAGCCTCTGCTTGGCTTGAGCTCCCCTGCTGCTCTGAAGGACGAGAATCCATGGAAGGACTCGGACGTGGGGACCTGAGAAATGGCCTCCTGCAATGCCATACACGTCCCCGGGGCATGTGGCGCTTGCATTCCGAGAATCTAGCACGGTAGTGGGAAACTGCAGATATCGCAGCCGCATCAGCCGACGACATAAATTAATGTCGTCCCTGTACTTGCTCTCCAACAGAGGTGCTTTATTCACGGCTTTCACTGATACCCTCAGCGCTTCCTCCAGCTGGAGGTTCCTTTCTCGGAGGAGTCCGTATTGAATTTGCTGAAGCCTCAGGGTGTCCTCGAGAGAGGCATTCTTCGTAGTGGCCTCAGCAAGCTCCACTTGCAGCCGCGGGCGCCCTCTCCAGCGGCCCTTAAAGACTCCGTCTCTGAACAGGCTTGAGCAACCTTGCCAATCAGCTGATTGAGGCTCCCGGCTAGATCTTGGAAGTGCAAGAGGAGACAAGTTCATTAGGACATAAACAACAGAAAGCAAGGCAGCTGAAAAAATAGTAAAATACCTTAGAGACGAGTGGGTCGTGGCTTTGGCCACGCTCTCCTATGACCTTGGGCTCCAGCGGATCATCTGCAAGCGCCGCATGAACATAAAAAACGGCCTCGGATGAAGGACCTTCAGAAATCGGGGGCTCAACATGTGAGGTTTCGGGTCTGAAAACTTAATAATGATGAGGTGATTAGTATGCTAATGATCAATACTAGGTCTATGGAACAAATAAGGTTGGGTATCGGAAGAAAAATCGAGAAGAATTTGGGTTCGTGCTATTGAAGCGCTGCCAGCAGGCTTGCGGCTGCTACGCGTTCGAGCGGTGGCTCGAGCACGATTTTCAGAATTGCGCCCGTCCGCTGGCCGCTCGAGCTCTGCTCGAGCGGGAATTCCAGAATTGCACCCGCCTGATGCTCACTCGAGGCGCGCTCGAGCGGTGGCGCCTTTTGAAGTCGCGGCTGCGTCTCTTTTCCTCATTTTTCCCACGAGCCGGAAGCTTCTAGAGAGAGAGGGAGCGCCGGTTTTAGTGAGAGAAAGGTGGAGATTGAGGCCGTGGAGTCCGAATCCATCCGAGAGCTAGTTATAAATGTGAAAGCACGCGTCAAGGCAAGTGTTCTCATACTCACTTCTCGTTCTCTTTCGATATTTTGCTTGATTTTGTTGGGTATTTTGTGTCGATACCCACCGTGAACATTAGAATCATGAATCCCATGCCTTGAGGTCCAAGAATATGTAGTTATTTGTTCGAATCGTGTCCGATTCACTCGGTTTGGTTTTACCGAAACCCTAACCCATGAAATTGGGGATTTCCCATTTCCCTTCTGTGTATCATGAAATTGACCCCTAAATATGAATCTCCACATCCTAAATATGTATATATGTCAGCCGCGAGTTCGATCTCATACGTTTTGACCCGTTCGCGGTGTCCGGGTCCTCTAAATTGGCCCTGACACTGTTCATCCGAGTGTAAAGGGGGAAGTTGCATGTTTCCACCTTCATGTATATTGAATCGACCCCAAATGATGAATCACCATGTCCCAATTGTGCATATATATCAACTGGACACCCGATTTCACAAGTATCGAACCGTTTGTGGCGTCCAGATGCATAAAAGAGGCCTAACACTGTTCATTCGAAAATAAATGGGAAATTTACATGCTTTGCCCTCATTACTTGTTATGAAAGTGATGTCTAAATGTTTCAATGTAATGTAAGCTCCGAAAAGGTGTATTCATGTATCGGGAGCAAGGGAATGAGCCCCGAAGGCTTCTAAGACAGTATTTGGCTATCGAAGGTATGAAATTCGAAATTCTCTTCTGAATGTGAATTGAGTGGTAAAAAGGAAATTGAGTTTCACAGAAAGTTGTGAACCGAGCAAGTAAATGGAAGGGAATCCACATTGTACATTGTGATGGAATGATCTCCCGGATGGAGATGTATGTGATGGGAATGAGTTTTCCCAAATTGTGAATGTGTATGGCAAATGTGGATTTCTCTCTCCAAGTGTTGGAACTAATCTTGAAACTAGGACCATGATTCATAGGAGTAGTAACCTTTGGCTTACCATATCCATTGCGGTGTGAACCCGAGGAATACTTGGCCACGTATTCTAGCTGCTTGTGGGAGCGGATGATGTTCATAGTACGCCTTAGGATACTACTGTGGAAGAACGAGGAACTGCCTGGTCCTCGGGGGATATGGGGCGTGTTGAGATGGCCGAGTACTGCAGGCCTAAAATGTAGCCATTTGGTTAAATGTTGCATAGTGGAGATGCAACCGGTGGTCGAGTGCTGTAAACCTAAAATGTAGCCGTGGCTTTATAATGTGTAGCGAACACATTCCTTTCCTCGTTCTCTCACATCGTTGGTTAGTATGGTCTACTAGCCCGGGTCCACAAAGATGATATAATGATGAAAATGAATAATGCCTAATCAATGTAACCGTGAGAATCCAGTGATTCCAGATGTTTCCTGTTCCCTTTCCTGATTCATGATTATTGAGATTACTTGTATCCCCCCATTCCAGTTGTTCTATTATTTGCCTACGAGTATTGAGTATGATTATATTTGATGAGCTGTACGCTCACTCTTGCTGTTTTTCCTTCTAGATGAGAACACTTAGTCGGCGCCAGATTAGTTAGAGCAATGAGAGAGACTTGCATTAAAGGGAGTTGCTGGACATCAAAGCTTAAAGATTGGGTTATATTTATCATATTAGAATGTAAACAGCCACTCATGGATGGATGTGGCTTGTTGTTATATTATGGTTTGTTATGCTTCCGCAGGTTTTTGATGATCTAGTTATGCTTCTGCGTTTGTGTTGATGTTTCTGGATTTTGTTTCTTCCTAGATGGCATCTCTCTAGGTCCAGTTCCGCAGTTGGGGATACTGTGATTGGAGCCATGGATGATATGGCTGATTATGTGATCCTGTGTATCGTATTGTAGGCTTTGTATTGATTATTTTGGTTAGATGTGTGCTTGTTCAGGGTGTATTTGAGCAGGTTGTATTTTTTAGTTTTCATCCAGTTGTAGAGGAAACTCTGCTGGAATTTCTGTAAAATTCATAGGTTATTTATGGGCTTTAGTTTGTGTTACCATTGACGGAGGTTATTTATTGAAAAAATAATCTGGTCCGTCACACAGTAACTTCCGGGAGCTCAGCAACCTCAGGGGGCTCTAAGACCGCGATCTCAACCCCATTGCTGCTAAGAATCTTGACAGTATCCTCGGCAGGAGCGTCGACGGTTGGCTCTGCTCCACAAGGCTCCCCAACCTCAGCAGCTTCCAGGGTGGGAACGGTTATGATCATAGCCGCTTCCTCACCCTGATTGCCTTCAGCATCCTCCGTGGTCTCCAAAATGCCAAGTTCCTCGGATGGACCAGTAGGAAAGTCCGAGACCTCACCCAGGATATCAGCAGCAGAAGAAGGTCCGGGGATGTCAGGCTCCGTAGTGGGCTCGACGACCAAACCCATGGACCTCCTGACGAGAGGCGCAATCACGCCGTCATCATCATCGGACGAGGAGTACTCGACGATTGACACTGGATCCTTCAAAACCTTAGTTCGATGATTCTTTTGTGGCCTCTCAGACGGCTCTTCAATTGTAAGGGAACTCCCTTTTTTCCTCAATCTCTTCTTCTTCTTCTTCGTTGCAGCTGTAGTAGCGCTGGAGTCTTCAGCTGTGGTCACCCACTTGGCCTTCACCAAGCTCTCGAGCATCAACTCGGTGTTTTGCTTTCCAACATTAAAGCTGCCAAGGTTGGCTATCACCAAGTCCGTGACCACCTTGGCAAGCTCCCTCTCCTCCTTAGTGGCGTCCGAGCAATATCTACTCACCACGTTTTCCCATGTAAGGGAGAGCTCCCAGTTTTCTCGGATGCCCAAGAAGAAGAATTCGTCCTTCCACCTTTTGGTGGAGTCAAGGTTTCCTCCACTCATAACGGCAAACTCCAGACGCGGAGTCATGGTGATCTGATCCAGATTATGAGTGAAGCGAAACATCACCTTAACCATGGATACCTTAAGAACTTTATTATGGCAGCACGCAAACACACAAAGGGAAACTAAATACCTGATGGCGTTCGGTTGAAGCCTAGCGAACGGGACGCCCAACTCCATCATAAGATGGTACAGCTCCAGAGGGACTGGGAAGCAAAGTTCACCCTTAAGATGGACTTCATAAACAGCGATGAAGCCATCGGGAGGGCTGCACGCTGTCTCAGCAGTTCCAGGAACCACCATCGCCACTGAGTCTGGAACATTATACTTCGCACGAATCTGCTTAAGTTCTTTAAGGGAAAGAGAGGAAGCAATTTCCTTAACCCCAGGAGCCATGGGAACGGAGGAGGAGTCTCTACAAGAACGAGAGAAGAGGAACGATTTGAAAGCAAGAGAAATGGTAAGGAGGCGCAAAAATTGAAGGAGAAAAAGCAACTTAAAGGAATTTGAAAATGCAAAACAGCGCCCTCGTCATAACCCTTGCCATGCGTCAGTGGCCATACGTGGGGAAAGGTCATGGGCTTTGGCTTCCAGAGATGACGTCACCTCAAATAATGATGCATTTAATGCCTCGCAGAAACCCAAACGGCGGCTCCAGATGGGTCTCGGACTGATAAGAAAGCCTCGGAGGGATGAGAGACAACTCCTGCCAGCCAGGCGCGGCACCCGCGGACTGCCACTATAGAAGAACACTTTTCAGACATGTCAAACGGTTTAAGTTCTTAAACCCTTTGACATGGGGGGCTAATGATGGGTCCCGACACCCAATGCCCAGAAAGGAAGGCCCAAAGAGTCAAGTCTACGGACCAAGAGACTTACGAGGATAATTTGGCCCAAGAGGTCCAAAGACAGTCATTCGTATCCTAGGAGGCGCAAGAAGCCTAACTTTGCCTGAGAGGTTAAGTTGGCCTTAGAAGCCCGAGGACCTGGGCCAGCGTCCCAAGAAGCCCAAATGTCAACAATGGTTCGAGAGACGAATTTGACCCAAGAGGCCAGAGGACGCCATAAGAGACAAATGTCACCAATGAAATCCCGAGGACATAAAGCCAAGAATACAACACTGAAGTCCCAATGGCCTTTAGCAAGCGAAACGTCAGAGAACCTGACTCAATAAGCCCGAGGATTTGGCAAAGACCCAGAATGCTTTCTAGGTATGAGGACAATCACTTCATCTCTGAATCATCAGATCAGGAGAAAAGCGGGCCCGAGATGACCGAGTATGCCAGCTGTGACGTCTCACTATTACCAAGGAGCACGTATTCTCTGCAACACGCTACCTCCACAGGAAATCATAGCGCTCAGAGCACGCGCAATAATTACGGGACTAATGGCACCTGACACGCCGAATCAGCAGAGTTGGTGGCAGGCCTCTTAGCACATGCCAAATCAGCAAAGTTGGTGGCAGGCCTCCCAACACACGCCAACGCCACATGTCCCCATTTCAACGGCATCTTCCCCCTCTATAAATATCTCATTCAAACGACAGAAAAAAGGATTCCAAGAGATGGCATTTACATGCACACTGTGAACAGCAACTAAGTGAAATAAAGAAAGAAAAAGAAAAAAAGCCACAGAGAGAGAAAGTCAGAAAATAAAAGAGGGAATGAGATCTCTTGCCTTGTAATTCTGTGTGGCAACAAAAAGTGCCACTGTGACCAGTTGTATCCCATTCTAAAGGTAGTAGATCGTTTCGGACCCAGTGTCCATCACCGTAGTTTTTCCTCCTTTCATTCAAGAAGGGGTTTTCCATCTAAAATCCTCGTGCATTGTGTCCTTCTCCCATTTTCCCTTCCCGAAATGTTATTCTCGTTGAATTTAGCAATCAATATTGAGTTGCACGATTCCGTCCATCCGAGGGCTTCAAAATAGTACAAAGAGCAAACTTGGACTCTCGTTGTACGGCGGCCGGAACTCGAGGACGCAACAATAATAAAATGAAACTTTATAATGATAATACAAAAGTAATGAATTCACTTTGGGGCATATTGAATCGAAAATGAGTTTAATAGAGTTTAAATCTTTGAAACAATTCATAAAATATGTAAAGCTCTAAAAATTGTACATGAATAAACTAGTTAAGTCAAAGCGACTCAAATAAGTACTTTTGTGCATCATTCTGAGTTATTTTGCATGAAGTCACATAAGTCTACTAATGGAATAATAACTTATTTTTTGGGCATTGTTAATTGACTAATTGTATTTGAAAAGCTACTATAGATGTGAGATTTTGGGTCTAAAAACTTGATAATGATGAGCTGATTAATATGCTAATGATCAATACTAGGCCTATGGAATGAATAAGGTTGGGTATCGGAAGAAAAATCGAGAAAAAGTTCAGGTTTGTGCTGCTGAAGATTTCTAGAATCGCGCCCGCCCGCTGGCCGCTCGAGCTCTGCTATAGCGGGAATTCCAGAATTGCGCCCGCCTGATGCTCGCTCGAGCGGTGGCGCCTTTTTAAGTCGCGGCTGCTTCTCTTTTCCTCATATTTCCCACGAGCCAGAAACTTCTAGAGAGAGAGAGCACCGATTCTAGTGAGAGAAAGGTAGAGATCGAGGCCGTGGAGTCCGAATCGGTTTGAGAGCTAGTTATAGAGATGAAAGCATGCGTCGAGGCAAGTATTCTCATACTCACTTCTCGTTCTCTTTCGATATTTTGCTTGATTTTGTTGGGTTTTTTGTGTCGATACCCACCATGAACGTTAGAATCATGAAGCCCATGCCTTGAGGTCCAAGAATATGTAGTTATTTGTTCGAATCGTGCCCGATTCACTCGGTTTAGTTTTACTAAAACCCTAACCCACAAAATTGGGTATTTCCTGTTTCCCTTCTGCGTATCATGAAATTGACCCCTAAATATGAATCCCCAAGTCCTAAATGTGTATATATGTCGGCCGCGAGTTTGATCACGCATGTTTCGACCGGATCGCGGTGTCCGGGCCCTCTAAATTTGCCATGACACTGTTCATCCGTGTGTAAAGGGGGAAATTGCATGCTTCCATCATCGTAATATGTTAAATCGAGCTCAAAGTATGAATACCCACGTCCCAATTGTGTGTATGTATCAACCGGACGTCCGATCTCACAAATATCGAATCGTTCATGGCGTCCGGATGCTCTAAAAGCCCCCTCACACTGTTCACCCAAGATTAAAGTGTAAATTTGCATGCTTTGCCTCTATTTAATTGTGATGAAACTTATGCCAAATATGGTGTTAAAGTGTAAGCCCCAAAAATGTGTATTTGGGTACTAGAAGCGGGGAAAGAGTCCCGGAGGCTTCTAAGGCAATATGTGATCATTGGAGGTAAGAAATCCTAATATCCCTTGTGAACTTGGAATGTATTGTTAAGAATAAGGAAATTGAGTCCCACAGAAAGTTGTGAACCGAGCAAGTAAATGGAAGGGAATCCACATTGTACTTTGTGATGGAATGATCTCCCGGATGGAGATGTATGTGATGAATGATCTCTTGGATGGAGATGTATGTGATGGGAATGGGATTTCCCGAGTTGTGAATGTGTATGGTAAATGTGGATTTTCCTCTCCAAGTGTTGGAACTAATCTTGAAACTAGGACCATGATTCATAGGGGTAGTAACCTTTGGCTTACCATGTCCATCACGGTGTTAACTCGAGGAATACTTGGCCACGTATTCTAGCCGCTCGTGGGAGTGGGTGATGTTCGTAGTACACCTTAGGATACTATTGTGGAAGAATGAGGAACTGCCTGGTCCTCGGGGGATATGGGGTGTGTTGAAATGGCCGAGTACTGCAGGCCTAAAATGTAGCCATTTGGTTAAATGTTGCATAGTGGAGATGCAACCGGTGGTCGAGTGCTGTAAACCTAAAATGTAGCCGTGACTTTATAATGTGTAGCGAACACATTCCTTTCCTCGTTCTCTCGCATCATTAGTTAGTACGGCCTACTAGCCCGAGTCCGCAAAGATGATATAATGATAAAAATGAATAATGCCTAATCGATGTAACTGTGAGAATCCAGTGATTCCAGATGTTCCATGTTTCCCTCTCAAGATTCATGACTGTTGAGATTTCATGTGTTTTTCCCCTTTTAGTCATTGCTCCTATTGCTTTCTACTATGAGATGTGACTTATGATTACATTTGCTGAAATATACGCTCACTCTTGCTATTTATCTTTCCAGATGAGAATACTTAGTCGGCGCCAGATTAGTTAGAGCAAGGTGAGAGACTTAGTTGAAGAAGTTAGCTGGACGTCAAGTGCATTGAAGATTGGTCATATTGTTGTAATGGAATGTAACAGCTACTCATGGATGGATGTGGCTTATTGTTATATTATGGTTTCGTTATGCTTCCGCAGGATTTGATGATTTAGTTACACTTCTACATTTATGTTGATGTTTGAGCTTTGTTTTATTTTAGATGGCATCCCTCTAGATCTAATACGGTAGATAGGAGTACTGTATTGGAGCCATGGATGATATGACAGATATTGTGATCCTGTGTATTGTGTTATAGGCTTTGTATAGATTATTTTGGTTAGATGTGTGCTTGTTCCGAATGTATTTGAGTAGGTTGTATTTTTAGTTTTCATCTACTTGCAGAGGAAACTCTGCCGAAATTTCTGTAGAATCCATAGGTTAATTATGGGATTTAGTCTGTGTTACCATTGACGAAGGTTATTTATTGAAAAAATAATCCGGTCCGTCACAATAGATTAGTGAGCTTGTGAAGAAATCTATTAGATCTCTCAAAAGGAATGGTATGTAAAATTATTGTCACCAATGAAGTAAAGGGCTTGAACAAATCATCCATAGAAAAGCTCATTGGATCAACCATGATATGTGAGTTGCGAATCAAGGATCTAAATAAAAAATATAAAAAGTAAAATTAATCACCCTCAAATTTTTAAAGGGAGAAGAAAACAATGAATGTAATAATGATTTACCACGGTAATAAAAAAGATTTAAGAAATTTTTAAAAATGAAAAGTAAATAAAAATCTCTAAAAATAATAGAGAAGTGATGGGTACAGTTGTCAATGAGTCGGCCTAGAGGCAAGGCCCATGGATAAGTAGAAGGTCTAGAGGATTGCAGCCCATGGCTCACTCCCGAGGAGGCCCATGACCAAGCAGCAGAGTGGTCAATTGAGTCGGGTTGACTTGAGACAAACCGGCTGAAAACGAGCGACTAGGGTTGCCCCACAACACCTTACACATGGGAAGAACTCACCAAAATCGCCCTGGGATACCTCTATTGATACCCCCAAAATATTGCATCTGATCGCGTAATCTCTTTTAAAATGACAATGATGATTGAGCGAAACTCTTTCAATGGTAATTGCTATAACTGCTGCTTCGAGCATCACCATGAAGACGAAACGGATCTTCTCAACTAGCCATGGTTGCCATGATGGGCACTTGTAATCCCTATGATAGCTTGCCAAATCTGCACGGACATCCGTCAGCCAACCTTGACATCCAAGTAGGGTGATCTGGCCTAAGCACTATAAATATCCTCTCACTCTCATGGGTAGCGGACATGGGCACTGACAAGCCTACAGAAGAATGATTCGTAGCCCAAAAAGCCTCAAAGAAATCTTTCATAGCTCTCACTTCCTCTCAGTTTCTAAGCCGTTTCCTATCGAGCATACCATCATCTCCAAGCAACTCCCCGTTAAGTGCACCACCGTCTCCAAGCTGCTCCCTGTCGAGTGCACCGCTTTCTCCTGAAGTTATCTCTCAATCAGACGCACCCAAATATTTAATCTCCGAACCCGCGCATTATTCATGAACTCATTCTTGCATCATCGTATTTTTCTATCATTTGAGAAGGATTTCTGATTTGAGTACAGAAGATATATAGAAAAACGAGTTCTATCAATCCTCTAATCTCTCGTTTGTTTAATTGTGGTGTATAAGATCTAAACTCTCAGGAATGAAAATCGGACTCGCTTCAATTCAACTTATTGGAAAAGATTAAGTGGTTTCCTAACTCGTGTAGCAATCTGAATTCAAAAGACACATAAAGAAGATATCACTTATTTTGAATATAAGAAATCCAGACATGATCAATCAGTGTCCCTTATTGATTTCAGAAAAAGAAAAAAAAAAGAAAGCATTTACGATTGATTGAAAAAGTATATTGACTTTTTTAGTAAGTCAGATGGAGAGAAACTAAAGAACAAGGACTTGTTTAAATGTGCTTCACCACAAGAGTTGAAGATGGTGACAAGATAAATTAAAATAAATTATTTATAATGGACTTTTTGAATAATGAACTTTTTGATACTCATATTGACATGTAAAAATAATTTAAATTAGCTGCAACTAAATATAAAGTTTTTAAAGGAAAATATCATGCTTTAAAGAAGAATTAGAAATCATTAAAAATGAAAATAGTATATTGCATGCTAAAAAGAATAAGTTAGGAAAAGAAAACATAGAGTTTAATAGTAAACTTGAATATACCAATGCTTGTGATGATAGTCATATAAAAGTGAAAAGTTGAATGTATCATTCTTAAAAAAAATCTTCAAGATTTGAGTATTTATTTATTTTGAAATATTTGATCTTCATCTAAGGGAAAGAAATTGGTTTAGTTGATCTGAACTCTCAAATGTCAGGTGAAAATTAGATATAAGTATTGCTAAATCAATATAAATATAGTACCAAGCATCTTTTTATGTACTCTTTATTTGTTTACCTTTCTTGTTTAACGTTACATGTCTAATATTCAAACAAAACAAAATTAGCAAAATTGGTTATAACCTAATTCACTCATCTGTTAGGGACAACAATTAGTATGTGAGTGTAACACCCAAATACTTAATATAATTTATGATACCAAGAAGTAATATAATTAGTAAATTTTAAGAAAAATTCTTAGCTCAGTTTGGAAAATTAAATATAGAGTAGTCGAGGAAGGCTCCTAATAGGCATAAGAGCCATGCAAGAGCATCTTTGAGACAATATCTTCATATGATAGGAACTTATCCGTATTTATTCTACTATTTCAATGCCTAATAAGTGCATGATAAAGGTTCATGTGCATACTGAAGTTAGGCTTTGCACCTAATCTGTGCATGACTGGTTCATGTATGCTAATATTCTATTTAAATGATGTTCAACCTTTTTTAGCTTATCTCTCATAGCTTTTAGAGAAGAGAACGAAGAAGAGAGAGGAAGGAAGATTTGGTATATTAGATTTTTATAGCTTAAATTATTTACATATGTGACATTTCTCTACGTTTTTTAAGCTTATATTTTAGGTATATTAGATTTGCTTTTATTTTATGAGACTTTGAATGCTTGTGTATTAAATTAAGCATATTGCTATGAAATAAAAAAAAAAAATTTTAAGAAAATGGTTTTACATGTCTCTTTTATGCAGAAGTTTGATAAAAAGTTAACTTTAAATTTGTTAAGATTATTTTTTTAATTTTTTAAAAATTTATTTATTTGTGCAGAGTCTTTTATTTTTTTCTAAATAGGAATTATTATAAAAAATTAACTTAATATATTTAAACATATCTTAATATATTTTATAAGAAAAGGTCATTGTCTAACATTCATGAGTTTAAAAAGTATATGGCCCGAGTTATAGGAAAATATTTTTGTTGCGTCCCGGGCCCAAGGTTGCCGTACGGATTAGGGAGCCTTCGGATTCCTAAGCGTGCGGGCGCTCCGGAAGAAGGGTCCGGTCTCCGTCTCTATAAACCTGGACCTGCACAACACAAACAACAAACAAGAGGTGAAGGGTCTGGCAGGATTTCTCCCACCGAGGCCGCTCCGACGCTCAAGTCAGCAATATTCCCGCAATAAACGGAAATGCGCACGCTAAGGTGGTGCGCGGAGAAAATGCTGTAAAGGCGTAGAAATGGTTATGCGATAATGTGGGGAAATGTTATGAGCAGGTGTTGGAAGGCCTGGCTTCCGTTATGCACCGCAGCGGGTGGCTAATTTTTCCGTGATCTCGGAGGATGCTGGGATTGTGAGCGAGTCAGCTTGATGAGGCAAAGCTCTGCTCTGACTCGTCTCTCTTGTGTTCTTAGAGAAAGAGGAAAAGAAATGATCAAGGACGCTTGAAGCTATCTTCCGTGAGAATCGTTGCTTGATCCAAGAGTTCAAGGTCTCGTGATCGATCGTTCAGTTAATGAAGATCGAGAGAGTTCCCCCGTTCAAAAAAGGATCCCTTTCTCTGTGGGGTGTGAGGGTTTTTATACACCCCTCCCCATTGGATTCTTGGGCGCCAAGACGCCCGTTGCATGGGCTAATGCGCCGCTGGTCGCTGTCATGGACCGCCGGTCACGCCGGCAGCCCTGTTGCCGTGCTCGGCACGCTGCTGGGCGTCGTTGACCACGCCCGATTCTCCCTGAGCGGGGATTGGTTGGCCGTCTGCAGACGGCAGTGGGTGGCGTCGTCGCTGCGCTAGCCACGCCTCTATTGGCTAGCCTTTTCGCCCTTTTGTCCTGTTCCCGGCGACGCATTTAATGCGCCGGAGGTTACCGTTGCCTCCTTCCGTTGTGGGCTCGCGCCATTCGCCCATTGGCTGGGCTGACATTTCCTCGTGGGCCTCTGATCTTCTCCTGGGCAGCGTCCTGCTTCGTGGGCCTGGGCCTGTCTTATGGGCCAGGACATGGGACCCAACAATTTTTATTCCAATTTTTAAGATTCACCTCTAATCAGTGAGGCTATCATGAACACTTAGTTCTTACTTTTATTCTCATTTTCTAGTATTTTATTTTATGATTATCATGGTCCTTCTCAAGTTTTCATCATGTACATCCATACACACATATTATATATACTTTGTTAAATATTAGATCCATTCTCCTTTTATTTCCTAAAAATTTCACTTGGAGGGTTCAAAGTTTGGAAGAGTATTTATGAAGAATTAGCTTAAAGATGATGTTATTATAATTTGGATGTTTTAGTGTTAAATATTGTTTAGAAATAATTTTTGTTGGGCTGTGTAACTTGGTGGCTGGAGTTCCCATTTGTCATATCCCAATACTGAATCTGAATAATAATTAGTGAGAGCATTTCGTGAAAAAATTAATAAACTTAATTAACAATAAATGTAACCTACAAGTTGATATCACAATCAGCCCAAAGATAAAATAAATAATCTAATTATAGGACCCAAAATGTTTCTATCATCAGGTGGATGTAATACAGATCATATCATAACATTAACACATACATCAGAAGTTTTGTATATACCGAAATCAGAGTAATCAAACAATCATATAAGAAAATTGGAACCTAACTATATTACTCATTAGAACATAGCAATAATTAAATGGTTGCAAAACTAATTTAACTGACATAAAAGTAACTTATCCAATAACTACTGTTTTGAAATAAAATATAATCTCTGATTTTTTCCAAATCTTAATCTAATTTTTCTTAATTTAGCACCTCAACCATAATCATTATTTGCAAGTGCACGAGCTCGCTATTTTGAAGGGGGTAGTGAAAAATAAAAATAAGAGTGAGCAAAAGCTCTACAATGGATATAGTTGCATAATTAAACATATAATTTACATTAAAATATATCAGAAGAAATAATTGATTAAATTTAGAAGTAATGCCACAAATTTCTATAATAAATATGTATAGTTTTTAAGTTTTTCTTTTGGATTCTTAATCAAAATATGCCATGTAAATCATGTTCAAACATACTAATTCTTATAGATCAACAGCTAATATGGTTATATTGACTAAGGAACGGATAATTAAATCTGAATTATATTTATTTTTACATAATCAAAGACCTTATATTATTATTTAAGACCTGTAGATGGGCCATCACATATATAATCCTATAAACAAGACTGAACGCCGATTTTACCTGAAAATGATAGGTTCAAACCTCGATTACCATTACAATACACTAAGGCATATTATAATACAAAATTACTGATTTTCTTAAAATGATCCAATGCAGAAACAAATAAAAACTCTACACAATTATAAATAATCTTGTATTTTCTCATTCTAAAAAAAATATTTTTAATTTTTTAAGAAATTGTAAAATTTCTTTCATAATCCTTTCAATTAATTATCATATGGTACATAAAAATCTATAAGAATTCAACTACGCTTATTTTAGAACATACAAAAGCTGCATTATGAAATTTTTTAAACATGTGAAATTATTTATGATGGGTACGCCAATAATGGACTGGCTCAAGAAAGAGGAACGACCCAAATCTACAACGGCCTATTAGCACCTGGATGGTCAACGCTTGCCGTTGACCAGTCAAAAGGCCAATGAGCTAGAAGAGGCCCAAGAATAGGACGGACCACTTGCGCTCAGGACTGTCAATATTTTCGTTGACCGGAATTATGCAAGATGGTAAATGCTTCCATTGATCGAAAATATGACCACTTGACTGTCTGCAAACCAGGCCTCAAGTAGGTCAGGCCTGGTTTAGTCCACGCGACCGTCCTCGACCAGCAACTGTCTTCTCTCCTGATTTCATATTCTTCACAAAAGACAATCTCTACTACAATAGTCATCAGTAGATTTAACGCGCATTCCTAAAGGAATGTACCATAATTCTTTTCATGTCTGCCGGAAACCTTAACGGTTACAAAACGCAGAATGAAAGTAATAAATTCAACAACCGTTACTACCATAAAAGCTTCACATCGAAAAAAGGTAGCAATCCTAACAGAGTGTGAGAATCAAGCCATTCTATAAAAGGAAGGCAGCCTAAAGTAGCACCTATAAAATGCCATGGAGTCCTCACATCAAGGCACGTATTTATTGGCCCGCAAAAAGCTCACTGTAGAAAAGGTCACACGCTTTCGACTACAAACGCTCTCTCTCTCTCTGTCATTACATTCCCAACAAACTCAGTGCTTAAGGCTAGTGCTCCTCACGAGCCATCAAAGCCTCTCTCAATGAGAGCATTCACCTATCCCAAACACTCTCTACATTTCCTTACATTTTTTATTTTCACCTTCTTAATTCGAAGACTGCTTGCTAACTTGAGCATCAGAGTATTTACGGTGGGATAATCTCCCGCCGTCACCTGACCTCTCATTCATAGTTGTGGTGTGTAGGATCCAAACTTAGTAGATGAAGCTGGATTCAGACAACCAACTTGATCTGAATTTATTCAAAACTTGGATCCAAGACGCATCATTGGTGCTGTCTATGAGAAGCTTACAAAATGCCAACCAGTTTTTTCCACAATCTCTCTCCCAGTTTCACCTTTTATCAAACAGAATGGTGAACACAAGAGCGTAAGCTAGTGGTCCCGTTACAGACACGACCAAACCCGACCAGGACCACTCGGCTGGTAACTAGGTCAACGAGGTGGTCAGTTGTGTGCCAGCATCCATTTTCTAGAACCTAGCGGAGCACATAAGTAGCATGAACAGAATGCTCCAAATGCTCTGCGCTCGCTAAGAGAATGTTCAGCAAGGGGCTCCGCCTGTAGCATTCCCTGCTCCAAAAGAGGTGGACAGAAAAAGAAGAAATTAGCCAAGAAGACTTAGAGGTCGGCCAACACTCAGGCTCCAGAGGCCTTTCATGCGTAGAGCCATTCAAGGCTCGAAGAACGTCTGGACAGCAGGACTCCTGAAGAGAGTCCAAATGGAGGAATCCTCGATACTCTCGGGCAATTGCCTCCCCCTGGGCTCAGGAGGGAGCCTCTAGGATTGTTAGATCTGCTGGTGGCAGTAGCCGGCTGACTACTCATTACGTCAGAGAAAGGATAGAGTTGAGAACCTACCTCAACTCCAAAAGAACTGGTGATGCCATCCTCACAGATTCGTGGGTGGAGAAGATCCTGAAACACGTGCTCAAAGATAATGAATACACCCTGGATCTGGATAGATCTCCTTTCACGGCATAGATCTTGAGTTGTTCCATACTAGCCAAGTTTAAGATGCTAACTCTTAACTCTTACGATGGGAGCATTGATCTCATAGATCACGTCAATCATTTTCACACCTATCTGAGACTACAAGAGTTGGAAGACGTAGCCATGTGTCGCTTCTTTCCTCTTATGCTGAAGGGAGATGTCCGCATCTGATTCCATCATCTGCCATCAAAGTCAATTCAGAACTTTCGAGAGTTCTCTGACCTCTTCTTTCACAATATGCCTCCAACTGCGAGAAAAGAAAACAGTATTGGCACCTCCCCCACATCAAGCAGAAATAGGGAGAGAATCTGCGAAAGTTCCTGAATCACTTCGTGGCGAAGGCAAGAAGAATCCCCAAGCTCATAGAGGAGATGAACTTGGCAGTATTATCTCTGCCTTAACGCATGGGGATTTCTTTAGACACCTAGCGCATAAGAATCCCCAGATCTTTCGAGAGGCCGAATCTATCACCAGGGCTTACGCAGCAGCGGAGGATGCCAATGAGGCTAAGCGTCCCGAGCGGATTGAATAGCCTTGCTCTTTCCCAATTGTGGGAAAGAGGAAGCACAATGATAGTGACCACTTCCACCGAAAGTAGCACAGGACCGGAGCACAGAACGGAGGGATTACTGGCTGATCAACCTGACGCCTCTAACCGACACCTGCTCCAACATTCTCATATAGATCCGTGGGGAGAAATTCCTTAAGTGGCTAAAACCACTTAAGAAAGTGGAGGGAGGAAATCCTGCCAAGTACTGTGTTTTCATCGATCTCTCGGGTACTCCATGGAAGATTGAAGATGCTCCAGCGGGAGATCGAGGAGCTCATCCAGAGGGACCACCTCACCAGGTTCGTCAGGAACCTTGGGCAAAGTTCTGGCGCCTCAGGAGGACCAGAACCATCCCCACCACGGAACCGGGTCGCGGTTGGAGTAGTCAATATGAACACAACTCGGATGGTTAAGACCCCGGCGGATCACAAGGAGCAGCATGCTGGGCAGAAGAAACAAAGCACAGAAGACAACATCATTAGCTTTAGCGTTAATGACTTGAGTCATGTAATCTCCCCCCATGCAGATCCCCTTGTTGTATTTGTGTTCGTTTCGGATGGTAGTGTCGACTACCAACTGAACAAGTTTTTGTTGATAATGAAAGTTTTCGTGATTTGCTTCACCTTGATACATTTTTTAAACTTGGTTTGAAAAAGAGTCAGTTGAAACCTGTCGAGGGCCCACTCTATGGCCTTGACAACGAATCAGTGGTCGTCTAAGGAACGATCTAGTTGGAGGTCACCCTGGACACGTATCCAAGAACGACGAGTAGTACACTCACCTTTTTGGTTATCGACCTGCCTTCCGTGTACAATACGATTCTAGGCCGTCGTGCCTAATAGCATTTGGAGATGCCATTTTAATAGTGCACCTCAAGATGAAATTTTCAATAAGTTGCAGTATTGGTGAAGTGTTGAGCGACCAAGTCATTGGGAGGATATGCTACATGTCTCGATTGCTCCAAGTGGCAACATAAAGGCTACAGGAGAGCTTGACCATCGAGATGAAGTAACCCTACAACAAGCGCAATCTGGTGAGGCTACTAATCTAATCTCACTGAACTCGAAAGACCCGGAGAGGTGTGTGCAGATCGCAGACTCACTCACCGGGATACTGCACAACGAGCTGATCACGTTCTTACAACAGAACATAGAATGCCGACGTCTTTGCATGGACACTCGCTGACATGCCTGGGATTCCGACTAGAATAATGGTCCACAAGTTGGGCCTCAATCCCAACTGCAAGCCCATCAAGCAAAAGTGGAGGAACCACTCCGTGGAGAAGTTGATCACCATCCAAGAGGAGGTGAAGAAGCTATTGGATGCAGGGTTCATTAGAGAAGTCCAATACCGAGATTGGCTCTCTAATGTCATCTTGATAAGGAAAAGTAATGGAAAATGGCGAATGTACATCGACTTCATTGACGTTAACAAATTTTGCTAAAAGACAGGTTCCCTTTACCTAAGATTGACATGTTGGTGGACTAAACATTTAGACAAAAGCTGCTGAGCTTCATGGACGCGTACTCCGGCTATAACCAGATCCGAATGAGCCTAGAGGGTGAGGAGCACACTTTGTTCATGACAGACCAAGGCACTTACTGCTATAAGGTAATGCTATTGGTCTAAAGAATGCGGGTACCACTTACCAATGGCTCATGAACATGATGTTTAAAAAGCATATCCACTGCAATATGGAGGTATACGTTGACTACTTGCTCATCAAGAGCAAGACCATCAACAACCATATTCGCAATCTGGTTGAATCTTTATAGGTGCTCTACGTGCATCAGATAAAGCTAAATCCTTCTAAGTGCGTCTTCAGAATATTCTCGGGGAAGTTCTTGTGTTTCATCGTCTTTCAATGAGGAATCAAGGCAAACTCGGAGAAGATCCAAGCCCTCATGGACATGACTCTATCGCGTAGTGTCAAAGATGTCTAAAGGCTAACTGGACGACTGACAGCCTTGTCCCATTTTTTAGCCAAGTCAGGGGACAAGTACTAGCCTTTCTTCAAGATTTTAGGAGGAATAAAAGCAAACAGATTCCGTGAGGACTGCAGAATGCCAGGCAACCTTTGACGAATTGAAGCAGTACCTGGCCAGTCCGCCATTGCTGACATCACCTAAGGACAGAGAGGAGTTATACCTCTACTCGGCAGTGTCGGAGATGGCTCTCAGCTCTGTCCTCATATGCCAAGACTCCGACTCTCAGCGGTTGGTCTACTATGTGAGCATGATGTTGATCGATGCAGAGACGTGCTACTCACGTGTAGAGAAGTTAGCTTTAGCGCTTGTCTTCTCTGCCCAAAAACTGAGGCCTTATTTCTAGGATCATCACGTGGTAGTCCCAACCGACCAACCTTTGAAGAGTATTCTGTAGAAACCTGATGTTTCTAGACGGTTAGTAAAGTGGGCTATCGAATTAGAAAAATTTGACATTGAATTTTGGCTCAGGCCAGCCATTAAGGGGCAGGCTCTGGCCGACTTTATCGTCGAGACCACGACACAAATTTCTGATGAATAGCCCATTGAGGATGTAGGACTACACAGGGAAGAGCCGGAATGGTTCTCAACGTAGATGGATCGTTTACGGACTCAGGCAGCGATGTCAGAGTGGTCCTGAGGACTCTTGATGGGTTTGAGGTGAAGTACTCCCTTAGACTCGACTTTTCGGCCGCCAATAATGTTGCTAAATATGAAGCCCTATTAGCTGGGCTAAGACAAGCAAAAAATTGCTCTACCAGACGACTGACCGTCTACAGTGACTATGAACTGGTTGTTAATCAAGTAAGCGGGAGTTTCGAGGCATGCAATGCTTACTTAGCCAAATACTTGGTTAAGGGGAAGGATACTATCTGGAGATGTGATAAGCTAGACCTGATACACGTCCCCAGAACTGAAAACTGGAAGGTCGACCAACTCGTCAGGGCAGTGGCAGCCAAAAATTCAGAACAGTACTCGAGGAACACGTGGGAAGTTCTGAACACTCCCAGAATAGAGGAATAGGAAGCAATGTAAATCTCCGACACGGAAGCTAGATGACGCCTTACCAGAGGTACTTAGCAGACAGAACACTGTCAGACAACGCGAACGAAGCCAAGCTGGTCAAGAAGATGGTCGGCTGGTATACCATGGTCGACAGACAGTTATATCACCATGGCTACTCGATTCCATACCTCAGGTGTTTAACTCCTGAGGATGCGGACTATGCCTTGAGCGAAGTCCACCTTGGGATCTGCGAATCGCATATTGGAAGCAAAAACCTTGCATCCAAAATCATGCGCTAGGGATATTATTGGCCAATGATGAAGAATGACGCTCTCAACTTCGTATAGAAGTATGAAAATTGCCTGTTCCATGGTAGTCTTCACCATCAACCGCCTGCTGAATTAAGGACTCTTCAAGCTCCTTGGCCTTTTGTGCAATGGGGGCTCAATATTTTTGACTCGTTTTCCATTGCTATTGGGCAAATGAAGTTCATCATTGCTGGCATTGACTACTTCACCAAGTGGGTCGAAGCTGCCTCACTCATAAAGATCACTGAGTACAACACTTTAGAATTCGTTTGTCAGAGTATAATCAGTAGATTTAGTATTTTTGATGTCATAGTGACTGACAACGAAACCCAATTCTCTAGAAAATGCTTTACCAAATATTGCACCAGTTTAGATATCAAACTAGTCCACATTTTGATGGCATGCCCACAAGTTAATGGACAGGTGGAGGTCATAAACCGCACGCTACTCCACAGTCTGAAGATCAAGTTGGAGGACGCAGGAGGCTCCTGGGTTGACGAACTGCCCTCCGTCCTATGGTCTTATAGGACAACTCCAAAGGAACCGACTCGCAAGACGCCTTTCAATCTCTATTACAGGATTAAAGCAATAATTTCAGTTGAGATTGGGGCTTCCAAATCTTAGGGTCGAGTTCTTCGCCCCGCAAGGTAACTCCCAGAAAATTCGAGATCACCTAGACTTGTTAGAGGAAGCCCACGACGCTGCCAAACTGCGGACAACTGCCTACCAACAATGAGTCGTATGCTATTACAACAAGAAGGTAAAAGTGCGACACTTCAAAGTTGGGGACTTGGTCTTGCGAAGCATCGAGGCGATGGATAAGACTACCAATCGGAATAAACTTTTCCTAAATTGGGAAGGCCCTTTTCTAGTCTCTACTGTTTTGCAGAATGGAGCATACAAACTCCGGACCCAGAACGGTAAGTTGGTTCTACGGACGTGGAACGCGGTTCTCTTCAAGCACTACTTCCAGTAAGGGCACAGGTAGGTCATTAATATATATACTTGTACACGTTATTTATCATTAATAAAAGAAGATATATTTTCTTTCGTATTTGCACTACATTCTTTTTCTTTTTCATATGCAAGTGTGTCTGCTTGCATGGTTATACGACCTAGACTGCCCCTAAGTTGGGTGGGTTTTCATCTACTGGTAACTAAATCCTTGTCTTTTAGGCGGCCCACGAGCGGTCTAATTAAACCCTGTTCATCCAGGCAGCCCACGTGTGGTCGTAATTAAATCCAAGTCATTCAGGCGGCCCATAAGCGATTGTAACTAAACCTTGGTAATCCAGGCGGCCTATTAACGGTTGAATGAAACCTTGGTTATCCAAGTGGCTCTTTCACAGTCAAACTCTTTGGGGCCTTAAACAACACACATGACAACCTCCTATTCAAGGAGATAGCGTGACAGTCAACGATGGTTAATAGGAGCATAACCGCTTCATTCAAAAGCCGGCCGCCTAAGTTCATATTTGGGTAGCACCGCCAAGCCTCTACGTACTAGTGAAGAACAGGCTTGAGTTGACAACAGGGCCCACCCTGATGTCCTCTACTGGATTTAAGTCCATTAGAGAGCGTTGTTAAGATCTCAAGAAAGGCAGACGACCAACTTGTGCACAACGCACTATGTTGGCCGGATAGTGCGATAATAATAATTGAGAAACGGCTACTAAGGCAAAAACACTATTAGTAAAATGATTATTTTATTGATTGTGTGCCTTCATAATTACAACAATCTCAAAAATAGGAGTACAAAATTTACAAGGGTGCGGAGCACCCAAGAGGAGGCGGTGATGGTCCTTGCCACTCCGGGGTTGTCCGATGAGGCTTTCATGATGCTAGGTAGAACGGTTTGCTTAGTCAAGAAATTTAACTGGAAAATCAGGGTCAATCAGCCGTACAATACGACGACTAAGGTTAACACCTTCCCACACCCTTACCTAGAGCATCCCAGAGACCTTATGGGAATGTATACGAGTTGCCAACTCATTTTCTAACGATGTCAACTGTCTCGAGAGTTGTTCAATGCGCTTCGCCGCCTGATCAGCTTCCTCTCTTAGCCTGGCATTCTCTTCCTTCATCCCCACATTCTCCTCCTCCAGGTTCGACACCACAGTCTGAAGGGCGACTGTGTCATCCAAGTGCTCCGCCTTAAGAATCTCCATCTCCTCCTCGAGCAAGGATATCTCTCTATCACGATCAGAGATCACCAGGTCCCTCTGGTGAAGCCCATTATTAACTACACCAATTACTTTCTCCTCCTACAAAGACCAAACATGTTAAGTAACAACAACGGAGAGGAAAAGGAGAATGAGAGTTGCGAAGATTTACCTTCCAAACTCGATGCTCCAGCCTCACTGGCCTGCTGCGAGACTTAAGCTCTTGTGGCGGAGGGCTGGAAACAGTAGTCTCCTAAATAGGCACAGTAGTGGCCTCCACTGTAGACTCCCCCGACAACTCTGACGTAAGGTCCACCACCTCAATAGGCTCTTCGGAGGCTGGCTCCTCTAGCACAATATGTGACTCCAAAATTGGCTCCTATAACTCAGTCTACAGCTCCACAACTAGCGGCTCAACAGCTAGCTCCAGCGGCTCAACTGGGTGGTTGAACAACTGCTCCAACGGCTTAGCAAAGGGCTCTCGCGGCTCACTAGCTTGCTCCAGCATCTCAACCGACGGCTCAAAAGCTAGCTCCTTCGGCTCATGTTGCGGCTTCGGCACCGGCTCCGCCAATGCAAGTTGCACCAAAACAACAACGCTGCTTGCTCTGGCACATAACATGGCGTCATACTCCTCTAGAACTAGCTCAGCTTCGACTCTTGAGCAGCCATCCACTCCTACAAGGTGCCCAACGACCACGTAATCTGGCCTAGAGGATGACAAAGAAGGCTCCACCGTTGCAGCCCTCTTTTATCTTGGATTGGTCGAGGCAGGGTCAGGGGAAGGTGCACCGGTGTCACTAGTGATCATAGCTCCGGCCTTCCTCTTTCTTTGCGAGGCCTCTGGTGGTGGAGTCCTGAACTTCTGGACTGGAGAGGGAGGTTCCCAACGTGCACTTTTGGCTTCCTCTCAAGAAACTAAGTGGTCTCTTCTAAACTCGTTAGGGTTCTCCCCCATCAGCTCCAACAGCTTTGCCATAGCGGCGATCTCTGCCTTCTTCGGCATCCTTGTGAATGGCTTCAGAACCTTGCTCCAATCCCAAGACAAGGGCCACATCTCAGCGACGCGGACGAAAAAGAAGAAGTTCTTCCAATTCTTCAGTGAGTCGTAGATGGCCTCATTGATAGGAAGGTCTCTAGGCGACAAAGAAATCTGGTCCCTACTTTGTGTAAAGCAAAACATAACCCTGATGGCATCAACTGTCATTATCCAGGAGTGATGGCGCATGAAGATGTACAAAGAGCAAAGATATCGCACAACATTAATATGAAGCCGTACGATAGGTACCTGAAGAGTAGTGAGGATGTCGAGCAGTTCCTGAGGAACTGGGAGACGAAACCCACTCCTCAGATGAGCCTTGTATATAGAGATGCAGCCCTCAGGAGGAAAACAAGCCCTGTCCAACTCACTAGGCATCACAGGAACGATCTCCTATAGAATGTTAAACTCTACATATAACTCTCTAATCTCACCAGATGTGAGCACAGAGGTGATTTCCATTATAGAAGGAGCCATGGGAATGGAAGCGAGAAGGAAGATGGCACAACACTTCGCATTTTTCAGGAAGAAAAGTTGAAGGAAGGTGTGAGAAGTTTGAAAAGTAACGGATGGACTACTTAAAGGAGTGTGAATGCCAGAGAAGGTGAACCATCTCGTAAACATGCGCCTATCATTGTTGACACGTGTTGCTTCCTAAGTGGGTGCAGTCAAATCAGATCCTCTGGCATATTAATTGCCAGGGTTGCAAATTCACTGCATGCAGACACGTGGCCAACTTTTCAACTGACAGGCCGGTGGCATAATGGCGCGTCATTTCAGCTCCCACTTCCTTCAGCTATTCTCCGGATTTTTGCCTGGACGGTCAATAAATCCAGTCAACACTTCCTTCAGCTATTCTCCAGATCTTGGTCTAGATGGTCAACAAATTCAGCCAATACTTCTTTCAGCTATTCTTTGGATTTTGTCCTAGACGGTCAACGAATCCGATTAACGCTTTCTTCAGCTGTTCTCCGGATTTTGGCCTAGACGGTTAATAAATTCAATCAATACTTTGATCAACTGTTCTCCGAATTTTAGCCTAGACGGTCAACAAATCTGATAAACACTTTCTTCAGTTGTTTTCCAGATTTTAGCCTGGACGGTCAACAAATTCGATCAACGCTTCCTTCATCCAGTTCTCCGGATTTTGGCTTAGACGGTCAACGAATCCAGTCAACGCATCCCCTAGCTAGCTCTCCGGATCTTCGCCTTACGGTCAGCAGTTGTACGCAACACGATCAACAGAGTGAGAATCATCTCCAGGACACCTCAGGCAGGTAACAAAACCACTCGCATCCCATCTTGAACATGTTGGAGGTCGGAGTCCCAAACCACTAGTATGGGGGCTAGTGATGGGTACGCTAGTAGTAGGCTGGTCCAAGAAGGAGGAATGACCTAGATCTATAACGACCCATTAGCGCCTAGACGGTCAATGTTTGCCATTGACCGGCCGAAAGACCAATGAGCTAGAAGAAGCCCAAGAGCAGGACGACCCACTTGGGCCCAGGACGTTTAATACTTTTGCTGACTGGAGCCATACAAGACGGTTAATGCTTCCATTGACCAGAAGCATGACTAGTCCACCGTCTGCAGACCATGCTTCAAGTGGGCCAAGCCCAGTTTGGTCTATACGATCGTCCTCGACCAACAACGATCTTCTCCCCTAATTTTGCGCTCTTTCCAGAATGCAATCTCCACTACAACGGTCATCAGCAAATTCAATGCGTACCCTAAAAGAAGATGCTGGAATCCTTTTCCTATTTGTTGGAAACCCTAACGGTTGTAGAGCACAGAAGGAAAGCAAGCAATCATTACTACCATTAAAGATTCACACCAAAAAGGCAGCTATCCAAATAAAGTGTGAAAATTAAGCCCTTCTACACAATGAATGTAGCCCAAAGCAGCGCCTATAAAAGCCATGAAATCCTCACTCCAAGGCACGCATTTGTTGAGCCACAAAAAGCTCATTGTAGAAAAGCTCACACGCTTCAAATTGCAAACACTCTCTCTCTTTGCCACTACGTTCCCAACGAACGCAATACTTGGAGCCAACGCTCCTCACTAACCAACAAAGTCTCTCTCAACGAGAGCACTCACGTATCTCAAATACTCTTTGTATTTTCTTACATTCTTTACTTTCACCTTCTTAATTCAAAGGCTATTTGCTAATTTGAGTATCGGAGTGTTTACGGTGGGACAACCTCCCGCTGTCACTTGACTTCTCGTTCGTAGTTGTGGTGTGCAAGACCTAGACTCAATGGATAGTGTCGGATTCAGACAACTAACTTGAGCTGAATTTGATCAAAACTTGGATTTAGAATGCATCAATTTATAACAAGAATTGTGGAGAAAATAAAAAAAAAAATTATGATTCCCTCATTTTCTTTCAATTGTCAAACAAGTAGGTTTAAATTAATGAATTTTTAAAATATATAAAACACATACTTAGTAATGTTAATTATGCAAGAATATTATATATAAAAATTACACATATTAGAGTATTAAATTACATTTTCAACACATGTATAAATATATTTGTAGAGCAATAATTTGACAAATCAATATATATAAACGAAGAACATGATTTTTATAAAAAATGGTAAAGAGTGAGAATAAGAACTCATACATGTGAAGTTTAAATATTCTAGTTGCGAAAATATAATATGTATGAAAATTTAAAATAATAAATATTTAATAAAATATAAAAAGATCAATAACAAATAAAAACTTTCGATACACTTAACTTTAATTTTATCAAATGTTTGCTTTAATTTACTTTAATTGACCTTCTTTAACTTTCTATCTTTATCTCTTTCATTTTTTCTCTTTTCCTTCTCTCTCCTCTCTTAAAATTTGATAAAAATGATTAAAAATTAATCAGATATGACTTATATAGCAGATTAGTACACGTGCATTTGTAAGGCACTCATTGGGTGTCGTGACCAAATATTGTGGTGCACAAACGTCATCTCAAACACGCATCTGGCGCTGACGTTTTGCTATAGTGTGCTTGAGTGTCTCTTGGGTGTGTATCGAGTGTGAACATATTGTAAAACGTACTTAAACTCTTATTAGATGTCTGTCAGGCACGCTTTCTCTGGCCAGAACACGCATATGCGTGCATTGGGTGCCGGTTAAGTATGCATCAATTTGATATGATTAGATCTAAAATTGACTTTAACCCAATTTTCTTCTTTTGACGTCAACTTTACTTATCTCAATTTAATGAATCATAATTAAAATTTAAATTTTAAAACTCATTCTTTACAAAATTATTATGAATTATTATATTTGCTTGGTTTGGATGTCAGTTCATTGATATTTCTTTCTATTATATGAAATTGAACTATAGAGTAGGTTGTATATCGGTTGGGCCAAGTATCTGAGTGATTTTTCTTAGGACTTTGTATTCATGTTTTGATTTTTTATCTAATCTTAGATGCAGGTCGCGTTCCATTTTTGTATAAATTTTTTATAACATTATTGTCATATATATTTTGTGCCAAAACATGACACAAAATTTCGTTCTTAGAAACAAAGTTTAACAACCATAAGTATTAGGATCGTTTTATTTTATATTTTGGTTTAAACTCTTTTTATTTAGCTTATTGAGTTAACTTTTTTTCAATTCACATTTATTTCACTATCTTTTAATAGAATTGATTATACATATTATAAAATAGAATGAGAGTTTATTTACAATCAATAGATTTATTTTCTTAAAAATTGACCTAAACTAAATATGTCAAACTAATTAAAAAATGCTCCACCACCAATGATTAAAGTTCTAAAACAATAAAAAATTTGACTGATAATAAAATAAAACCTCATAGCACTAATGCAAAAGCAATGGATTCACTTTATTTATCGAAATGAGTATTTGAATTGTCACATGAAATATGAAAAAGCTCTAAAAATCACATTTAAAAGAATTAATTAGGTTAAAGAGACTAAAATGAATATTTTTGTGTATGATTTTGAATTATTTTATATGAATTCACATGAATCCATCACCAAAATGAAAACTCATTTACTGATATTGTTAGTATAATAACTACATTTGAAAAGTTACTATATAATAGTGAGTTAAGTGAAGAAAATTTTAAAATCTCTACCATGAAAATGTAATACAGAAGTGATGGCCATCGATGAAGTATAGGAATTAAATAGGTTATTTATTGAAAAACTCATTGGATTACTCATAATAGATGAGTTGCAAGTCAATAAGATCCGAACATAAAGCAAGAAGAGTTAATCACTCTCAAATTTTTAAAGAAAGAAGAAAACAATGAAATTGATAATAATTTAGCCAGGTAATCAAAAGAATTAAGAGATTTTCAAATTTGAAAAATCAAATCAAAAGCTTTGAAAATGACCTAAAATTATATATTTTTATTATTCAAAATGGTGATTATTCATATAATTGCACATTAAAAAAAAAAATGAGCGCTTAAAAAATACAAGAAAATTTAACTTCCCAAACGAACCGATACTAACATACGAGGACAAACAAATTTAGATACCAGAATCAATTGCTTACTATTTTATAGATTTGCTTGGGATCCATATATTAAAAAATAAAGAAAATGTTTTAGTAAAAGCAAATACTCAAAATATTGAACCCATAATATCTCAAAATTTATATTTATGAAAAATAAGGATGGTGAATAAAATTTATTTGGAGATATTTCAAAAGGCAAAATTACAAGTATAGGTAATATTGGTAATATTTTCTGATTATTGAAAAAAGAAGTGTTGATGTTGATTGGTTAAAACATAACTTGATTAATATAAGTCAACTTTGTGATATAGATTTTAAATCATATTTCAAGAGAATATATATCATTGATAAAACATGGGACTCCACTGTGTTTTAAAAAAAAAAATATTTGTGTTGGAAGATTGTCTATGCAAAAAATACTTTTTACTATTATAATTTTAATAGATTAAATATATTCTAATTTAAATCATAAAATTCTATCAAAAAAATTATTTCTTTGTATAAATGCAAAATATCATTATGAACCTATAGTGATCCTAAAATCTAGAAAATATATAATTTTTTATTGAAACTAGGCACTATAAGATCTTTTTGAATATATTATATAAGAAATTTAAATTTATATTTGAAAATAATAATTTTTTTGAAAATAGACAATATACAAATATATCTGCTATAAATACGAATTAGGAGTACTCTAGTACTTTATATATGTTTAAAAGTGTAAAATTTTATTTGATTTGATTCAAATTTTAAATAAAATTAGATTTGATAGAATTTTTTTAAAAATATAATTTATATTTTTTTGACTTGCTAACTTTTTGAAATAATTTTCTAAACATAGCAAGGAGATTATATCAAAACAATAAATACAGTATGTGATGGGGACGCTAGTAACGGGCTGGTCTACGAAAGAGAAAACGGCCCAAATCCACAACTGCCCAATTCTACTCGAACGATCAATGCTTCTGTTGACCAGGTGAAGAGTAAGTAGACCGGCAGAAACCCAAGAGCAGGATGGCCCATTAAAACCTAGAACGATCAACGCTTTCGTTGACTGAAGAGGTGGCTAGTAAACTGGTTGGGGCCTAGAATGCGCGCGGCCCAAACATTAATTGGCCCATGTGTCCATCTCAGAGTCACGACGGTCATCTGCCCTAATTTTTTGCCTCTCCAAGAAGACAAGCTCTATTGTAACGGTCATCTTTAGAACCAGTGCACATCCTAGGAGGAAAACGCCAGAATTTGTGCGCTGTCTATTGGAAACCCTAATAGTCACAAAATACAGAAGGAATGAGATTATTCTCTTGCACCGTTATAACCAGAAAAGCACTCATGCCTACGCCATGGAAAGAAACAATCTTTAGCAGAGTACGGGCATCCAACCCTTCTGCGTAAGGAAGGCAGCCAGGGCCATGGCTATAAAAGACCATGAAAGCTCCCTTCAAAAGCACGCTCTCAAGCACGCACTAAAGTGCCTGCAAAAACTTTCAAACACTCTCAAGCTCTCAGAAGTACTTAATTCCTCTCGAGCCCTCTAGCTCTCATGCTCTCTCTCAGCTCCTAGCGAACTTCTACTCCGCACGAGCAACTACCTAAGTCACTCCTCCCACAAGTGTAAACTCGCTTACATAAAACACTCATCAACATTCATACTACTTCTACTGCATCCACCTTCTCATTTCGGAAAGCCAATTACTGACTTAAGTATCGGAGTATTTTTGGTAGAACCAAATCCCGCCGTCACTTCACCTTTTGTTTGAAATTGTGGTGTGTAGAACCCGAAGCTAAGTGAACGAAGACTGAAATCCGATGGATAGCTCGACCCAAATCTGTTCAAACTTGGATATATGACACATCATTGGCGCCGTCTATGGGAAACTAACAAAAAGCTTACCACTTTTATCTCTACAAACGCTTTCCTCCACAAAGCCAATACCATTAGACAAAACGGTGAATACCAGAGCCCAACTTGCATTCCCGTGAGAGATGCTGCTTCACCCGACCAGGACCACTCTACTGGTAATCTAGTCGGAGGGGCACTCGTGCCATTCCTCCAAAACTTGGCAGAGTAGATGAGCAATATGAATAAAATGCTCCTAATACTCTGCACCCGCCAGAGCAAGAAGCAGGGGGCTCTGCCCTTCACAGCCCCTGCACAGGCCTCCAGGAGAGGAGGCCAGAGGAAGAAGAAGTCGGCCAAGAAAGCTACGAGGTTGACCAACTCTCACACTCTGGAGACCTCCCATGCTCAAAGTCGTTCTAGGCTTGAGGGACGCTTGGGTCACAGGACTCCGGATGAGAGTCTAGAACGAAGGAACCTTCGATATACTTAGGACGAGCCAAGGCTTCAGGCTCAGGAGGGAGCCTATCGGAAAGAGCGATCCATCAGCGGCAGTAGCCGGCCGACTACACGCCACACTGTCGAAAGAACGGAGTTAAGGATTTATCTTAACTCTAAAAGATTTAGAACGCCTCTCGAGTGGAGGCAAAGACTAAGGAGATCCGAAACTACGTGCTCAAGGATGACAACGAACATGCTACAGATTTGGAAAGATCTCCTTTCGCTACTGAGATTTTGAATGGCCCATTACCTGCTAAATTCAAGATGCCAACACTGGATTCTTACAATGGGAGCACTAATCCCATGGACCTCCTGGATTATTTCTATACCCATCTGAGTCTCTAGAGCTTGGAAGATTCGATAATATGCTGATGCTTCCCGCTCACCTTAAAGGGAGATGCTCGGATTTTGTTTCACTGGCTCCCATCAAATTCGATCCAAAACTTCCAAGAGCTCACTCACCTCTTCGTGTCCCAATACGCTTCTAGCCGCTGGTAAAAAAGTATCCAGGGCATCTCTCCCACATCAAGCAGAGACAGGGAGAGAATCCAAGGAAATTTCTGGAGCGCTTCACTACAGAGGCCAGGAGGATTCCTAGGCTCACAGAGGAGATGAAGTTTGGTAATTTCATCTTAGCCTTGACGCATGGGGACTTCTTCAAGTCCTGGCCCACAAGAACCTGCAAACCTTTCAGAAAGCGGAGTCTATCACCATGGCCTACATAACTGCCAAGGATACTAACAAGGCAAAGCATCCTGAGAGGACCAATCAGCCTCGCTCATTCCTAGCTGATGGAAAGAGGAAGACTAGTGGCGGTGATAATCCTCGCTGGAAGTAGCACAGGACAGGAGCAGCGGACCGTAAGGAGTACAGGCAGATCAACCTGACTCCCTTCAATGACACATGGTCTAAAGTCCTCATGCAGATCCATTGTGAAAAGTTCCTCAGGTGGCCGAAACTATTGAAGAACGCGGAGGGAGGAAATCCAGCTAAATACTGCGATTTCCATTAATCTCCAAGATACACCATGGAGGATTGCAAGGCACTCCAACAAAAGATTAAGGAGCTCATCCGGAGGGACCATCTCACCAGGTTCATTAGAAACCTTAGGCAGAGTTCTGGCACCTCAGACGGGGAAGGACCAGATCAATCCCAATCACAGAATGGGTCACGGGCTGGCATAGTTAACATGATCATGACTAGCATAGTCAACATGATCATGACCCGGCCAACCAAGACCCAAGTGGATCACAAGGAATGGCAAGCCAGGCGGAAGAAGTAGAAGACAGAAGAAAATGTTATTAGCTTTAGTGATAGTGACAAAAATCATGTAACTTCCCCACACGTCGATCCCCTTATTTTATGTGCACTCGTTTTGGATGGTATCGTGGATTACCAACTAAAATGGGTTTTCATTAATAATGGAAGTTTCAAGGATTTGCTCTATCTCAATACTTTCTTTAAACTTAGATTAAAAAAGAACCAACTAAAACCTACCAAAGGGCAACTATATGGCCTAGACAATAAGCCCGTGGCCGTCCAAGGAACAATATAGCTGGAGGTCACCCTAGGCATGTACCTGAGAACGGCGGGTTATATACTCACCTTCTTGGTCGTCGACCTGCCCTCCGTATACAACGCTATCCTAGGTAGGTCGTGCCTAGCAACGTTTGAAGTCGTTACTTCAATACCTCATTTAAAAATGAAGTTTCCAACAACATGCGGTATCAGCGAAGTGTTGGATGACCAAGTGACTGAATGGACATGTTACATGTCCCAAATTATGCCAAGTCGCAGTGGGCGGCCTATAGGAGAGTTGGACCACCGAGACAAGACAACCTTATAGTAGGCATAAACTGGTGAAGCAACCGACCTAGTACCACTAAATTCAGAGGACCCAGAGAGGCGTGCACAGATTGGGGACTCACTTATTGAACCGCTACGCGACGAGTTGATAGTGTTCTTTGGACAAAACACTAATTTCTTCACATAGACACCTACTAACAAGCCTGGGATCCCTGTTGAAATAATGGTCTATAAGTTGGGTCTCGATCCTAGCCGTAAGCCCATCAGGAAAAAGTGGAGGAACCATTCAGTAGAGAAACTCGTCGCCATCCAAAAAGAATTAAAGAAGCTTTTGGATGCCGTCTTCATCAAAGAAATCCAGTACCCGGATTGGTTCTCCAACGTCGTCTCATTAAAGAAAAGTAATGAAAAATGATGGATGTACATCGACTTCACCGACGTCAATAAAGCCTGCCCAAAGGACAGCTTCCCTTTACCCAAGATCGACTTGTTGGTGGACTTAACTTCTAGACATGAGCTACTGAGCTTCATGGATACATACTCGAGTTACAACCAGATCTGGATGAGCACCGAGAATGAGGAGCATACCTCATTTGTGATAGATCAATGCACCTATTGTTATAGAGTTATACCTTTCAGCCTAAAGAACACAGGCACCACCTATCAAAGTCTCATGAACAAGATATTCGAGAAGCAAATTGGCCATAATACGGAGGTGTATGTCGACAACATGCTCATAAAGAGCAAGACCACCAGCGACCATATTCATGATTTGGTTGAGTTCTTCGAGGTACTTCGTATGCGTCAGATGAAGTTAAATCCTTTAGAGTGTGTCTTTGGAGTATCCCCATCAAAGTTCCTGGGTTTCATCATCTCTCAGTGAGGAATCAAAGCAAATCCAGAGAAGATCAAAACCCTCATAGATATGTCTCCGCTGCAGAGTGTCAAGGAAGTCCAGAGGCTAACTGGACAACTGGCAACCTTGTCTCGCTTCCTGGCTAAGTCGGGGGACAAGTATCAGCCTTTTTTAAAGCTCTGAGGAGGACTAAAGCAAAAAACTTCTAGTGGACTGCAGAGTGCTAAGCGGCCTTCGATGAGTTGAAGCAGTGCTTGGCTAATTCGCCGTTGCTGACGTCACCTAGGAACGGAGAAGAGCTATACCTCTATATGGCGGTGTCAGAAGTGACTCTTAGCTCTGTTCTTATTCGCCAGGACTCTGACTCTCAATGACCGGTTTACTAGATGAGCAAGATGTTAACCAGCACAGAGACACGCTGCCCGCGTGCTAAGAAGTGGCTTTGGCACTTATCTTTTTCAGCCCACAAGCTGAGACCATATTTTTAGGCTCATCGCGGGTTGTCCTGACCGACTAGCCACTAAAGGGAATCCTCCAGAAACCTAACATTTTCGGACGGTTGGTTAAGTAGGCCATCGAGTTGGAAGAGTTCGACATTGAATTTCAGCCCAAGCCAGCAATCGAAGGGTAGGCCTTGGCGGATTTCATCGTCGAGACCACAACCCCAATTGTCGATGAGCACCCCACAGAGAACATGGGTCACTACCTAGAAGAGCCAGAATGGGTTCTCAACGTGGATGGTTCACCTACGAGTTCAGGCAATGGTGCTGGAGTGGTCCTAAGGACCCGAATCTAGTTTGAGGTGAAGTATTCCCTCAAACTTGACTTTTCGGCCATTAATAACGTCGCCGAGTATGAACCCCTGTTAGCCAAATTACGGCTAGCGAAAAAGTGCTCAACTAGACGGTTAACCGTCTACAGTGACTCGAAGCTAGTCATTAACCAAGTCAATGGGAGCTTCGAGGCGTGCAACATTCTCTTAGCCAAATACATGGCCAAGGCGAAGGATGCCACATAGAGATTTGACAAGCTAAACCTGGTCCACGTCCCCAAAACTGAGAATCGGAAGGCCGACCAGCTTGTAAGGGTAGTGGCGGCCAACGATCTAGAGTAGTACTTAAGTGACATGATGCAGGTTCTGAGCACTCCTAGCATAGAGGAATAGGAAGCAATGCAAGTCTCTGACGTCGAAAACTGGATGACAATTTATTGGAGATATCTTGTAGACAGAGCACTGCTTAAATAATGCGACAAAGCCAAGCGGATCAAAAAGATGACCGGCTGGTACACCATAGTTGTTGAACAGCTCTATTGTCGTGGCTACTCGACTCCTTACCTGCGGTGCTTTACTCCCGTGGAGGCTGACTACACTTTGAGTGAAGTCTATGTTGGAATATGTGGATCACACATAAGCGGCAAGAATCTAGCGTTCAAGTTCATGTGCCAAAGCTATTATTGGCCAATGATAAAGAAGGACGCCCTGGAGTTCGTGAAGAAGTGTGAGAATTGTCAACTCCATGGCAATCTTCCCCACCAGTCACCTGCCGAGATGAGATCCTTCCAAACTCCTTGGTCTTTCGTGCAATGGGGGCTCGATATTTTTGGCCCATTTCCTATCACGATTAGGTAAAGGAAGTTCATTATCGCAGGCATTGACTACTTCACCAAGTACATTGATGTCACTCTACTGGCAAGATCACTGAGCACAATGCTTTAGAATTTGTCTGCCAGAGTATAGTGTACAGATTTGGCATTTCTGAGATTATTATAACCAACAACATAACCAATTTTTGGGAAAACATATCACCAAATATTGCACCAATCTCGGCATCAAATTGGCCCATACTTCGGTGGTATACCCCCAAGCAAACGGACAGGTGGAAGTCACCAATTGTAAGCTACTCCACGGTCTGAAGACCAAGCTGAAGGACGCAGGGGGCTCATGGGTCAATAAGTTGCCCTTTGTCCTGTGGTAATATCAGATGACTCCAAAGGAACTAACTCGTGAGACATCATTCAGTCTTTGCTACGGGACTAAAGCGGTAATTTCGGTTAAGATCGGGCTCCCAAGTGTAAGGGTCAAAGCTTTCGACCCACTGGGTAATTTCCATAAGCTTAGGAAACACCTAGACTTGCTTGACAAAGCCGGGACGCCGGTCAGGATGTGAACATTAGCCGATTAGCAATGAGTCACCCACTATTACAACAAAAAAGTGAAAGCACTGCAATTCGAAATTGGCGACTTGGTCTTGCGAAGTATAGAGGCTATGGGTAAAACCACCAATCAGAACAAACTTTCTCCTAATTGGGGAGGCCATTTTCTAGTCTCAACCGTGCTGCAGAACGGAGTATACAAACTCCAAACTCAGAACAGCAAGTTGGTCCCATGGACGTGGAATGCAATCCACCTAAAGTGCTACTTCAAGTGATGACCTAGGTAGGTCATTTGTGTGGCATAAGCATGTTTTGTAACCTGACATTGTCATTAATAAAAGAAAAGTTCTTTTTCACTTGCATTGTGTTGTATGTCTTTTCTATCTTTTTCTTCTATATGAATGTTTGTTTGCAGGTTGCACGAAATAAATGACCTAGATTGCCCCTAAGTTAAGTAGATTTTCACCCATTTACAATTAAACCATGGTCATCTAGGCGGCCCGTAAGTGGTCGAAATAAACTCTGATCATCCAGGCGGCCCATGAGTGGTCAAATTAAACCTTGATCATCCAAGTGGCCTATACGCGGTCTAACTCTAAACCTTATGGGGTTTAAGTGGCACACATGACGACCTCCTCCAACAGGAACTAACGCTGTCAATCTACGATGGTCAACATCCCAGGAGCAAGTGCTCCATCCAAAGCCGGCCGCCTAAGATCAAAGATGGACAGTGCCACTCAAGCCTCAACTCACGATCGGCTTGATATGACTTAAGGATTCACCCTGATGTCTCCTTAAGGACTTAAGTCCATCTGAGAGCACAGCAAATGTCTCCAATGTTGTGGGATGGGCGGCCAAGTTGCATAAGATACACCAAGTAGGCCGGCTAATATAAAGGGCAAATAACTAAAGGAATAGCTAATGAAAGGGAAGTCATGGAACGCAGTATGTTGGTAAAATAAATGTTTTATTAATGATAAAATTATTCTTGCAAATTACATCAAAAGGCAAAAGATGAGGGGCAAAAAATCTAAGGAGCAAAGCTCCCTGAAGGAGGTGGGAGAGGCCCTCGCACACTCTGGGACTGATCCCCAAGGCTGTCACGTGCCGAGTAGTACGATTTACTGGGTCAATGACAGCAACGGAAAAATAAGGATCCACTAGATGGACAATGCGGTGATTGATGTCGATGCCTTCCCAAAACCGTGCCCACAGCGCCTGAGAGACCTCAAGAGGGCATATGCAAGTGGGTAGCTCATTCTCCAACGAGACTATCTTTCTTAGGAGTTCGTCGATATGCCCCATAATCTTGGTAACCTCCTTTTCCAGTCTCGTATTCCTTATTCTTAGCTTAGACAACTACGACGGGAGGCTGGCCTTCTCCTCCTGGTGTTGGGCCCTCAATAGGTCCACCTCCTCCTCAAACCAGGCAATCTCCTCCTCTCTATCCTGGATCACCAGGTCTCATTGACGCAGTGCCTTGCCCATGGAACCCATAACTTTTGCCTCTTGCTAGAAATTAAAGGAGTTAAACTACAACAAAAAAAGGAAGAAGAGAAGGGAAGCTTCAAAAAGTTACCAACTAGACTTTTTGCTACCTCCTCTCTGGCCTGCTCCATGACCTTGGAGCTGATGGTGGAGGATTGGGAGCAGCAGCCACTACAGCATGCACCGCTAGAGCCTCAGCAATAATCTCCTCCTCCAACTTAGCACTGAGATCGGCCGCCTCAAAAATCCCTCCAATGGTTGGCTCATCAGGCAGAAAAAGGCCTCTGACGGCTGGCTCATCAGGCGAAAAAAAGCTCTCTGACGGCTGGCTCATCAGGTGCAGGAAGCAACTCTCCAACGGCTGGCTCAACAAGTGCAAGAAGTAGCTTTCGAGTTTCTAGCTCATCAGGCACAGGAAGTGGCTCCAAGGCTGGCTCCTCCAGCTCAACTTGCAATTTATCAGTTGGCTCGTTCTTGGTGGTTGCAGGCTATTGCTTAGTTGGCACAATTTGCGCCACCCAACCCATTGTCCGTGGTACCGCAATGACCATGCCAGTTGCGGTGGTGCGTAGCATGGCCTCATACTCCTCCACAGCTATCTCTACTCTGGAGCGCTCTCCGGCTCCCGCAAGTCGTCTGGCTGCTATGTAATTTAGCTCTATGGAGGATAAGGAAGAAGGCACTAACATCGTAGCCCTCTTCCTCCTTGGACTGCTAGGAGTATTGCCGGTCGAAGGTGCACCGGTTGCATCGATGGAAATGGCGCCAGCCTTCCTCTTGCACCGTGTGGCATCAGGCAGTGGTTTAACCTTCTAAACCGAGGAAGGAGGCCCCCAACAAGATTTCTTGGCATCTCCTCTAGAAACCAAATGATCCTTCTTGAACTCGTCGGGTATTTCCTCACCAAGTGCCAATGATGGCTCCATGGCCTCCACCTCATCACTCTTAGGTGTCCCGGTGAAGATTCAATAGACCTTGCCCTAATCAGGGACAAGGGCCATGAGTCACCGATGTGCACGAAGAAGTAATGGTTCTTCTAATTTTTCAGCAAATCATAGATGGCCTCACTGACAAGAAGGTTTCGTGGGAAAGGGAGATCCAGTTTCCACTCTCGGTGAATCGAAACATCACCCTAACCGCATCCTTTGTTAGCATCTGTGAATGCTGGCACAGAAAGATGCAAAGTGTGCAGAGGAAGTACACGACATTGGCGTGGAGCCGTGTGATGGAAACTTGAAGCACTGTGAAGATGTCCAGCAGCTCCTCTGGAATGGGTAGGCGAAGCCTACTCCTCAGGTGTGCCTCATACACGGTGATGTAGCCCTGAGGAGGAAAGCAGGCCCTGTCGTGCTCGCTGGGTATTATAGGGACGATCTCACATGGAATGTTAAACTTCACGTACAACTCTCTCACCTCGCAAGGGATGATCACAGAGGCAATCTCGACAATGGAAGAAGCCATGGAAAGAAAGGGAGGAAGAGCAACAGAGACTTAGAAAATTTTCAGCGTGAAAAAGTTGAACGGACGAACTAGTTTTTGTAAAGGTATGCAATCGCTGGCAAGGCAATGCCTCGAAAAAGCACGCCCATTATGGTGAACACGTGTCGCAGTTGGAAAGGGTGTAGTTGAATCAGATCTCCTACAGAATTAATAACCGAGATCGCAAATTCATTGTGTGTTCACAAGTGGTAGACTTTTCATCTAATAGTCTGGTTTCATGATGTCGTGTCATTTCAATTCTCACAAATTCTCCGAATTTTGGCCAAAGCAGTTAATGAATCCGGTCAACACTACTTTCCTTACAAGCTCTTCAGATTTTTGCCAAAACGATCAACAATCCAGTCAACGCTGCTCTTCATGCTCATCTCTCCGGATTTTGGCCAGAACAGTCAGTGATCTGGCCAACGCTGCTCTTCATGCCCAATTCTCTGGATGTCGGCCAGAATGGTCAACGATCCGGTCAATGCTGCTTTTCACGCTCAGCTCTTCGGAATTTGGCTAGAACAGTCAACAATCCGGTCATCGCTGCTCTTCACACTCAGTTCTTCAGATTCTGGTGAGAGTGGCCAATGAATTCGGTCAACGTTTCTTCCAACTTAGTTTTTCACATTTTGGTGTTATGATCAACAACCACAAATGCACGATCAGTAAACCAAGTTGGAGTATTTTTAGTGTGATCAAATCCAGCCGTCACCTGACTTCTTGTTTGAAGTTGTGGTGTGTAGGACTCAAAACTAAGCGAACAGAGACCGAAATCCAACAGACAGTTCGACCCGAATCTATTCAAACTTAGATCCAAGACGCATTAGTATGAAATAGGTATGGTTTTTTAATATTATTTCTCAAGCGATAATATATGTGATGTTGATTTTTTTAGAATGAAACTAGACATTCTAATGACGTATGATATCCAGTTTTTCATCCAATTAATTTGGTATTATAAGTTTATTTTGGATTAATTTTGGACATATTAAAATAATTATGTAATATGAATTTGAAGAAAAGTTGGAGTATTGAAGTAATTTTGGCACCTAAGGCATGCCCAGCGCGTGGTTGTGTGCAAATTCGAATGTGGTTGCGCCTGAGGAGCATTTGAGGCAGCACTTGAGAATTGATTCCAAAGTAGTGCTCGAGGGGCGTTTGAGGTAGCACTTGTGCGCAGGTGTGATTAGTCGCAGCGCCTAATGTGTGTCTAAGTGATTCTCATATGCCTATTTGATTATATGAGGGATAGCTCATATTGTTTAAGTTATTTCCCACAAAAAGAAGAGCAATGAGGGAGAAAGAGAAGGAGAAGGAAAAGTAATAGAAAAGAAGAGATATTTTAAGACATCCTTTAGTCAAACTTGTTGTTTTGGTGGTTAAAGTAAATATTTTTACACTCTATTCTTGATCTATTTTTATTTTTAATTAGTTTTATTTACATTTGGTAGATTTAATATACATGTATGTTATTTTACTTATTCTATTTGAATTCCATGTGCATGCATGTCACTTTTACTTGTTGTTTTAGGATTTTACTTTCGTGTCGTTGTTATTCAAGGATTTTGTTCATTTCGTAGAAAATGGGTAATTATTTTGAGGTATTTTATATATTTAAAATTATATTTGTAAATAAAAAAATCACAAAAACTTACATGTCGGTCATACATGTGGTATCGAAGTATTATTCTTTGGGTTGGGTTATAGTTTATGTATTTGATTTGATATGTGTACTTTCTCTTGAGGAAAAAAGTTTTGTGTTTGGCTTCCCCGAGTGGAAGCTTCATATCTTTTTCATGGTGTAAAAATTTTAGACTTGTAATATAGAGACTCTCCCCGATTTGTGTTTTCATGAGAATTATTGTAAGGATTAAAAGAAACTAATATATTCGAATGTCCTAATTTATCATATTGATTTAAGGAGTGCACTCATTTCACAGGTGGAAAATAATAGTAAATTATTTTCGTCTATAGGAAAAAAATATAAAGATGACCCTACTTGCGGGTCAAAATAGTAATGATATATTTTAAGGGTATCGAGAGTATATGTAACTCTTCCTCAAATCAGTTTTTCTGTTTTTGGTTCTTCGATTTAAGCATGCTTTAGATTTTCAATGTGCTTTACTTGTATTGACTTAGATACTCGAGACTTCGATTAAGATTGTAGGTTTTGCCCGTAATTGAAATTCGATTGGTTTTATAGACTTGAAAATTTCGGTATTCATTTCAGATTATATTTTTTACTACGACGCCACATTTGGACTTTCGATTACAGACTTTTGTAATGTAATTTGTGTTTTGTATGTATTTTATTGATTTTCATTCTGATACTTATTGAGTATTGACTCACATTTCTATTATTCTTACATCTTTAAATTAGTAGGTCATGGATACATTAGAGGGAGTTCAGATGCAGAGTTGGCCGAAGTCTTATTTTTTGGTGAGTATTAGATTATATTTGTGCTACATGTATTTCGGTATCAATTGGACAAGACATAGGTCGGTGTAGTATGTTTTATTATTATGGAATCAGAGTATGGATTATTTCTCTATGTGGTTATTATAGCATTTGGTTTATGTTTGTTCAAATTTGTGGTTTTTGTTGATTGGATGATTACATTTTTCCTTACGATCATTTGAAACAGGTCATGTTTAATTATATGTTTGAATGATAGTTTGAAGAGATCCAATGAATGAATGATAAAATTATCATTTATTATTCTTATTATTGTTAAAATGTAGATATATTATCAGGTCATGCTTGAATATGAGATTTTACATTGGTTATGATTTTATCTTTGGAATCATATTTGTAGATTATGTTTATTCTTAACTATTATTAGGGTTTACTTTGGCCCGAGGCCGTGACATGACGTTGCAGTATTTTTTGTAGATTTTTATGCTTTAAATCATCTAATTTCAAACTTGCAATATGATAATTTAATGTTAAGGTATTCATTTGTAACAATGGGTATGTATCTTGCTCTTTTGACTTTTAAACTCTATTATTTATGCCCGAAGATAAGTTTGTTTCACTTCAAAAAAATCGGAAGCGCATATTAATAAATATTAGTCATGTATTGAACATAAAATTTTCATATTTTTATAAAAGAAATTTATACTTCACTTTCTTAAATCTTTTGAGAGTGAACTTTATAATTATATTCATGTAATTGTAAAAGAGTAAATGTATCTATTTCTCATGAGAAAAATTTCTAAGATTGAAGTCTTAATTTGTTTTGTAAGGTCTAATCTCCATCCCCAAAAACATGGAATAAGTAATTTTTTTTACTTTTTATTTCTTTATCATATTTTTTTAACTTTACATAATTAATATTTAAGCAATCTAAAATTATTAAAATTGATAATAACCTAATTTACACCCATCTTAGATTGATTATCCGAACAACCATTCTTTTTAGGAAAGTTATTGGTTGTCTATGCTAAAAGAGACATTGGTTATTCTAGTCAATTGTCAGAGTAAACCGTTAGCTAGCACTTTCATAATTTTTGGTCTTAGAAAACTGTCTTTTACTTTAGAATCATATAGATCATGACTGTTCAAGCCACTGATGAGTTATTATTCAAATATCAAAATATTGACTAAATGTAGAAAATCAGCTATCTAACTTGACATTCTATCACTCTTTGACTTGCTCATCTCAATCAACCTTAACCAGCCTAGCTATAGGACAGCTGCACTTTGACTCATTTAGTTATTTAGTAGTTTGGTTACCTAACAGAAAGCCATTTGGCTTACAGATAAAATTTGTGAACCAAATCATATTAGTGGCTATCCTATTTTGATACATGCATCAGAGTGTGGATTCGCCCAGAAAGAATAGAACAAAATGAAGGAAGGAGAGAGCAGAGAAACCAGAGACACGAGGGAGGAAAAGGGAGCTCTGACAAAAAGCATGAAGAGGGAAAAGAGGGAAAGAGGGAATAGGGAAACAGAAAGGAGATAGGAAACCGTAAAAATAATATTCTCTTCTGCTTTACTGTAGAAATTGACAGCGTATATATAAGCAGTAGTCAAGTATTAGAGTATATATCTAACAGAATAGAGTATATATATCTAACAGATTCTATTAACTGGAAGGTAAAATTCAACTAATTATACTTTAAGTAAACTAAATATAATCTTGAAATTTAAATGGAGGTCGGATTGTAGGTGCACTTCGTCGAGAAGGTGGAGGACCCGTCGGTAGCGTCGTAGCTGAGTCAGTCAGATCCATAATATTGCCGTCCTCATCGAAACAAATTTTATCCTCAAGGTTGAAGGTAGGGAAGTCATGGATGAAGTCTGTAGCCGGTTCCTAGGTGGCCTTCGTGGGTGTATGAGATTTCCAGTGAACGAGGAAGTGGGGAATGAATTTCCCATGCTGAAGCACCTTGCGGAAACCCAATAGTTGGATGGGTGTCAATACAGGATGGGAACCCATAGCTTCGGGCAGTAGCTCATGGTGTTGCTGGTGCTCCATGACATTTCTTGAGCAAGGAGACATGGAAAATATTATAAATTCTGGAGGAATTTGGCAGGCGAAGGCGATACGCAACGGGGCCTATTCGGTCCAATATACAGAACGGACCGTAGTAAACAGCTAACTTATGGGATCTCCGATGAGCCAAAGCGGTCTCACGGTAAGGTTGTAGCTTGATGTAAATCCAATCTCCTACTTGGAATTATTTGTTCAAATGGTGAACATCCTTCTGATTTTTCATGCATAGTTGGACACGTTGAAAGTTAGCTTTTAAAGTAGTGAGAACCTTTGAGTGTTCAGTTAGCAGCTCATCTAGTGATGCCACAGGAGTAGATCGTAGGACATAGTCAGTTAGAGAGAGAGGTGGAATGCCATAAACTGTCTTAAAGGGGGTCATTTTAATGGAAGAATGCCAGGCTGTGTTGTAGCTCCATTCAGTCCACGGTAAATATTGGACCCATTTAGATGGATGGTTAGCAGCAAAGCATCTTTGATAGTCCTCTAAACAGCGGTTAATGATCTCTATTTGCCCGTCCGATTGTGGATGATATGAACTGCTGGTGGACAATTTAGTTCATTGAGATTTAAACAACTCCTTCCAAAAAACACTCATAAAAACACAGCCCCGACTCGAAACAATATCAGTTGGAAAATTGTGCAACTAACAAATATCCTTGACAAACACCTCTACAAGATCGGCAGCTATGAAATGGGTACTCAGTGGGGAGAAATGGGCATATTTGTAAAACCGGTCCACTATGACAAAAATCACCATTTTTCCTTTCGATAGTGGTAAATGTGTAATAAAATCCATAGAAAGGGAGGTCCACACTTTATAGGGATGGGGAGTGGTTAGAGAAGTCCTGGGGGAGCCGAAGCGAGGGGTTTCACTTGCTGACAAATAACACACTTAACAACAAAGTCACGCATGTCTCTACTCATATTCGGTCAGTAGAATGCAGTAGCAAGTTTGGCCAAGGTGTGTTGGTACCTAGCGTGTCCCCCCAGGGGAGACTCATGAAATTCCTACAATAGTAACTTTTGTAATGCAGAATTGCTGGGTACCACGATGTGATTCTTGTAAAAAATTTAATCCATCGTGCCAGGAATAATGCTCAAAATCTCCTGGGCATTCTTGAAGGGAGGTAATAAATTTGGTTGATGCTGGGTTGCAAGTGTGAAGTTTACGCAGAGCCTCTAGCAGCACCATTATAGGCTTGGTTAATGCATGGAAAGCAGAGCAATGGAGAGTAGAGTAGGTTCCCCCTGGTAGCTGTGATAGAGTATCAGCAAGGGTATTATCCCTTCCAGGCCAGTAGACAATGTTGAAGTCAAACCCCATTAGTTTAGTGATCCATTGTTGCTATTCTAGGGTATGGATGGATTGATTCAACAACTCCTTTAGAGGCTGGTAATCGGTCTGGATAGTAAATTTGGCACCTAGAATATATAAGTTCACGAAGGTAGGTGGAAGAGGCTTGCAGTCGCGGACTAAGTTGTCTACTGAAGAACACAATTAGGTGAGTAGACTGTAGGAGTATAGCGTCCACTCCGTTGTCGAATGCATCAGCCTGGATAGTGAAGTGCTAGGAGAAGTCTGGAAGGGCCAGGACAGGAGTAGACATAAGGGCAGTCTTAAGAGAGCTGAAAGATGTTTTTGCATTCTTAGTCCACACAAAAGCATTCTTCCTCAATGGCTGCATAAGGGATGCAGAAATCTACGCACAGTGACCTACAAACGTCAGTAATACCTGGCTAGACCGAGGAATCCCCTTAATTGTTTGATATTGACCGGTGTGGGCCACTGCTGCACGGCTTCTATCTTGGAGGGCTTGATAGCAACCCCTCTTCTCGAGATTATGTGGACCAAGTAGGCAATTGAAGTGCATCTGAAGGCACACTTTGTTTGTTTGGCATAGAAGAAATTGTCTCGTAGGACTTGCAAGATGTTGGCGATGTGCTGGAAGTGTTGTTCCCAGGTTGGGCTATATATGAAGATGTCATCAAAGAATACCAAAACAAACTGACACAATACCGGTCGAAAAATTGTATTCATCTCGGAATGAAAGGAGGAAGGGGCATTAGACAGCCCGAAAGACATCATTAGAAATTCATAGTGCCCCTCATGAGTCCGAAAGGTTGTTTTGCACACGTCATCGGTACGGACCCGAAGCTGGTAGTAGCTGGCACGCAAGTCTAGCTTGGAAAAAATCTGGGCACTATGCAATTCATCCAACAATTCATCTACAGTTGGAATAGTAAATCGGTCCTTAATTGTAATTGCATTAAGGGCACGATAGTCAATACAAAATCGCGAACTACCATCCTTCTTTTTAACTAACAAGACCGGAGAGGGGAAGGGGCTGGTGCTAGGTCGGATGATACCATCAACAAGCATTTTCCGAACCAGTTTCTCCATCTCTATCTTCTAGAAATGAGGGTAGTGATAGGGCTTGACATTCACTAGAGGGGCGTCAGGCATGAGAGGTATGTAATAATCCGTGGTGCGTTGAGGAGGTAGCCCATGTGGGATAGCGAATAAATCTACAAATAATGAGAGGATACCATTCAATGTGGCCACCGTTGTGGGATCGACCCCCTCAAGTAAGTGGGAAGAAGTCAGAGTGGTAGTCGGGTTAGTACATGAGGAGGGTTCTACAATAGGGGTTATGGTTAATTGAAAGTACGTGGAAGTAGAATTAGTGAATTCACTCCTTCGTAGCTGACCTAGGGACATAGTGGCAATGGCAGCTTTTTGCAACCCATGTAGAGTGAGTTGAGTCCCTTCGTATGTGAAACTCATCTAGAGGGCCTTGTAGTCGTATAACACCGGTCCAATAGTTGCCAGCCATTGAACTCTGAAAACCATATTAGCCCCATAAATGGGTAACAAGTGCAGGTCCACCTTGAATTTAGAGGAGCTCAATGTAACCCCAACATTAGAGTACAATCCTTCACAATAGAAAGAATCCCCATTTTTCACCGTAACCTTAACGTGTTGGGAGGGTTCTATAGGAAGGTCCAAATGCTTGGCCAGTCGGGTCTATAGGAAATTGTGGGTAGAACCATTGTTGACAAGTAGCATAACAGTATGCCTGCATAACGAACCTTGCAACTGCAGAGTAGGAGCATAATGGCCCTCCAGTGCATGCAAGGAAATTGTTGGATGAGGTTCTGTAAGGGGTAGTCTAGTGGGATTTTCATCTTGGGCAATTTCCATAGACGGTTCTGGTTCAATGAATGCAAGGTGGTGCTCTTTTGGCTAGACAGAATCGTTATCCTCGGTTAACATACATAAGAATTGTAGAGGCTTACACCAATTGCTAGGTGTAAAGCACTCATCACAATTGAAGCATTACCCTTGCTCATAGCATGAGGCCATCTCAGCAAGGGTCAATGTTTTTATGGGTAATTTGGGTGGGGGGTTTTGTGGTGGATACAGTTTTGGTGTAGTTGAGGGGGATTGTGAGATCCCGATTCCAAAAATATGATAATTTCTATTTATTAAATTGATATAAATGTGTTTGAGGTGAATGGATTAAGGAAAAATGTTGGAGAAATTCGGTTTAGAGAAAAAATAAGCCCCCAGGGCATTGGTGCCCGGGTGGCGCCCACCGGGTCCTATTTAATAGAACGTGCCACTCGAGTGGCTCTTGAGGCACCACCCGAGTGGAAATAACAGAACTGGGCACTCGAGCGCGGCCAATGATTTGTACTGGGTGCCTAATCGGCGCTCGAGCTCTCCTCCCGTGTTTTAAATGGGATAATTAGGGATTTAGGGTTTTATTTCCAGCAGCCACAACGCAGAGAACGAAGGAGGGAGGAGAGGAAGGAGAGAGGAGAGAAACAAAAGGAGAAAATCTACCGTCTAGTCTCGATCCGAGTTACGGTAACTGTAAATTAAGCTCAGGCAAGTATACCTTAGACGTTATTTTCTATTTTTATCGTTTTTCTGTATCTCAAAAATGGTATTTATGCTCTAAAAGCATGTTTCACCATGTTCTATAGAAATAAAGCCTATTTCTACAAATTGTTCAGACAGAATTCATATTTACTTGTACATACTGTAATATCTAACTTCAATTTCATAAAAATGTATGTGTTCGGTGTCCGTTTATCGTCAGAAAATTTTGGCGTAGCCCTAAGCACCAAATTGAAGGGATTTTAACTGTTTTTATCCAAAATGTCTGTTATATAAAAATTAATCTATACTGAAATAAAGCTCATGGTGTAATCTATTTTTGAAAATTTTACACAGGCTTATATTGATAAATTACGGTAGACTTCTGAAGTAAATTAAAGGGTTTTAGACCGTTACTATGTATTCTGAAATAAATCTGAAGGGTTTCAAACTATTTCTGTATATTCTGAAGGAAATCTGAAGGATTTTAGACTGTTACTGTATATTCTGAAAACTAACTGAAGAGTTATTGTAAAATTCTGACTGATTTTTAAAATTAAAAAGGGTTTTCAGTTATGAAATAAGAAGAAAAATATTTCTGGCACTATTATTTAGGACCCGTGACTGATATACAGTCAGGTTAGGTTTTCTAGTATGCCTTAGAACGTTATGGTGGTATTCGATGATAATTGTATCCATGGAGTTATTTGTGATCCGTCATTCCTTTGAGCGTTAAACTAGATGGTAGTTTACTGTTATCGACCGATGTACTGTTTTGAATCTCACGAGAAAGGATGTTCCACGAGATGGGACAACTGTTATTGGCTTTGATTGTGTGCAAATACAATCTATCTTCGATTATTCGCCCCCTACTTGTAGGGTCTACTGGTTGGGTCCTTTACTTATAGAAAAAGGATTTTCTATAAGTTATAGAGTTGAAACCTATTTTTGCTTTCTGAAGCCTATCTTATCGATTTATTATTGTCGAAGTATAATTACACCGACTTCTAATTTTCAAAACCTGAGTGTTTCTGTTTCTGACAGTTCTATAATCTTCTACATTATGTTCTGTCATAATTTCTGTAAATCACTACTTTATAGTATTAATTCTTCAACATGCATCTGTATCCGTTTTACTACATTCTATTATGTATAAAAGTTTTACTGCATGCCTGCATGTACCTTGTTGGGTCTTGGCTTACTCTTTTACTATTTTTTCCTCCAGATAAGGATATAGAGAATATATTGGATGATCACACATAGCTAGAGCTAGCAAAGAAGATTCTAGAGCTTTGGTGAAGTCTCGAATGTTAACTTGAAGTCCTCCTAAAGATCTTGGGACATTTTATAGTTTTACATGTCAATGTCTAAGTAAAAGATGGATTTATGTATTGATAACTATTATGCATTCTGTATTCTGTTGGATTTGTACTTATGCTTCTGCAGAATTATGGTATGGATATAGTTACTTTCGCTATTTTAATTATTGAATATGTACAGGTCCTAAATGGCATCTATTGTCTGAATTCTGATATAGTAGATATGATTGTTGAATTAAAGTCATAGATGATGTCTGTGGTTGTGAGGTTCCGGGTTTATGGGAAAGGCAATTAAGGAATAATCGTTTCCTTAGTAATTAATTATAGATCGATTGAACGATATAGGGATGTGTATAAGGTAAAAAGTTGAAAATATTCGGAATTTCTCTTGCTAAGGTCCGGGGTCAGCAGCCAGTGCCTGCTGGCCTCTCGAGCTCAGCTCGAGCTGAAAAACCAGTAGCGAACCCGCTTGCTGGCCGCTCGAGCTTAGCTCGAGCGGAAAAACCAGCAGCAGGGCCGCTCGCTTCCCGCTCGAGCGGGAAACCCGTGGCGAGCCCGCTCGAGTGGAGCTCGAGCGGGGGATGACCCATGGCGAGCCCGCTCGAGCGGACGGCAGAGTATAAATACGCACCCTGTCTCTTTCCTCGCCATTTTTCACGCAGCTAGGGTTTCTAGTGAGAGAGGGAGGCGCGTTTCTAGAGCGAGAAAGAGGGAGAACAAGGCTTGGGAGTCCGAATCGGTTCGAGAGCCAGTTATTAAAATTAAAGCACGCGTCGAGGCAAGTGTTCTCATACCCACTAACTTTCCTCTTTCGTTGATTTTCGTTGTTTATTGGGTATTTTTGTGTCGATACCCACCCGTGGCTTGGAAAATGTAGTACCCGTGTCTTGAGGCCAATGATGGTATAGTTTATTGGCCGATTTGCTTACCGATTCGTTCGGTGGAGCTTAGCCAAACCCTAAACCACAGGATTTTGGTGGTTTCCCGTTTCGCACCGGTAAATCGTTAAATTGACTTCATAATATGAATCCCCACGTTCTTATTGTGCATATATGTTGGCCGCGCGAGAAATCTTGCGCGTTATGACCCGTTCGTGGCCTCCGAGTCCTCTAAGTTACTGTTTATCCATGAATAAATTGTGAAATTGCTCATGTTGCTTCTATATAATTATGATGAAGCTTATGATATGTGTTGATGTGAAAGTATAAGCTTTGAACTGTATAAATTGTGCATTGGAAACGTGGGAACGTGTCCCGAAAGCTTTTAAGGTGGTGGTTGTCCACCGGAGGTAAGGAATTCCAAAATCCTTGTGAACATTGCGTTAAATTGTGATAAAAGTTAATCTCAAAGAAGAAATTAAGTCCAAAGAGTAAATGGAGGGAGACCCACTAGGTGTGTCGTGGAGAACGTGATCTCCTGGATGGAGACGTGTGATGGGAATGGGACTTCCCAATGATGATTGAGTGTGTCGTGTAGTGGGTCCTCCCTCCCGAAGAGTCCAACCTTGAAATTAGGACCGTGTTTGATAGGAGTGGTGTCCTCTAACATGCCACGTACATCATGGTGGGAACCCAAGAAATACTCTAGCCGCCCTTGGGGGTGGGTGACGTACATGGCAAGTTCTAGGACACTACAGTGAAAGAACGAGGACTGCCCTGGTCCCCGGGGGTGTGGGGGCGTGTCATTGAACACTACATATCGAGATGTAGTTGTTCCGTGGATTGTTGCATGGATGCAACCAGTGGTCGTGTGCTACCGATCTAAGAATGTAGCCGTGACTTTAGAATGTATAGCGAACACATTACTTTCCTCGTTCTCTTACTTCGTTGGCTAGTACGATCTACTAGCTCCAGAGTCCGCAAAGATAAATGTTTAAATAAAGAAGAATAAAATGAATCAGATAATCTCAAGTTCTCTCCTCCCTCTTATGTTCCCTTGTACTGTTACTGTGTTCTTTTTTTCCAGTGCCGTTGCCTATTGTTAGTTAGTGGGATATGATTTCATTTGCTGGGCTCTATGCTCACCCTTACTTTATGTTTTTCAGATGAGAATGCCTTGATGCTTGATGAGTCAGCGTAGACCCTAGAAGTGCGGTAGATAGCTGTCTTGAGTGCGAGGCCAAAGATCGTGGACTTGGACGGATTAGATGTATGCCAAGAATATTTTGGATTTTTGGTTTTTGTATCAGATCAAACTTGTATGGAGTTAACTTATACTAGTAGATGATGGATGATATATATGTATTAGCCCGCTGTGTATTGTGGTTTATATGCTTCCGCAGGTTTTATCTTATGGAGATGTCGGGGTTCCTAGTTGGCATCCTTTTTTGCCGGCGTCTTCTGATTTAAGTCGACCGGTGCCACCTTGATTCTTGTAGCTTTTGGGTCCTGTGTGGTTGTTGATGAATTTTATTTGAGAATTATTTGTGGATTATTGTACAGGGTTGTGTTTTTTTTAGGTGTTTGTATTTTAAAAATGTCCAATTTATAGACGGAACTCTACCCAATTTTCTGTAGAATTTATAATTATTATATTCTCAGTTTGTCCTTAGATGTTATTGACGGAGGCTATTCGGTGGAGAATAACCTAGTCCGTCACAGTGGTCCTGTGAACGCGTGTTGTAAAAAAATTATAGTATAAATGGATAGTTGTGTGCATTTATTGGTTTATTATGCAGGTCTTGTATAGGTTTATATTTCAATTTAGCCCAATTTTAAGAAAAATTCTGTCCGTTTTTTTCTGAGACTTTAAGTAAGATTTGGGCTTCTGTTCCTATTATGAGTGACAAAATTAATTAAGGACCAAAAAAAATCCATTCTGTCACAAGGATTTTGCATAGGCTTTGAAGCTAGTGGTCGGTGAATGGCAGGTTGTCCTGCCTGAAATTTCTCTTCCATGAGTTTGGCCATACCGATAGCCTCTGACAGAGAAGTGGTTTCAACAAGAGTAGTTCATTTTGGATATCATCACAGAGCCCAAAAATGAAGCAATTGAGGAGATTACTAGTGGTCAAACCTGGAGTGCGAGTAGAGAGTGCCTCGAAATCAGCCATATAGGCGACCACTGTGGTGTTCTGGCGAAACTTGTATAGAGTGGCTTCATAGTTGAGGTATGAAGACGGTCCGAACCGAAGCACCAACTCTCAGGCGAATATCTCCAAGTTGGAGCGCTGTTGAGTGGCATGCATCCACTGGTACCACTGGATTGCAGGCTTCATCATAAAGAAAGTAGCGATAGTGAGTTTCTACTCAGGTGGCATGTTGTGATACAAAAAGAATCACCCAATTTGGAACAACCAGCCATTCACATCTTCCCCTACGAAAAATGGGATTTCAAGTTTGGGTAGCCGCGATTGTGTCGAAATTAGCATATCTAGTGGTAGGGGAAGTGAAATGGGTAGGGTTTGTGACAGTGGGTGAGGCCATAAACGAAGAAGGGGTGGGAAGTAAGGGAGGGTTTGCTAATGGTAATGTTTGGCTATCTAATTTGTTCATGGAATGTTGGATTTCGATGCGGGATTGCTACAATTGATCAGTAGTCGAGGTAGTTGCAGCGGGGCCCTCTGCATGCTGTTGGACAGACGCCACGATTCCTTGAGTTTCTTCGATAATCCAACAATGGAGTCCTCTAGGGCCTTATAGCGTGTCATCATACCTTCTGCCATGATCTCAATGAGAGTACCAGAGCTGATACGTGCATCAGAGTGTGGATTCACCCTGGAAGAAGAGAACAAAATGAAGGAAGGAGAGAGCAAAGAAACAAGAAATGCAAGGGAGGAAAAGGGAGCTTTGACAGAAAGCAGGAAAAGGGGAAAGAGGGAATAGGGAAACAGATTGGAGATAGGAAACCATAAAAATAATATTCTCTTCTGCTTTCCTGTAGCAATTGACAGTGTATATATAAGCAGTAGCCAAGCAACAAAGTATATATCTAACATAATAGAGTACATATCTAACAGATTCTGTTAATTGGAAGGTAAAATTCAACAAATTATACTTCAAGTAAACTAAATATAATCTTAAAATTTAAGCTGTGGTCAGATTATATGTGCACTTCATTGAGAAGGTGGATGACCCGTCGGTAGCGTCATAGCCAAGTCAATCAAACCCGTAACATGTTCCTTAATCTGGCAGTTACAAAGCTCTGAATCTGACAAAAGTTGACCTTTCTTCTTGCCTTTAATATGAACAGTCGGGTTTGGGCCACCTTGAATTTTGATTGGACCCAAATAGAGTGTTCATATATTCATCAACTTGAAATTTCATTTCTATTTGCTTTATCCACACGAATCATGCTTGCCTCTCAATATCGTTTTAACAAGGAAAAAAGCCTCTTCCTTTTATCTTTTTTATAAAAAATTTTTCCTACCACTCTAGTTTCTTACATAACCTTTTCTATAAATTCAATTTGAATTCAACTGATTTAACAAATTCGAAATAATATTTACAAATTTATTTTTTAAAAAAAATTGTTATTTGCTTTAATTTCAATATGTGAATTTCAGACTAAATCTATTTTTTTTATTTTAAGTTGAAAAAAATAATTTTTCATTTTACATGTTAAGAAAAAGAATAAATTTAGCAAATTGATGAAGATAGTTTTTTTTTTTTTTTTCAAAAATCACAGGTGAATTATATATAATTTGATTAGATATATAACAAAACCTTTTAATGACGGCACTGTTGATTGTGAAGGAGATTTTAGGGTAGCTCCTATTGGACCACCCGACGGACCAAACAAATAACATTTGTCGAAAACATTAATAATGACCTTAACCAATAAAGGGATCCACGCATGTGCCACAGCCGTCATGCCACTGTTTGGCCATTTGGGTAGCTTACCAATAACACATTATACAAGGAGTCATGTGTATATAAATATAAATATGTACATATAATATAATGCGAAAATGCCAGACATGTTATGTTGACAATGATTTTGTTAATTTATTAGCACAATGTCTCTGTGTGCATGCGTTCATGTGGACGCACGTCCTAAGGCTCATTTTTTGGGAGAACACGATTGAGTAGGATGCATGTTTAGGACTCCAAGCAAGTTTTCCCTTTTTGTTCTCTTACAAATTGGTGCCATACTCTTTTTTTTTTTTTTTTGGTAGTAAGTAGAAAATAATTTCAATAAACAAAATTTTGAGCAAAAATAGAATGAGACAAAATGGCAAACCTCAACCCAACAAAAGTGTATATAGCAGCAGCAATCAACACAGCCAAGTAACCAAAAGGCAGGCCACCTCACGGCCGACAAGAGATGGAAATCGGCTAAGTTAAAAAAAATATAATAGCAAGATAAAATCAAATGCTTTGAAAAGTGTTACGTATCCCTACTGAGCTCAAATGTCTTATTTTGATAGTAACTTAAAATTTTTCTACATACAAAAGTCATAAGGAAAAACAAAACAAAACAAAATCACAAATTTTAAATCGACAATAAATGTATAATAGCAATATCAAACACAATCTAGTAACTGAAAAGGCAAGCCGCCTCAAAATCGACTAGAAGTGGGAATTCGCTAAGTAAAAAAAAATACAATAACAAGATAAAATTACATGCACTGAAAAGAGTTACGTATCCCTTCCGAGCTAAAATATCCTAGTTTGGTTGTACGTCATTGCCATCATCTACTTCAATTTCTTCTTCAATTGATTCTCTTACTTCTCGTCCAAGAGCAGGGATCCTTTCCCATGCAGAGTGATAATCTCCCATTCAGTTGGGTCAAGGGAAAGAAATAACAACTAATCTCACATGAATAATTGCACTATCATTGTGTTGTTTCCTTTTCAAATAGGTGATATTTCGGATCATTCTTGATAAAATAAGTTATAGTCACATGAGTAAGCCTATATTTGATTGTTCAAAACTTTACCTTTCTACTTAACCGCCTCTCACTAAATAGTTTTATTTCAACCCTCATAAGGTCAAAAACACCAAATCCTATTTTGAATGACATTTCAAATTCATCTAGCAAATTTAATTTTGAAAAACATAGTATTAACAAATTCAGAAGTATTTTTAGAGAAAACACATCTAGGAGATATGATAAAAAGTTAATTTTTTTCGTTGTACTCAAGCAATTCATGAGCTAACCAAAGAACAAAAATGAAAAAAACTAGGGGGCCACTAATTTTGATTAGTTTTAACCTTGTAAACTCACAAAAGTAAAATATTTTAACATATACAATACATATAAAATATATCTAGATATAAATTAAAATAAATATTAATGACAAAGTTTAGCACCAAAACAAATATAAATAATAAAACAATTAACATAGATGTTTAGTAACGAAGAGAAATTGCAATAATTTATAATTATCGAGTACAACCCTTCAAATTTCTGTAACCGATGAAAGCAATACACTAGAAAAGCCAACTTGCAATATAAATGATATAAATAGACTAAATTTTAATCGATTTATTCTCAACTTATAATTTCTAATAAGGAACTCTTCGAATTTGTTTATAATAATGAAACTAGACATCTACCGGTATTCTTGTTAATCTTACTTACTGTAGAATCTCCACACACCATTGGATCCGAGTGTCCAAGCTACCATTATCCCGACAAAGTCTTTACATGCCAAAGTTAGTATGCAAAACAATAAATAAATGTATTGGATGGAAAAACCTCAATAGTTTATTATAAGAGCAAGCGTTTGATTTTCTCAAACAAATGGTAGCTATTGAGGAGAGCTTTGAGATTACATTCTTTTTACACATTGTACTTTTTTCTTCTCTATGTAAATAATGTGTGAAATGGATATATTTATAGAAAAGGTTAGAAGTTATGACAAAAACACACATTCGTTAAGAAAATAGTGCCCTATTACACGTGTACAGAATATGCGCACAACTAGCATAGAGGCTTGAGAAGAGAACTATGTCATAATGCACATGTGCAACTTAAACATACATTGGGTGTAGACATGCTAGGTAAAATGTGCTTATGCAAGTTGCAAACATATTTCAGGTATGAACATTCTAAATAAATGGCATTCATGCATAAATAGGATGCACCTCAGGTATGGGCATCCTAATCAGAATGTGCAAATGTGTCCATAAGACACAAGTCAGATGTGATAATAGAAGATGGCATATTTGTAAACATTGGGCATATATCTACTACTGGTATTTATGAAAATTGAGAATTTTTTAAAATATCTATTTTATTTAGTTATAAAATATATTAATACAAAATATTTTTAATAGTCTCCCACTTTAAAAATGTCGTGATAAAATCCCTTATATATAAAAAGAAAAAAAAACACATGAATCATGAGTTTAAATACTACCAAGATCGAACCCATATATGTAAAAATTTACTCATAAATAAATGATAAATGATACTTGAATATTAAGCTATAGAAGACAATATTTCCTATTGTATCAGATTTGGTATGGTCAAATATATATATATATATATATATATATAGAAATAGATATAAGAAATATTGCAATGCATATAGAGTAAAAATGTATTCAAGTTCAATAGAGTGAACAAAAGATAAAGGAAACTCTACTCCCCCATACCTGTTTTCTATTATTGGTATTATTCCCTCTTAGTTTGTACATTATACTAACTCTTGGTGGTATGTTGTACTACACATTTTTGTCACTAAGGCCAAAGATAAGGCATCAAGTGGGTTGAAATGAGCGTTGTCCCACCAAGAATAGAGCATATCAAAGAGGCAGTCCATACTCCCCTTCACATACTCTTCCTAGACATCTAGTCGAGCATCACGACACAAAGAACCCCCAAGGATGTCGAAACTGATCTTGATGCACAAAGATCTGAGGGAGGTGTGCATTAGTAGCAGCTAACTAATCAAACATTTGAGAGAGCTATCCATAATAATGGTGGGGAGGATAAGGAGGGCAAATAAGGCTAACAAGGACCAAAAGCAGATGTATAAGGGCTGGTATAATGCTATTCATCATCCATCGAGTTGGGTTGCTCAGGGGAATGGCAATGGGTGTGTGTTATTGCTTTATTCATGCGTAGTGCAATCAATTGGATTACTAGTACATAAGGAAGATCTAGCAAAGGCACTATGAATTTTATTATTAGTCATTGAATGAGACAATGGTGGGAAAAGTTGTTGTTATTCTTACTCACAAAGAAAAAGATCATATATATCGATCAATCTCCTGAGAAAGATAACACAATGGAAAAGGGTCTTATTGAGTGGGAGGGAGGTATAGTGTATCACAAAAAATATATTTGTCTACATAATTTGACATATGACAAGCCGATGAGGAGAGAGATACTTGGTTTCAAATGATTTTTCATACCATGCCATGGGAGTATTATGAAGAAAAGATAGTGTGATGGAACGAATTTTTTTTTATCCTTAGATAATTTCATCATTACAGATACAAGAATAGAAGCCAAAATCCGAACTTAAGGTTCTAGGAAAAAATGAGCAGAGTTTCCCCTAAAATTGGGCTAAACTGAAACATAAATCAAAATAAAACTCATATAACATAATCAGTATATGCACACAACTATTTGAATATCACAATCTATATCCTACAACACCCGTACATAAGACCATAAATGCCACCCATGGCTTTAATTCGACGACCCTATCTATTAAATCGAATTTCAGACAAGAAATGCCGTCTAGGACCTATACATATTTAAAGAACAGAATAGTTGAAATAACTAAATCCATAATATAAACCTGCGAAAGTATCAACATAGTTCCAACAGAATACATGACATATTACAACTAATAATATATAGTTTCATTCTCTACATTTAGCGACTATATTAACACCATTAAATTTCCTAGGCTTTAAGGGCTTCAAGACTCCATTAAGTTCCTTGCTAAGCTCTAACTATGCCTGATCGTCCGATATCATCGCTATATCATTATCTAGAGGGAAAAAAATAAAACAGTGAATAAAACCTAATAAGGTACCAAAACATACAGAATATAATACTTTCATACGGAATATAAATGCAGAAGGTCATAGAAATGCCAGGGTATAGTAACATATATATAAATCATGAGAAAAGCATAATTTTCATATGACAGGTCTCGATAATCATAATTCATACTCTCATGTAAAACATATATTCTTTAAAATAGAAAACCACGGTAATATCAGAAGAACAGAAGCCTTTATGGAAATAGAGATAAAACATAATGCTATTTAAATATATATCGGAGTTCATAAAACAATTCTAAATCTCATTTGTTCTTCAAAATTCTAGTTCAACACCCTAGGGATCCAACTAGTATATCCCACTAGCCAAATGGGTGAATAATTAAAGATAGATTGTATTCAATCCACACAATTAAAGGCAGATGATTCAATAGTATATTTCTCAATTCAATGGTTCGATAGTTCGATAGTTATCCTCGATTACTTCTATAACGTTCTAAGGTATGTTGATAACCTTATCTAACTGTTCAACAGTTTTAGGTCTGTTTTCTTACTGATTAACTTAATCCAATGCATTTGTTCGAAATTTCATAATCAAAATCAACATATTTCAAAGCCAAATCCAAATTTCATTTAATCACTTTTTAGTCTATTCTAAAAGCTTCCATAGTTTCGATAACACAATTCCATACAGAGTCTTCAAATACAAATCATTTAATAAACTGATACTAGGCAGCAATTAACATTTAAATCATCAAAATTCCAAGTTTCCAACATGATTTTCCAAATTTTCGTTCTAGGGTTCAATATAAGACTTCCGGGCATAATTCGTGCATAAAATATGAGCCTAATCACAAAATCAAAGCCATAAATCCAAATATATATACAAAATCATGCATTTTAACAAAAAATTTTCAAATTGTCGAGCTAGGGTTTCACAATAACCTTTCAGACAATAATCAAACACAAAAGATGAGCTAAATTATGAAATCAGAGTTATATATTGCAGTACATGCCAATAAATATAAAATATGTTCGATTAATAAGGAGAAATATTATTTATTTATACTAAACATGGAGAAATATGGATTTAGTGCAAGAACACAAATTTAGAAATATTAAAATACTGTAAAAATGGTAAATAACATCTGAAATATACTTGTCTAAGCTTGATCTACTGCTATTTTCACTCGGAACGGATGATTTCTTCCATTTTCCTTCTCTTTTCCCTCCTTCCTCTTCACTGCTGTCGTGGTTCTATCTTTCTCCCACTTCCCCCTCCCCTTTATAAACAAAACGAAAATTAGATCGTGGACTTAAAATCGCGCCTGCATCTGAGAACGCAGCAGGCGCGTGGCGAGCGCAAGGTTACTGCTAGACCTTGCTCGAGCGCAGCAGGCGCCCGACGAGCAGACCGTTACTAGATTTTGGTGCTTGCTGCTATGCTCGAGCGTACAGCAGGTGCCCAGCTGCTGTGTGGCAAATTAGTATACAGTAGTCAATTTTCCACACATTTTACTTCCGAAACTCATTATTCCATGCATGTTTAATCTCATCTTGATTGTTATTATTTTAATTACTTTTAAATTATCATGTTTTAATTTTGGGATCTCACACTCTCCTGCACTTACAGAAATTGCATCCCTGAAATTTAACGATTCTCGAATTTTATAATTAAGAAATCTTCCTAACATCTCCAAATCATTTCTAAATCAAGATGGTTATCCTAGAGAACCTTAAACATCTTAATTGTTCAGATGCTCATTACTTGGTGTGTCCTATCATGAACCGAATCCACTACGCCTGAAGGCAGCCTATTTTATTAACTACTCTTCTAATCTTAATTCCGAACCTTAAACAAGTAAAATGATTCATTTTGTTTCATATTAATTCTCGAGACCAAATATTTTCTCTGAATATTAGCTTAAACCTTAATATGTGTAGGTTCTCCACATTTCTGCTACACACTCTGATCAACTCATCTTACTCCAAAGCATCCAATTACAATTTACCATTACTATCATAACTTAGCATCCCAATTCCCTTACCAAGTTCAACAAAAATCTATACACAGATTTTAGGTTATAAATTAGACTTCAAAAGCAGGATATTTAACATCCTCAAAATCTTAAGGTCTAAGTGCTAAGCAACTCTTAGATCTTGTTGACATACCGATAAGCCCATTGATTAATCCTGAACACATCTTCCATAATCATGATTAGTGGGTTGTTCTAGTACGAAATCATAAGGGTTTTCTCATCTCAAAATTTCGTAATCCCAACATTCCGAACATAACTCCACTTCCCAACTTATGAATGTAGCATTTTATTTTCTAAGCAATTGAGCCTACCCATAATTTTTCTTTCACGTTTCCTACAAAACACCAAAGTTTTATTAAATTTATAAACCTTTAACATCCATTACCAGAACTGATGTTCATTTTCTCTCAAGATACCAAAATTCATCTACATACTCCTTAGACAGGCCTATCCATTTTCAATTTCCAAGTTCAATTTCTATCATAATATAACCATTTTGACCTTTAATTTATTAGATAAAACTATCTCTCAAAGCAACACTTACAAATTCTCAAACCCAGACTTCTAATTGCTAATTCAAGCCAATGGAAAAGCAATTCTAATTTAGAATTCCACTCCCACTTAACCCAAAGGTATTAATCCACAAACAATACAGGAAAGCATAATCCTAGAGTTTCCTTAACAATTATCAAGATTCATCTTCACAGTTCTTAAAATTATCAAATTAGAGTTATCTACAAGGCAATTCTGTATATTCACGAATGGAGACTTCTGACATCAACTATCGATCTTAACATTCACCTCCTCCGAATCACACCGAGATCCACTTATCACAACCTTCAACTTTTAGGTTCACAAGACATTAGTTTCTTCAAAAGCATTAACCACAAATCCTCAAAGCGAAACCTCATCACAAAGTCTCAATTTCGGGTGAAGCAATTTTCAAGCTACAGACTCCTCCCCCACTTTGCTTGTGGGTAATTACCTATCGATGTAGAATTAGCAAAATTCTAATCCTTCTCAAGAGCATTACCATCTATGCTACATTACCTGGCCCGTTAGTTAATCCTACTTTCTAGAGGCCTTAAGACTTCTTTAACAATTTCTAACCGATGCTCTTTCGATTTTGTACAAATCCTGAGAGACTAATGCCAATTCCATTTGCCTCTAAACTGCCCATTAAAATAAAGTGGCTTGATCTATTCCTTCAAATACATACATTCTCAAGATTCTCATAATTAGAGTCTCGAACAGTCACCTACCGACTTCAAAAGGGGCGGTCTCATTTTCTAATTAGCCTCAACGTCTATTTCCTAATTCGATTAGTATTACCTCTGATTCAGAATGTATAACCAAATTGCAGGACATCAGATCCTTTCAATATAAATTACACAAATATCCTCGAGTATCTTTTCAACACTAAAAGGATTCTCACAATTGAAAGATCAATTCCAGATCATCAGTTCCACTTATTCGCCATATCAACCAAATAAAACAAATATTTCTTCTTCCAGTTGAATACTCATCTAACTAATTGTCACAATTTCTAGTTACCGACAAAACTTTAATATTTAGCAACTTAATATTTCATTGTCAAGCCAATTTATTCATTCTAGTAGGACCACTCAATTTTCACAAAAATCTGAATAAAACCCACGGGCATTACCATTCGATTAACCTCAAGCAAAAATTACAAGGGTTCTCCTTTCAGGCTTTCATAACCATACTTGTTCCGATAGCGAGACCAGTTCATAGTGATCCTTCACCTATCTTACAAATATCTTAATCTTAGAGACTCCCAACATCAAGTCATTAACTTATTAATTATCCACATTTTCAAAGTTTGCCAAATATCTTCATCGATACTAGTTGAATCCTCAAGATCATTGACGATCTTGACACAACCTTAATAGCAACTTTATTCGTTAATCAGATAGGCAAATATTCTCTTTAATAGTTTCCTCAAAATTTCTCATTCGCTTAATAACTTCCAGTAATTACCTAATATGCTATCTATATTTAGTACACACCTCATTACATAACTTGTAAGCACCACTATATTAGTTTCATTACTTCTTTTGTAATTCATCCAATACGTGAGCCTAATTACAATTCAGATTATTCCTTTCAAAACTATTAGTTCTAGTGTGGCAATTTATCATCCAGATTATTTTAATACTCCATCAAGATTAACTTATTCACAAACCCCAACTGGACTTCGAAACTCATAATCTCTTTAGACAAGGATTGCCCCTCAGGGGTTTTCATCCTTAGGTTTCAGTCTGGAATCTTGGAACACATATAAACTTATTCCCTTGTCATCATCAATAACTGGTTTCATCTTCCGGCCATCTCAGAAATATTATATAAAGAAAAAGAATTCCTTCAAAATCAAATGCTTCTAGAAACATCCTAAGAGATGAGGTGTGACACTAAGAAACCTATTATCAGCCTTATCTTTCCTTAGCTAACTAGACCTTATCTGAATAATCATAAATCTCAATAACTTTCTTATCATTGATCCAAATGTTGAACAAGTCGAACACTCCTATCTTTACTTAACTCAAAACAGTTCCATCCAAACCTTCAACTTGTTTCGATTCAGCTTAATCACTAAGTTCTAACTCAACTAAGCCCTAACTTATACATGCTAGCACACCTAGGATTTCCTAACCTAACTTAATCAATCTATGTCTATCACTACCTATTCGATCAGTCATAACCGTTTTCCTATGCTTTCGCATATGATTCAAATCATTTCTAAGGCATCTCATTTTTCTCTGATACAAATTGTGACGGAACGAATTTTTTTTGTCCTCAAATAATTTCGTCATTACAGATACAGGAACAGAAACCCAAATCTCAACTTAAGTTTCTAGGAAAAAATAGACAGAATTTCCCTTAAAATTGGACTAAACTAAAATATAAACATGAATAAAACCTGTATAACATTATCAGCATATGCACACAATTATCCAAATATCATAATCTACATCCTATAACACCCATGCACAGGACCACAAATGTCATCTATGGCTTTAATTCAACAACCCTATCTACTAAACCAAATTTTAGACAAGAGATGCCGTCTAGGACCTATACATATTCAAAGGACAGAATAGCGGAAGCAACTAAATCCATAATATAAACCTGTGGAAGTATCAACATAGTTCCAATAGAATGCAAGACATATTACAACTAATAATACATTGTTTTATTCTCTACATTTAGCGACTATATTAGCACCATCAAATTTCCAAGTCTTTAAGGGCTCCAAGACTCAATCTAGTTCCTTGCTAAGCTCTAATTATGCCTGATCGTCCGGTATCATCACTATATCCTTATCTAGAGGAAAAAAATAAAACAGTGAGTTGACTCTTAGCAAAGTACCAAAACATGCAGAATATAATGTTTTCATACGGAATATAAGTACGAAGGTTATAGAAATGCCAAGGTACAGTAACATATACATAAATCATGATAAAAGCATAATTTTCATATGACTGATCTCGATAATCATAATTCATACTTTCATGCAAAATATATATTCATTAAAACAGAAAATCACGATGATATCAGAAGAACAAAAGCATTTATGGAAATAGAGATAAAACATAATACTATTTAAACATGCATCGGAGTTCATAAAGTAATTCTAAATCTCATTTGTTCTTTAAAATTCTAGTGCGATATCCTAGAGATCCAACTAGTGTAGCCCACTAGTCGAGGGGGTGAATAATTAAGGATAAATTATCTTCAATCCACACAATCAAATGCTGATGGTTCAATAGTATATTTCTCAATTTGATGGTTTCATAGTATATTTCTCAATTCGATGGTTCGATGATTCCATAGTTTGATAGTTATCCTCGATTATTGCCATAACTTTTTAAGATATGTCGGAGAACCTTATCTAATTGTTCAACAGTTTTAGATCCATTTTCTTACTGATTAATTTAATTCAATGCATTTGTTCAAAATTTCATAATCAAAATCAACATATTTCAAGGCCAAATCCAAATTCCATTTAATCACTCTTTCAGACAATTCTAGAAGCTTCCATAGTTTTGATAACACAGTTCCCTGCAGAGTCTTCAAATACAAATCATTTAATAAACTAAAATTAGGCAACAATTAACATTTAGATCATCAAATTTCAAGTTTCCAACACGATTTTCCAAATTTTCACTCTAGGGTTCAATACAACACTTTCGAGCATAATTTGTGCATAAAACATGAGCCTAATAACAAAATCAAAGCCATAAATCCAAATATATATACAAAATCATGCATTTTAACCAAAAATTTTCAAATTTTTGAGTTAGTGTTTCACAATAACCTTTCGAACAATAATCGGACACAAAATGTGAGCTAAATTATGAAATCAGAGTTATATATTGCAGTACATACTAATAAATATGAAATCTATCTGATTAATTAGGAGAAATATACTTTATTTACACTAAACATGGAGAAACAAGGATTTAGAGTAATAACACAAATTTAGAGATATTAAAACATTGTAAAAACAGTAAATAACGTCCGAAATATACTTGCCTGAACTCGATCTACCACTATTTTAACTCGGATCGGAACGGATGATTTTTCTCCTTTTCCTTCTCTTTTCCCTCCTTCCTATTCAGTCCTGTCGTGGTTCTGTATCTCTCCCATTCCCCCTCCTCTTTATTAACAAAACGAAAATCAAATCGCGGACTTAAAATCGCGCCTGCGCTCGAGCACACGGCAGGCGCATGGTAAGCGCAAGGTTACTGCCGGACCTCACTCGAGAGCGACTGGTGCCTGGTGAGCAGACCCTTACTAGATTTTGGCCCCTATTGCCGCGCTCGAGCGCACAACAGGTGTCCAACTGCTGTGTGGCAGATCAGTATATAGCAGCCGATTTTTCACACTTTGTCCTTTTGAAACTCATTCTTTTATACATATTGAGCCTTATCTTGATTATTATTATTTTAATTACTTTTAAATTATCACATTTTAAGTTCAGAATCTCACAAATAGTGAATTTATTGTATAATAGCATATCTCCAAATGAATAGGGTAGTTAGGATAGGACACTGTCAGAAGATAAAGAGTGCCCACTATCACCTCCAAAGTGATTGGAAGTGTGCTTCACCTTGAAAAAGTAGAAAGAGAGTTAGAATCATTGTTAATATTATGAATATTGAAGTAGAATTCTTAGATAAGGGGGACTGTTGAAGAGATGATATTGGTGAGGATCGGTTCCCAGCGCTGATCAATAAAGATGAATAAAATGGAGTGATCAAGGAAAACCATGTCGACTTCTCATTCCAAGATAAGTTGCCTATGAGTCTTGCATATGTGGAAGAGCTCATCCATAGTAATATTGATGAAGTGCTCTGATCCAAAGGGAGCCTTGCTCCATGGGCATTTGCTAGTAAGTTTCCTAAATAGGGCCATATAAAAATAAAACAAGAGGATTTATTTGTAAGAGTCATAGATCTGACACTTGGCAAAAAAAAGGGGAGCCAAACCAAAACCCACCACAGTAAAGGTGTAAAGAAATAACTCCTATAGATCTTGTTAAAAGAAACACAAATTTAAAGGAGGGGATGGTCAAGACAGGGATGAGTGTCAAAATGGACCACCTGAGGCAAAGAGACCATGAAAAAGTTTAAATCTACTGTCAAATCTTACAAATGATGATAAATTCAATAAGATTTGGAACTGAGTATGACAAATCTCACTAAATGAGATGACAACACCCCTACTATAGTAGAGTCTAGCTATCACCATGGATAAAGACTCAACATTTTGAGGAAGAGAAGAGGATGTGAAAACATACCTTAGATTCTCCTTAGTTTTGGAAAAAAAATGTATAGATTTGGTCAATTGGAGGTAGAAAGAAAGTGAAGAGAGAGGTGAGAGAAAATGCGAAGTGAGTGTGAAAATTAGGATAGTGCATGAACAGCGTAAAAAATATGGGGTCCTGGAGAATGATGCATGAGCACCCCTATGGATTAGGCAAGTTTTAGATGCTACAGGCAAATGCAATCGTACACAAACATGAGACAAACTCAGTTCAGGCACCCAAATTCTAGATAAATTATGCACGACCGATATAAAGGCATGCATCAACCATGGATAATTCTAAACAAAATGCGCTTGAGCACAAATTAGGCACCCATTAGGCATAAATTCGTATTGTATTTGGCTTGCTAAAAGTACTGAAACCATGCGGAAAGGGTGCATGAGCGAGACAATTGCATAGGTCAAGCACCACAATTTCTTTTGAAAGGGAGAACCCGTATCAGGCTGGTGGGGGAGAATAGACACAATGGCCTTTCTAAGATACTCAAACCAAAGGCTATCTAAAGGTTTGGTGAGAATGTCCACTAATTTGTATTCTATTGGAATATTTTCCTAAGTAATGGTAGAGGTTTTAACAAGTTTACAAATAAAATAATGTCTAATATCAATATATTTGGTTTGTGAGAATTGCACATGATTCTTTGAGATATTAATGGCATTAGTTTTATAACAATAAATCATCAAACTGTCATAGGTAATACCACAGTCATGCAATATTTGTTTCATCCGTAAGAGTTGAGTCAAACTATTTAATGTACTCAGCTTTGGTAGTAGATAAAGAAATTAAATTTTACTTTTTAATCATCCATGCTACTGGATTAGATCTTACATAGCAATATCCTCCAAAAGTACTTTTCGGGTCATCAGTATTTTCAACCCAATTGACATCTAAGTAGTCAATTGGGTCAATATTAGAGTCACAAGATTAGAGAATCTCATAATTGGAAGTGCCATCTAATTAGCATATGATTCTTTTAGCAGATTTATGTGTGATTCCTTGGGGTTTGATTAATATTGAACTTAAAAACCCACACTAAATGTTATATTAAGTTTACTAACAATTAAGTAAAGAAGACTACCTATCATACTTTTATAAAGTGTCTGATATATATTCTTGTAGTAGAATCATGATCTAAATTGGTCAAAATGCTCATGGGTGACCAAGAGTTCTTTTTTATTGTCCAACTCACATCATTTGACGAGATCCCTAGCATATTTTGATTGGAAGACAAAGATCCCATAGTGAAGTTATTTGACATGAAGACTACGAAAGAGTGTTAATTCACCTACAATACTCATTTTAAATTTAGATATCATACATTTTGTAAATTCATGAGTATAGGAGTCCATAGTAAAACCAAAGATGATATCATCCATGTAGACTTGAGCTACAATCAAGTTTCTATTAACAACTTTGATAGACAAAGCTTTATCAACACTATCATTAACAAATCTGTGGTCACTAAGATATGAAGTGAGGCATTAGTACTAGGATTAAGGGCTTTCTTAAGATCATACAAGGCTTTTTTGAATTTGTACACATGATTGGATGATAAATGATCAAAAAATCTCTTTAATTACTCTACATACACTTCCTCTTGGATGATACCGTTAAGAAAAGCACTTCTGATGTCCATTTTACAAAGTTTAAACCTAATCGTATAGGTAATGGATGACAAAATTCTTATGAGTTCTACAAGAGTTACAGAAGCAAATATTTTATCAAAATTTATACCTTCAATTTAAGTATTACCTTGGGCAACCAAATGAGCTTTATTTATAATTATGTTATCATTTTTGTGAGATCCAAATGAAAACAAAACAGTTAGCGTGCTGATGCCTGCTTATACGGAAATTCAGTCCGGCCCTAGTGCTCCGGCCTTGGTCACTTCGGCCTTGTAATCAAGGCCGGCTGTGATTCAAAATCAGCCCCTCTCCAAATCGGCCCTTTCAGTGAAATATGCGTTCCGCCCAAAAGGGCTGATCAGCAAAGAGTGGGCCGAAAACTGGAGCAATTGGTTTGAGTTAATTTAATAGTAACTAAGGACAAAAGAGCAATTTATTGTCAAGTTAGGATCCAACTAGACAGCAACCCAACGAAGTAGGTATACCAACGTAGTTACTCCACCTACCCTCTGAAGAAAAGTACGGGAGTTGGTAAACTGCCCTACTGACTCCGCCGAACTCCTCCTCTGTATAAACCTTGCCCTGGTTGTTGATGCAGAGAGGCAAACAGAAGGAAGAGAGAGTGACGGGGAGAAAGCTCCAAGGCGGTGAAAGTCTAGGAATCGACTCTCAGGCAAGTTACCTCGGACGCCATTTTTAAGCTCATGTATACTCTGCTCTGTTTCTAAAACTCATGCTTCATTGCAAGTTACACCAGACGCTGTTTTTAAATTGATGATTTGAGAATATTGCAAGTGTTTTCTGCTCCGTCTCTAAATCCCTGTTTTACTGCAAGTTATATCAGACGCTGTTTTTTTTAAGTGATGATTTAAGAATATGGCAAGTGTGCTCTACTCTGCTTTTAAGTTCATATTGAGAATACTGAAGTATACTCTGTTTCTGAGTTTCAGCTTTCTGCATTAAATATCCACCTCCTATAAGGCAAAACGAACTCTGGCCGTTGTGTAAAATGAGCTCCGGCTCCTGTAATGTAAAATGAACTCAGGCCCCTACTGTAAAATGAACTTCATCCCTTGATGTGAAGTGAACTCACGCCTTAAGAAAAAGAGCTCCATCACTTGAGAAAAGTACTAAGTCCAAAAAGCACTCCGTCCAAAAGGAAGTCCGGCTTGTAATGTGAAATGAACTTCGGCCGAAAAAGAGCTCTGGCCCGTATATGAAAATGAACTCCGTCCTTTGTTGTTAAAAAGAACTCTAACTTTTATGAAAGAAAGAACTCCGGCTTTTAAGAAGGAAAAGGAGTCCGGCTTTTGATGAACTCCGTCCGGTTAACAAGAAAGAGCTCCGTCCTTTTTAAGGAAAAAGAGCTCCGTCCTGTTAACAAGAAAGAGCTCCGTCCTGTTAAGGAAAAAGAGCTCCGTCCTGTTAATGAAAATGAGCTCCGTCCAAAGAGCTCCGTCCCTTAAGAAAAGTAAGCCGTCTGAAAAGTACTCGGTCCAAAAGAGCTCCGTCCTGTTAAGGAAAAAGAGCTCCGTCCTGTTAATGAAAATGAGCTCCGTCCAACAGAGCTCCGTCCCTTAAGAAAAGTAACCCGTCTGAAAAGTACCCCGTCCAAAAGAGCTCCGTCCTTTGAGAAAGGTACTCCAAAAAGGCACTCCGTCCAAAGAGTAGTCCGGCTTGTAAGGTAGAATGAACCTTGTCCGTAATAAAGAAAAAGAGCTCCGGCTTGTATAAGGAAACGAACTCTGGCTTTGTTAATAAAGAAGTAAATCCGGCTGTTGTAAAAGAGTTCCGTCTTTAATGAAAAACGAACTTGGCTTTTAAAAGAGCTCCGTCCTTAACGTAAAATCAACTCCGGCTTTTGAACTCCTGTTCTGCCAAAAGAGGAACTCCGGCTTGAATGAAAAATGAACTCCGGCTTTGCTCATGAAAAAGAACTCCGTCCTTAATGTGAAAATGAACTCCTGCTTGCATTGAGAATCGAACTTCGGATTTGTACAGAAAATAGACTACGGCTACTAAAAATGATTTTTTAAGAAGAGGAGTGTTCATGTTATTTTAAGACCCGGGACTGACTACAGCCCAGATAGGTTCTCCGGCAAGCCTTAGGACTTTTCGGTGGTAATCGAGGATAGTTCTGTCCATGGAGTTATTTGTGGTCCGCCCTGCCCTCGGGGCGTTATGGACAGAGGGAATTACCGTTACCGGCCTACCTTCGGGTGGCATACCGTACCGATCCCGTGAGATGGGATACCCACATGACAGTACCAGCCTTAGATTGTGTGGAGTGAACACAATCGATCCTCGATTATTCGCCCCCTCAGCTAGTAGGGTATACTGGCAGGGTTTGTACCGATGTGATATGAAGTAATGTTTACTGTTTTACTGATATGTTATGTTACCATACCGACTTCCGAATATGAAGTACCGATTACCGAATATGAAAGACCGTCTATCGATATGAACTGTTCACCGTTTATCGTACCGATACCGATACGTTCTGTTACTGTTTACCGTTACTGTGCCATTTACCGATTTTGAAATATAGTACTGTCAAGGTATGTTTTCTCTATTTCTTAGACTGCATCTTGGTTCACCGTTCTATTTATGCATGGTTACCTGATCATTTTGCATCATCGTTTCCTATCCATATGCATGTACCTTGCTGAGCCTCGGCTCACTGTTTTATATTTTTTCCCCCACAGATGAAGCTTTAGAGCTTGTGCCTGACGAGCTGGAGTGATTAGACCTTGTCTACAGGATTAAAGGCCTTGGAAGTTTATTTTGGAGACATATTAATGTAATGACTTGTTGGACTTTTATGGTTAAACATTTTGGTTATGTACTCAGGAATGAACATTTTGGAATGAACATGAATGTTTTCATAAGTGTTAGTGTATCTTCCGCTTCATTTATTATGGTTGAAAGTATATGGGTCCTAGATGGCATCTGTGATCCTGTGCTGCACACAATCGATTGTGTTGGGCTTTCAGTTGTGTCAGGACTGACGGAACCAAAAAAAAAAAGTATGTTCCGTCACAATTGGTATCAGAGAGCTGAGATGCCTTAGGAACTAACCGATCGAAAAGCGGAAGTATAAGTTTGAGTCTCCGAATAGAATTCTTGTAGGAATAGGTAGAGGAAGTTGAGGCAGTTGGGACCTTATGAGACTGGTTCCTAGGCTTGGTTAAAAATTTCTTAAAGTTATGGAATACTTCCTTCTCATCCATTGGATCCTTGTCCTTATATACATGTGTTTGTCTTGATTATAGGATGGCAAGTAGAAGAGGTAGGAGAAGTTGTCGCGGTGGCGTTAACACGCCTTATGATAGAGAGGAGGCCTACATCAACTTATTGGAAAGGATGACTAACGTCGTAGAGTCCGTCGAGCAAAAGCATATGGCTCCGACGCCCGAGCTCCCCAAACCCCCTGGACCTACAACTTATGACAGTTCACAAATGAAAGAGCACCGGGCTTCCTAGGAAAGCCTGATCCGGCTGAGGCGGACGTATGGATGAAAAGAATGAAGAAGATATTTGAGGTGCTTGGCTGTACTGACCAAGAAAAGGTCAAATTTGCTGCGTATAAATTGGAGGGCGAAGCGGACAGCTGGTGGGACATGCAGAAGCCGACAATGGGAATGCCTAATGAAGCTATCACCTGGGAGATGTTTGAGGAGGCATTTCTGGAAAAGTATTTCCCATCCAGTTTCCGAGATCAGAAAGAGCAAGAGTTTATGAGGCTGAGACAAGGGAGCATGACCGTCAAAGAATATGAAACCAAGTTCACGGAGTTGGCTCGCTTTGCACCATTTTATGTGGAGGATGAACAGAGGAAAGCTAAAAAGTTCCTCCAAGGGCTACGAGATGATATTAGGAAGTTGTTGTCTGTCCTGAGGTTCGAAACTTACGCCGAGATCCTGGATAGAGCGGCAATCTACGAGAAGGAGACGGAAACAGAAAGGTTCTATGCAAAGAGAACCGCCAGCCGAGCAGGAGTAAGTACCAGATCAACGGTAATGTCTTCCGGACCATCCAAGAAGACTAGGGAGACTGACAAAGGAAAGAGTACGGCGGCTCGGTCCGTAACCGGAACCAGGGCGCCAGCTGAAGATTGTACCTTCTGTGGAAGGAAGCACCCGGGGCAGGAATGCCGTAGAATGACGGGAGCGTGTTTTAGATGTGGGCAGCAAGGCCATCTTTTCAAGGATTGCCCACTACCTCCAAGGATGGAAGGAAAGAAGCCTACTGTCTCGGCAAGGGCCTTCGCGGTGGCTGTTCGGATCCCAGAGGCCTCTCCGAATGTTGTGGAAGGTACCCTTTCTATTTGTGGAGTTTCTGCATCCATATTATTTGACTCGGGGTCTACCCATTCCTTCGTTTTCCCAAAATTTGCATGCTATATCACATCTGCCCCATGTGTTTTGGATTGTGAATTATCTGTGTGTACTCCCACCGGCCCATCGGTGGTTACTGATGTGATGTATCCGGGATGTGTAGTTGAGGTGAATGGGAATCATTTAGTTGTGAATTTGGTATTGTTAGACATGGGTGATTTTGATGTGATCCTAGGGATGGATTGGCTGGCTAAATACCACGCTAGTATCGACTGTTTCCTGAAGCGGGTTTGTTTTGACATTCCCGGAATGGAGCCCTTTTTCTTTCAAGGCACTAAGAAAAAGGGGGTGCCCATGTTGATCTCTGCTCTACATGCTAAACATTTGATAAGTAGTGGACGTAGAGCTTATTTAGCATATGCCTGCACTACTGGAAGTCATAGTGTACCGGCTAAGGACATCCCGATTGTTCGTGACTTTGAGGATGTATTTCCAGAGGAGTTACCTGGATTGCCCCCACATCGGGAAGTTGAGTTTGAGATTGTTATTGTTCCTGGTGCTAGTCCGGTTTCTAAAGCCCCTTATCGCATGGCTCCGGCTGAACTGAAGCAATTGAAGTTGCAACTGCAGGAGCTATTAGACAAGGGTTTTATCAGACCGAGCGTATCTCCTTGGGGTGCACCAGTGTTGTTTGTGAAGAAGAAAGACGGGTCATTGTGGTTGTGTGTTGACTATCGTGAGTTGAATAAAATCACGATTAAAAACAAATACCCTCTACCGCGCATTGATGACTTATTTGATCAATTACAAGGATCTCGAGTGTTTTCCAAGATTGATTTGAGGTCCGGTTATCACCAACTGAGGATCAAGTCTGAGGATGTGGCTAAGACAGCCTTTCGGACGCGTTATGGCCATTATGAGTTTCTCGTTATGCCTTTTGGCCTTACAAACGCTCCAGCTGTTTTTATGGAATTAATGAATAGGGTTTTCAAGCCATACTTGGATAAATTTGTGGTGGTGTTCATTGATGATATCTTGATTTACTCAAAGGATCCTGAGGAGCACGAAATTCATTTGAGGAAGGTGCTTCAGGTGCTCCGCGGTGAAAGGCTGTTTGCCAAGCTGAGTAAGTGTGAATTTTGGCTCGAGAATGTGATGTTCTTGGGACATGTAATTTCTGATGGTGGCATTTCCGTAGATCCCAAGAAAATAGAGGCGGTTACAAGTTGGAACCGGCCAACTTCTGTGACTGAGGTTAGGAGCTTCCTGGGTATGGCAGGATATTACAGGCGCTTTGTAGAGAATTTTCTCGAGATCGCTATGCCTCTCGAGCCGTTCTTTGAAAGAGGCTAGGTTTGTGTGGACAGAAGAGTGTAATCTGAGCTTCCAAAAGCTAAAGGATCGTTTGACCACCGCTCCGGTGCTGATTATTCCAGAGGGTTTTGGAGGCTTTGAGGTGTACTGCGACGCTTCTAAAGCAGGTCTAGGATGTGTGTTGATGCAGCACGGCAAGGCCGTGGCTTATGGGTCCAGACAATTGAAAGTGCACGAGAAAAACTATCCTACCCATGATCTTGAACTTGCTGCTGTGGTGTTCGCATTAAAAATTTGGAGACATTATCTATATGGCGAGAAGTTCCTTGTGTATTCCGACCATAAGAGTTTGAAGTACTTATTCTCACAAAAGGAACTCAACATGAGGCAAAGGAGATGGCTCGATTTCCTGAAGGATTATGATTGTGAAATACAAGACAAACCAGAAAGACCAACGTGGTAGCAGATGCCTTGAGTCGCCGACCGGTTATGTGGCGCACCTACAGTCAAACAGATGGAGATGTTAGATTATTTGAAGCAGGTGCGATGTCCAAATAATTATGCCAAAGGTGATAGGATGCTCCTGTCATATTTTCAGATTCAACCAGAGGTAATTGGTGAAGTCAAGGAAAAATAGGTAAATGATTTGTTCCTTTTGGACATTGTTAATAATTTGAGTAAGGAGTCTCGGGCTGATTTCAACATCCGGGCTGATGGTGTGTTGAGGTTTAGAGATCGATTATGTGTACCGGATGATAAAGGATTAAAGGAGAAAATCTTGAAGGAGGCTCATCGGTCTCGGTATACAATCCACCCGGGAGCGAATAAAATGTATCAGGACCTGAAGAAGACTTTTTGGTGGAGAAACATGAAGAGGGATATCATGGGCCATGTGGAGAAATGCCTAGTGTGTCAGCAATTGAAGGCCGAGAGGAAGAAGCCTTCGGGACTAATGCAGCCAATGCCCATTCCTAGCTAGAAATGGGAGGATATTGCTATGGATTTTGTATTGGGCTTGCCAAGGACTCCTAGGAGTCATGACGCAGTGTGGGTCATAGTTGACCGGCTGACGAAATCAGCTCACTTTTTGGCGATCAGGACGACCTATTCGTGTGATAGATTGGCTCAGTTGTACGTAAACGAGATCGTGAGGCTTCATGGAGTTCCTTCCTCCATTGTGTCTGATAGAGACCCGCGCTTTGTCTCGAGGTTCTGGGAGAGCTTGAATAAGGAGTTGGGGACAGAATTGAAGTTCAGTACTGCGTATCACCCCCAAACCGATGGCCAATCCGAACGTACCATTCAAATTCTCGAAGACATGTTGAGGGCTTCTGTTTTGGAGATGAGAGGAACTTGGGATACTCATCTGGCACTAGCTGAATTTGCTTACAATAACAGTTATCAAGCTAGTATCGACATGGCACCGTTTGAGGCGTTGTATGGAAGAAAGTGTAGGTCACCTATCCATTGGGAGGAAACTGGAGACAAAAGAATTTTAGGCCCTGAGATTGTGAAGGAAACAGCGGAAAAGATTAAGGTGATTCACGATAACCTGAGGATTGCTCAGAGCCGACAGAAGAGTTATGCAGACAAGCGGAGGAAAGAACTGAGTTTCGAGATAGGAGATCTTGTGTTTCTAAAGGTCTCGCCGTCAAAGGGCATCTTTCGGTTTGGAGTCAAGGGAAAATTGAAACCCCAGTTCATTGGCCCTTTTGAAATTCTAGAAAGGGTCGGGGAGGTAGCCTACAGGTTGGCATTGCCACCGACTCTTGCAGGTGTACACGATGTAATACAAAATTACTACGTTATCAGAATATGCAAATTTTATTTAAAACTAATCATACACGTCCGAAATTCTTCCAAGTCTCCATATTCTTCAAAGATCTATAAGCCCTTCAAATGTTCTTCCTTCTAACTAAATAATATCTTCAATCATTTTTAGACCTCAGCATATCTAGAGGGACAAAATAGAAGAGTCTCAGCAGTGTACTATAAAAACATACAAATTTAAATAGTTCCATTTAAACATAAATGTAACGGAAGAATAACTGAGCAGATATCAAAGAACATGTAACATGTAAACGTAAACCCAATAGAAGAATATTTCGGCAAATATCAAGAACATATAACAAAACGAATAAAGAGAAACATTAATTTGTCATGAAAACATACTAGAAGTCTTAACCCGTGCTCAAACCTACTTATTCTCAAATCTCATTAGCTTTATTAACTAAAGAAGAATATTTATACGAATATCAAAAACATTTAACAAAACGAATAATATATAACAAAAAGAATATGAAAAGATGTTAATTTGTCCTAAAAGCAAATCAAAAGTCTTAAACCAAGTCTAAACTATACTTATTCTTAAACTACAACTTTATTAACCAAATAGGCCCAAATTAGTAGACTCTACTAGTTGAGGAAGCGAATAATTAAGGATAGATTATATTCACTCCACACAATCAAAGGCCTGAACAAAAATATCCCCTCTGATGGGATTTATGTTTTAAAACACCGTCCTTCGGTATGTCTAATTTCTAAACTGAATCTATACTCCCAAATTAACGCCCTGAGTTGTGGTAGACCACGTATAATACTATGGATGGAGTTATCCTCGATTACCATTATAACATTCTAAGGCATGTCAGAGAACCTTACCTGACTAAATCATAGTCTTAGGGCCAATTTCTTACTAACTCACTTAACTGAAAACACATAACTGAAATGATTATCTAAAATTCCTTAACTGAAATGTTCAACCGAGACATTTAACTGAAATACTTACTAAGATGCTGAACTGAAACATTTAGCTGAAATACTGAACTGAAATACTTATTTGAAGGGATTCTTGCTGATATTTTCTTAGCCAAATTTTCTGCATATCGGAAAGCCAAATTCAAACTTATACATTCAGCCCTTCAGATAAGTTCAAAGGAGTTTCTAGGGATCGAATATACAATTCCATACAAAATTTTCAAATACAATTCATCAACTAAATTTTATCAAAGCACCAATTTAGCACTTACATCTCAAAATCTCAAATTTCTAAACTAAACTTTCCAAATTTGGTTGTAGGGTTTTTATATGAAATTTTTGGACAAAATTGTATATAAATCTTAAACCAAACTTCAAATCAAAGCCTTAAATCATAATGCCTATAGAAAATTATACATTTGAACCGAAATCCCCAAATTTCCGAGCTAGGGTTTCGCACAAAGTTTCCGAACACAAATTGAACACCCAATACATGTTTATTCATGAAATTAATGTCATAATTCAAAATACATAAACAAAATCATGCATTTAGAACATAAAACCCCAAATTTCGTGTTAGGGTTTCAAGCCCACTATTCGGATACAAAAATGAATGCAAAACGCACCTCAAACGACGAAATCAAAGTTATACATTAACATATATATATGCTTAAACTAAAAATCTACTCAAGATATTATGAAAAAAACACATAAATCGTGACAAATCTTTGGGAATGGGGGTTTTCGAACATATATAACCAAATTAAGGTATTTAAATGAAAAACAAAGTTGGGGGTACACATACCTTAGTCCGAGCTATCGTTTTTCTTACTTGGATCGGAGTGGAACCGCCCAAACGTTTCTTCCTTTCTTCCTCTTTCCCTCTTCTCTCCCTCCGTTCTCTACTGGAAAGGCCAAAATGGCCAAGAGAAAAACGCACTCGACGTTTTAAAATCGGGTCGGGCACTGCCTATAAAACACAACCGCGCTGGAGCGCTAACTAGGCATCCTTCAAGCGCAGGGTTTTGCTAAATGTGCCCCGAGTGTGCCCGATGTGCCACCCAGGTGTTGAGGCCCTAGGGCCATTTTTCACCCCCAACTTAATTTTTTCACTATTTTTTCTTAATCCATTTACCTTAATCTTAAGTAAAACGGAAAAGATAAACGTGTTTCGAAAAATATATTTGTTCATACTTCATATTTATGCATCTTCATTATACCTTTATCTCCTTCCTCAGCTTTATTTTGTATATATTATTTATTGTCATTGATTATATTACACTTGCTGAGTATTTGACTCACCCTTACCACTTTATTATCTTCAGATAAGCACGAGTTCAGGTCCGATGAGGCAGGGTAAAAGATTAGCAGTTGGCTAGGTTGCTGACCTTAGAAAATGACTCTGTGAACTTAGATTTTGTAATGTTATATCTTATGGAGTAAATTTTATATATTATGAGCTGAAGATGTGCTTGTATATTGTTGCTATACCGATGGTTTAGTTTCTGCCACACTTTGATGAATGTATAGGATTCTGCAGGCAATTATGGTTTGTATTTTAATACCTAGTGGCATCTCTCTATCCGACATTATGTCTGGAGACACGACATAGGAGCTACAAATATACTGTGGCATTTGGATCCTATGATGCGATGTTGTGGTTCTTTGTATTATGTTGTATAGGGTTGTATTCATTTGGTGACTGTTTTATTGCCGGAACTCTACCGGATTCCGGTCAAGAAAGTCAGTCCGTAACACATGACCTAACGGATAATCCGATTTTCAGGAAATCTTTCACCAAGGTTAACCATAAAATTTATAATATCATTTAGTTTGGAATAAAATTCATTGAAGGTTACATCTTTTTTACATTCTAATTTCTTCAAATTTGGTAGTAAGTATTTAAAATTTGGAATTCTTAACCATTTTCGTTCCTTTGTGGATGATTTTAAGTATCTACCAGCATTTTAAGAGGTTTTGCAAGTGAATATATGTTTAAATTCCTTTAGGAAAATAGTTATAAAAATAATATGTAATCCATTACTATTCTAGTTGCACACATCTTATTCTTCTTTGGTTCATGACAATAGAAATTTAGTTTCATTAGTTATCATACTCCTGGGCGGTGTCTGTCCCATTTGAGTACTACATTACACCTATTTATCCATTTATTTTAGAAAGACTCTCATATGAACCTTTCAACAAATATATTTACTCTCATCAAAATAGGGAGGAATTGATAATAAGTGACTAATACGCATCTACTTAAGGGTCGAGGATTGAGGTGAGTTTCTAATACCAATTAAAAAAGACTAGGGGTCCCTAATTTTGATTAGCTTCAATCTTATAAACTTGTAAAAGCAAAATATTTTGGAATATATAACATAAGTAAAATATGTTCTCGTTTAAATATAAATCAAATAAATATTATCAATAAAGTTCAGTATCAAAACAAATACAAAAAATAAAATAATTAACACATAGATTTTGATAATGAAGAAAAACCTCGATAACTAATAAATAACAAGTAAAACCCTTTAAATTTCTTGAGCCAATAAAAGTAATATATTAAGAATGTCAACTTATAATTTGGATGGTATAGACACATCAAAGCTTAGCCAACTTATTTTCAACTTATAACTCCTATTAAGGAACTTGATGGGTACTATCAATGGGACAATCTATGACAAGGGCTCATTAAATGAAGCCCAATGCAGATTAAAGAAGCCCAGAAGTTGCAGCCCAAGAGGTTAGCAAGAAGCTTTCCGGATAACTTTCCACGTTTCACTTTGAATGAAACCGGCATAACCATTTAAGCCAACCAACCATCCTTATCTAAGGTTGTCATGAAATCGGAAAAATGGCCCTGTATAAGTAAGCAGCAATCTTTCAGTTTAAGGCAGGTTTTTTGGACAAGAAAAAATTGGAATACACACGACTCAAAAGAACTAGTCTCATTGAGGCTGAATTGATAATCTAAGAGAGAAAGCGAGGCTTTCATTCTAAATGATATCGAGAATAATTTCAAATATTTCCACTTAAAAATATCTTCAGCCTAGTCAAATAAAAAGATTTCCTTTCTATTCAAAGAAAGACATTGCGGACTTGAGTGTCGGAGAGCCTGTTAGAAAATTCTTCCCTTTCGACCCTTTGATTCTCTTATTTTCTTTTGTGTTGTGCAGGTTTTGGGTTAGAAGAACAGAGAATAAGTCTACCCCAGTTCAATCCAAATCCATAGCCGCAACATTAGCGTCGTCTATGGAAAGCAACTGAAAAGTTTGCTTTACCACCAAACATATAAAAATGGTTAACACCTGGACTCATACAAGCGCTCCTGCAATAGAGAATACCACTCCTGATAACAACCCACATTTGGATAGTCAAGAAGAGAATCGGCATATTCAACTCATGCAAGCACTAAACACAAGAATGGACCATATGTTTGAAGCCCTTCAGACCCTATGTGAACAGGTAGGTCACCAAAAACCTGATGCCCATTCTTCGACAACGCATATCCCTACCTCCATAAGGAATAAGCAAAAGAAGAGACCGGCCGGACGAGTGCAGTAGATTTTTGACCAAGAAAGGATGCTTTCTAGAGAAAGAAGCGGGAGCTGATCTCGATTAGAGGGTCGATTGGGCTCGAGGTCCGTTGAAGACAGCCCAGAACAGTGGAATCCCTGAAGTGAGAGAAGGCCTCTTGATCAAGAGAAAGCTTCTTCCAACGTGCCGTCGGTTGGCGAAAACATCCAACCACGCCGATTTGAAGCTCTAGAAGAATTGAGGACTTACCTCTATACCAAAAGATCCGCTATGACTCCTCAAAAGGAGGAGAAGTTGGAAAAGATGTGGAACTATCTTTTCAGAAAAAAACCTGAAGGAAGCACTGATGGTTTGAGGAGATCTCCGTTTACAATAAAGATATGAACTTGTCTGCTTCCCCAAAAATCCAAGATGTCAACTATGGACACGTATGATAGAAGTACCGATCCAATGGATTACTTGGATTACTTCTGAAGATTGCTAAGCTTTCAAGGCTTAGATAAAATGATGATATGCCAATGTTTCCCTTTAACTCTAAAGGGAGACGCGAGAATTTGATTCTACCGAATGCCTTTCAATTCCATTTGGTCATTCCAAGACTTACCTGATAGTTTTCTCTCTTAATTCGCCTCCAGTTGGAGGATAGGAAAATAACCCTGGCACCTAGCTAGGATCAAGCAAGGGCCAAATGAAAGTTTGAAGAGTTACTTGGCAAGGTTTACCTCTAAAGCTCGTTGGATTCCACAGACTTTCGGAGAAGTAGAAGTCATTGCACCAGCATACATGGCAGGAAAAGAAGCCAAGAAGCCCTTTAGGGTAGGCTCTTCCCATCAAGGGTCACCAAATAAAAGAAAAGGAGATGATGAAAGGTCTCATCCAAAGGAGTCCAGAAAGAAGCCCAAGGATGGAGCACGAAGGGAGTTTAGACCTTTCAACCTGACTCCACTGAATGATTTTAAACAAACATTCTTATGCAAATACGAGAGAAAAAATTCTTTAAGTGGTCAAGGGCCCCAAAGAACCCTGAAAGTGGAGATCAAAGCAAGTTCTGTCACTCCTATCGTTCCCCTAAACATGGTACTGAAGAGTGCTGAACTCTATCGAGGGAAATCAAAAATCTTATTCAGAAGGGACACTTCACAAAGTTCTTGAAAAATCTAGAGCATGCCTCTAGTAGGATGGAAGAAGAAGAAAGAGAGCAACCGTAATCAAAAAATCATGTAGCAGCCGGAGTGGTAAATGTGATAACTGCTAGACCAATCAAGACTCACCATTCTGATCGGCCAAATGCTGTCAAGAGTAGTAAAAAACAAAAACTTGAGAATGATAATATAATTAGCTTTAGTAAAGAAGACATGGATCATGTCCAATTACCACACTCTAATCCATTGGTTGTGTCAACTTTAGTTTTAGATGGTAATGTAGATTACCATATGAAATCGGTATTTATAGATATTGAAAGCTCCAATAATTTGCTTTATCTCGATACCTTTTTTAAGTTGGGCTTGACAATTAATCAACTTAGATTGGTTAGTGGACCACTGTATGGAGTAGGTAATGAACTGGTTACTGTTCAAGGAACCATTCAATTGGAGATCACTCTAGAAACTTAGCCCAGAATGGCATCTCACAAACTTATCTTCTTGGTGGTCGATTTGCCTTCTGTTTACAATGTAATTCTTGGTCGACCTTGCCTGACAATGTTTGGGGCGGTGACATCCATCCCCCACTTAAAAATGAAGTTCCCAACACCATTTGATGTAGGGAAAATCTTTGGAGATCAAGTGACTGGCAAAACCTATTACTTGACTCAAATCACGCAAACTGTCCAAGATCGGCCGATAGAAGATTTTGACTATCATGACGAAGCCACCCTACAACAAGCCCAGTTAAGAGAGACAACAGATTTAATTCTATTAGATCCTGCATATCTGAAAAAGTGCATACGAATCTGAAGTTCATTAACTGAACCAGTTTGCAGTCCATTAATTGATTTTCTCCGGTAGAATTGAGATATTTTTGCTTGGACATTATCTGATATGCCTGGAATTTTGACAGAAATAATAGTTCACTGATTGGGTCTGGATCCTAATCACAAGCCCATTAGACAAAAACGAGGGAACTAGTCGATTAAGAAGCTTATTGCAATAAGGGAGGAAGTGAAAAAATTATTGGATGTCGGATTTATCAGAGAAGTCTAGTATCCAAATTGGCTCTCAAATGTAGTTATAGTAAAGAAGAGCAATGGAAAATGAAGGATGTGTGTTGATTTCACCAATGTAAATAAGGCTTATCCAAATGATAGTTTTTCTTTACCAAGGATTAATTTGTTGGTAGATTCCACATCCGGCCATGAATTACTCAGCTTCACGAATGCCTACTATGGTTACAACCAGATAACTATGTGTTTGGAGGATGAAGAACATACCTCTTTCATGACTGATCAAGAAACATATTGTCACAAAGTAATACCATTTGGTCTGAAGAATGGGGGTACTATGTATTAACGGTTAGTGAACAAAATGTTCGAGGCTTAGATAGGCCAGAACATGAAAGTATACGTGGGTGATAAGCTTGTTAAAAGTAAATTCGTTGGCAATCATATCACGGATTTAGAAGAGGCCTTCGAAGTACTCCGGAAACACCTCATGAAATTAAATCCGAGCAAGTGCATTTTTGGAGTATCTTCGGACAAGTTATTAAGATTTATAGTCTTAAGACAAGGAATTGAGGCTAATCCTGAAAAAATAAAGTCAATTGCAAGCATGAACCCACCCAGGACCATTACAGAAGTTCAACGGCTTACCGAAAGACTCGCTACACTTTCTTGTTTCTTATCCAAATCGGCAGAAAAATACCTTCCATTTTTCAGAGCCTTGAGGGGAACAAAAACTAATGATTTTCAATGGACAGAAGAATACCAGGCTACCTTTCAAGAATTAAAAGAGTACCTAGTCAGCCCTTCTCTTCTAACGTTACCACAAGAAGGAGAAGATTTATTTTTATATATGGCAGTTTCTGATGTGGCATTAAGTTCAGTCTTGATCCGGCATCAAGTAGATACGTAGCGGCCGGTTTTCTACGTTAGTAAAACTTTATCCAACATAGAAAGCCATTACACATATGCTGAAAAGATAATATTGGCACTTATATACTCTGCAAGAAAAATTAAGGTTGTATTTCCAAGCTCATAAAGTAATCGTTCTCACCAATCAACCCCCCAAGGGAATATTACAAAAGCTTGATGCTTCTGGGCAACTGGTCAAATGGGCAATTGAACTTAGAGAATTCAATATAGAGTACAGGCTAAGATTGTCAATCAAAGGGTAAGCGTCGGCCGATTTTCTAGTTGAAACTTTGATTTTAGCCCAAAATAATAAAATGGACAATTAAGATATTGACCGGACTGAATCATCTGTTGTATGGATAATATACATTGACAGGTCATCCACACAATCAGACAGTGGAGCTGAAGTGGTTTTAAGAACTCTGGAGGGTATGGAAATACTATACTCACTGAGACTTCTATTCCCAGCAACCAACAACGTGGCTGAATATGAGGCTTTATTAGCCGGATTAAGGTTAGCCAAAGAATGCTCAATAAAGCATGTTGCGGTTTATAGTGATTCCGAACTAATGGTTAACCAAGTTCAAGGAAACTTCAAAGTGTCAAGTCCATGTTTAGCAAGGTACCTAGGAAAGGTAAGGGATGCTTTTCAGTACTTTGAAAAAATAGATATAACTCATATTTCAAGAACGTAGAATGGAAAGGCCGATCAACTGGCAAGAGCGGTAGCCATGGAAAATCTGGAGCAATATTCTCGGAGTATGCGAGAAATCCTGACCACTCCAAGTATTGAGGAAGTTGATCAAGAGGTCTTACAAGTCAATGACAGCGAGAACTAGATGACTCCTTACTATAAATATATCTCTGATGGAGCCATTCCAGAAAACTTGGACAAAGCTAAGCATGTAAAGAAAATGTCTGATTGGTAAACAATCATAGATAGGAAAATGTATCGTTGTGGATAATCCATCTCGTATTTGAGATGTCTCACACTAGAGGAAGCAGAGTACGCATTAAGCAAGGTCCACTTCGGAATATGTGGATCACACATTGGAGGTAAGAACCTGACTTTTAAATTAATGCGACACGGTTACTATTGGCCAACCATGAAGAAAGACGCAGCTGCTTTTGTCAAAAGGTGTGAAAACTGTCAAATACATGGCAGTATGCATCATGCACCTTCAACCGAGCTGAAATCATTACAAGCTCCATGACTGTTTGCGCAATGGGGGCTAGACATACTTGGACCTTTCCCAATAGCAGTTGGATAAAGAAATTTTATCATTGTGGGAATTGAATATTTTATCAAGTGGGTTAAAACTTCTCCCTTGACAAAGATAACCGAGTATAATGCAACGGAGTTTGTACGACAAAATATTGTCTGCCGATTTGGAATTTTAGAAACAATAGTCACTGATAACAGGACTTAATTCACTGAAAAGTGCTTCACCAAATATTATACAAATTTACAGATCCGACTGGCACATACCTCAGTTGCCTATCCATAATCAAATAGCCAAGTAGAGGTAACTAATTGATCTTTACTATATGGGCTGAAAATGAAATTAGAAGATGTTGGGGGCTCCTGGTCAGATGAACTACCATCAGTATTATGGTCTTACCGAAAGACTCCTAAAGAGCAAACGTGAAAAATGCCATTCAACTTATGCTATGGAACCAAAACTGTAATTCCAGTGAAAGTTGGATTACTCAGCCTCTGGATAGAGAATTTTGATTCACAAAGAAATTCACAACGACTTAGGGAGAATCTTAATCTATTGGAAGACTCTCGGAAAGCAGCAAGGATGCGGATAGCTGCTTATCAGTAACGGGTTGTATGATATTATAACAAGAGGATGAGGGCACGACAGTTTGATATGGGAGACTTAGTCCTAAGAAGCATGCTAGCCACTGGTAAGATTGCCAATATGAATAAGCTCTCTCCTAATTGAGAAGGCCCATTTATTATTTCTACTGTACTAAAAAATGGTGCCTATAAGTTACGCAATTCAAATGGAAAATTGGTACCAAGAACATAGAATGCAATGCATTTAAAGAAGTTTTTTCAATAAAAACCAGTGATTTCTTTGAGTCAATATGTAATACATTTTTTTCTGCGGTCAATACATGGAAAAGAGAAAGATAAAACTAATGCTAGGGGCTCGATGGAGGCGGCATTGAAGGTCCACTAGATTCTAAAAAATCCTTTAAGTTCGATCGAAGCCGAGCGCCCATATTCCTAGGATCAAAAAAGCTGGTCGGGAATTGAGGATCTAGAATGAGGGCAATCTGCCAGCATAAAAGGATGTCGTCCAAGAATCTAACATTCAGAGCCAGACGGACTTCCTCTGGTTTAAGCCGGACCATCAGTTCTGCTCCTAGCATAACATTGTCACCTCTGAGATTAGATATATGCTGATCGGCCGACTTCAAAGCGTCTTTATTTTTCTGCAACTCCAACTCAAGACTAGAAACACGTTCTTCAAATGACTCAACTTGTGCAGCAGAAGCACTAGCCTGATTCTTCATCTCTTCAAGAACGGAGGGATCAACACGTGTTTGCTTCAATTCTTGGATTTCTTTCTCAAGTTGTTTGATCTTCATATCACATTGGAGTAGACAAATATTCAAAAATTCATTCATCTTCTTAGTCTACAAAGAAATATATGATGGAAAATTAGAAACTCTGTAATCAACAAAAGGTATAGTTTTGTCCAAAAAATTACCGTAATGTAACGTGCTCTCTGAGCTGCAACCTTCAGAGACAACTGAGATGAGGAAGCAGGGGTGGATGCACGCTCCGGTCTTGGGATTGACGGACTCTGAAGAGGTGAAGCCGCCAAGTCAATTGAGGGAGTAGGCACCCTGATTTACAAATCGGCACTTGGACTTCGAGGGGAATGAGGAACAATCGCGGCCGATGTAGGAATTTCCAAATTGGCCTCTCCCACTCTGGTCATTAAAGAATCAACATCAAAATGTTTTGGACTGATAAAAGACTCCTTTGGAGCCAAAGACAAGTCGATTAAAGGGCGAACTGACCTCTCTCCAATCTGGGTCCCCTCAACAACAGTAGTACCTGTCTGATCCAAAATTAACTCTTCAACTGCTCCGAACTGGCCACGAGCCTCAATAACGCCAATAGTATTGAGGGACTCTAGTCCCAAAGAAACTTCAACACATAAGATTGTTGGCTCAATCATAGGATTTTCTTTCCGAGATTGGTCTGAAAGAACAAGGGATGAACTGCCTATTCTCTTTAATCTTTCAGACACGGGAAGACCATCTTCAACAGAAGAAGATGATGGGTTTGGTGACACAGCCTGATGTTTGTGCTCTTTTGATATAGTCTTTTCCATTTTCCTTTTGCGATGTTTAGGTGATGGGTCACATAGCCCAGTTCTCTCAATTTGGGGCTCCCATTTAGCCAGTGTAAAAATTTTAGGAGAAAATAAATGCTCCTTATCACTGAATGACTCCATATTCATTTTTACCGTTTCAATCAGAGGCTTCGCCGACTCTTCTTCTTCCGGAGAAATTTTGCCATAAAAGGATTTGGGTTTCTTACCCAATACATTGGGAATACCTAATTGTGGAATGGCTAGAAAGAAAAAGCGATCTTTTCACTTTTTTAACATTTCACAAATGACCCCACTTATATTCAATTCACATGGAGATAAGGAAATCTAGTCCCTATTCTGGCAAAAATTTGAAAAAAACTTTAACAGCCGTGGAATTAAGAGTCATACCACAGAGACGAAAAAATATGCAGAGGTTGTAGAAATACCTCACTGTATTTGCATAATAATGAGCGATGGATACATTGAGATCAGCAAAAATGGTGCGCAGTTCAGGCGCCACAGGAAAACGAAGACCACTTTTCAGGTGGGCTTTATACAAGATGATGAAACTGTCCGGAGGAGAACGCGCTCTGTCGTTTCCAAATGAAATTGAGACCAAATAAGTTCTTGGAATCTTGTAATAGGAAATAATATTCTCCACTTCTTTAGCTGTAAGAACAGATTTCGTTGACTCGTCTTTGGGCGCCATTATAGTAAAGAAACAAAACCAAGGATGGGAAGAAGAAAGCGGTGCGAGAGGAATGAAGAAGATAAACCCTGAGATAAGTTTGAAGGGGTGCGTCATTTTGAATTCAAAAATAATTAGGGGATGCTTGTCAATCAAACTTTGGTTGCTCAAACGGCGTTGACAGAAAAGACACCGCTCGATGATTGGCACGTGGTAAATTAGATGAGATCCGTGTCAGAACAAATAATTTCTTGGACATGGTGATAAATTCACTCCAGCATTTGACAAGGCTCAAGTTGATCAAAAATCCGAAGTGACAAAAAATCCAGAGTCACAAAAATTCGAAATGATGAAAATCCGGAATCACAAAAATCCAGAATGATGAAAATCCGGAATCACAAAAATTCGGAGTAATTGAAATCCGAAGTGACAAAAGTCCTAAGTGACAAAAAACTTAGAGTCACAAACATTCGGAGTAATTGAAATCTGGAGTGACAAAAGTCCGAAATGATAAAATGTTCGGAGTCACAAAAATCCGAATGATGAAAATTCAGAGTTACAAAAATTTGAAGCAATTGAAATCCGGAGTGATAAAAAATTCGGAGTCACAAAAATTCAAAATGATGAAAATCCGGAGTCACAGAAAATCCGGAGTAGTAAAAGACGAAACAATTTCATATTGACAAAATTAAGACCGGATAGCTTTAAACTATGTCCCATCAAAAAGACAAGCTAGAAGCTAAAATTTTAATCTTCTGGCATGGGAGGCTAATGATAGGTACTATCGATGGGACAATCCATGACAAGGGCCCATTAAATAAAGCCCAATGTAGATTAAAGAAGCCCGGGAGTTGCAGCCCAAGAGGTTAGCAAGAAGCTTTTTGGATAACTTTCCACGTTTCACTTTAAATGAAACCAGCATAACCAGTTAAGCCAACCAACCATCCTTATCTAAGGTGGTTATGAAACTGAAAAAATAGCCCTTTATAAGTAAGCAGCAATCTTTAAGTTTAAGGCAGGTTTTTTTAACATGGAAAAATTGGAATACTCACGACTCAAAAGAACCAGTCTCATTGAGGCTAAATTGATAATCTGAGAGAGAAAGTGAGGCTTTCATTCCAAATGATATCGAGAATAATTTCAAATATTTTCACTTAAAAATATCTTCAGCCTAGTCAAATAAAAAGATTTCCTTTCTATTCAAAGAGGACATTACTGATTTAAGTATGAGAGAGCCTGCCGGGGAGTTTTTTCCTTTTGGCCATTTGATTCTCTTGTTTTCTTTTGTATTATGCAGGTTCTGGGTTAGAAGAATGGATGACAAGTCTGCCCCAATTCAATCCAGATCCGTAGTTGCAATAGAACTCCTTAGGTTTGTTTGTAATTGTAGAACCAAATACCTTCCAGTATTTTTGTTAATCTTAACTCACTTAGAATAGAATCTGTGCACACCTCTAAATTTCAATATTCACAGCACTAGTGTTCAGACAACAGCTCACATATTGGGGCTAGTGTACAAAATAATGGAGAAATATGTTAGGTAAGAATACGTTGAAAGTTTATCATAAAAATAGATGTTTGGTTTTCTCAAATAAATGATCGCTATTCATTTTTTCAAAGAGAGCTTTGAGATTGCGGCCTTGCATTTTTGTACTTTTTTTTTTCTATGTACATAAATGTGTGGAAGTGAGATATTTATAGAGAATATTAAAAATTAGATAAAAAACATGTGGTCATTAAGAAAATAACACCCTAACACATGTACATTAAATATGCATGCATCTAGCGTAGAAACTTTAAAAGAGGACCGTGCCGCAGTGCATGTGCGCCATTCAAGTACATAAAAGTCATGAATATATTAGGTAAAATATGTTCATGCGCATATCAAGCATATATCAAGTGTAGACATTTTGATCAAAATACACACATGTACTTGTTAGGCATATGTTAGGTATTGATACTGATAGATAGTGTAATTGCAAATAATGGACGCATATCTAACGCTAGTCTTTACCAATATTTAAATTTTTTTAAAAATATATGTTTTATCAAATCATAAAATATGTCAATATAAAATATTTTTAATAAAAAATATAAGAGTCATCAAATATAGGCCAAAGAATATGCCTTTCTGTGGTTTGTTCAGTGTATTTCATCCGTTTAATGTGCATCACTAACTAAAACAAAGTTAGGCCATCAATGTTGTTAGGATCAGAGAAGATACAGTAAAATCCTCTCTAATTCACAGTAAAAGCCTTCAAAGAGACTCGAATTATAGACTTCGCCACCTGTCTTTTTTTCGACCTTTAATTTCTGAAATAGCATTACATATAAGTGGTTAGATTATTTATTCTTTTAAGAGGTATTATCTATATTAATAAATATTTTTATTTATTTTTAATATTGGCTATATGTTGAGTAAATTTTTATGATATTAAAGAAGTTTTGAATGATATTTGAAAGTCTTAAAAAATTACATTAGGTAATATTTAAAAATATTTTATTTTATTTTTTAATATTATTTTGTATTAAATAGTATCCCATATATTTTTTAATTAGAGTAATATGTCCCAGGATAAATTGACACTGAAATATTTCTTAATATATAATTAGTTTTTACTTATAATGTTATTTTTCTTTGTTGTATATTTTTTAAAAAATTTGTTATATTATTTTAAAACAAGTTTGAAAAATTATTATAATGTTAATATTATTTCTTATTTATTTTAATATTTATATACAATACATTAAAATAAATAAATAATTTTTGGACTTATATGCTTATTCCTATAAACCATGTAAATCGTCCAAATTAAACCAACTCATGCATTGATGATTTGAGTAATTTGTCTCAACTAATGGCCTATCTTGATTTTATATGATAAAAATTTAAACTGTAATATGTAACTTAATTATAAATTATCCTCCTAACCATGCTAAACCAAATTGAATTCACCCCTTGTCACAACCGATTCTAGGGGCACTGTGATATCCATACGACACTGTATGGTACCTGTCAAACAAAAATTCAATGATGTCCTTTAATCTTTTTATTTTTTAAAAAATACTTTTTTATATTTTTAATAATAAATGAGGGCGCCGTTGAATTTTCATCTAACAACTATCGTACAACGTCTTATAAAGTAACGCATCGCAGCGCCCCTCTACTCATCACAACCTGCAATTAACTTTTCTCACCCCCATTTCATTGAAGTAAAAGAGATGGGTGGATGAAAGTAAATCAAAATTTAGTCGAATAGGACGTTTCATGATCCAAGCTCGTGGAGTGTTCTGATACCTAGCAAAGTCAACTTTGGTGAAATAGATAATAGAGATGCATTGCATTTGAGATTCCTCCACATTATTATTATTATTATTATTATTATTATTATTATTATTATTATCTTCAAACAAAATTCTATTCTTTGAGTTTCTTTTGGGGGGTACATGAATATTGTCAGAAGATCATACTCGCTATCCAAACACAAGCATCTGAGATTCTCCGTCTGTGTTTGGAAAAAACACATGCATCCCTCTGACATTTCGTACATGAGTTTCCTGTCTGGAAACACGAAGAGAGATGCTCGAAATAACATCTTCTCTCACTAAATCGTATGGCTGTTATTTTTTTATATTTTTATGTAATTATTATTAAAAATATTTATATTTATTATACTTAATTTAATTATTTATTTGTATTATAAAATCTATTGTATTGAGCAATATAATTACAGAATTATGAGTAGATTTCATTTTTAAGCTCCAATAACTTAAAAACTGAAATATTAAATATCTCTAAATATAAGTTGAGTAATGGCACATATATTAATTATCTGGTAAGATTCAATTAAGAGACATTGAATGATTATTGGGTACACCAAAATCATATAAGTATTAGCATGTAATTTGACAGCTATATTTATTTTTATTTGATTTTAAGAAAAATAATAAGTTCAGAAATAATAACAAGTCTATAGTATGTCTTTATGGATGAGCACTCATATGAATGGTTATCATTAAATTAAATAATATAGTTCATGCCCATTCATATATATATATATATATATGAGGAAGGAGGAAATGGCAGGTTGATGGAGCTGGAAGGAGGAGCTACCCCTCAAAAAGAAGTGCAATGAATTGGGAAGTAGTGGGGTAAGGAATAATCCAGGGTGTAATTGTCATGAGATGGAAGATGATATATCGAAGAAGGAAAATAATCCAGGGCCGCTAATTCGGTTGTTGCATGGGGAAATGATCATGTGGAAGCATGTGCTTTTAGTGCCACAACATGCACAAAGCGAAAACATCAAATTTATTTATTACTCTTTAATTTAACTATCCCACACTCGGCATATTTATATTCATCTATCGCTGTCAAGTACCATAATAAATATTGTAATATCTTCAAGTATTATATTTTTAAAGGCATAATATTTGATAGGTAAGTCTATAGCAAGCAGGTCCAATAAAAAAAACGATCTAAAATTCAAGAAAGCCCAGATGCACGTTCGGATAGTCAGCGCTAACGTTGACCGTATAGAGGGCCAACTAGGCGGCCAACACGCTCCCTCAAGACGGTCAACATCTCTGTTGATCAAGAGCACTGTAACAGCAGACCGAGAAAAGGTAAAAACCTTATATGGGCTAGGCCCAATTTAGCAAATATTTCCGTACACGACAAGCAACGGTCCCTTTTTCTGATTTTACGCCTTCCTTGAACCCAATCTCCACTAAAAAGGATATCAACTAATTCGATACCCTTCCCGTGAGGAAGGCGCTAGATTCTCTCTTCCTACCAACAATGGAGTCTAACGGTAACAGAAGCGCAGAAGGAAGGTAAATAATCTGAAGAACCATTACCCGCTCAGAAAGGAAACGGTCCCAGCAGAATGCACAAGTCAAGCCTTCTTGCTTAAGAAAAGCCGCACAACACGATGCAGGAATCGTGCCTTCTTAGCCGAGGAAGGTCGTCCTGCCCACCATCTATATAACCCCACAAAGTCTCCATTCTGTGGAGACGAATGAAAAACAACAAAGAACTACGACGGAGAAATCCTTGAGCGTACTAACGCTCATCCCTAAGTATGTAATCGCTTACTACAATAATCCCACTCTAAGCCTTCAGATTCCAGAAACTTCACCCACTTCCCGAGCTCCGTCCTTCAAAGCTTCCACCCTTACTGGACTTAGTTTCCCGCTTGTTTCCCGTGAATGTTGAGCCGAGAAACTGTGCTCACGATGAATCGTAAGACATCTCTTACATCTAAAGGCGAACGCTCCTTCCTACCTCAATCCCCCTCTCTATCTCAACTCTCATTTCCAGTTACCTTCTTGTAATTCGAAAACTTATTACTGACTCGAACATCGGAGTGTCTTCGGTGGAACAACATCCTCCCGATACCTGCCCTCTTGTTTGTTGTAGTTGTGCGCAGGGTCTAGGCTCTGTGAACAGAGTCGGATCTGGACGACCCAGTCGACTCAAATCTGTTCAAAGTTGGATCCAGGTACGCATCATTGGCGTCGTCTGTGGGAAGTGCTTACAAAGAGCGAGCTACATTTCCCATAAGCCCTTTTTAACCAATACCCTCAATCGAAATGGAGAACATAAGGGCACAAGCAAGCTAGCTAGAGATGTGGCTTCACCAGACCAAGACCACGCCACTGGTGTCGTGGTCAATAGGGTAGTCAGCAGGATTCTAGCGCCTTTCTTTCAAAACTTGGCGGAGCATATGCTAAACACCAATAGGATACTTCAGATACTCTACTCCCGCCTGGAGCAAGCGCAGCAAGGGTTGCACCGGCGGAGGCCCCCGCACCGACATCTAGACGAGGAGGCCAAAGAAAGAAAGTTCCAGCTCGAAGGCCCGGAAGGCCAACCAACGTTCACGCACTGAAGTCCTCACATGCTCAAAGCCGTCTAAGGCGTGAGGAGCGGGAAACCTGTGCGACCTCAAAGGAAAGTCCAAAGCGAAGGAACCCCAGATATTCTCACGTAGAATCTAGGCCCCAGGCTCATGAGGGAGCCCCTCGGGCCGTTAGATCTACCGGTGATAGCAACCACCCGGCTACTGGATAAACCAGAGAAAGAACGGAGTTGAAGATATATCTCAACTCCAAAAGGTTTGGTAATGTCATTCAAGCAGATCCAAGGCTATGGAACCATGTCTTCAATGACGATGAGCACGCAACTGATATCGACAGATCTCCTTTCACAGCAGAGATCTTAAACCGTCATATGCCGGCAAAATTTAAAATGCCAGTCATTGACTCATACGATGGGAGTGCTAATCCTGTTGATAATCTCACCCACTTTTGCACCCATCTCGGACTACAAGGGCTGGAGGACGTAGCCATGTGCCACTACTTCCCGCTCACCTTAAAAGGAGATGCATGCATCTGGTTCCATCATCTTCCCTCAGACTCAATCTGAAGTTTTAAGGAGCTTACGAATCTATTCTTGTCACGGTATGCCTCCAGCCGCAAGGAGGAAAAGCAGCCGTAGTATCTGTCACGCATCAAGCAGAAGCATGGGGAGAACCGACGAAAATTCCTCGATCGCTTCGTGGCAGAAGCTAGGCGGATCCCCCACTCACCAGAGGAGATGAAATTAGGTAGTTTCACCTCGGCCCTGGCGCATGGAGACTTCTTCAAGCACCTAGCACATAAGAACCTGCAAACATTTCAGGAAGCAGAATCTATCACCAGGGCCTACGCGGCAGCGAAGGAGGCCAACGAGGCTAAACGTCCCGATCGGACTGCACAGCCTCGCTCTTTCTCAATTGAAGGAAAGAGGAAACACAATGGTGGCGATCACTCCCGTCAAAAGCACCACAGGATCGGACCGTCAGAACACAAGGACTACAGGCCCATCAACCTAACGCCCTTGACTGATACGCATTCGAACATTCTCATGTAGATTCGTGGGGAGAAGTTTCTAAAGTGGCCAAAACCACTTAAGAAGACGGAGGGAGGAAATCTGTCCAAGTACTGTGATTTCTATCGATCTCCCGGACACTCCACAGAGAACTGCAAGACCCTATAGCAGGAGATTGAAGAGCTGATCAGAAGGGACCATCTCACTAGGTTCTTTTAGGGCCCTGATCAGAGCTCTGGCACGGCAGACGGAGAAGGACTAGGGCCTTCCCCTCCACGAAACCGGGTTGCCACATGAGTGGTCAATATGATCACCACCCGGCCGATCAAGAACCAGACCGATAACAAGGAGTAGTAAATTGGGAGGAAGAAACAATGCACTACTTACACCATCGTTAGTTTTAGTGATAGCGACCTGGCACATGTAGTTTCCCCTCATGTAGACCCCATTGTTGTATCTACACTCATTTCCGACGGTAGCGTTGACTACCAGTTAAAACGAGTATTCGTTGATAATGAAAGTTCTCACGATTTGCTCTATCTTGAAACATTTTTTAAACTTGGTTTGAAAAGGAATCAATTAAAACCTGTCGAATGCCCATTATACGGCCTTGACAACAAATTGATGCCTGTCCAAGAGACGATCCAATTAGAAGTCACCCTAAGAACATACTCGAAAATGGTAAGCCATACACTTACCTTCTTGGTAGTCGACTTGCCCTCTGTATACAACGCTATACTGGGCCGGCAGTGCCTAACAGCGTTTGGGGCCATCATTTCAATACCACACCTCAAAATAAAATTTTCAACACTATACGGTGTGGGTGAAGTGCTGGGTGACCAAGTCACCGGACGGACATGCTACATGTCCCAAATTGCTCCTAACGACAGCACCAGAGCTGTTGGTGAGCTTGACCATCGAGACGAAACGACCTTGTTGCAGGGGCAGTCTGGTGAGACAACCGACCTAGTCCCACTGAATTTGAAGGATCCAGAAAAGTCCGTACGGATCGGCGGGTCACTCACTGGTGTACTGCACGACGAGCTGATCACATTTTTACGATGGAATGCTGACATCTTCGCACGAACTCCTGCTGACATGCCTGAGATTCCGACCCTAGTAATTGTCTACAAGTTGGGCCTCGACCCGGACCGAAAGCCCGTTAGGCAGAAGTGGAGAAATCACTCGGTAGAAAAGTTAGTCACCATCCGGGAGGAAGTAAAGAAACTGCTGGACGTTAGATTCATCAGAGAAGTCCAATACTCCGATTGGCTCTCCAACGTAGTCCTAGTGAAGAAGAACAGTGGGAAGTGGCGAATATGTGTCGATTTCACTGACGTTAACAAAGCCTGCCCAAAAGACAATTTTCTATTACCCAGGATTGACCTGCTGGTGGACTCGACGTTCGGACATGAGCTGTTAAGCTCCATGGATGCCTATTCGAGTTAGAACCATATCCGGATGAGCCCGGAGGACGAAGAGCATACCTCGTTTATGATGGACCAAGGGACTTACCGTTATAAAGTAATGCCCTTTGGATTGAAGAACGCAGGAGCCACCTATCAACAGCTGGTAAATAAAATGTTTGAGAAATAGATCGGCCGCAATATGGAAGTCTATGTTGACAACATGCTCATCAAGAGTAGAACCACTAGTGACCATATCTACGATCTGGTAGAGTCGTTTGGGGTATTCCGTGAGTATCAAATGAAGCTGAATCTGGCTAAGTGCGTCTTTGGGGTTGCCTCGAAAAAATTCCTAGGTTTCATCGTCTCCCAACGAGGGATCGAGGTAGACCCGAAGAAAATCAAGGCTCTCGCGGACATGGCTCCCCCACGAAGCATCAAGGATGCCCAGCGACTGATTGGACGATTAGTAGCCTTGTCTGTTTCCTAGCGAAGTCTGGTGACAAGTATCAGCCATTCTTCAGGGTCCTAAGGGGAATAAAATCAAACGGGTTCCAATGGACGGTAGATTGCCAAGCAGCCTTCAATGAATTGAAGTAATACCTGGCTAGCCCGCCGTTACTAACGTCCCCCAAGGTCGGAGAGAAACTGTACCTCTACCTAGCGGTGTCAGAGGTGTCCCTCAACTCTATTCTTGTACGCCAGGACTCCGTTACCCAACAACTGATCTACTACATGAGCAAAACACTGACTGGCCTGGAGACGCGCTACCCGCATACAGAAAAGTTGACATTAGCTCTCATATTCTCCGCACGAAAACTAAGGCCCTACTTTTAGGCACCCCGCATCATAATTCTCATTGACCAACCTCTAAAGAGCATTCTCCAGAAACCTGATGTTTCTGGAAGGTTGATAAAGTAGGCTATCGAATTAGGCAAGTTCGACATCGAGTTCTGACCTAAGCCTGCCATAAAAGTACAGGCTCTAGCCGACTTCATAGTCGAGACCACGACCCCAGTTCTCAAAGAGCATCCCCCAGAGAATGCGGAACAGCACGTCGAAGCTCCAGAATGGGTACTCCACGTAGACGGATCATCTACGGACACAGGCAGTGGAGTCGGGGTAATCCTCATGACCCCTGACATGTTTGAGGTAAAGTACTCCCTTAGACTCGATTTTCTGGCCACCAACAACGTTGCCAAATACGAAACCCTGTTAGTCGGGTTAAGGTTTGCAAAAGAGTACTCAGCCAAATGGCTGTCTGTTTACAGTGACTCCGAGCTAATCATCAACCAGGTTAATGGGAGTTTCGAGGCGAGCAACCCACACATGGTCAAGTATTTGACCAAGGCAAGGGAGGCCATGCGCAGCTTCGACAAGCTAACCCTGGTCCCTGTTTCCAAAACTGAAAACCAGGAGGCCGATCAGCTGGCTATAGCAGCGGTGGCCAAAAATCTAGAACAGTACTCAAGGGACATGAGGGAGGTCCTGAACGCTCCCAGTATAGAGAAATAGGAGGCAATGCAGACCTTCGGGATAGAAAGTTGGATGACACCCTGCCTGAGGTACCTAGCAGACGAAACATTGCTAGAAGACGTAGGGGAGGCCAGGCGAATAAAGAGAACGGCCGGCTGGTACACCATAATCGATGGGCGGTTGTATCGCCGCTGCTACTCAACTCCGTACCTCTGGTGCCTAACCCCTGAAGAGGCTGACTACATCTTGGGCGAAGTGCACCTCGGGATTTACGGATCGCATGTCGGTGGCAAAAACTTAACATTCATGATCATGCGGAAAGGCTACTATTGGCCTTCGATGAAAAAAGATGCACTTGAGTTTGTAAAGAAATGCAAAAACTGCCAACTTCACGGCAACCTTGGCCACCAGCTATCCGCTGAGCTGAAATTCCTTCAGGCGCCGTGGCCCTTCAAGCAATGGGGGCTCGACATTCTTGGCCCATTTCCTATCACAACTGGGCAAAGAAAGTTCATCATAGCAGGTATCGACTACTTTACAAAGTGGGTCGAGGCCATCTCGCTAGCCAATATTATAGAACACAACGCTCTGGAGTTCGTTCGCTAGAATATCATTAGTAGATTTGGCATTCCAGAAGTCATTGTGACTGACAACGGGACTCAATTTTCGGAGAAACGCTTCACTAAATATTACATCAGCCTTGGGATAACGTTGGTCCACACTTCAATGGTTTACTGGACTGAAGCGGTGATCCCGGTCGAAATAAGGCTTCCAAGTCTTAGGGTGAAATTTTTTGACCGGTAGAGTAACTCCCAGAAAATCTGAGAACATCTAGACTTACTAGAAGAAGCTCCCAATGCCGCCAGAATGCGGATAGCGGCCTACCAACACTAAATCGCCCGCTCCTACAACAAGAAAGTAAAAGCGCAGCAGTTTGAATGTTGGAAACTGGTCTTGCGAAGCATCGAGGTTGCAGGAAAGGTGGTCGGCCGGAATAAGCTCTCCTCGAATTGGAAAGGGCCTTTCATAGTCTCCGCCATCTTACGAAACGAGGCATACAAGCTCCGAAACCAGGATGAAAAGTTGGTCCTACGAACGTGGAACGCGATGCACCTCAAACGCTACTTCTAGTAAGGACCCAAGTAGGTAGCTTGTATAATTGTATGTAATCATTGGTATGTGCATTTCAATTAGTAAAACAAGTATTCCCTTTAGCATGTTGTGCCTTTTTTCTTTGGTGTGCATATATGTGTGATTCTTGTTGCAGGTTCAAATGACCTAGGCTGCCCCTAAGTTAGGAGGATCTTACCCTCTCATTACTAAACCATTGTTATCCAGCTAGCCTGTGAGTGATCGTATCTAAATCCTAGTCATCCAGGCGGCCCATGAGTGATCGTATCTAAACCTTAGTCATCCAAGTGGCCCATTAGCGGTCAAAAATCTTAGGGGGTTAGCGCAGCACACACGACAACCTCCTTCACGAGGAGATAGCGTGATCAATCAACAATGGTCGACCAGAGCAAAACGCTCTACAAAAGCTGGCCACTCAAGTCTGCACTTAGGTAGCGCCACCAAGCTTTACTCGTAGGCGAATACTAGGCCAGCTTAACACAAGTGATAGCCTAGAGAATACATACAAGGATTCCACTCCTTTGAAAACGCCATGAATGCCCAAAACAAGGCGGGCGGCCAACTCATAGGAAGCCCGCCCAATGGCCACCCAGAACAGCGAAGGAACCAAAAGTAAGTAAAAAGCAGTGTAAAAAAGCAAAAAAACATGCGACATGTACAAAGTTGTTCGTATTACTTCTTATGGTGAAATACATTTACATAATTGTACCAAAAAAAACTACAATCACCAAAAACTAAGGGGGTGGCGATGGCCCCTGTTTGTCCCGTGGCTCCCTCATGTGGCTGTCACGGCACTGTGCCGACCGGTTTGACAAATTGATGAGATCCATGGGAAAGTCAGGATCAACCAGTCGTAAAATGCGCCAACTAATGTTGATCCCTTCCCACAACCATGACAACATCATATCCGTGACCTTGTGAGGACGAATGCGAAGGCTTAGATCGTTCTCCAGGGTGGCCCATCTGCCTGCGAGCTGATTGAGGCACCCCTTAACCCGCTTGTTTTCCTCTTTTAGAATAGCGTTCTCCGCCTTCAGGCTCTCGTTTTCAACCTCCATGCCCACCAAAACAGGCTCCAGAGTAGCCACGTCCTCCCGATGCTTCGCCCTCAGAGCCTCCAGCTTGGAATCAAACCAGGCGATCTCTGTGTCCTTATCGGAGATCACCCGATCACTTTGCCTAAGTGCCTTAGTGACTGCACCCGTGACCTTATCAGCCTGCACACAAAAAAAGGGGGGGTTAGAAAAGGCGAACTTAAAGACAAGGCAAGCAATAGAATTTATACCTCGCAAATTCTTTATACTGGCCTATCTGGTCTAGCATGCAGACCCGACACCAAAGGTGGTGAGCAAGGAATGGAGCTCTCGTGGGTAGGGCTGGCAGCGACCTCCCCCAAGAGCTCCTCCAATGGCTCCTCTGAAATATCCTCCATCCTAGCCGGCTCCTCGGGAATAGTGGGAGGCTCCAAAACCGTCTCCTGTTGCTCAGTCAGCAGTTCCACAGTAGGTGATCCAACGAACAACTCCTGCAGCTCAAGCGCTCCAATAGATGGATTTGGAGTCAATCCTGCCAGCGCAGGTTGCGTAAGAACAACACCGCCACTCGCCCTGGCATTCAACAGGGCATCATAGGCCTCTATAGCTAGCTCCGCTTCAATCCCGGAAGTGGCACCTCACAGGCAAAGCGCCCGGCAGAGAGATAGTTTGGCCCTGAGGATGACGAAGAAGGCGCCACCGAAGTCGCCCACTTTTACCTTGGACTAGAGGGATTGGTATCGTATGGGCTAGGACCTATGATAAAGCCCTTTTTCCTCTTCTTCCCCCATAAGTCCTCTGGCGATGGGACCTTGAATTTCTGGACGGGAGAAGGAGGCCCCCACTTAGCCTTCTTGGCCTCAACATGGGAGACCAAGTGGTCTCTCCGAAAATCCTCAAGGTGATCCACGATAAATTTGACCAACCAAGATAGGGACGCCGTCTCAGACTCAGAAGGCACCCCTGTATATACGTCAGGCACCTGACCCCACTCCCTAGATACGGGCCAGGACTCACTAATAAAGAAGAACCAGTTCTTCAATTTTTCAGAGAGTCGTATATGACGTTTCTTATCCTAAGACCGCCGGGTGGAGATAGAGAAATCCACTTTGCTCCCTAGTTAAGCTTAAAGAGCCTCCTAACCATTGACATCGTCAGCAGCCTTGAGTGCTGACGGAGGAATATGTAGAGGGAGCACAGATATCGGATGGCGTTGGCGTGGAACTGAGCAATGGGGACCCAAAGCACCTAAAAGATCAACATTAACTTGTCGGGAATCGGAAGACGAAGCCCACTCCTCAAATAGGCTTCGTATATGGTCATAAAGCCCGTAGGTAGCGGAAAGCCCCTGTCATCCTTCCCAGGAACACAAAAGGCAATATCCTTTGGGATATTGTACTCTACGTACAATACCTTCACATCATTCTCTCTCAGGATGGAGGCGATATCGGTGACGGAGGTCACGGTCAGAAAAATCAACTAGGATTTTTCTCTTTCACTCCTACGGGTTAAGGAAGATGAAGAAACAAATGAATGTGTAGAAAAATTCAAAGTGAAACGAACGGGCAACTTAAAGGGTAATATGAACACAAAACCGCCTCGAAAGCATGCGCCATCATTACTGCCACGTGTCGCCTCCCAAAAGGGAGCCGTCGAATCAGATCCTCTGACTCATTAAATACCGAGATCTTGAATATACAACATGAAGACACGAGGCACACTTTTTCTGACAGGACGAGTAATGGCCAACACTTTCTTCTCCAAGTTACCCAAAAATTTTTCAAAAATGGTCAACAAATTCGATCAACATTTCGGAAGTACGCGAGACTCCTCTTTAGACGGTCAACGACTTCATCACCATAGGCAAAAGATAAACGCATCCCATCATAAACATGTCAGAGGCCAAAATCCAGATCACCAACATAGGGGGCTAGTGATGGTTAAGCCCATAGTAGGCAGGCCCAATAAGAAAAATAGCCCAAAATCCAAGAAAGTCCAAATGTGCGTTTGAACAGTCAACGCTAGCGTTGACCGTGTGGAGGGCCAACTAGGCGGCCAACACGCTCCCTCAATACGGTCAGCATCTCTGTTGACCGGGAGCACTGTAGTAGCAGACCAAAAAAGGTAAAAACCTTATATGGGCCAGGCCTAGTTTGGCAGACATTTCCGTATACGACAAGTAATAGTTCCTTTCCCTGATTTCACGCCATCCTTGAAGCCAATCTCCACTAAAAAGGGTATCAACAGATTCGACGCCCTTACCATGAGGAAGGCGCCAAATTCTCTCTTCCTACTAACAATAGAGTCTAACGGTAACAGAAGTGCAGAAGGAATGCACATAATTTGGAGAACCGTTACCCACTTAGAAAGAAAACGATCCCAATAGAATACACAAGTCAAGCCTTCCTGCTTAAGGAAGGCCGCACAACATGATGCAGGAATCGTGCCTTCTTGGCCAAGGAAGGTCGCCCTCCCCACCACCTATATAACCCCATAGAATCTCCATTCTAGGGGGACGAACAAAAAATAACAAAGAACTACGACGGAAAAATCCTTGAGCATACTAACACTCGTCCCTAAGTACGTAATCGCTTGCTACAATAATCCCACTCTAAGCCTTCAAATTCCAGAGACTTTACCCACTCCCTGAGCTCCATCCTTCAAAGCTTCCACACTTATTGGACTTAGTTTTCCGCTTGTTCCCCGTGAACGTTGAGTAGGAAAACTACGTTCTCGACGAGTCGCAAAATCGTCTCTTACATCTAAAGGCGAACACTCCTTCCTACCTCAATCTCCCTCTCTATCTCAACTCTCATTTTTAGTTACCTTCTTGTAATTCGAAGGTTTATTGCTGACTTGAATGCTGGAGTGTCTTCAGTAGGACAACATTCCGCTGACACCTGACCTCTTGTTTGTTGTAGTAGTGTGCGGCGTCCAGACTCGGTGAACAGAGCTAGATCCAGACGATCCAGTCGACCCAAATTTGTTCGAAGTCGGATCCAGGTACGTATCAATATTATAGAATTAAAATATTTTTTAAAAACTCTATATTATTTTTATATAGATTTTCTATTGATTACTCTATATAAATAGTTTACTATTATCCGATGCAAATACAAGAAATTACATTAATCTTCTTATTTATATTTATTAATATTCTCTAAATGCTCATTATTTTCAACATGGTATCAAAAACAAGTTTACTCCCCTCCGCCGTCCACTGTTCATTCTGAATAGTCTCCACCGTCACTGCGAAGTATAATTTTTTTCGTTCTTCTAATTCTTCCGGTATTACTAGTCGTCATCTTGCTCAAAACTCAGTTTTGTGGTCACCCGCTCTTCTATCGGCGGCTATTCAGATGGCATTCTAACAATCTGCGGTTGACACAAGCCACTTCAGATCCATACTTGCTGCTCCAGTTCTATCCTGGTGTTAGACCTATACTTGCTGAATTTAGACCCATCCAACATACTGTCATTCTCACCGGTGTTAAAACTGAACATCACCATTCACCATCTGAACGTCGATTGTTGTACTGGTGTGTTATCCTAAATTTTGCTTTGGAGAAGACGACACATCAAACATAGCGTTTGGTAGTCGTAGCACATAAAATGCAACAGTTAAACTAAGCACAAGACCCACCTGTTGCCTCCGCTTAAACATTTCATTCTTTCTTTTAAGAAATCAAATCGCTGCGTTTCATTCAATAAAATCCACTCCATGCTCCTTCCTTGCGTAGCAAAATAACCAAATGCTGCGTTTTGGTCTCCAAACGCAATCTAGCAGCACCGAAACTGGGTGGCCCATCATTGTGCACCACTCTCATCCACTGTTCACAGTATCCCAATGTGTTGCCCATCCAACTCCCATACATAATTTTTTATGATATCTCAACCCAAATGGCCTTACTATAAAATGATATATCTCAACCTTTCCAAATTATTTTTAATAGTTTCAACTATATTTATTAGGCTCACTCGATACGTACTTTTCTAAAAGTTATAAATTATGGCAATTTATTAAAGTTAAATACAAACTACTACAACAAAAGACTTTTAAGATGGATTTGATCTTTACTGACCGTATTGAAGGCTTTTAAGATGGATTTGATCTTTACTGGCCGTATTGATGATAGGGATAATATTAACTATATAATTATTATTTAGTCCACTAATGCATTTATTTCATTTATATAATACCTGATTTTTTGTCTAATAAATTTAATATTATCGATTTATGTAATACCTCTGTCCCATTCCTCAATTGCCACCGCTCCTATTTGCCAATGGAAATTTTATAAATGGATATTAAGAATGTCTTCATTTATAATGATTTAATTGGGAAAGTCTATATGCAACCCTTGGTTCAATATGATTATCCTCCATTTAAAGTCTTTTGTCTTTGCCTAGTATTATATGATTTTAAACAAATTCCCAAAGCTTAGTTTGTGAAGTTTAGTTCCACTATTATCAACTAAGTTTCACATTATGATAATTAAAATATTATATAAATTGCTTATAACACTGCATTTCATAAGCATACTAAATACATTGAAAATGATTGCCACTTTATTTGCCAACATATTCAACAAGGCACTATACATCCTTATTATATATCATCGACTGAACAATTCACTGGTATCTTCACACAGCCTCATGCAATAGAATAATTTTATGATCTAGTTTTCGAACTAAACATGATCTCTACCTTACCATTTTAAATTTGAAAAAAAATATCAAATATAATAATATATATAATATATACTATGCTATTCTATAATATTATATTTTTAAATAAATAGATTATGAAGTTTAGATATTCATTAATATATAATGAGTACCTGGATCCGACTTCGAACAGATTCGGATTCTTCTGGATGGTTTGAACCGGCTCCGTTCACCGAGTACGAATCCTGCATACCACTAAAACGAACAAGAGGTCAGTGTTGACGGTGAGATGTAATCCTACCGAAAAACACTCCGACGCTCAAATCAGTAAAACAGCCCTCAACGGAAGGAACTGAAAGTAGAGAGAGCAATGGGAGAGGGGAAGAGAGTGCTTTGTTCAAGATGCCGAGGAGACGCAAGGCCTTCCTCGTATCTGGATGGTGGGAAGGCAGATAACGGCTGGAGAGACTCGTTCGTTGCCTTGGAGTTTGATCGTGTCTGAGAATTTTGCTGCCGGAGAGAGCTTGTTTCTCAAAGCACTTAGGGTTTTTCGGTTAATGCAGCGTCAATGCAAGCATGAATGTGAGCATCAATGAAAGCATGCCCTGGATGGTGAATCCAAGGCCTCTTTTATGGCAAAGATGGCGATCCTCTTCCTTTGGAAGGAGTGATCGTTCCTGTGATCTGCTGCTGGCCTTCCTTTTGGAGGCTGATGCTTGTTGCCCAATTGTGGAGGATTGTTTCCTTCTGAGGCGGCCAACCGCTTTCCAAGTTGGGCACATTCCTTCTGTGCATGCTACCGTTGGAAATCCTAGGTTGGAAAAGATTTGGAGAAATCTGGCGCCTTCCTTATGTGGGAGGCGCCAATATCACCAGTATATTTTTGGTGCCAGCTGGGATCGTGGAGTATCCTCGGAGAGCTGTTGTTGACCTTTTGATGATTCGTGGGCCTAAATGGGTCAGGCCCGTTACTGTTGAAAGGGCTTCTTGGGGCCCAATGTGCAAAGCGCGGACGGTCAACGCTTGGGTTGACCGTCTGCTTGCGTGCTGGCCGCCCTTATGGAAGGTATCCGTCGTCAGCCTCCAGATGGGCTATGGGCCTGAGTGAGTCAGGCCCATCACTGTAGAAGAGCCTTATTTGGGCCCAACATATAGGGAGCAGACGGTCAACGTCTGAGTTGATCGTCAGTGTGTTGGCCGCCTTCGTGGAGAACGAAGGGAGAGCGGCTGGCGATCAACTGATGGGCTGTGAGCCATACGAAATAGGCCCGTCATCATTGCTGCAAGCCTCTAAAGGCCCAACCAAACTGGTCAACGTTGAGTTGACTGTTTGTGAGTAAGTTGGCCGCCAAGACGGTCAACGTTGAAGTTGACCGTCTTGGGCTTTTCAGCTTCTGGGACCGTCTTCTTACTGGGCCCTCAAAAATGTTGACCGACCTTCTTGGGCTTCCGCTGACCTTTCTTTGGGCCAGCCCGTTATTGGTGTACCCATGACTAGCCCCCCATACTGGTGGTCAGATTTTTGGCCTCCAGTATGTTCATGATGGGATGTCTTTCCTTACTTTGAAAATCCTATGGAAATTTGTAAAAGCGTGAAGGAGGGCTTGACCGGGATTGTTGACCGTTTTTGGCCAATTTCAGAGTACCAGAATTGTTGACCGTCTTCGGCCAATTTTGGGAATGATTTCTGCCAGCTTTTGGCCGGGCTGTATGGCAGAAAACGACACGTGTCTTCCTTTGGTTGGGCGGAGATCCTGGTCATTAATGCGCCAAAGATCCGTCCTTTTGCAGGGCCAAGTGGAGAGGCGACACGTGACAATCTTGACGGTGTCATTAATAAGGGGTTTCGTGCTAGAGACCCGTCCTTTTGTTGGGTCAAATGAGGAGGTGACGCGTGGCAGGACTGACGGTTTTCTCTGCATGCTTGGCGCTTAAGTTTTCCTTCTATTTTTTTGAAATCAGTTACGCTTCCAAATTTGGTCTTCTCTACTCTCGCTTCCCAGACGTATTCCTTCAAAAGAAACCCTCAAACTCCTTCTGACCATGGCTTCCGCGGCGGATTTCTCATCTGATCTGAGAGAGAACGACATCAAGGTTTTGTGTGTCGAGTTCAACATCCCGAAAGAGACGGCCTGGAAGGTCCCAGGCAAGGACGACAAAGCCTTTTCCCCACCGGAGGGCTACATTACAGTTTACGAGGCTCATCTGAGGAGCGGCATCTGCCTGCCACGTCGGGGGAGTTTGAGTCGATCATGGCGGCTCTTCAAGTACCCATCGCCCAGCTTCATGCCAACGCGGTGAGGTACATTTGCACTCTATGTATTTTTTTCCGGAATCTTGGCCAAAAGTTTAGGATGTCCGGCCTTAAAGTTATTTTTAAGGTGACCCAGGGGGCGGAGTGGATTTCACTCAGCCCCCGTGTGGGAATAAAAATAAATAAGGCCATCCACGACTCCCTGAAGAACTGGAAAAACCAGTTCTTCTTTGTAAAGGTGGGAGAGAAATGACCCATTGCGAGGGACTGGGGTAAGGTTCCGGAGGTACATCTGGGTACGCCGTCTACGGCGGAGACCTCAGCCTATGCCTGGCTGACCAAGGCAATACGGCTAAATTTCGACGAGTTTAGGAGGGATTTTTTGGTTTCCCATGAGGAGACCAAGAAGGCTAAATGGGGGCCGCCGTCCCCAATTCAGAAGCCGCACCCTCCGATCAAGATGATGAACCCTGAGGTCTCAAAGAAGTTAATGATCCACCCAAGGTCTTCGGAGGAAGCTGCTGAGAGGGCTACTGCTACGCCCTCATCGTCTTCATCGCAAATTGACCTTGTGGCTGCTGGGATCTGTTGCGGACCCGGCAGCACTTCTGGAGCGGAGAAATCCGTTGAGGACTGGCCGGCGAAGACCGGAGAGTTATCCAGGCCCAGCCTGCGGTGGTTCCAGGTGCAGCCTGGATGGAGTCTGCCGCGGAGTCAGCTCGCGACGTGCCCGAGGGTTCACGCACTTATATCGTGGAGCCGTCAACGAGAGCTGACTCATCAGTTGCTGCCCCGAGGGTAGCCAGGGGAAGGAGGTCTGTTGCAGCTACTCCAGAGGCTGCAAGAAAGGAGCCTGCCGCTGCCGTCGAGGATGATGAGTTTTTGGATCGCATTTTGGATGAGGCAGCGGCGTGTTCGGTGCAAGAGGGTACTCCTAGCTCAACGTCTCCGATTCCACCGTCAGTTGGGCCTGGCTCCAGGCCTGTGAGGCCCTACAGGAAGACTTATGAGGTATGTCTTTTGCAGTGGCTCACTTGTATTTCTTTCTTCTTTATGTTTACAAACTCACATTTTGCTTTGGTCCTGTGCAGCCAAGAAGATTGGCCTCAGCTGTTTCTCGGAAAATAGAACAACGCGAACGCATCATTGCAGACCGGGAGGCTGAGATAGCCTGGCTAGAGGCCAAGCCGACCGCCTCAGGAGGGGAGCTTCGTGAGCAGACTACTGCTCTTGAGGCCGTTATGGTGGGCATGGAGGCAGAGAATACTGCACTGAGGGCCGAGAACACTGAACTGAAGGCGGAGGTTGCTCACTTGAAGGAAGAGGATGATCGGCTGAAAGCGAGCAACAAACGCCTCGCAGATAGAGCCGCCGCCGCAGAGAACGAGTTGGCCTCTCGGATGACCCCTCATGAGGTCGGGGGCACACTGCACGCCTCGCTGTTGGAGGGGCTCAACATTGGACGTCGCATTGCTCGGTTGATCGCTTCTGACTTCCCAGTGGAGTTTATCAATCAAAGAAACCGTGCAGCTCAACGCAAGGAAGATCTGGAGGGAGAGCCCCGAGACAGCCAGGGTGGTCTGCCAGCCCTGTAGTCTTCTGTATTTTTTTTTGGACCGTATGTAAATTGTAACATACTTTGTGAGCAATAAAATGGAAGCTCTTTTTAAGTCCTGTGTTCATTGCCCTTTTTTTTTTGCTTTGTGTTTATTGTTTGTGTGAGTCGTTGTATTGGGTAGCCAACTTGGTTGGCCGGTGACCATTGCTCGGTTGCCTACGGAGCTGAGCCCCCAGGCTCAGCAGGTGGTTGTATTAACCAGCCTTGCGTTGTTGTCCAAGTGGAAACTTGGGCAATCAGTGTTAGAGAAGGAACGCTTCTCGTTATTGTTTAATCACGCTATCCTTTCATAGAGAAGGTTGGTGCGTGGGGTGGCCAACTTGGTTGGCTAGCTGCCTAAGGAGTAGATCCTTAAGCTGAGCAGGCGGTTGTAAGAACCAGCCTGGTGGCGCCGTGCAAGTGACAACTTGGGCTGCCAGTGTTGGAGAAGAAGTGTTTCTCCCTTCGACCGTCGTTGACTGACATTGCTGCTCCCCGAAAGGTCCCTCCCAGTTGGGAGAGAGCTTGTTTCGGCCGGCCAGCTTGCCTGTGGCCTCGATGCCTCGTAGGACCAGGTCCCCAACGTCGAATTGTCGGGCTTTAACCATTTTATTGTAGTACCGGGCAACTCGGTGTTGGTATGCTGCTGTCCGTATTCTGGCGGCGTCACGGGCTTCCTCTAGCAAGTCCAAGTGCTCCCTGATTTTTTGGGAGTTGGTCTGTGGGTCGAAGGACTCCACCCTGAGACTCGGGAGCCCAATTTCAACAGGAATTACCGCTTCAGTCCCGTAACATAGGCTGAAGGGTGTCTCGTGCGTTGGTTCCTTCGGGGTTGTACGATAAGACCAGAGGACGCATGGGAGCTCGTCAGCCCAGGAGCCCCCAACGTCCTCCGACTTAGTCTTTAACCCGTGGAGTAGCGTACGATTTGTGACCTCCACCTGCCCGTTGGCCTGGGGGTATGCCATCGAAGTGTGGACCAACTTGATTCCAAGGCTGGTGCAATACTTGGTGAAGCGTTTCCCTAAAAATTGGATCCCGTTGTCGGTCACCACGACCTCTGGGACGCCAAATCTACAGATAATGCTCTGGCGAAGGAACTCCAGAGCATTGTGTTCTGTGATCTTTGCAAGCGGGGCAGCCTCGACCCACTTAGTGAAGTAGTCGATGCCCGCTATGAGAAACTTCCTTTGCCCCGTGACAATGGGAAATAGGCCGAGAATGTCAAGCCCCCATTGCGCGAAGGGCCACAGAGCCTGAAGGGACTTCAGGTCAGCGGACGGCTGGTGATGAAGGTTGCCATGAACCTGGCAACTCTCACACTTCTTTACAAACTCAAGCGTGTCCTTTTTCATCGAGGGCCAATAGTAGCCCTGCCGCATAATTTTGAAGGCCAGGTTTTTCCCGCCTACGTGTGATCCGCAGATCCCGAGGTGAACTTTGCCTAGAGTGTAGTTTGCCTCCTCGGGAGATAGACAGCGGAGATACGAAGTTGAGTATCCGCGATGATACAGCTGCCCATCAACTATGGTGTACCAATCGGCTATCTTTTTAATTTGCTTGGCTTTTTCGGTGTCCACTGGGAGTGATCCGTCCGCCAAGTATCTAAGGTAATGCGTCATCCAGTTTTTCGTCTCGAAAATCTGCATGGCCTCCTATTTCTCTATGCTTGGAGCATTCAGGGTCTCCCGCATGTGCCTCGAATACTGCTCTGGGTTCTCGACAGCAGCTGCTCTAGCCAGCCAGTCTGCCTTCCAATTCTCATCTCGAGGAACGTGAACCAGGGTCAGCTTGTCGAAACCCTGGATGGCCTCCTTTGCCTTTGCCAGGTACCTGGCCAAGGAAGGGTTGTTTGCCTCGAAGCCCCATTGACCTGGTTGACGATTAATTCGGAGTCGCTGTGAACTGCCAACCTCTTGGCAGAGCACTCCTTTGCTAATCGCAAGCCAGCTAGCAGGGCTTCATACTCAGCGATGTTGTTGGTTGCTGGGAAATCGAGTTTCAGGGAATACTTGATCTTGAATCCATCAGGGGTCGTTAGGATCACCCCTGCCCCACTGCCACTGTCTGTGGATGATCCGTCCACGTGGAGTGCCCATTCTGGGACCTCGTCGGGCTGTTCTTCGTTTTCTGTGGGCTGTTCCTTTTGAATTGGGGTTGTGGTCTCAACGATGAAGTCACCCAGAGCCTGCGCCTTTATGGCAGGTCTGGGCCTGAACTCGATGTCGAACTCGCCCAACTCTATAGCCCACTTTACCAACCGCCCCGAAACGTCGGGTTTTTGGAGTATGCCTTTCAGCGGCTGGTCCGTAAGGACCACTACGCGATGCGCCCGCAGCATGGCCTCAATTTCCGTCTTTGCGAGGACAAGTGCCGTGCCATTTTTTTGGCCAAGCGGATAGCGAGTTTAAATGGTCAATGTTTTGCTTACATAGTAGACCGGCTGTTGGATATCGGATTCCTGGCGCACGAGTACGGAGCTGAGGGACACTTCCGATACTGCAAAGTAAAGGTACAGCTCCTCTCCGTCTTGGGTGATGCTAACAATGGTGGGCTGGCCAGATACTGCTTCAACTCATCGAAGGCGGTCTGGCAGTCAGCCGTCCACTGGAATCCGTTAGATTTTGTCCCTCTCAGAGCTTTAAAGAAGTGCTGGTACTTGTCTCCAGACTTCGTGAGGAAGCGGGACAAAGCAGCCAGTCGCCCAGTCAATCGCTGGACGTCCTTTACGTTTCGTGGGGGAGCCATGTCAGCCAGGGCCTTAATCTTCTCTGGGTTTGCCTCGATCCCCCGCTGGGAGACGATGAAACCCAAGAACTTCCTAGAGGCTACCCCGAAGATGCACTTAGCTGGATTTAACTTCATTTGGTGCTGGCGGAGCACCTTAAATGACTCTTCCAGGTCACGTATGTGGTCGCCCGTGACTCTACTCTTGACGAGCATGTCGTCGACGTAGACCTCCATGTTGCGACCAATTTGCTTTTCGAACATCCTATTGACTAGTCGTTGGTAAGTTGCTTCAGCGTTCTTCAGCCCAAAGGGCATTACTTTGTAGCAGTAGGTGCCCTGATCAGTCATGAACGAGGTATGCTCCTCGTCTTCCGAACTCATTCTAATCTGGTTATAGCCCGAATAAGCGTCCATGAAGCTTAGTAGTTCATGCCCTGCCGTGGAGTCAACCAACAGGTCAATCCGGGGCAAGGAAAAGCTGTCTTTCGAGCAGGCTTTGTTGACGTCGGTAAAATCGACGCACATTCGCCATTTTCTGTTGCTCTTTTTGACCAGGATGACGTTCGAGAGCCAATCTGGGTACTGGACTTCTCTGATAAATCCAGCGTCCAGTAGCTTCTTCACCTCCTCTCGGATGGCGATCAGCTTTTCTACGGAGTGATTGCTCCGCTTCTGCCAGACCGGCTACCGGTCAGGATCAAGGCCTAGCTTGTGGACCATCACCTCCGCTGAAATCCCGGGCATGTCTACGGGAGTCCATACGAACAAGTCCGCGTTCCGTTGTAGGAACGCAACTAATTCTGTGCGCAGGGTGCCGGTGAGTGAGCCGCCAATCTGCACACACCTCTCCGGTTCCTTGGGATCCAGTGGCACCAGATCCGTGGCTTCACCGGGCTGCGCCTGTTGCAGAGTGGTCTCGTCTCGATGATCGAGTTCTCCCACCGTGCCAGTTCTGCCACTAGGGGCAATCTAGGACATGTAGCATGTCTGCCCAATTACTTGGTCGCCTAACACTTCGCCAACACCGTAGGGTGTTGGGAATTTCATTTTGAGGTGCGGAATCGAGGTAACTGCCCCGAATGCCGCCAGCAAGGTCTGCCCTAGTATAGCATTGTATACTAAGGGCAGGTCAACTACCAGAAAGGTTAGCATGTGACTTACCATTTTCGGGTAGGTGCCCAGGGTAACTTCCAGTTAGACTGTCCCTTGGACGGGCACCGGTTCATTGTCAAGGCCGTATAAAAGTCCTTCAGCAGGTTTTAGTTGATTCTTTTGTAGGCCTAATCTAAAGAACGCGTCCAAGTAAAGCAAGTCTTTAGAGCTACCATTATCAATAAAGACTCACTTCAGCTGGTAGTCTGAAGTACCATCTGAAACGAGTGCCGAGATTGCAAGGGGGTCAGCATAGGGGGAGATTACATGGTTCGAGTCACAATCACTAAAGCTAATAATGTTATCTCTTTTGTCTGTGCTTCTTCCTCCTAGTCTGCTTTGCTTCTTCTTTGTCAGTAGGGCTCTGGCAGGTCGGGTGGTAACCATATTAACTACTCTGTCGCAGTGCATTAGGGAGGTGCACATTACGCCCCTCTTCCTCGGCCCGCTCCCGAGTTCTCGTCCGAGTCCCTTGATGAATCGGGTGAGGTGTCCTCTGCACCTCGGTTCCTCGATTTCCCTCTGCGGCGTTTCTGGTCTTCGGTTGAGTGGCTAGCAGAACGATGGAAGTCACAGTACTTAGACTGATTTCCAAAGTCTTTTTTCAGCATTTTTGGCCACTTCAAAAACTTTTCTCCACGGATCTGCATTAGGACATTGGAGTGAGTGTCTGTCAGAGGCGTAAAACTGGTGGGCCCATAATCTTTGCGTTCTAGCGGCCCAGTCCGACGCTGCTTCTGGCTGGAATGCTCTCCGCCACTGTATTTTCTTTTTCCTTCACCAGGAAACGACCGAGGCTGATCCTCCCTCTCAGGACGTTTTGCCTCGTTGGCCTCTTCTGCTACAGCGTAGGCCCTGGTGATGGATTCCGCCTCGCGGAAAGTCTGGGGATTTTTGTGGGCAAGGTGCTTGAAAAAGTCACCGAAAGTAAGCGCTGAGATGAAACTACCCAGTTTCATCTCCTCCGTGATCCTGGGGATCCTTCTGACCTCAGCCACGAAGCGATCCAGAAAACGTCGTGGGTTTTCTCCCGGTTTCTGCTTTATGTGGGAGAGATGCCACGGCTGCTTCTCTTCCCATCGGCTCGCAGCGTACTGAGCCAGGAAGAGATCTGTGAGTTCACGGAAGCTGCTGACAGTGCCTGAAGGGAGATGGTTAAACCAGATTCTGGCGTCTCCCTTCAGCGTGAGCGGGAAGCAGCGGCACATCGCTGAGTCTTCTAGCCCTTGTAGACTTAGATGGGTGTGGAAGTGATCTAGTTGGTCAACCGGATCACTGCCCCCATCGTATAAGTCAAGGGACAGCATTTTAAACTTGGACGGCAGTGGACGGCTCAGGATTTCTGTAGTAAAAGGAGACCTGTCCAAGTCGATGGCGCGCTCGTCATTCTGGAACACGTGGTTCCAGATTTGGTCCACTCGCGGATCGGCGCGAGTGGCGTTTGCTGATCGCTTGGAGTTGAGGAAATTCCTCAACTCTGTCTTATCCCCGGCGGGTTCAGCAACCGGTCGGCTGCTGCCTCCTGTAGATCTGGTAGTCCTGAAGGCTCGCTCCTGGACTGTGTGGCGATCTTTCGCCCGAGAGTATCGAGGATTTCTCCTTTCTGGGCTTTCTGTCGGAGATGTACTCCCAGAGCGTTCCATTGGCCTGTTCTGGCTAGGAACGCGGGAGGACGCTGGAGCCAGATGTTTCTAACTTTTCCGGGCCTCTTAGCCGGCTTCTTCTTCCTCTGGCCACCTTTTTTGGTGGCAGGAGCGGGAATGACTGCTGGTGGAGCCGCTTGTTGTTGTTGTTCTTTCTGCGCACAAAGCAGTTGGAGCAGGCGATTGTTGGCCTGCATCTGCTCCACCAGTTGTTGAATGTAAGGCGGTGGAACTTCACCTGTGGCCCCGTTGACCAGGACATCAGCAGCATGGTCCTGGTCGGGGTTAACAGCATCTCTAGCGGGGTCGCTAGCCTGTGCTCTCGTATTCACCATTGTAGAAGCAGAAGGTGACAGAGAGAGTTTGTGCAGATTTTTTGTGGTAGGCTTTTCGTAAGCGATTCCCACAGACGGCGCCAATGATGCTTACCTGGATCCAACTTCGAACAGATTCGGATTCTTCTGGATGGTTTGAACCGGCTCCGTTCACCGAGTACGAATCCTGCACACTACTAAAATGAACAAGAGGTCAGCGTTGACGGCGGAATGTAATCCCACCGAAAACACTCCGACGCTCAAGTCAGTAAAACAGCTTTCAACGGAAGGAACTGAAAGTAGAGAGAGCAATGGGAGAGGGGAAGAGAGTGCTTTGTTCCAGATGTCAGAGAGGCGCAAGGCCTTCCTCGTATCTGGATGGTGGGAAGGCAGAGAACGGCTGGAGAGACTCGTTCGTTGCCTTGGAGTTTGATCGTGTCTGAGAGTTTTGCTGCCGGAGAGAGCTTGTTTCTCAGAGCACTTAGAGTTTTTCGGTTAATGCAGCGTCAATGCAAGCATGAATGTGAGCATCAATGAAAGCATGCCCTGGATGGTGAATCCAGGGCCTCTTTTATGGCAAAGATGGCGATCCTCCTCCTTTGGAAGGAGTGATCGTTCCTGTGATCTGCTACTGGCCTTCCCTTTGGAGGCTGATACTTGTTGCCCAATTGTGGAGGATTGTTTCCTTTTGAGGGGGCCAACCGCTTTCTAAGTTGGGCACCTTCCTTCTGTGCATGCTACCGTTGGAAATCCTGGGTTGGCAAAGATTTGGAGAAATCTGGCGCCTTCCTTATGTGGGAGGCGCCAATATCACCAGTATATTTTTGGTGCCAGCTGGGATCATGGAGCATCCTCGGAGAGCTGTTGTTGACCTTTTGATGATTTGTGGGCCTAAATGGGTCAGGCCCGTTACTGTTGAAAGGGCTTCTTGGGGCCTAATGTGTAAAGCGCGGACGGTCAACGCTCGGGTTGACCGTCTGCTTGCGTGCTGGCCGCCCTTATGGAAGGTATCCGTCGTCAACCTCCAGATAGGCTATGGGCCTGAGTGAGTCAGGCCCATCACTGTAGAAGAGCCTTATTTGGGCCCAACGTATAGGGAGCAGACGGTCAACGTCTGAGTTGACCGTCAGTGTGTTGGCCGCCTTCGTGGAGAACGAAGGGAGAGCGGCTGGCGATCAACTGATGGGCTGTGGGCCATAACAGAATAGGCCCATCACTGTTGCAAAGCCTCTAAAGGCCCAACCAAACTGGTCAACATTGAGTTGACCGTTTGTGAGTAAGTTGGCCGCCAAGACGATCAACGTTGAAGTTGACCGTCTTGGGCTTTCCAGCTTCTGGGACCGTCTTCTTACTGGGCCCTCAAAAATATTGACCGACCTTCTTGGGCTTCCGCTGACCTTTCTTTGGGCCAGCCCGTTATTGGTGTATCCATCACTATATAATAAATTATACTAATCTTCTCATCCATATTCATTAATATCCTGTAAACGATCATTATTCCTAACAATCCCATTCTTTTGGAAGCCTGCCTGCCTTGAATTCCCCTGTGAGTACCCACCCGTTCTTAATTTCCCTTTGTATTATTGTTATTATAATATATGCTATGTTTATCCTCTCCATGCGGCCACCAACTCATATTCTCTCAAATTCAACCTATAAAAAGGGCGCTCTTTGGTGCCATTTCCTTGCTAATTACTTGGAAGTCATACATTGTGTGTGCTCCAAAGGGAATTAAAAAAGTTCAAATAATTTTGTTCCCAGGGTTGGCACGGAAGCTACCCTTAATTTCAAGGACATGGCCTCGGAGAATAAGGGAGCTTGCGAGCAAAATACGTCATTATGGAGCAAGGTATTAGAATCTCATCATCAATCGGGGGTAAGGTCGCTGAAAAGGAAACAGAGGATTTCGATGAGGAAAAGGACTCTTGTATATGGTTCTAAAAGAAAGCGCTTCAATGGGATCGACAGACAAATCAAGACCCTTCAGAAGTTGGTCAGAAACAGTAAAACACAAGGCCTAGAAGGGCTACTTTGTGATGCGGCTGAATACATTATGTCCTTGCAAATCAGAGTAAGAATCATGCAAGCTATGGTTAATGCACTGTCGGGTCCTTAGTATATGCTTGGTTCTCTCTTTGTTCATTTTATGAAACTGGATCATGTGCTACTTATAATTTCCATCATGTTTTTCCAGTCAAACCGTGTGACTTGGAGGTTGGAAAATCTTGTATTTGAAGTCTGCATATGCGATTATTTGTTTAAGTCTAGATCGATGTCAGGGGTAGTTTTGGTCATTTTGCTGCCTGAGATATCTAGTTTGAGAGGAATTAGTTGATTGGCTACTCGATTTCAAACTTTCATCTCTTCATTCGTATTGATTCGGAAAATAAGGGAAAAAAAAATAAACCTGGGAATAGAGATTTTTCTCCATTATATGTCCCCAGCTCTAGTTTGGAGTAAATTGCGGTGTTCATGATGAGATTCCCACCACGACCACCCACCCCACCACCACCCTTTTTCTTTGAAAAAAAAAAAAGGGGGGGGTATTTGGTGCCACTTGAAATGGACTTCATGATGATCAGTAGGCAACAGTGATTAAGACTCCCCATTAAACATAATCGTTGCAAATAGTAAACATATCAGGCAGCTGATCCCCACTACCTCCTTTTTTTTTTTTTGATTTTCTGGATCATGCTTATCATGCAGATATTTTTATTTTATTTTATTTTTCCTGTGGCCTATGGTTGCAAATCTTTAAGCCTTCCCAAATAAAAAAAAAAAATACAAACTCTTGATTATGTCATATACCTCTTTATCTAGGTTTTTTTAGGTAAACATAAATGAGAAACTGTTATCTCATTATCTTAATAATCTTTATTTTTGTTGGTAGTGGCTACGGTAATTTATTGTAGGTGCTTAGATCCATGACGTGAGATCAAAACGTTTCACGGCCTAGTGTACCAAAGTGTGGATTTAAAAATAGAAGTATGTTCAGTTAAATATTATATTAAATATAGAATCATTTATTGAATAGCAATTAATAAAGTGCCGTCCTATAGCAACAAAGAAAACAATGACAGAAAATATCGTCAATTCATCCTCTTACAATAAAAAAAATAAATAAATAACTAAAATTTAAAGACGTTAAAGAAATTTTTTGGATTATCATTAACACTATATTTGCTAGGATAAAATTAAAATTTTATTTCAGCTTTATTTTCAATGCAATTATTATTTTATTATTTGTTTATAAATTACCTATTCTAGGCGGTAATTTACGCAACATCTCATGCCCATATTTTCATTCCCTCTTCAAAACCTTACCACAAGTGTTTTGTCGGAACATATTTTTAATTATGGGTAAAAAAGTTATTTTATATTAAATTTTTATTTATTGATTTATCGTTATTATATATTATATGCTAAAAGAAAATTAGTTCTCAATTTAATTTTATCTATTTTAAAAAATTAACTAAATATTAAAATAATAATTTTATATTTTATTCTTAATTTATTCTATAGAAAGCGATACTCAAGAAGAAAATGGACTCTTTGATTGATCTAAGGATAATATTAAAAATTGTCGAGCGGATTCAGTTGATGGGCCATGATTCAAGACTGTTCATGCACAACTATTCAGCCCAGCACAGAGATGCGCTCCCAAGACAGTCCAAATCTATCAAGGGCCCAACTTCACAGAGATTGAGTAGCAAAGTTGTCGAATGTGGGAAAAGAAATGAAGAAAATAAAAACCAAACTGAAGGTTGGTGGTGTTAACTCTTCTATATTGGGGCTGCAGGAGACATGCTTATTATTAGGGGATATTAATTGCCTCAAATCACTTAAAATCTGATATATGGCAACTCAAAAGGGAGCTCAATCTGACATATTCAGCAAGCGAGTATAAAGCATTCGAATTATACTTCATTAATATATATTAAAAAAAATACAGTTATTAACCGATATGTATGTATAATTCGCTACAAAAAAAAAATAATAATAATATTTTATAATAAAAAATTAATAATAAATATATTATTATTATTAATTAATATATATGATTTAGTGATAAAAATATAATTTTATTACTAAAATTTTAAAAAATATAAATTTATAAAAAATAATTATAAATATATATATTTTTGTGTCAAATTTAAAAATATGTTATAAATAGTTAAATAAATATTCTAATATTTAAAGTTTAAAATAAAAAAACATAATAATAATAATAAATTTTAACAGGAGAGGGGGGAGATTTCCCCATATCACCCTTGACTGTTTCTCTCCCACCTCTGCCGACCTTTTCCCTTTACAACCTAGCCACTCGTGCATCTCTCCCTCCCCATGGTCCGCAGCGATTCTTCCATATCGATTAGTGATTCAGCTACAACAAACTTCTGGTCATATCTCCATCCATAATTTCTATATATACGGTTCTTCTCTTCCTTTTTGTGGCACTCATTCAGACGACATTGGCAGAGACAGGGAGAGAGGGTAGAGAGTTGTAACTATGCATTCATTTCATTTGTATATTTGATATTATTTTCGTTTGTGTGGAGGCCTAGATTTGTTTAGAAGAAAGAAACGATGTTGTTGAGGCCAAACGCAAGAATGGAGGTTCGCTGGAACCGATACAAAGTGACCGTCAATGTCAAGGAGGGCCAACGGCGGAGAGAGGATAACATGGTTGAGATCCGTAAAAGCAAAAGGGAAGAGAGCTTGCAGAAGAAGCGTCGCCAAGGCCTTCAAGCTCAATAGTTTTCTACCTCTCTCCGCACTCCTAAAGTTGAAAAGAAAGTATATGGACTTATTCTTTTTGAAATTTTATTTTTTAAATTTCTTTCAGTTTAATTAATGATTGGTGTGCAATTTAGTGTTTGATCTAGATTTACTTCTTAATTTTAAATATGCATTGTTTAAATTGTGAGGTTTTGTTGGCATTGATGTTCGATCTGTTTCCGTTCAAGACTGTCAGGTATCCGCATGTGTTATTATTATTGTAGTGAAGCGCATATTATGTGTACTAATTTGATTGTGGACGGTGAAAATGGATTTGTTGTTTTCGCAATTGCAAAGTTTGCCTGCTATGGTTGCCAGTGCTTATTCTAATGATATTCAAATGCAGTTGGAGGCCACTACTTAGTTTCTTAAACTTCTTTCAATCAGTATTGACAATTGACATGATCAGATACTCTCTTTTAGCCTATATACGTTAATTATATGTGAAATAGTGCAACTTATGTTGGTACTTTGTATTGCATTACTTCACAGAAGGAAACCCTCAAATTGAGGAAGTTATACAATTCGGAGTTATTCCTTGCTTCATACAGTTTCTTTTTCAGGAGGATTTTCCACAACTACAAGTAATATTATATGATAATTATTATTAGTAGTAGTATGTATATTTGTATAGTTAAGGAAATTAATATTAATGAATTTATGGATGATTTTGAAAGCATGGCATTACATATCTTTGAAAAATACATTCCCAATTCATACACTTCAATCTACCACACACCACCACCGCCATGGAAAAAGGGTCAAACGGACATTTGACACCACACAAATGGCACAGAATCAAATAACAACTCTAATGCAATGTGTTGTTGACTATCTCTATCAAATATTGTCAGTTAACACTCTAAATCATCTTGAATAGGTTGTTAGATAAATAATTCACAGAACTGAAAGTTAATAAATATTATAATTTCTTGCTTGATGGGTAAATTGGGGTGTTTAGTCTAATTTGGAATGTTTGCTTTTAGCAAAAGAGCCAATCAAACATCAAACTGAACCAAAACTAACAAAATACTTCAAAGTCAATGTAAAGGTCATTTGGCAAAAGCAATGCTGAACAATCTATACAACATTTTTTATTGAAGAAAAATAACACCATTAACTATCACTATCACAATGTGTGCTTGTATTTTTGTTCTTTGAGTGATTTGCAATCTGTATCCTTAAGAATGGACTAAAGGACACATTGATAAGGTTAATACCATTCAGTCTGTATCCTTATAGTCTGTATCTCCGTCAAGTTTTGAAAAGGTAGGCCAACCAATAGAGCTTCAAGTCTACAAGGAAGAAGCCTCACTACACAAAAGGCTCACAGGTGGATATGCCATGGAGATGGGTTCGTGGGGCAACTATTTTTATTGTCCATAACTGAAAGTTAGCCCTTCCTTTGAAGCCCACCTAAAGCACCTTAAACATATGTTCCTCACATTAAGACAGTATTCTCTATTTGCCTAGAAAAAAAAATATTCTTTTGGCCAAAGCAAAGTGGAGTATTTGGATCATGTGATAACTGGTGAGGGTGTTTTTGCAAATCCTAGCAAGATTGAGGCAATGAGCTCATGGCTTGTTCCTGTCAACATCAAGCCCTTGAGAGGATTTTTGGGCTTGACAAGCTATTATAGGAAAGTTTATAGGGGACTATGATACCATTAGTAAACCCTTAACTAACTTGTTAAAAAAGAAGCATTTGCTTGGAGTGAAGAAGCTAAGATTGTTTTCCGGAAGTTGAAGAAGGCCACGACTCAAGCACCTTTGTTGTCTTTAGCTGATCTTGCTCAACCATTTGTGATCGAAATAGATGCATCAACCAAAGGCATCGGGGTAGTATTAATGCAGCAAAGTCATCCCATTGCATATATTAGCAAGGCTTTGGAGTAAAAAATTTGGGCTTATTCATTTATGAGACGGAATTGTTAGCAATTTTGTTGGCAATTTCAAAATGGAGACATTTTGATATTAATGTTCATTGCCTGATCTAATTCTTGATAATGTGATCTCTGTTTATAGTCACTGTGTAATGCATGTGGAATCAGAAGCAGGAAGAAGAGGAGGACAATTGGAAGTGCACTTTTGCTTTACCCGAATTTCAGTTTTTGCTGCCTTCTTTTGTAGTCTTTCAATTCTTATTATTTTCCTTTTTTTTAAGTGTTGTTGAATTGCTAAAAAAAGCTAGCACCTGCCATCCATTAAGTTTCTACTGGTCAGTCCACCCTTTTTTTCACAGTAATATCCAGGCCTTGCCTCCAAATCTCACAGCTTTGACATTCTGATGACAATTCTCACCATTCAATTAGGAAACTCTTTTGGTAAGTTAGTGTTAGCGGGCAACGGGCGACCTATGGACAGAATACAGGAACAATTTTATTCTGTTGGTCGGAATAGATGACCAATTAATAAGGCACAATGAGTAACGTGAAGTAGAGATAGGAGAAGAGAAACGAACACCAAATTTTACATGGAAAACCCTTCTAAATTAAGGAAAAAACTACGGGACATTAAATCTACAAAGAATCATTAAGTGTGAGAAAATTACAGAAGGCAAAAATAAGAAAAGAGCAAAGTAAACAAAGCTCTCACACTTGGTTCACTCAGAGCTCTCTTTCTTTTTCTTTCTCTCCTCTGTTACACTCTTTCTCAACTTGGCCGGTGTCTTCTCCTTCTTGTTCTTTCCTTATCACCGCTTTTTTCCGCTATGAGCAAAGTGTACATACATATACACACGCCCCTCACTATAGCTTGGTAGTTGGTGCTCAACTTCTAAGGTTTGCCAGCATGCGCACGCCTAGTCTTGCAGCAAGCGGCGCATGCCTGTTCTTGCAGACCGATCAGCCTTTGGAGTCTCGAGAATGACTTCTACCAACTACCCGAAATGGTAGGTCAACTATACACCTTTTAGTCATGACAGTCGTTCAGATTCCCCGAATACGGCATGTCAACTCTATTGTCCGTCGCTTCATATTAGCCGGCCAACCACACCGTTGACCGGTCGATGTAGCCTGTCCCGCTCCTTTAAACGAATCATAACTAAAGGCCGGTCAACATATTGATCGGAAGAATTGACCGGAACCCGATCAACCCTGTTGACCGAAATTCCTTCCTTCTACCACATTTGTGCTCCGTCCAAGTCCCAAAGACCTCCACATGGGAGTGATCCCCAACAAACTTTCCCTCACTACTGTGAGGAAATCAAGTCCATCATCCCGGCCAGCCTGCAGCATGTCTCATTCTTTCCCTTCGGTAGAATTTTGGTCATCATATCTGCACCATTCTCTTCAGTGCAAATCTTGTCCAGTGACAGTAGGCCTTCTTCCAATATATCTCTCACCCAGTGATATCGCACATCAATATGTTTCGATCTGGAATGGAGTGAGGAGTTCTTGTAGAGATGAATGACACTCTGTCTGTCACAGAGCACCACATATTTTTCTTATTTGAGGCCTAGTTCCTAGATGAACTTCTTTATCCACAACATCTTTTTGCAAGCTTCTGTCACAACAATATATTCCATTTCAGTAGTGGATAGGGCCACGCACTTCTGCAACTTGGACTGCCAAGAGACTGCACCCCCCACAAATTTCACCAAGTAACATGAAGTAGACTTGCGTGAGCCTATGTCTTCGGCCATATCAGCGTCCGAGTAGCCCACTAGTTGGGGCTTATCGCTTCCAAGCCACAACCACCTCTTGGAAGTCCCCCGAATATATCTCATGATTCACTTCGTTGCGAACTAATACTCCTTTTCTGGATTGGATAAAAATCGGCTAACTGTTCCAACAACATGAGCTATATCCGACCTAGTGCAAACTAGAGTATACATAAGGCTTCCAACGGCTGAGGAGCAGGGAACGCCTCTCATGTATGTCTTTTCTTCGTCTGAGGATGGACACTGGCGACTGCTCAATCAGTGGTGATTTTCCAGTGGAGTGCTGACAGGCTTGGACTTGTTCATGTTGAAGCGTTGGAGCATCTTTTCAAAGTAACTTTCCTGAGACAACCATAGTCTCCCTGCCTCCCAATCGCGAATGATTCTGACACCAAGAATCTGCTTCGCCGGTCCGAGGTTTTTCATGGAAAATGACCGTCCAAGTTGCTCTTTCAGCTCCTTTATCCGAGTACCGTTGCGTCTAACGATCAACATGTCATTCACATACAGGAGAATGATAACAAAGTCATCATCGAAAAATCTTTGTGTGAATACACAGTGATTACAAGTAGTCCGCTGGTACCCTTGATTGACCATGACCGACTCGAACTTCTTGTACCACTGTCTTGGAGCCTATTTTAACCCACACAGGCTTGTCCTTAGACAACAAACTAGTTGCTCCTTTCCTTTAGCCTTAAACCCTTCTGGCTGCTCTATATAAATTTCTTCTTCCAATTCACCATGAAGAAAAGCTGTCCAGATGTCCATCTGCTCTATTTTCAGGTTCTGGGCGGCTGCCAATCCCAACACAACCCTTATAGAAAACATCTTCACCACCGGAGCAAAGATCTCATCAAAGTCAACTCCCTTTCGTTGACTGAAGCCTTTCACTACTAGCTGTGCCTTGTATCTCGGCTGCTCAGTATCTTCGGTCATCTTTAGTCGAAAGACCCACTTGTTCTTTAAGGATCTCTTCCCCTTAGGAAGTTTGACTAGGTTGAATGTATGATTTTCATGAAGAGAATATATCTCCTCCTTCATGACTTCTAGCCACTTCTCCTTATTCTCATCCTCCATAGCCTCTTCATAAGTTTCAGGTTCTCCGACATCAGTGAGCATAATATACTCACTGGGCGACAGACGGACGACCGACCGTCTGTTTCGTGAGGATCGTCTGACAGGCAGATTCTCGGCCAGTTGAGGAATGACTTCATTCTGACCTTCAGGAGTCATTATTTCTTCGACCGCCTCAGGACCATTGTCCTTATCTTCCAGAGGTACCGGACGGACAACTTCGACACTTACTTTGTCTGTCCGCTCACTATCACACTTGGCCTTCCTACCAATATCCTCAATTGTCTCATTTTCTGGTAAGGTTACGTCCCTTGACTGGATGAGCCTTCTTGTAGTTGGATCATAGAACAGGCAGCCCAACTCATCTTCCCGTAGCCTAGAAAGACGTATTGCATCATGTTTGGCTCCAACTTTGTCTTCTCGTCTCTTGGAATATGGACAAAGGCTTTACATCCAAACACCCGTAGGTGATCATAATATAGCTTCTTATTTGACCATATCTTCTCCGACATTTTACCTTTCAGGGGTTTACTGGGCGACCTATTTATAATGTAGGCCGCCGTCTTCATTGCTTCGGCCCAAAAGTGTCTGGGGAGCACAGCTTCCTAGAGCATACACCGTACTCTTTCTAGAAATGTGCGGTTCATCTGCTCAGCCATTCCGTTCAACTGTGGCGTCTTTGGAGGCGTCTTCAGATGCCTAATACCACGTGACCGGCAATAGGCATCAAAAAGTCCCAAGTATTCGCCGCCGTTGTCGCTCCGGACGGCCTTTAGTTTCTTCTCTATCTGACACTCCACAAGAGCATAAAATTGCTCAAATACACCAAGGACCTGGTCCTTGGACTTCAACGGATAGACCCACAGTTTTCTGGAACAGTCATCAATGAAAGAGACAAAATATTGAGCTCTACTGAATGACTTTTCTTTGAATGGTCTACACACATCTGTGTGGATGAGTTCAAGCAGTTCTGCCTTTGGGGCGGATAAGTCTTCATGAAACGAGACTCTCCTCTGTTTGCCAGCCAAGTAGTGAGGACACATCTTTGATCTGTCCTCCTTTTCTCCAACAATAAGGCCCTTCCTGGCTAGATGATTCAGTCCGCGTTCACTCATGTGGCCCAACCTCCTGCACCACAAGTCCTCAGTTTCCTTGCTGATAGCAGCATTTACATCCCCGGTTGTTGCGAATGCCTTCATGATGTACAAGCCGGAGCACCTTTTTTCTCTTGCCACTACCAGAGAACCTCTGGCGAATTTCCACTCACCTTTACAGAAGGTGCTACAATAACATTCATCATCCAGCCGACCTGCTGAGATGATATTAAGCCTGATGTCAGGAACGTGTCGAACGTCCTTTAATATCGGCTTCGTCCTATTATTGGTGATCAGCACAACGTCACCATTGCCGACAATTTGAGACGTTCCTTTATTACCTATCCTTATCACTCCAAAGTTTCTTGGAGTGTAAGATGTGAACAACCCCCTTTTTTATGTGGCGTGCAAGGTGGCACCAGAGTTAATCATGTAGTCGGACTCCTCGTCCCTCAAGTTTGCCATGTGTTCTTCAAATGTCACCAGGAGGTCGCCTCCTGTGACCACTGAGACGGAGGACTTGTCCATATTTCGTCCCTTTTCTCCTTTCTCCTTCTCGGCGTTCTCGCGCTTCCATTTGAAGCACTGCTTCTTGATATAGCCCCTTTTGCCACAATGATGGCACACAAGGTTTTGATACCTTGAACGAGATTTGCTCTGTCCATTCTCTCCAGACTTCTGGCTTCGACCTTTGCTTTGCCCCCTGGACTCGGTCATGGGTACTTCACTATGAGAAGACGTCGAAACCCCTTGTAACCGTCATAACTTATTCATGAGTAGGGAGGCGATGACCTCGTCCAATTTGAGAGTGTCTTTTCCAAACAGCAACATGGTGACAATATGATCATAAGAAGCTGGCAGTGAGGCCAGCAACACCAATGCCTTATCCTCCTCCTTGATTATCTCATCAATGGCGGACAGCTGAGTTACAATCCGATTAAAGTCGTCCAAATGCTTCTTAAAGCTGCCACCTTCTGACAACCGCAGGCTATAGAACTGTTTCTTAATATGAAGCCTGGTTGTCAAGGATTTGGACTTGTATCGGCTTTCAAACTTCTTCCACACCTCTGTCGGATCAGCAAGCCAAGAACCCCTTAGAGCGTGTTGTCCGTCAGACATAGTTTGATAGTACAATTGGCAAGATCTCGTTTATCGTACCAGTCCTCCTCTGATAGGCTTTCCGGCTTATCATCCTTATTCCTCAGTACTTTGATCGTTCCTTCTCTAATCAAGATGTTCTTCATCCTCTCCTGCCAGAGGATGAAGTTGCCCTACCTATTGAACTGTTCTACACTGAATGACAAGTTCTTTCAGGATGATGACACCATTTAGACGGAATTGTCAACCGGTCTCTGATACCACTTGTTGGCGGGCAACGGGCGACCTATGGACAGAATACAGGAACAATTTTCTTCTGTTGGCGGAATGGACGGCTAACTAATAAGGCACAATGAGCACTGTGAATTAGAAACAGGAGAAGAGAAATGAATACCGAATTTTACGTGAAAAACCCATCTAAATTAAGGGAAAAACCACGGGACATTAAGTCCATAAAGAATCACTAAGTATGAGAAAATTATAGGAGGTGAAAATAAGAACATAGTAAAGTAAACAAAGCTCTTATACTTGTTTCACTCACAGCTCTCTTTCTTTTTCTTTCTTTCCTCTGTTACACTCTCTCTCAACTTGGCCGGTGTCTTCTCCTTCTTCTTGTTCTTTCCTTATCACCACTTTTTTCCGCTTTGAGCAAAATGTACATACATATACACACGCCCCTCACCCTAGCTTGGTAGTTGGTGCTCAACTTCCAAGATCTGTCTGCATGTGTACGCCTGGTCCTGCAGCAGGCGGCGCATGCCTGCTCCTGCAGACCGATCAGCCTTTGGAGTCTCGAGAATGACTTTTACTAACCACAAAAAAGGGTAGGTCAACTGTATACCTTTTGGTCATGACAGTCATTCAGATTTCCTAAATACGGCATGTTAACTCTGTTGTCCGTCGCTTTATATTAGCCGGCCAACCACACTGTTGACCGGTCGAAGTAGCCCGTCCCGCTCCTTCAAACGACTCACAACTAAAGGCCGGTCAACATATTAATCGGAAGAGTTGACCGGAATTCCTTTCTTCTAGCACATTTGTGCTCCGTCCAAATCCCAAGGACTTTCACACGGGAGTGATCCCCAACAGTTAGCATCATGTTATCGAGTTTTTTAGTATGCACTCTGCTGGTGTATCTTATTGCGATGGATTTTGAACACAACTGTAAGCATAACTGCTAGATGGGATGGAGCATGAGAAAATGGCTCTCCATTCTGATCTTTACCTACTTATTAACTTCTTGGTGGCAATATGTTAACATATTCATAGGAAGGAGCATGAGAAAATTTGCTTCCTCTGCTCCCCATCGCCAAGCCCCCCAACGCCAAAAAATGATTAGATTTTATTAATCACCAAAGCAATTCTTCAATAATGTGAGGTGGGTTAACCATCTGTAGAGGTGCAACTCAATTTTGCAGCAAATGACAGGCCATCCCGACTAGGGAGTATGGAGGGAGCACGTTCCTAGGCTTAGCAGGACAGCAGTGACAAACTCCCCTGTATTGTCTCTGATAATAAAACCCATACAAAACAAATCTTCATTTTGCTTCAAAGTGGCACCCACATTGACTGCAATACCAATGTCCTTCGGTTAAGACAATTTTTCCTCACCTCCCCCAACCTGATGTGCGTCTTTATTTCACTCCTGTGAATACCATAAATGGTAAATGCACTCCACAACACTAGCTGCCGACCCTCCTCAAACTGTTGCTCTTACAAGTGGTATTATTCCTATTGTTCCATATGCCCCCAAAGTATGGTCAGGAACATCAGCCATTGGTTGCCACCAAGAGTTGAGATCATTGTACTTTGATCTGACAACTTGATGACATGCAATCTGGGGATCGCCTTTGCTGATATGGACTCCAAAGATTCTCTCCTCGGAAATATGTGATTACTACATTCTGTTCACATCAATACCCTTAATTTGCAGTATCGTAGAGCAATCTGGTAATAGAATATAACCCCCAAGAGAAAGATAAATGTTGCCTTCCATATGTGATAACTGTTGTTCAGTCCTCTTGGTATTGTGGCCCCTTCCCCTCCGAAAAGATTATCTGATGTCGCCTTTAAAAATTATTGATTGCCATTTTTCTACTGTAGTGGGTTGTTAACATTGTTAACAATCATGTATCAAACTTGAATACAACCGAAATAATCAATATCAAGCTTTTTTTTTAAGATGTTAGGGGCTTTCAGTTAAAACAGTTTTCCTCCTGGTACAGAACCCAACATCATTAATAGCCATATCAATAACAATTGAGTTTTTCATCCAGCGTTGATAATGGTTCTGTATATTAACAAAAAGCAACATTCCTTAAGCAAGCCCACTTGCGGACTAGTTATACTTAGACGATGTTTTGCACAAGGAACTTAGATTCTTATGTCAAATTAAAATCTTTCCTGTTCCAGGAGCGGCAAGATGCAATGTATAAGCTGGTAGATGAAAAGTTGGATCTTATGTTGGTTGTAGGAGGTTGGAACTCAGGCAACTCCTCTCACCTGCAAGAGATTTTAGAGGACTGTGGAATTCCCTCTTATTGAATTGATAGTGAGCAAAGAATAGGTCTTGGAAACAGAATTAATTACAAGTTGAAAGTAAGTCTTTATGCATTATCTTTATAATGTGTGGATGATAAAGTTGGAACTTATGTTACCTAGTCTTAAAGTCTGCATTTTGCTTCTCATCTATATGTATTCTCAGCATGGGGAGATAGTTGAGAAGGAAAATTGGTTACTAGAGGGCCCTATCACCATTGGAGTAACATCAGGTGCTTCTACCCCAGACAAGGTGATACTCGCATCCAAGATAAGTGACCTTCATGTATAATTTTTTGTGGGTTCTGCTCATTGTTGTGCCTTAAACGTTAATCATCTTTATCTGTTTCTGGTTTTGCTTTTATCAAGCTGAGAGGATCACACTCACGCACATACCTATTGCTTCCTAGTTCTAGCATTCCACTTGGCATAGGAAGCAAAACATTGCTACAAACCCCCATAGAGGCTACAATATCCTTCCATCCCTGGAATATCTTGACAACAACTAGTGGATGCATGGTGCCGGTGTTTGGTACCCAGCAATCAGTGATGTTTTGCACTCTTCCACTCCATTAAAGACTAATTATAATACTTTCCTATCTGCTTGCTTTCTCAAATACAAAACTTCTACTTTGAATTGATAGTTGTTTGCTATGTGGTTTTAGGTATAAGCTCTTGTTGATTTTAAGAAGACTATCAAACACCTTAACCATTATCAAGCTCTGTTGGTTGAGTTAAAGGAGGGAAAATTTTCTTTGTTCTGGGTTCATTTCATTTATTATGAAGTTTATTTTTGTTTGTGCAAATCAAGTAATTGTTAAATGTTATTTATTACATAGGCTCTTGCACATAATGCCACAGAGGCAATAAAGGAGTCCAGAGTCTCTGGCATTCTAAATTCGTCATTTCTTCCATATGAACTCTGTTTCTGTTAAATTATCTTTTTTATAATCCAATAATTCAAGTAATGGGATTTTGCATAATCAGGGTTTAAAATGTCCCTAGTTTATAGTTTATTAGTTTGTGGTGATTGGCAGTTCTTGAACTATTGAATGATGTTATTGTTTTGTGGAGAATGATATAAGTGTTGCAAAATTATATACTAAACAATTACTCATAGCTTTTTATTTTTGAAAAATCTGAATTAAGATAATTGTCGATTTTGTCTAATTGGATCTTTTCCTATGTTTCTGCCTTAGCGTTTTGATTATCCATTTTATGATGCCTTGCATCATCACAAAGGGTTGTTCGATTCCTTATCCTAATATATTTGTTTGGAAGATATTAGGTGAAAATAATTTTTGTTAGTATTCCTCTTAATTTCATTATCTTGTTTGGTTGCAAAATGGTGGCTTGGAATAAATATTATTCAAGGAGTATTTATTACTAGAGACATGAGAATAACTAATACCGTACAGGAGTAAATCTCACCAGCCCTCACCTCAGTCGTTTTTTGTCGCTTCACTCCGACCATCTGCAGTTTTCAGTCCACTTCAGGCCATTCTTGCCCACATCAGCCCACCTCCAACAACCCCAGTGTCGTCCCAAATCTGGTGAACCCCATTGGCTCCAGAATAATTATCTATTAAAAGAGATACGGAAAGTTACTCGTACATATAGAGTGTACTATATGAAGACTGTTGAAGAAGTATCAAATTACTTAGTAGACCATTCCATTGTCATGTATGTATAACTTATTATTCTTGTGAGATCTGTGACTACATTTTGAAGATAATTATTTTTTGTGAAAGTAATATTGATGGTGGATTACAGAGGCTAAGAAAGAGACATGTTGGGTAGGGTAATATCGCTTCTAATTGTGACTGTTCATTTTGACTAAATTGAAGATTTTGGGTTGCATATTATCTGAACCAAACTTGAGCCAGTTTAACACTATAACCAACCATTTGGTTAATGGTTAAACAGTTTAAAGAGTGATATCCCAAGCTATATATATATATATATAGCTTGGGATGTATATATATATATATATATATATATATATATATATAATTAATGCTGACAAATAAAATAAAGCTTGTTGAAACAAGAGCTAAACCTCAACTATGACCGAGGCTAAGCATAAATCTCTTCTATGCATAATTTACTATTTAATGAACAATGTGTTGAGGTATTTTGCCATAGTGTGCAAATTTTACAATTTCTCACATTTCAAGTTGGTATAGAACTCCAGCCAAGGTAGGCTGTCTAATCTTAGCCTTCGGTTGTTTTGCCAACAGAGTGGACCAAACAATTGCATTCCAAGACCTAATGAATTATTTTATTCTACGCCTTGAAATTTAGTTTATCATCTTTCAAATTGGCCATAACTATGTAGAAAATCTTTTAGTGAGATGTTAACATGCCTAGAAATTGTAGACAAATGAGTGTCCGTACATCAATGGTAATTATTGACAAGATAAAGTAGCTAATATTATTGCATGCAAAGTACCTGATGTTGATGCTTTCGAGGTTTCATTGTTCTTCGATTATCTCCATTTTCAAGGTGATGATCTCATATTTTGCTTTGCTTTGGCCTATCAATCATTAGTAACATTAGTGGTCCATGATAGCTGATAATTGTTCATCGATTATCTCCATTACTTTTCTTCTTTTGTAACGTCAATTGAGATAGTTGATGAAACTATCTTATATAATTGACTTCGGTTTTGTCCCAGGGCATATATTCTCTCGAGTTACACTATCAATAATGGGAGAAAACAGTGCCTGGAAGCTCAAAACGTCTGAAATCAGATCCGGCAAAACAGAGGAGGCAAATGGCTGGAGGTATAAACTCGATCATTAATTCCGCTTTCGTGGTTGATTTTGCCACATTATATGCTTACATTTGGTATCAGAGTGAGGCAGCGCCTTTGCCTTTTTTTAATTAGGGAATGGTTACGCCATTTTTAGTTTTTATTATCACGTATTGAATTTCAAAATTCTTAAAGTTTCCGTTTTTGTTATTATTCGCAACAATTATTTTTAAGCAACAATTGGAAAATTCAAATCGTTGGAAAATTCAATTTTCGACATTTTCATATATTTTTCATCCATTTTGGTGTTAAAATGGCGTTGTTTTAATCGGGTCTGGAAAACGGGTCGAATCGGGCGTTGTCAGGTTCGAGCGAACCCGTCGAAGGTTGAAGATGACCTGAACGGCGTCGTTTTGTCTTCATTATCAATATCACGAACGACGTCGTTTTGTCATTCTTCTGATGTTAAAAATGACGTCGTTCGCTACGATTGCCTGTTTAAAAAAAAAAAACATTAAACGGTTTTGGACTTGGGCCGTTTTCGTTCGCGGCCCAAATCCCACGTCCGCGCTTGCTTCTAGCGTCTCCACAGCAATGTCTTGGCGGCCTAATTCGTGCGCAGCCCACACACACGTTGGCTCATCACTGTAGCATCTGGAAATACAATAAAAAATGCTACGTGCGCGTGCAGTGGGAGGGATTCAAACGCGGGACATCCTGGCTAAAGCCACATTAACACTGCGCTTAACGCTCGATTGGCGTTTTTATGGGAAGTTTAATTCCCTTTATACATTTACATATATACGTATATTATTATATAAAGGTTTATACAAACATATATATATATATATATATATGTATATACTGTCTCATGATTTATATAATTTAATTAATTAGGGAATGGTCACAGCGTCCTTAATTAATGAAATTATATTTTATTATCACGTATGGTATAAAGATATTAATTGTGGCTAATTATTTTTAATATAATAAAATTTATCCCAAAAAAATTTTATTATATTAAATTAATTAATCAGGATAAAATGTCAAATTATTTTTTTTAATTTGCCCATAGGGATTAAGAATTGAAACATAATTTGATAGTTTTATCATGAATTGGACATGAATCTACTTGAATTAAAAATTTAGCCAACGGGTAATTTTTATATCAATTGATTCATGATCTATGCTTTACATTGGTAAAATATAATTCTGTATTTTGTTAGCCTCATTTATTAGTTGTTAAGCATGTATTTAATTTTTATACAGTTATTTAATATGTTAATCTTTTTGACATAAGATGTGAAAATTTCAAACTAAAAGGTAATAACTAAAAGATATAGAAGAAGATAATTCTTCTTCATTTAGGGTAGATGGACATAGATTAGGTTATACAGAAAGACGAACAGCCTGCTCTTGCTCTTATCAGTACTCCGGTTGATGTAGCTCTTTATGAAAGATGGGAGCGATCTAATCGCCTCAATTTAATATTCATAAAGACTAAAATTTTTGCTGGTATTCGTGGTTCTGTCGACCAGCATAATAAAGTGCGAGATTTACTGAAATCTATTGATGAGCAGTTTGAAATTTCATATAAAGTACTTGCTAGCACTATAATAATGAAGTTTTCATTTATAAGGCTCACCAATGTTAAGGGTGTGTGTGAGCATATAATTCATACAAGGGATATAACGACTCAGTTGAAAAATTTAGAGGTGAAAATGTCTGAATCTTTCCTTGCGCATTACATTTTAAACGCGCTTCCACCACATATGGACCTTTTAAAATATCTTACAACACACATAAAGATAAATGGTCGATCAATGAACTCATGATCACGTGTGTTCAAGAGGAAGGAATGCTCATGATGGAACAAAGTGAAAACGTTTATATGTTCAAAGAAGAAAAGTTTAAGACACAAGTCAAAAAGAAGGGGAAATATAAAATATCTCATCAATCTGATATCAAGAAGGAGCCCAAGTGCTTCTGTAAAAAGAAGAGACACGTCAACGACTGTGTCAAATATCAAAATTGTATTGAAAAGAAAGGTAATCTATTCTCTTTGGTATGTTATGAATCTAATATGATTAATGTTTCATATAATATATGGTGGATTGATTTCGATTCTACAATCCATGTTTCAAATTCCTTACAGGGCTTGCAAAACCTCAGGAAGCCAGTGTGCAATGAATAAAGCATCTCCGAAAATAAGATACGTTCACATGTGGAGGTCATGGAAACATACAGCTTAATTTTGAGTAGTGGTTTTGTTGATTTTGGAAAAGACCTTTTATATTTCAAATTTCTCCAAAAATTTGATTTCAGTTTCAAGACTTGTACCTTTTGGATATTCCATTACATTTTCAGACTCATCTTTTAGTTTATATTATAAGTCTGATATTGTTAGGAATAGTACATTGTCTGATAGTTTTTATTGCTTAAATTTATAAAATAATACATCTTATAATACTGTACATGCTGATGCTGGCATTAAGTGATGTGTTATGAATGAATGTTCCTCTATATTGTGGCATAAGAGATTAGGTCATATTTTCATTGAAAGAATCAAAAGATTGGTAAATGATGGAGTAATTAGTACTCTAGATTTTACTAACTTTGAGATTTGTGTGGACTGCATTAAAGAAAAACAGACCAACAAGACTAAGAAAAATGTCAAGAGGAGTTCTGACATATTAGAAATCATACATATTGATATTTGTAGTCCTGATATTGACTCATATGACCCAAAATATTTCATCACCTTTAGTAATGATTTCTCACGATATATGTATCTATATTTGCTTCATAATAAGAATGAAGCCATAGATGCTTTTAAATTATTTAAAGTAAAAGTAGAGAAACAATGTAGAAAATAAATCAAGATTGTGAGATCAGATAGAGGTGGAGAGTATTATGGAAGATATATTGAAGATGGATAAATGTCTGGTCCATTTGCAAGGTTTTTTTTAAGAACATGGGATTATTGCCCAATATACTATACCTGGTTTTTCGGACCAAAATGTAGCAGAAAGAAGAAATCGAATATTATTGGACATGGTGAGGAGTATGCTTGGCAACTCTGAACTTCCAAAATCCTTATGGAGTGAAGCTCTTAAAATGACGGTGTATATATTAAACTAGGTCCCAATAAAAGCTGTTCCAAAAACTCCTTTTGAGTTATGGAAAGGTTGGAAACCGAGTTTGCAATATGTACGCGTATAGGGATGCCCATCTGAAGTAAGAGTTTACAATCCACATGAGAAGAAGTTGGATCGAAGGACCATCAGCGGACATTTTATTGGATATACTGAACTGTCCAAGTGATATAAATTTTACCGTCCATCTCACAGCACTAGGATTGTGGAATCAAGAAATGTAAAATTTCTTGAGAATGACTTAATGAGTAGGAGAAAGCGATCCAGAAACATATTTTCTAATAATGATCATTTGGTTTCTCAACCTTCCACTTCAAATGATAGGTTGATTGTTGTACACAACACCCCTCAAAATCAAATTGGTATTGAACAACCAATCAATGTCATTCCATAAAATGCTGATTTTATTCCAGTTGACCATGAAATTCAGGATTTATCTGAAATAGTTATACAATATACTCCTGTTGAGAATGATGATGCAATATTGAGAATGTCTTCTAGAATGAGAAAGTCAGCAATCCCTGATAATTATATTGTATATCTATAGAAGTCAGACTACAATATTAAAGCCGAAAATGATCTTAAAATATTTTCACAAGTTATGAGTTATAATGAATCACAATTATGGTACAATGCCATGAAAGAAGAGATGAATTCCATGAGTTGCAATGGAGTTTGGGATCTTATTGAGTTGCCTAAAGGGGTGAAAGCCATAGGGTATAAATGGATGTTTAAAACAAAGAAAGACTCCTTAAGCAATATCGAAAGATATAAAATAAGACTCGTTATTAGATGATATATTCAAAAGGAGGAAATTGATTATACGGAGACTTTTTCTCGTGTCTAAAAAGGATTCTCTTTGCATAATTTTGGCACTGATTGCTCATTTTGATATGGAATTATAACAAATAGATATGAAAACAGTATTTTTAAATGGTGATGTAGAAGAAGAGGTTTACATGAAACAACCAGAAGGATTCTCCTCTAGTAATAGTGAGCAATTGATATGAAAACTCAAGAAGTCCATATATGGATTGAAACAAGCTTCCCGTCAATGGTATTTAAAATTTGATGAAATTATCTCTTCATTTGGTTTCGAAGAGAATATTTTGGATCAATGTATATATCAGAAAGTCAGTGGGAGTAAGATTTGTTTTCTTATTTTGTATGTAGACGATATTTTACTTGTATCCAATGATAAGGGTTTGTTGTATAAGGTGAAATAATTTCTCTCTGATAAATTTAAAATAAAAGATATTGGTGATGTATCTTATATTATTGGTATCAAGATACATCGAGGCAGACCATAATGTGATCTGGGTTTGTCTCAAGAGACCTATATCAATAAAATTTTATAGAGATTTCGGATGAAAGATTGTTCACTTTGAGTGTGCTTTATTGTGAAGGGTGATAGGTTGATTTGAGTCAATAGAAAAATAATTTAGAACGAAAGCAGATATAAAAATATTCTATATGTTTAGTTATTGGAAGTTTGATATGTGCTTATCGACCTTTTATTACCGGTATAAGACCGACATAACATTTCTGATTGGAATGTTGGGAAGATTTGAGTAATTCGGGTATGGAACAACTTCCAAAATAAGGGTTTGTTGTATAAAATAATTTCTCTCCGTAAATAAGAAAGTGTTGAGGTATTTCCAAGGTACCAAAGACTACATGCTTACATATAGACGGACCGACGATTTGGAAGTATTAGAATGAAGTGAATTCAGACTTCAACTGGATGTGTTGATTCACGTAAATCAACATCCTAGGTTATATATTTTGTTTGCGGTGGAGTTGTATCACGTATGGAGTGAGCGCAAAGCAAACCTTGATTGCTACTTCCACTATGGAAGTTGAGTTCGTTGCTTGTTTTGATGCTACAAAGCATGGTATATGGATGAGGAATTTCATGTCTAGGCTTAGAGTGATTAATTCCATCTCAAGGCCATTAAAGATAGATTGCGATAATTCAGTTGCTATTTTTCTGGCTAAAAATAATAAAAGTAGCAATCGAATTGATGATCGTTGATCCTTTGACAAAAGAAATGCCACCATTGAGGTTTAATAATCTTGTAACAAGAATGTGATTAAATTTTATTTTGTGATTTTTATTGTATGGAGAATGATATTAATAAAATTCCTATTTATTTATTGTGATGTTTTTTAAAATTGTGTACACATTGGTTGATTTGAGAATATCATTAATTGTTGGACAAAGAATAAATATAAGGTTTATTCATAAAGTAACGTTACGATATTCGAATATATTTTGAGAAATATAATATATTGTAATACATGGAAGATATTCTTCATTATTAGATGATATATCACCATGATTCATGTATTTATTTCTTAAAATTGAAGATTGATGGGTTTGGTTATCACATTAAGAAAACATGGACCAAGTAGGAGAATGTTGACGCTTCAGTGTTCAGCTTCAGTTTTCAATTGAAGGCTGATGATCTCCTCATTTGCTGCTTTGAAACTGAATCATTAGTAACGTTAGTGGTCCATGATAGCTGATAATTATTCATTGATTATCTCCATTACTCTTCTTCTTTTGTAACGTCAATTGAGATAGTTGATGGAACTATCTTATATAATTGACTTCGATTTTATCCCTAGGTATATATTCTCTCGAGCTACATCATCAATAGTGGGAGAAAACAGTGCTTGAAAGGCTCAAAACGTCCGAAATCAGATCGGGCAAAACAGAGGAGGCAAATGGCTGGAGGTATAAACTCGATCCTTAATTCCGCTTTCGTGGTTGATTTTGCCACATTATATGCTTACACCTGATCGAATTTAGCTCTTTATTTCAAACTATCAATTGGTAGAAATCTAAATTATATGTTAATTCAATTTTAGTCCCTAACTAAATCTTTGAGTACATTGTTTTCTTTTTGCCCTTGGCAGCCGAACACCTTGAAAAATAAACATGGACCTCAATATCTCCTTAAGATGGGAAACAATCTCCCTCATTTTGCAGGTGATTTCAAGGCTCCCTTGTTTCTTTAATCTCCACCTTATTCACTGCGAGTTATTATCTCATACTCTATTTCGTTGCCATTATTTTTTATTTCTTAAAATAGTTATCTGGAAGATTTGATCCGCTTCTTTAATATGTGTTTGTTAACTATCTGGATCGCTTTTTATCTTGCAATGGAATGCTGGTGGGTAAGACGTTTCATTTCATAAAATGTCTTGCGAATCGAAGTGGGTTGTTTAGAGAAATTGTTTTTCCATGTTACCATCGTTGCGAAATTTAGCTGATCTTGGTTTTTTCAATTCGCAGCAAGCAAAACAATGGGTGGCTAGGCTACTTGCAACGGCACGTGTTTCCTTAACTGCAAAGATGAAGAAAACAAAGTTCAGCATTCAAGATGTCCAGGTACTTTTAGAATTCAATTGAGGCATGCAAACCAGTTTAAATTTAGATGGTAAACTTTAAATTTAAGTTTTTTTAATTAAAATATAAAAAATAATTATATTAATATTATTCCTTTAAACAAAATTTTTATGTTACTCAAATAAATAAAGTAATGGAGATGGATGAAGGTCGGTGCATTCTGAAGATTAGGAGAATAATATTGTGTATATTTGTTCATAAATTTGTCAGAATATATTAGAAAATTTTTTTAGATTATTGTAAGACAATTTTATTTTATTAAATAAATATTATTTTTAAATTTTTATTAATATGAATTTGATATTTGTGTTAAGATTTTATCCATTAAAGCATATGCTTTAGTGATAAAATTATATATTTTTTGTAAATAATTGTGTCATTAAACATATTATTTAGTGACAAATTAAATATATATTTTAGTAATAAAATTTTTTTTATTACTAAAGAATATTATTTAGTGATAACTTTTTTTTATCACCAAAAGAATTTTTTAGTGATAAAATAAAATTTTGTTACTAAATATTTAGTGACGGATTGTTAGTAACAAATTTATATTTCGTCACTAAAATAAAATTTCGTCACTAAGTATTTAGTGACAGATTTTTATTGACGAATTCATTTTTCGTCACTAAATCTTTTAGTAATAAATTTATAATCATTAGTGACAAATTATTTTATCACTAAAGATTAATATTATTATAGTGATTATTAAGCATAACCTATGCGACACATATATTTATATATCATTCAAGTACCGAATTGCTTTTTTCCTCTTCCTTATTAGTCCAATGGAAATCATTTTAGTTAAAGAAGTATTGCAACAAACAAAATTACCGGATGGACAACATTTACATGTTCGTTTATTTGATTCTAATAAGAATTTTAACTCTATTTATTTTATGGTGTTACGTAATTAGAGATTATTGTCTACTATATTTTGGATGCAATAAGGAAACGGATTACTTCTTTTATTAATTAATCTGTTCTAAAAAAAATGACTTCCGGATAAGATTGAGTTGGAATTCAATTGACAAAAGTGCACCTAATTAGGATATATAGGAAACGAGAATAAAAGAAAATCAAGTTTAACCTAACCCTGCTATTATAATGGATTAATGGTTTAATAATATCTCAAAGATATAATTAAATTAAGTTTGACCGGTTGTTGGATTTCCATTTTTCGATTTCAAAGAAAGCTATAAAGTCATAATAATAAAAATGGTTGGTTGGACCCCAAATCAAGCCGACCACCGATGAGGGTTTGTCACTACAAAAAACACTGTAGTTCAGATTGTTGAGAAACAAATTGCCCCCAAAAGTTAATAGGCCAGATGAATATGATTTTATATTTTGATAATTGATTAATTTTGATTATTCTTCTGATTTGTTGTTTGGGGTCCTATACAATTTGTTATCATATTTTAATTTTTAGTCTCAATTTAGACATTTATTTTAGTGTAAATCTTATACTGTATAATGTCAAATTTACTGTATTTGGTTATACATGAAATACAAACTCTACAAGCATTTCTTTTGTTTTAATTTAATTTTAAAATTTTTTATGTAAAATATATACTAACATATGATTTAAAATATGACTTATTTTACATAAAAATATCATAATATAAAATTCAGTTAGTCTTACTCAATCCATTCCAACCCCGCTCTATTCTACTCTCCTAAGATTTTAAAGCAAAGAAGGCAATATTTAGAATATTACTATTATAGCCGTATATAAATCGTTCAACTATAAATTAATATTATGTTACTTTTTAAAATTTTTTAGTCTATATTTTTATTACATTTAAATTAAGAATCTATAAATTAGTATTAAGGATTGATTCTTATAATATGTATATTTTTATATAACAAATTAATAAAATTATATATATATAATAAAACAATAATCATTATAATATCATTTGGATATGGATTAATAATTAAAAACTTAAAGGTATGGCCGTGCACGTTGGCTACGGAACGAAATTACAAGCAGAATATCTCTCTCTTTCTTTCTATCTCTCTCTAGGCTGCCGGTTCTCTAATGCTAGATAGCAAGAATTACCTCGCTGCCAGTTGTACACGCTAGCCAGCTGGCTACCGGTTTTTGTGATGGAATACTTCGAATGAAGTAGACCTTGAGTGTCAACATCTTCTACAGTTGATTGCTTATTGAAATCATCCTTACCTTAAATGTCTTTTGATAGTCTGAGTGCCCACACAAACCCCAATGAGCATAACTGTTAATTAGTGTAAGATTAAAGCATCTATTTAAATCTTTACTCTATTTTATAATTCTTTAATATAAAAATAAATATTATAAATTATAAATTTTATTCTTATATTAGTAAGTATATTGTATAATTCATTAGATTTTTTATTTTAAATGTTATCTGCACATTGTTATAGATATTTATATTAAAAAATAGCTTCAACTATGAGTTTTTTAAATTAATTATTTGCCTATTTAATTTTTTAACCTCAAATAAAAACTTGCGTATTTGTTTTTCTTATATTATACAAGAATATTAATTATCCCAAACATTGAATAATTAGAAGAGACCGAGATGGCTAAGGCAAAAAAATTGGGCCTCTAGTTTATCTTTCTATTGACTTTCTATCTAGTGTTCTATGACTTAGTGCATATAAAGCTCTGTTCTTTAAGTCTGAATATAAGAAATATAAAACTGCTAATGCCTAATGACTCATTAAAAAGAGACAAGATAAGATTAATTATTACTTGTATCCAAAAGAAAAATATAAAGATTAAAGTGCACTGATATTATTGAATGCACTATTGCCAATCTTCTAGAAGTGGAAAAGTGAACCGGTATATCTTAAGGTAATGGTGGTTTGCATGTCCTCAATCCTCACGTGAAAATAATGCAACCTCCTCGCAAATGAGACGCTCATTTTGATCCAATTACTCTCACTCAGTTGAGACCTGAGTCAGGGTTTTCGTAGGAAAGGAACTTGTTAAGCCATAAAGTTTTGTTATTCCCGTCTGCCCCGTGCACCTAACTTATTTTCATAGATGTTGTAAGTGAGAGGTGTTATTAACATTTAAGTCGAAAATAGAGCTCTACACAAATCAAAAAATTAATCCTGTTGGTTAAAAATATAATAAGAAGTACTTATAATCTGGAAATAGTTACAATAATAATAATAATAGTAACAAACAAGCACAAGATATACAAAACTTTTCATGAGAACATTTTATAAGTAAATGGTAAAACCGTAATACCTTAGGTTCATATAAAATCCATTATGATTATGAGTATCGTTATAAAAATTTCAATACTTTCTTTGGTTTTATAGCAATATTGATAAATTAAGACTAACACAATAGGAAATAAAAAATAAAAGAGAACCACCAATAAAATATCTAAAATAACAAATGGAGTAATGTACTAAAGGATGCTGAAGTTAGAATAAGATTTTGAGTCTAAACAATTAGTAAAAATCTTTTTTTTTCTTCTTCTATCTTTTTCTCATTTGAATTGGTGGATAAAATATGTTTCTAACTCACATGTAAATAACCTAAATATGAACATGGTATTTTTACCTGTGTGGGCTACTTGACTGGCCAACTGGCCAACTCGTGGCTTATTTGCATTTTGCCATTGTAAATTCACCAAGACCTGGCATTTACACAACTAGCTAGCAAACTTCTCATAGAAAAGTTTAGCCAATGCTTTCACTCGGGCAAAAGTCATACAAACATCCTGCAGAAATGTATCTGTTGCCAAAAAATAGAAAAATGATGTGTATGTATAATGAATATAAGACTCATAAATGAGTGATAAATCCCAATAAACTTTTCTTCACAATTTTGTGGGAGCTAATATCATTTCTACTATTTGTCAGCATATCTTAAGCTTCTCTTTTTTCACTGCCTTTGTTAACCTATCTAACTCATTGTCATTTATCTTGACCTAGTCTATCATCAATAACTCAAAATCAAATATATTCTACATCCAATGACGTGACGGAATAGGTCATTTTTTACTAATGACCTTGGTCAATAAATATACAAAATCAATGCCCATGAAATTAAACACGTCAATTTTTGCAGAATATCGGGTAGAGTTTTCTCTAAAAATGGATAAAACCTAATACAAATAACCTGAAATTTACTCAACCTGGACAAGCATATAGAGAAAAGACTTCAACAGATATTTACAACCCAACACAGGATCATTCAAACGTCATATATATCTATGGCTCTAACACAACACATCCTATTTACTATTTCGAATTTAAAAGAGAGATGCCATCTAAGAACCTGTACAATTCCAAAATCAAAACGCGAAAGTGAAACTAAATCCATAAGATAATCTTGCAGAAGCAAAAGGCAGTATCTCAACATAAAACATAACATACTATAACTATAAATACACAATTTCATGCACAAAATTAGATATTTACATTCACTATTATCAAACTCTAAAAGTTCTTCAAAAAACTTTAAGGCTCCACAAAGTTTCCTTAATTAAGTCCTTTCTTCACTCATACTCATCAGGCAGTAGCTCTACTGTCTCATTTGGATGGAGAGCAAAAATAAGCAGAATGAGTCGAAACCTAATAAGGTACCATAAAAGCCTGCAAGTGATACAAACATAAGTACCATAGAGGAAAAATCATGGGATTATCAAAGAACAAAAATGTACATGAAAAAGTGAGAAAAGTATTAATTGTTATAAAAGCATGTTGGAAACCATAAGTCAATTTAAAACTTCACTTATTATTTAAATTCAACTTTATTATCTGAAGGGATCAATACTAGTAGACTCTACTAGTTGAGAAAATAAATAATCGAGGATAGATTGTATTTACTTTATATGATCTAAGGCTAAAGTTCAAAGGTTCTCATTTCCCAAAATTTAAAATTCTAAAGTTTCTATCCTCCAAATTTAATGCCCCAAGGAGAGGCGAACGTATCATTTTATGGACAAAGTTATCCTCGATTAGCACCGTAATGTTCTAAGGTATGCAAAAGAACCTTACCTGACTGTACGACAGTCCTAGGTCCGATTTCTTACTGATTTACTTAACTGAAGGTATCCTTGTTCTTATTTCTTTAATCTTAACTCATCATACCCCAAATGCCAATCAAACTTTTACAAATAATCTTTTAGATAGTTTTGAATACTCTCAGAGATTTTAACAGTATAGCCTTTTTCAAATTTTTAAATAAAAATCATCCAACAAGCTTAACAATAGGTCAAATAACATTTCCATCACATTTCTAGAAATTTTAGAACCAAACATACACAAATTTTTGAGCTAGGGTTTGAGGCAAACCGTTCGGATATAAATCAAACACAAAACATGACCCAAACAATAAAATCGAAGTCACAATTCATAATAATCATACATAAACACGAAATCAAGTCATAAAATCATAAGAAACATGCATCATTTGTAATAAAATTTAAGGAATGAGCGCTTTAAAGTATAAATGTCAAAATGAAAATATTAAAAAGTGGTAAAAATGGAAAACAAAGTTTGGGATACATTTGGCTCAGCCTGATTTACTGATTTTCTTATTCTGATGGGGCCAAAATCGGTCGAAATCTCTTTCTCCTTCCATTTTCTCCTCTTTCTCTCTTCGCTGCTCTGCTTTTGTGCCTTTCCCCCTTTTTATAAATAAAACCTTAAGTCGATGGGCTAAAAACGTGACTGGCACTCGAGCGCCTATCGAGCACGCGACGAGTGCAAGTCTAGAATAATTGGCACCGCCCAGGTGGCTTAAGCAAATTGCAAGCTTGGACCATTCTATTTTCAGCGTCTCCTTTGCGCTCAGGTGAGTAACAAGTGTAATATATTCTATTTTCAGCGCCTCCTTTGGCGCTCGAGCTAGCGGTGTGCGCGGCTTTTCCGGAGCAATCTATTTTTGGTGCCCTCTGCTAGGCTCAAGCCTGCGCGAGCCCAACCCTACATCAACATGCATTATGATAATTTTTCTAATTTTTTAAAATCCACTTATTCCAAACTTAATTATATTAATTATATTAACTTAATAACTAGGATTTACTATATTCTAGAAACTGGGTCGTCACAACCTCCCCCACTTATAGAAATTTTGTCCTCAAAATTTAACGAACCTTGAATTTCCTTAATCGGAGGAAACCTTTCTAATGTTCCCAAGTCATTTCGTCAATTAAATGATTTATCCCAAAGAACCTTAAATCTTTGAATCATTCTGATACTCATTACTCGACGTGTCCTAACGAAATCTAAATTCACTAAGTCCAAAGGCAAACCCAATATATTAATTACTTCTCCGACTTAGTTCAAAATTCCAAATGGTCAAAGATCCTTGCTTCAATTTACGCTAAACCTTGAAAATAATCATTCCTTTTGAGCCTCAAATCGAACATCAAAATATATGGGTTCACCTCAATTTCGCTGCACAACTCTAATTAATTTTCTAACTACGAACCATTCGATTATAATCCACCACCAAATCCAATTTAACTTGACACCCACAATTCCCTGATCAAGTTTGGTTAAGATTTCGGCATAAACCTCAAATCGCAATCAAATATCAAATCGAAAATACTTTATATCCTCATTAATTCATTGGTATGTCGACAACCCGACATTTCCTAAAATAGAAAATCCATATTGACAAGAATAGGATTTAACAAATACCTACATATCCTTGAAACACATGACCATTCATTCTTAACCTCTTTAATCACATCTTGAGACCTATGGAAGTTGTGAGCCTACACACGCTTCTACTATTATATCTAATCATTCATTTTGCGGATCCTAGATCTTCTTACAACTTATATCCATTGATTTATATAGGGACTTAGATTATACGGTGACCATAATTAAAACAAATCCCGAGATAGTCAGACCCTGAAGATAATTCCTACAAATCCTCAAATTACAGCAAGATTAGAAATTACAATCATAACAATTACCCAATAATTTGATATAACTTCAAGTTATCACTCAAATATTCAACATAGCTTTAGGTCATTACCCAAAAATCTCAAAACCCAAATACTTAGCAATCTCAAGATCTCGTTGGCATATCGATAAGGTAACTGATTCAATCTGAACACGTTATCCACAATCACGATGGGTGGGTCATCCTAATCATCCTAAAATAAACTATAAGGACTTCTCATTTCATGATTTCATATCCCTAATGCTCCGAATATAATTTCCTCCTCCTAGAATCAAAGTAAGCATCTCATATGGAGCACCAAAGACACATTAAATTCAAAGACCTCCGATATCAATTATCGATCACACTCTTGACTTTCCTCAAAAGACGCTAAAATCTACCTTTTTCAGTCCTCAAATTACCACTTGCACTATTGTATACTCATTTCTTCTTTATGATACAAGTTCTCAAAAATATTTTTTTTAGAACTATGGGACAATAATGATCTCCCATAATAAATATATAAATCCTCAAGATAAGGGCCTCACCGAATAGGCCCAACTATGGGTGAAGCAATTTCAAACAATAAGCTTCTCCCCCACTTTACTCGTGGTAGTCATTTGTGACGGAACGAATTGCTTTTAACACATTCCATCAATGACCATACAGAACTAAAGCTCAAAATAACCTGAATACAAAGTTAGAATTCTAAGAAAAAACTGACAAAATTTTCTCTAAAATTGGACAAAAACCCAATACAACAACCAGAATATTTCACAATCAAGATAGATGTATAAATAATAGACTTTCACATTTATTCATTTTGACAAATACAAGATCGACAAACGCCATATTCATCCATGGCTCCAATATAATATTCTTATCCACTATACCAAAATTCATATGAGAGATGTCGTTTAAGATTTGTACAAATCCAAAATAGAATAGCGGAAGCAGAACTATTTTCATAAAATAAACCTGCGAAAGCGTAATTCATTGTTCCAATGAAACACATAATAAGCTACGATATGTCGTATACAATATCCATCCACAAAGTAAGGTAATTACATGCAAGACTATCAAATTTTTCAAAAATCTTCAAGATGATTTCGAGGCTCCAAAATCTTCATTGCTAAGCCTTGCCTATTCTTGCATGTTAGGAACCAATTCTACTGTTTCATCCAGAGGGGAGGAAAATAACAGAGTGAGCCGATACCCAATAAGGTACCAAAAATATTGAATGTAAATCTTTCATGTAATAACAATTTAATAAAGTAAATATTATGGCATATAAAAACATAAATGCAACAAGGCAAAGGTCATGGAAACATTAGCAAGACATAAATCGATATACAAGTGCTAGAATTCATTAAATCAGTTACAATTTCAATCGTTCTTCGAAATTTACTTTTATTCCTCAAAATTCTAGTTCATTATTCTAGGGGCCTAACTAGTATACCCTACTAACCGAGGTGGCGAATAATCGATGATAGATTATGTTTAATCCGCACAATCAAAGGCCAAAGATTCGATAATCATTTGTTTTCATTTCATTTCATGATTCAAAGGTTCAAAGGTTCGATAGTCTCTATCATCTGATTTTGTCCTAAGGAGGGGCGAACCACGAATTACTCCATAGATGGAGTTATCTTCAATTACTACCGTAAAGTTCTAAGGCATGCCAGAGAACTCTATTGAATTATACGACAGTTCTAGGTTCAATTTTCTTACCGATAACTTAATGCATTTGCTCATAATTTCATAGTCAAAATTCATCATATCACAAGGCCAAATCTAATTTCATTCAATCACTCTTTCAAAGGGTCTCCATAATTCGATAATACAGTTCTATGCGAAGTTTTCAAATACAAATCATTCAATAAACTTTAATGAGGCAACAATTAACATTTAAATCTCAAAATTCCAAGTTTTCAACATAAATGAAGTTTCCAGACATAAATCAAGCAAAAAATATGGGCCAAATTACCAAATCAAAGCCATAGTTCATAAAACATACATATAACATGAATTAAATTCGAAACTATATCTTCATTTTCGAGCTAGGGTTTCGGGTGAAACTTTCGAACAATAATTAGACATAAACATGAACCAAATCACGAAATCGGAGTCATGAGTCACAATATATATACATAAACATTAAGTTTAAACCAAAAACTATAAGATTCATGCATTTCTCTTAATAAATCTTGGAGAGCAAGTGATTTAGAGTATAAATAACAAAATAGAGATATTTAAAAGTGGTAAAAACGGAAAACAAGATCCGAGGTACACTTGTCTTAACCTGGTCTACCGTTATTTTTACTTGGATTGGAGTAGAACGGCCAAAATCTCTCTCTTTTTTCCCCTCTTCTTCTCATTCCTTTTCTTTTCCTTTGTGCTTCTATTCATGCTCTGCCAAAACTCTCTCTCACCTCTCCTTTTAAAACAAAAATGGAATCAGTCGGTGGGAAAAAATTACACCTGCGCTCGAGCACACAGCATGTGACGGACTCGGACGTATTCCACCACATACGGCCTTCGCCAATTCTATCCTTTCGAACATATACGATATAAATATGATCTAGGTGGACTTTTTTCTTTCTTTTCTTCTATTTTTATATTGGATTTTGCATACACAAGATTGCTTAATGCTGAACTCCTTGAGTTGGCCATTAAAGTTTTATGCTCTCAGCTGACCGGCCAGCGTTAAGGTCAATCAGATACGAAGACCTTGACATGAGTTGAGATGCTACTAGAAATGTCAAACTTCATTCTCCCATATAGTAATTACGGAAATATACTAATATCCATTAATTTTACAATAAAAATGTTTTACAAATCTTTCCCAAAACATCAAAAGTGAATACATTAATTCCTTTGCTCCTTCGCCGATTAACTCCGGCCAACTACGTTGTCTAGCTACCTCGTAAGACTCTATTCAATTTCATCATCCCTAAGCTTCTCATCATCTGAAAAACAGAAGGAGTGAGCTACAAAGCCCAGCAAGGTACCCACATGCAGAAAACATTAACATACATATCATCGAATAAAAGTAGAGGTCCGTAACATAAACTTAGCATGCGAAATTCACCATATCATTTCTTCTTAAGTTCAGAAATCTTTGTTCTTATTCTTAGTGTCTTGTCTTTAACATCATAAAATTCATAAAACCGTGTGGAATTTTTATCATCTTTGGGGACCGGACGGGAGTGGACAACATCGAGGAAGGGTTGTGTGCTACCCCACAACCTAAGGCTGTATCCTCCTATTACACTCCCAGAGGCGGGTGGTAATGCCTTTTACCCGACATACGGGGCCATAGTCCATAAGCCTTGTGCCACTAGAAATTCTCCCGTGGCCCAAGGGCAGTCCTCGAGTGTCACTCCAATATCATTCCTCCAATTTTAACAGTAAGCTTAATGGAAACTCAGTTCATAGTTCATATCGTTCGATGGCCATCTATCATAGTTTAAAAGTCGGAAGTCATAGAGTTTCACTTGCTGTCCATATTACATACATTTTTCCTTATTCTTATAGCATTTGTTCTTAACTTCAAAGAATTGAAATTCGTATAGCCTTTCCTTTAACGTCTTAAAACCGAAAATCTTTTATCAAAGTGTCGGAAGTCTCATTTATCAAAACTGGAGGTCTTATGTCAAAAACTGGAGGTCATTTATCAAAAGCCAAATATCCTTTTAACAAAAGCCCGAGGTCTTTTTAACAAAAGTAGGAGGTCATTTATCAAAAATTGAAGATCATTTTAACAAAAGTCAGAGGTCTTTTTAACAAAAGTCGGAGGTCATTTATCAAAAGTCGAAGATCATTTTAACAAAAGCCGGAGGTTATTTTACGCATATTATAATCAGATATCTTAAAAACCTATTCGTGGTCAGATTTCATGCAAGTAAGGTTAATCGGAGATCTTTATGAAAACACATAATAGAGCTTCTTTTAAACATGACGTTAACAGAAATTCTTCCTTAATTCAGATGATCAGAGCAAATATCATGGCATACTTTAACATAAGTTTATCAAAATCAGGTATACTTGCATTACAAACATGAACTAAAGAAAAGATGAGTATGCTTGCATTAAACCATGAACTTAAAAACAGGGGGTACACTTGCCTGAATCTCCTTACTTAGAATCGGCTTGGAATTCAGGGTTCTTTCATTAAGAAGCTTGGCCAAGAGCCTCCTCCTAACCTTTTTTCTCGAATTCTCCAGTTTCTTATTTATAGACCTTTGGTCTGACAGTAGTAGGTAGGGCAGGTCAACCACTCGGGGGTGGTTGAAAGTTAGTTACCTACTTAGGCATGGTCATCCTAACCTTAGTCATAATTAGGCATTACGTCAATCAGGTGGTCTATCCTGACCTTACATTTTGTAAGGGCTCCCTTGTTATTTCCAGTCAACTGGCGTTGACCGGATAAGTTTTCCTTCACGTCTTCCTAAGATCACATTTATCGTCTCCGGAAGCCATCTGAATGGCCTCCGGAAAAGGTCTCCGAAAGCGGTCTTCGGAAAAGGTCTCCTGGAAGACTTTAATTTTCTCTGAAAATCTTCTCCGGAGAACTCGTCAGTCTCCTCCGAAATTTGTCTCCAGAGAGCTCCTCAATCGGCTCTGCAAGTTGTCTTCATTGTCTCTGGAATTTAAGTCTCCAAATTTAACATCTTCGGAGATCAAGGTCTCTGGGACTAAAGTCTCCAAATTCAACATCTCCGGAGATCAAGGTCTACGGGACTAAAGTCTCCAAATTCAACATATCCGGAGATCAAGGTCTCCGAGACTTAAGTCTCCAATTTCGACATCTCCGGAGATCAAGGTCTCCGGGACTTAAGTCTCCAATTTTGACTTCTCTAGAGATCAAGGTATCCAGGACTTAAGTCTCCAATTTCGACATCTCCGGAGATCAAGGTCTCTGGGACTTAAGTCTCTAATTTCAACATCTCCGGTGATCAAGGTCTTCAGGACTTAAGTCTCCAAATTCGACGTTTTCGGGTATCAAGCTCTCCGAAACTTCACATATGGCCTCCGAAAATGGCCTCCCGAGAGCCTTTCAAAGACCTCTGGAAAAGTGGTCTCCGGGTTCCTGCCAAAGGTCTCCGGAATTCACTGTTTCTACTTATTTTTCGGAGATCAAAGTCTTCGAAAAACTTGCACTTATTGAAACTTGGTTAATATTGCGTTGACTGGTAAGTTGGGTTACACGACGGCCGGTCTTCATGGCTTTCTCTCGTCTCAACACTTTCGACCTTCTTCTTGGCGCCAGTTAACATCATGGTGTTGGTCAACATCTTAATTCCAGTCACATAAACCACCGTGATTTGCCTTCAATTCATGTAATGGCTCCTTCATCCCTTCCGGTTAACTGGTGTTGACCGAATAAGCTTTTCTTCACGTTTTCGGTCAACTAGCGTTGACCGGTTAAATTTTCTCTCACGTTTTTCGGTCAACAGGCGTTGACCAGATTAATTTACTCATCATATTTTCCGATCAACTAGCATTGACCAGATTAATTTCCTTCACCTCTTTGCCATTCTCTTGGCACAAAAGAATTTGGTCCTTATATTTTCAATGACAGAAGATCTCAAAAATTTGGTACATTACACAGTAGGCGCGCAGTGAGCGCTAGCTTTCGATTAGGGTCTCACTCGAGCACCGTAGGCGAGCAGCGAGCGGGGCCTTATTGGTTTTTGGCGCCTACTACCGCGCTCAAGTGTGCAAGAGGGCGCCATACCGCTGTGCAAAGATATCGATATCTGCCCGGTTTCCTCTCTTTTCACTTCTGAAACTCATTCTCCAATATATATTTAGTCTTATCTTGATTATTATTATTTTAATTACTTTTGAATTATCATGTTTTGGGATCGAAACCTCACAACTCTCCCCCACTTATAGAAATTTCGTCCTTGAAATTTAACGAACCCCAAATTTTCTCAATCAAAGGAATCTTCCAAGCATTCCCAAATCACTTTCAGATTAAAATGGTCATCCTAAGACCTTGAACCTCCAAATCTTCCTAATCCTTACTATCTGATGTGTCCTATTTGAAAGTCCAAATCCACTAAGTCAGAAGGTAAACACAATTCATTAACTATTTTCGTAACTTGGTTTTAGACCTTAAATGAGCAAAATGCCTTACTTCCTCTCATACTAAACCTCAAGATTGAGCATTTTCTCTGAATTTCAAATTAAATCTCAAAATGTATAAGGATTCATCATTCCTCCGCTGCACGCTTTGATCAATCATTAAACTCTAAATCATCCGATTATGATTCCCTGCCACAACTAACTCAATCTTGCACATAAATTCCTTTATCAAGCTTGGATAAAATTTTGACATAAATCTCAAGTTATAACTAGACCTCAAAAGCGAAATACTTTACATTCTCATCATTTCTTAGGCATGTCATCGAATCGACATTTCCATTAGATACACATTCCCTTTCGAACACCCAATTTACGCGGTAGCCATGATAAAAACTGATTTTAAGATATCCATATCACAAAAATAATTCTCATAGATCCTTAATTCACCACAAAACTAGAAATTCTAACTATAGCAGTCAATATAGATTCGATATAGTTTTAGATCGTTACACAAAATCTCAAGACCTTAACAATTAGCAACCTCAAGATCTCAGAACCCCTATACTGAGCAATCTTAGATCCGGTTGGCACACCAAGGATCCAATCGAGTAGACCCAAACACATCCTCCATAATCATGATGAGTGGGTTATTTTGATATGAAACCACAAGGGCTTTCCATTTCAAATTTCATAACTCCCACACTTTGAATGCGATTCCGCTTCCCAACTTAGGAATACGACATCCTATTTCCCAAGTATTTAAACTTGCTCACAATCTATCTTTTACATTTCTTACGAAGCACCGGAGGCATATCAAACCCAAAGATTCCCAACATCAATTGCCTATACTAAGTCCGCTTTTTTATTAATATCAGAGTCTATCTTAAAAATTCTTAAATAGATTAATCTGCTTGCAATCTCCTAAGGTTACTTCTCCATCATAACCTAACTATTTTAATCCTTAAAATTATTAGATTCAAGTGATCTCTGAGGCAATTCCACAAATTCTCAAATAGAAACTTCTGATATCATTATTGATCTTAACATTCATCTTCCTTGAAAGATACCGAGATCCACCTATTACAACTCTTAACTTTTAGATTCGCAAGACATTAATTTCTTCCAAAAAGCATCACCCATAGATCCTTAAGGCAAGGACCTCATTGCAAAATCTCAATTACGGGCAAAGTAATTTCAAACCATGGACTCCTCTCCCATTTTGCTTGTGGGTAGTTACCTATTGACGCAAAAATAACAAAATTTCAATCTTTCTCAAGAGTATTACTATCTCTGTTAACTTACTTGGCCCATTAGTAACTCCTACCTTTCGGAGGCCCCAAGTCCTCCTCAATGACACCTAGCCGATACTCCTCTAATTTCATACACAATCCTCAAAGACAAATGTTGATTCTAACCTGTCTCCAAATCACCCATTAAAATAAGTCGGTTTGTTCTTTTCCTCCAAAAAAATATATATCCTCAAAACTTTCATGACTAGATTCCTTAATGACCACTAACCAACTTCAAAGGGGTGGTCTCATTTACTAATTAGACTCCATGCCTATTCTTGATTCGATCAAGTTTGTCTCTCGTTCAAAATTCATAACCTAATTACAGGGCATCATATCGAGGACCATCTCAATTTTCGAAAGAATTTGCATAACCCAAAAATCGACTCCAAACCAAAAATTCAACTTGTCCGCCATAGTAACCAAATGAATCAAATATTCCTTCTTCTAACAATACATGACCGATTACTTTTCTCCATTAAAGATTTAGTTATCAGCTATTCATAATCCACAAAATTCACAAAAGAACACGTAGATACAATTATTGAACAGTTCAAAAATTCCCAAGGTGATGGGGACGTATTGTACAAATCATGGGAAGAATTTAAAGAATACAAAACTCCCAGATCAATTAAAATGGAAATCAAAATTCCATAAATAAGAAAATACCTCCATCCACTTTCGGGAGTGTCTCAGGGTCTCGTACCATCACCGCAAATACTTTAGCCGCAACAGTTGGCTTCTTTGCTTCCGACCTCCTAGGTAATGGACAATCTTTCATCAGGTGGTCTCGCTGTCCACAATTATAACATGCTCCCATCGCTTTATAAAAGAGCTTCCCTGTGTACTTTCTCCCATAATATGCACAATTAGTAGCTGGTGCCTGAGAGCTAGTCACCGTTAGAACTTCAGTAAACGCTCTTCCTGTATCTACCATCATCGCCTTCTTAGATGACCCTGAGAGTTCTACATTTAATCCTACACTGTAACTTATTCGACTAGCCACCCTTTTAGAAAAGAACCTTTGAGTCTCCAATTCTTTCTCCAATATCAGGGCTCGATCTAAAATATTAGCATATGCTTGGAGCTTGTGAGTCACCAATTTTCTTTTAATATCATCCTTCGGTCATTGCTGAAATTTCTTTACCTTTTTTAATTCATCCTCCACGAAGTACGGCGCATATCAGGATAGTTTAGTAAATTTTGCATCATACTCTGCTACATTCTGATTTCCTTGTCTAAATCGCATTAACTCTTGCTCATTTTGATCTTGGAGATTGGAAGGAAAATACTTTTCCATAAAGACCTCTTCAAATATTTTTCAAGTAATTTCATCGTCGGTTACACCTAACGCCCTCTTTTTCATAGCCTACTAACTGTCAGCTTCACCTTCTAACTTATATATCTTAAAAGAAATATTTTTCTGATCAGAACATTGGATCACCGTAAAGATCTTCACCCTCCTAAGCAAAATATTCACCTTCACCGGATTTGGTTTACCTAAGAATTCAGGCGCTCTCTCAGCCGTGAACCTATCATATGTAGTCGGAGTAGGATTTATTGAAATCGGCTAAGGTGCAGGGACCAAAGCCATATGATACTGCTCTATCGATTCAACAACATTTGTCATCCTTCCCAACAAATTTACGTACTCGACTTCTCGTTCATGGGAGGGTGTTATGGTCATTTTTATAATTGGCATATTCCGTGACCATATGTAATATTACATCGATGTTGGGTTATGGATTGTCGAAGTGTTGCATCAAGATACATCCGTTGCATCAACATACATCCGTTGCTGTCCATTCCGCCTTCCATGGATACCGTGCTTGCCGTGTGCTCTCCAGCCGCTCGAGCCTAAAATCCCAAGGCCCCACGCTCTCCGTGAGCTCTCTACCTGTTCAACCCCAAAAACTTGAAGCCTTGCGCTTGTCGTGAGCTCGCCACCTGCTCAAGTGCAAAATCTCGAATGGACCTGCTCGCTGCTTGCCGCCTTCGTGCTTGAGCGCCACAGCAATGGGCAACTTTTTGAATGACATTTTTACGCCATCTATAAATATTTGTCTTATAATTTTGAAACCCTAGGGAGTCTTGGCAGACAAGTTTCGTCCCCCACTTGAGAAGAACCTTGTTCATACTCCATTGATCTTGCTCCCTTTGAGAAAAGTAAAAGCTACAACTTTGAGCTTCATGTTCTATAAGGTTTCTCTACACATTCTCTTTACCGTTTAAATACTTCCATTCTTCTACCTTCGTTGGAGACGTCAGTACATTGAAGAAGGAGATCCGATCGTGTTCGGCAATTCAAGTGGCTCAAGAGAAAAGATTGACGTGAAGACTGGAAGATGTTCGGTTTCATTGCCGCGGGCAAATCCAAGGGGTTCCTTGGTAGGGATCACAAGATGGGAGTAAGTCGGCTAGGTTAGTGCATAGTTACCACCTGGTCTATAAGTTGATTTTCATAGTGCATTGCTTCCCTGGTCGTTGAAGCCCGGAGGGTTTTTCTCGATTACCGTGAGTATCAAGTTTTTCCTTCGTTACCAAAAATCGTATCTTTTTATTGTTGTCTATGATCTTTTATATTTTACATACTTGTCATTATCGTTAGCATCTAGAAATAAATATTCTTTACATGTATTGAATATTTAATTTTAATTTTTACTGCTTTCGCTATTTTTACCATGGTTGAAACTTGATTGGAAAATTTAGGACAAAAAGTCCTTTTTCAATTAATATCAGAGACTCACCCCGATCCACGACCCCGATTTAGATGCATACTAGTCAATCTTTATCCGTTTTTCTCTTCTTTGATGGGAGTAACTATGCCTATTGGAAGGTCTGGATGAGAGCCTTTCTCAAATCAATGGATCAGCGTGTATGGGCTAGTACTCAAATTGGGTGGACGCCACCCCAAAGTGGTGATGAACCAAAAGTTCTGTCTTTGTGGTCAAAAGAAGAACTTGGTACTTGTAACTGGAATAGTAAGGGGTTACATGCTATTTTTATTGCTCTATCTTCTGATGAGTTTAAATATATTTCAATGTGCGAAACCTCTAAAGATGCGTGGGACATTGTTAAAATCACTCATGAATGTACTAAATCGGTTAAAAATTTAAAATTGTAAATGCTCACCACTAGATTCGAAGAAATACAAATGAAAGATGACGAGACATTTGATGAATTCTATGTGCAATTAAATGATATTGTAAATTTTATATTTAATTTAGGAGAACGAATTCCTGAAAAGAGAATTATTAGAAAAATTCTACGATCTTTTTCTGAACTATTTAGACCAAAAGTTACTACTATTGAAGAAAGTAAAGATTTAGATAAATTAAAAATAGAAGAACTTATAGGGTCCCTTCAAACTTATGAGCACACACTACCACAGTCGAGAAAGAATAAATAAATTGCTCTAAAATCAAGTAGGGAGAGTGAAACCGGGACTCTGATGAAGAATTGTGTAATGGTGATGATTTTTTCTTATTTGTTAAGGATTTTAAAAAAATTTTGAAGAAAAATAAATCTTCATCAGACAAATTAGATGTGGATTTAAAACGATCACCTAAATTTGAGAAGAATGACCGACGTGAAATAAAGATTTCAAATCAAAAAATACCCAAGGAATTCAATGCCATGAGTATAAAGGTTTTGGCCACTATCGAGTTGAATGCCCAAACTTTAAATACCAATATGGTCAAGCCTTTAAAGCTAATATGACCTTAAGCAATGACGAAGAAGAAGAGGTTGAAAAATGTTCTGAAGATGACCCTGTCAAGTACATGGCTTTTATGACCTCAATGTGTGGTAATTCAGTAAAAAACTTTAATCAATCTGATAACTCTGAGAATGAGTCAGAAGTTAAATTTGATGGGCTTCAAGAAGTATAAGATAAACTATTTAGGGAATGTTTAAAAGTAAAGAAATTAAATAGAACTTTAAACAGTAGGTTCATAGATTTGGAAAAAAAGAAAAATTAGCTCAACAATTTGAGTTAGATACTAAAGTTCAAGAAGTTGAGAATCTGAAAAACTCATTCACTGACCAAATCACAACTCTAGAATCTGAACATGAGGTTACTAGAAATGATTTGAAATAATTTTTAAATACGTCCAAAAAATTAGATCATATGCTCGGGTTGGGAAAAATTAGTGAAAATAAACAGGGCTTGGGGTATGTTGAGAATATTCCCCAAAATGGCATGAAACCTAAAACTATTTTTATTCCCGCCACAAAAATTCTACACCAAAATGCTAAAACATCCAAAATTACTAAGCAAATACTTCGACGTGTGGATAATAGATTTAACTCATATTATTTTGCTAATCCATATAGCCTAAAAGTCATGAACATACCCACCAAATTTGTGCCAACTTGTCATGCTTGTGGAGAGATTGGCTACATTCGTCCCCATTGCTACACCATAAATTTCTAGTACAATTAAAGACAATGGCTAAAAATGAATAAACTTGTTGATTACATTCAGAAATTGAATGCACAAGTGTGACGGAACGGATCTTTTTTTTTTATCCTCGAAAGCTTCCGTCAAACAGAAAACATAATTAACGGTCTAAGCATAAGGCAAGATTTCTGCAGAAATTTCGGCAGTCTCCTTTGTAACTGGATGAAAACCCAAAAATACAGTCCTGTATAATCATCCATTACAAGCACACACCTATCCATCTTTCACAATTCCTACAACAATATTCACAGGATCACACGTGCCATCCATGGCACAAATCCATAAAAATATTTACTACTCTAACAGTTTAATAACGAGATGCCATCTAGGACCTGCACAGTAAATCCAGAGTATATAGTGGAAGTAAACTAAGAACCTGCAGAAGTATAGCATTTTCTCTTCTACCATCATACACATCATGAGCTTTCTATACAAAAATCAACATGTTCTAAGACATCAATAATCACAAGATCAGTATACAAAAAAATCATATGCAGTTAGGCCTTTACGTCAACAGGCTCCTTCAAAATAGCTCAAATGTGCTATGGTCCTCAAAAGTCTTCAAGAAATTTTCTCTCTGATTACTCTTTTTCATCGACAAAGAACTCTCTTTGTCTCATCCTCGAATGGGGAAAATAAAGAAAAACAATGAGCCGAGGCCCAACAAGGTACATGCACATGAGCAGTAAAACGATGATGCAAAATAGTCATGTAACTATGCATAAACATAACGGTTAATCAGAATGCAGTCCAAGAAATAGAGAAAACATACCTTGACAGTACTATACTTCAGAATCGAAATCGCAGTCGGTGTACGGTGTTCAAGAAAAAAGAAAATCGATACTCGCAATCGGTAAATAATACTTCAAAATCTCCAGAATCGGACGGTAAACAAGAAATGCAGACATATCATATCGGTAAATAGTATTTCGTATTCGGTAATCGGTACTTCGTATTCGGTAATCGGTACTTCATATTCGGTAATCGATACGGTAACATAACATATCAATAAAACAGTAATCGGTACTTCATATTCGGTAATCGGTACTTCATATTCGGTAATCGATATGGTAACATAACATATCAATAAAACAGTAAACGGTACTTCATATCATATCGGTATAGACCCTGCCAGTATACCCTACTAGCTGAGGGGGTGAATAATCGAGGATAGATTGTGTTCACTCCACACAATCTAAGGCCGGTAACTGTCATATGGGTATCCCATCTCACGGGATCGGTACGGTATGCCACCCGAAGGTAGGCCGGTAACGGTAATTCCCTCTGTCCATAACGCCCCGAGGGCAGGGCGGACCACAAATAACTCCATGGATAGAGTTATCATCGATTACCACCGAAAAGTCCTAAGGCATGCCGGAGAACCTGTCTGGACTGTAGTCAGTCCCGAGTCCTAAAATAAATGTAACGGAAACCATCTCTTTATAGAAAACCCCTTTTTCAAAATCAGACTTTCACAATATACTTTCAACTAACTTTAAGTGTACATGGAAATTTCCTCAGTACGGGTCGGTACATATTTTCGGAAACAAATCATATTGGAAGCTACATTTCGATGTCAATTAACTTTCATATAACAGAAGGTCCGGTTAAAACTCATCAAAACCTTTTCATTTTCGTACATATGGCTTCGCCTAAACCGTCAGACTCAAATCGATCTCTTATATGTACATTTTTCATAAAATTAATGTCATAGATGCCATGCATAAACATTAAATCATGCAATTTACTCAATCTTTACAACATTTCGAGCTAGGGTTTCATTACATGCTTTCCGAGACAAATCGAACACTATTTTCATGCTTATTCACGAAGTCGAAGCTAAATCTTACAATAAACATGGATAAACATAAAATCCAACCAAGTAATCGAAGGAAACATGCTTCATGTACTTTAAACATGCATCATCAACATTTTAGAGCATTTTCATCGGTTTTAAAGCATGAGAAATCGGTACAGTGAAAACAGCGTCCGAAGTACACTTGCCTGAGCTCGTTCTACCATTATTTTACCCGGATCGAATCACAACTGTGGTCTCTCCCCTTTCTTTCTCGTCGTGCTTGCTGTTGTGCCTCAACTTCCTCTCTCTACAAACACATATCACTTAATCGGCATTTAAACAAGGAAGTATTACACAAAATATCGTCCGAAGTTTTTGGACGAGCAAAATACCCGTGTACAGTGCACAGGAACAGTGCACATGAACAATGCACATATGCACGAATCGGTTGATTCTCGAAATTTCGGACATCTAACAGGTAATTTATCAAACCCAATGCATGGGTAACTATAATCCCAAGTCAATTTACACATTAAACCCCAAATCGAAGATCAAACGGTGTCCGGGCGCGGGTCACGGGCTTCGCGAACGAAAATCCCTAAATAACCACAATTTGGGATACCCAACCAACAAATTAACTTACCCAAGTTATACATAATCATAATCTAGTCTTAATTAAATCAAAAGCCCCAAGAATTAGAGCCCGAAACCACCCGGGCGCGGGGTTAGGCTTCACGGGCGGGAATTCACATAATTTCACCAAATCGGGTACCCAATCGACAAAATAACTTACCTAGGGTGTGGGTATTGGTATTCTAGTCTCAATTTATACAAAAGCCCCAAATATCGAGGGCCGGAATACACCCGATTGTACGTGAACAGTACACGTGCGTGGGTGAGGGTTTGCGTCTTCTGAAACTGAACTTAGACTACAAATTAGGTCTCCGAATTAACATATATTCATGCTTAGGTTATAGGAAGCAATAAACACAAATTTAATCCGGTATCGGAACAAGGATACCCGAAGAAGATAAAGCAAAAGTGCACGAAAATGAAAAATGAGGGTATGAGGTTTCTTGCCTCGACGTGCTCTACAACTTTCCCAACTAGCTCGAGTTCGGAATCGGACCCAAAGGCCTCCATTTTCCCCTCTTTTCTTTCGCGCGCTCTTCCTCTCACCGGACTCCCACGGGTGCTGCCGCCGCTCCACCGCGACGCCCAGCCGACCACGGCCTTGCACGGCCGTCTCCAGCCACCGTCGACGTCGGCACTGCCTCCACCGGCGCCACTCGCCCCTGCTCTCTCTTTCTCTCCCGCGAAACCCTCGCGTGCCGCTGTTCGCTGCTCACTGCCGTCATTGCTCCTCCCTCCTTTCTTAAACACTCAATTTCCCCAATTTAAAAGAGAAGAGAGGAAGTCACGTGAGAGGATGGCAGCAGCGTTTCCCCCTGCTTTCTTCCTTCTGCCCCTACGTTTTCATTATTATTATTATTATTATTACTATTATTATTATTATATATATATATATATAGATATTACGTTTCTTTTAATCCCAACTTTAATTCGACACCCGAACGATCGAATGAGCACACTCTGGCACCGACCCAATAATTCCGAATATTCTCCTAAAATTTCGTAATATTAAATTAATTTTCTCACGCCCGAATTACCCAAAATTATCGAAAATAATAAATAATATCAATTTAATCTGATATAAATATTTCGGGATTTCGGGATGTTACAACAAGTAAAAATGTTGAATGAGAAAGTGAATTCGGTGATACAAGTATGGGTCAAGAAAAGTCAGTTTAATTACCCCTTAGCCATTGGTGACAAAAAGGGGGAGTCCTGTTTCACTTTGACAGGGGAAAATTAGGGGGAGACGTGATTATTTATGTTAGGGGGAGATTTGTTATTTTTGTGAGGGGGAGTTTGTCTTGGATTTTTGTACTGTTTGTTTTCATTTATTTTACTACTACATGTTAGTTTTCTTCTTCTATTGTTACCATTTTATATTATGCCTTTTTGATACTAACCCTGTTTGATCGAGCAACTCAGTTACAGTATTGACACGATAGTCACAATATCGATACAACAGTGCTAGTATAGATTTATACATTTTCTTATTGTATCATTTATATTTCTCACTAGGTATAGATTTTTATGTATACGGGCTCTATCTCGGTGGTGTCTGAACCCATACTTCTCTTGTATTTATTTTAATTTTTACGAGTTTTGTCACGGAATTGCCAAAGGGGGAGATTGTTAGGGTCATTTTTATGATTGGCATATTTCGTAACCATATGTAATATTACATCGATGTCGGGTTATGGATTGTTGAAGTGTTGCATTAACATATATCCGTTGCTGTCTGTTTCGCCTTCCATGGATACCGCACCTGCACGTGCTCTCCAGCCGCTCGAGCCTAAAATCTCAAGGCCCTGCGCTCTTCGTGAGCTCTCTACCCGCTCGACCGCAGAAACCCAAAATTTTGCGCTCACCGTGAGCTCGCCACACGCTCAAGGGTAAAATCTCGAAAGGGCCCGCTCGATGCTCGCCGGCTCCACGCTCGAGCATGGTGGCAACGGGCAACTGTTTGAATGCCGTTTTTGCGCCATCTATAAATACTTGTCTTATAATTTTGAAACCCTAGGGAGTCTTGACAGACAAGTTTCGTGCCCCACTTGAGAAGAACCTTGTTCATACTCCATTAATCTTGTTTTCTTTGAGAAAACTAAAAGCTACAACTTTGAGCTTTATGTTCTAATAAGTTTTCTCTACACATTCTCTTTACCATTTAAACACTTCCATTCTTCTACCTTCGTTGGAGACCTTGGTACGTTGAAGAAGGAGACTCGATCGTGTTCGGCAATTCAAGTCGCTCAAGAGGGAAGATTGACGTGAAGACCGGAAGGAATCCTGTTCCATTGCTGCGGGTAAATCCAAGGAGTTCCTTGGTAGAGATCATAAGATGGGAGTAAGTCGGTTAGGTTACCGCGTCGTTACCACCCGGTTTGTAAGTTGTTTTTCATAGTGCATTGCTTCATTGGCCGTTGAAGCCCGGAGGGTTTTTCTTGATTACTGTGAGTATTGAACTTTTCCATCGTCACCAAAAATCGTGTCTTTTTATTATTGTTTATGATCTTTTATATTTTGCGTGCTTATCATTATCGTTAGCATCTAGAAATAAATATTCTTTACGTGTATTGAGTATTTAATTTTTACTGCTTCTGCTATTTTTACCGGGGTTGAAACTTGATTGAAAAATTTAGGACAAAAAGTCCTTTTTCAGTTGGTACCAGAGACTCACCCCGATCCATGACCTCGATCTAGATGCATATTAGTCAGTCTTTGTCCATTCCTCCCTTCTTTGATAGGAGTAACTATGCCCATTGGAAGGTCCGGATGAGAGCCTTTCTCAAATCAATGGATCAGTGCATATGGGCCAGTACTCAAATTGGGCGGACTCCACCCAAGAGTGGTGATGAACCAAAAGTTCTGTATTTGTGGTCAAAATAAGAACTTGATGCTTGCAACTGGAATAGTAAGGAGTTACATGCTATTTTTATGGTTGTATCTCCCGATAAGTTTAAACGTATTTCATTGTGCGAAATCTCTAAAGATGCGTGGGACATTCTTGAAATCATTTATGAAGGTACTAAATTGGTTAAAAATTCAAAATTACAAATGATCACCACTAGATTTGAAAAAATACGAACGAAAGATGAAGAAACATTTGATGAATTCTATGTGAAATTAAATGATATTGTAAATTTCACGTTTAATTTAGGAGAACGAATCCCTGAAAATAAAATTGTTAGAAAAGTTTTACGATCTTTTCCTGAACGATTTACACCAAAAGTTACTGCAATTGAAGAAAGTAATGATTTAGATAAATTAAAAATAGAAGAACTTGTAGGGTCCTTTCAAACTTATGAGCACACACTGCCATAGTCAAGAAAGAATAAGTCAATTGTTCTAAAATCAAGTAGGGAAGAGAGAAACCGGGACTCGGATGAAGAATCATGTAGTGATGACGATTTTGCCATATTTGTTAAGAGTTTTAAAAAATTTTTGAAGAAAAATAAATCTTCATCAAATTGATTAGATGTGGATTTAAAACGATCACCTAAATTTGAGAGCAGCAGTATACCATAAAAATATGCAATTTAAACAGTTCTATATAAATATATTTTAATAGAAGAAGATTTAGGCAAATATCAAGAACATATAACAAAATGAATGAAGGCAAACATTAATTTGTCATGAAAGCATACCAGAAGTCTTAGCCCGCGCTCAAACTTACTTTTTCTCAAATCTCACTAGCTTTATTAACCAAAGAAGAATATTTATACGAATACCAAAAACAAATAATAAAACGAATAACATATAACAAAACGAATATGGAAAGATGTTAATTTGTCCTGAAAGCAAATCAAATGTCTTAAACCAAGTTTAGAATATACTTATTCTTAAAATCCAACTTTATTAACCAAATAGGCCCAAATTAGTAGACTCTACTAGTTGAGGAAGCGAATAATCGAGGATAGATTGTATTTACTCTACACAATCAAAGGGATGAACTAAAATATCCCCTCTGATGGGATTTATGTTTTGAAATACTGTCCTTCGATATGTCTAATTTCTGAATTGAATCTATCCTGCCAATTTAATGCCTCGAGGAGAGGTGGACCACGTATGACTCTATAGACGGAATTATCTTCAATTACTACTATGACATTTTAAGGCATGTCGGAGAACCTTACCTGACTAAATCATAGTCTTAGAGCTAATTTCTTACTAACTCACTTAACTGAAAACACATAACTGAAATGCTTATCTAAAATTATTTAACTGAAATGCTCAATCGAGACATTTAATTGAAATACTTACTGAGATACTTAACTGAAACATTTAGCTGAGATACTGAACTGAAATACTTATCTGAAGGGAATCTTGCTCATATTTTCTTAGCCAAATTTTCCTCATATCGGAAAGCCAAATTCAAACATATATATTCGGCACTTCAGATAAGTTCAAAGGAGTTTCCAAAATTCGGTCATACTATTCTATGCAAAGTTTTCAAATACAAATTATCTAATAAACCTTAACAAAGTACCAATTTAACACTTACATCTCGAAATCTCAAGTTTCCAAGCTAAAAGTCCCAAATTTGGTTCTAGGGTTTTTATATACGAAATTTTCGGACAAAATCATACATAAATCTTGAACCAAAACATCAAATGAAATCCTCAAATCATAATACATATACAAAATTATACATTCGAACCGAAATCCCTAAATTTTCGAGCTAGGGTTTCGTACAAAGTTTTTGGACACAAATCGAACACCCAACACATGTTTATTCATGAAATTAATGTCATAATTCAAAATACATAAACAAAATCATGCATTTAGAACATAAAACCCCAAATATCATGTTAGAGTTTCAAGCCCACGGTTCGGATGCAGAACAAACGCAAAACGCACCTCAAACGTCGAAATCGAAGTTATACATCGACATATATATGCATAAACTAAAAATATACTCAAGATATTATGATAAATCATAACAAATCTTCAGGAACGGGGGTTTTTGAACATATATAACAAAATGGAGATATTTAAACGGAAAACAAAGTTGGAGGTACACTTGTCTTTAGTTTGAGCTACCATTTTTCTTACATGGATCGGAGTGGAACAGCCCAAAATTTTCTTCCTTTCTTCCTTTCTCTCTCTATTTTCCCCTCTCCTTCTTTCTCTTCTGCATTCGCGTGCTATTCCCTCTTTCTTCTCCCCTCCCGTTTTTATAACCAAAGCTGGAAGAATCCAGAATTTTCCCATCGAGCTCGAGTGGAGCTCGAGTGCAAAGGCTTACGGAAGGCCCATGCTCGAGCACTTGTCAAGCGCCCTTTAGGTGGTGGGTTTTGTTTTTTGGGCTCGGGTGGTGTTCGAGCACAGCTCGGGTGCCACATTCTATTAAAGTTCCTGGTGGTGCCTCAGGCTCCACTTGGGCACCGATGCCCTGTTCCTCCTATTTAGCTTCCTAATTTATTTTATCTTCATTTTTTCTTGATCCATTTATCCGACACTTAATTATTTTGACCAAATTACCAAAATTTACTATGTTTTGGAGACCGGGTTATTACAGATTGGATATCTTTTCCTCCAGTTTTCTGCCGGTTACCAACTCTTTGTCTAACCATTTTTTCACAAGTCCTCAGGCATTATTTATTTTGTCCTTGGCTCTTAATATTGTTGGCCCTCCTCGGTAAAATTGCAGTATGCCTCCTAATTATCATATTTTGAAAATCTGAAACCTCACTACTCATTTTCACCACGTCATGAATATTAGTATTTCACATACCCTAAACTTAATTATATTAACTTAATGATTGGGATTTACAATGTCTTTTAGAATCTGGGTCGTTACAAAACCTATAGGGAAAATAAAGGAATACGTAGGTCCTGCATCAATTTGAAACAAAAGCTAAAACTCCATAAATAAAAGAAATACCTTCAACAACAATTGGGGATGCCTTAGCATCTTGAAATATCACCACAAATGCTTTAGCTGAGACAGTAGGCTTCTTTGCTTTCAGCCTCTTGGGTAAGGAACAATCCTTAATTAAATGGCCTTATTGACCACAATTAAAATAGGCCCCCGTCTTTTGAAAATAATTTTATCTCGAATGCTTCTTTCCACAATGATCACAGTTTACCATGGACGCTTAGGAACCTAACACTAACCGAATTTCGATACTACCTTTCCCATTATTAGATACTTTCATCTTCTTAGAAGGTCCTGAGGATCCTAAACCTAATCCCATACTAAAACTTATTTGGCTAACTACCCTCTTAGAAAAAGATTTCTGAATCTCAAGTTCCTTTTCAATTATCAGAGCCCTATCTAAGATTTCAACATAAGTTTAAAGTTCCCGGGTCACCAATTGACTCATAATTTTATCCCTTAACCATTGTTGGAATTTCTAAACTTTTCTCAATTCATCTTCCACAACATAAGGTGCATACCGTGACAATTTAGCAAACCTCGCATCACATTCTGCCACAGTACAGCTTCCTTGCCTAAGCCGCATAAATGCTTCTTCCATCCAATCTTGGAGGCTACAAGGGAAATATTTTTCCAAGAAGGCCTCCTCAAACATTTTCCAAGAAATTTTCTCATTAGGCATACCTAATGCCATTTTCTTCATTTACCACTATCTATCAGCTACTTCCTCTAATTTATAGGCCTCAAAAGTAACCTTTTTCCCGATCAGAACATTGAATGACCGTAAATAGCTTCTTCAGTTTCCGAATCCAAATTTCCGCCTTCACTGGATCAGGCTCTCCTAAGAATTTAGGCACCTTCTCCACCGTAAACTTCTCATATGCCGTTGGGGTGGGATTTACTAGGGTTGACTCCGGTGTAGGAACTGGAGCCATGCGAAGTTGCTCCGTCGATTCTAGAATTTTAGTCATCCTCCCCAACAAATTCAACTATTTTGCCTCACGATTTTGGGGAGTACTAGCACCTCAATGAGTGTTTCTTCTTCCCTTTCTACTAGCCATGTTAATATCCTAGCGCCAAAAATGTCATAAGATTATCTGGCCTCAATTAACCAGATCAGAGAGAGGAGTTACAATCAATCAGTGCATTTCAGAACTAAACTTAGGGGATAGCACCTAAATATTCCAGCTTATCCGAACTACCCTTACCCATTTCAAGTCTACAAGACTCTTATCACCCAAAATTACAAGTATCCGATCGCTACTAAATCGATCATAATTCGACATTCTAAATTTCACTATACTGAAAATTGACTCCAAGTTATACTAATCTCAAGTCATCAATTCCACTTTATCAGTCATGCTTGTTAGGTTAACCTAAGCACACCTTTCTAATGATTTACTAACTTGAAAACCTCAACTTAGAATAGATCAAATCTAAACTTTAAACCAAGGTCAATTAACCTAGGCCGAAAATTAATGTCAATCAGCTTAAACACCAAATCCAACTTAGTTTTAGACTAAAGGATACAAACTAGGATATCTCGAGCTTTTTGATCTATCTTAAGCATTCTACACCTTAATCTACTTATTCGATCAATCTAAATCGATCATAAGCTTCTGCATACTGTTCAAATCAAACCAAAGGCGTCTCTTTTCTCTGATACCAACTGTGACAGAATGGGTTATTTTTCACTAATGACCTCCGTTAATAAACATACAAAACCAATACCCATAAAATTAAATATATTAATTTTTATAAAAAATTGGACAGAGTTTTCTCTAAAAATAGACAAAATCCAATACAAATAACCTAAAATTTATGCAACTTGGACAACTATACAGAGAAAAAACTTCAACAAATATTCACAACCTAACACAGGATCATTCAAACGCCATATATATCCATGGCTCTAACACAACACATCCTATCCACTATTTCGAGTTCAAACGAGAGATGTTATTTAGGAACCTGTACAATTTCAAAATTAAAATGCGAAAGTAAAACTAAATCTATAAGATAATCCTACGGATGCAAAAAGTAGTATTTCAACATAAAACATAACATGCCATGACTATAAATACACAATTTTCATCCACAAAATTAGATATTTATATTCACTATTATCAAACTCCAAAAGTTCTTCAAAAAACTTCAAAGATCCACAAAGCTTCCTTAACTAAGTCATTCCTTCACCCCTACTCATCAGGCAACAGCTCTACTGTTTCATCTGGAGGGGCAAAAATAAACAAGGTGAGTCGAAGTCTAGCAAGGTACCATAAAAGCATGCAAGTGAAACTTTCATACAAAATATAAATACCACAGAGGAAAAGCCATGGGATTATTAAATAATAAAAATACACATGGAAAAGTGAGAAAAGCATTAATTGTTATAAAAGCATATCGAAAACCATAAGTCAATTTTAAACTTCACTTATTCTTCAAATTCAACTTTATTATCCGAAAGGATCCAAACTAGTAGACCCTACTAGGCAAGGTAGCGAATAATCGAGGATAGATTGTATTCACTCTATACAATCTAAGGTCAAAGTTCAGAGGTTCTTATTTCCCAAAATTCAAAGTTTAAAAGTTTCTATCCTCCCAATTTAATGTCCCGAGGAGAGGCGGATCACGTATCACTCCATGGACGAAATTATCCTCGACTACGACCGTAATATTCTAAGGTATGTAGGAGAATCTTACCTAACTGTACGACAGTCTTAGGTCCAATTTCTTACTGATTTACTTAATTAAAGGTATCCTTGTTCTTATTTCCTTAATCTTAACTTATCATTCCCCAAAGGCCAATCAAACTCTTACAAAAAAATCCTAAAGATAGTTCTGTATGCTCTAAGGGATTTTAACAGCATAGCATTTTTCAAAATTTCAAATAAAAATCATCCAGCGAGCTTAACAATAGGTTAAATAACATTTTCATCACATTTCTCAAAATTTTAGAACCAAACATATCCAAATTTTTGAGGTAGGGTTTGAGGCAAACCGTCTAGACATAAATCAAACACAAAACATGAGCCAAACAACAAAATCGAAGCCACAATTCATAATAATCATACATCAACACAAAATCTACCCGTCAAGTCATAAGAAACATGCATTATTTGTAACAAAACTTAAGGGGTGAGGGTTTTAGAGTATAAATGTTAAAGTGAAGATATTAAAAAGCGGCAAAAATGGAAAACAAAGCTCGGGGTATACTTGCCTCAGTTTGATTTACTGATTTTCTTACTCTGATCGGGTCAAAATCAGTCGAAATCTCCTTCTCCGTCTCTTTTCTCCTCTTTCTCCTTTTGCTGCTGTACTTTTGTAAAGACCACAATCCCGAAAACCAGGAAAGTAATTCGGGACGACTTATGTAATTCAGCTTATGATGAAATTAATCCAAAATAGTCTTTGACAAATATACTAACCCCCTATGTCTTAGTTTTCTTGTATACTCAAGCCCAATTCCTTTAATTTAAGTTTTCAACCTAAAAGCCAGGAATTCATTCGGGATGAGTTAGGCAATTTGGATTCTGAGGTAAATAATCTCAGTTGATCATTGACAGATAGACTAACTTCCCATATAGTCATTTCCCAAAACCCCGACACCCGATCTTTTAAATTTCTATTCAAACCCGAAAGCCAAGGATGTGAATCGAGAGATGATAAGAAATTCAATTTGGGACAAAATTAATACTACACGATCTTTAGTGTCTATACTAAGCTTCCATGTCCTAAATTTTCACAAACACATGCTCGAATACCTTGAAATAAATCCTTCAAGATAATCGGCAAAATGGGAAAAATTTAACAACCAAGGGGGCCTTATACTTAGCTGAATCCTAAGAATTCAGCATGAAATTTGTTACAGCACAAAGTAGAAGCCCAATTCAGCAAGGAGGGGTCCACGTTAACCTCATTTCACCATCCAATTAACATGATATATATATATTTTAGTAAGAGATATACAGCTGGCTACCTCCCTAATATTTGGACTATTAAATTAGGGGAAGGGGATGGTGGCAGCAGCCTGTTTGGGACAGCAGCTGCTTTAATAAGTAAGAGTCAGCAGCAAACGTGGGAAGAGGGGGAATAAACAGCAAGGATGATATGATGACTCAGCCACTTAATTTTCATACTATAAGAAACATGTGAGTAAGAGAGAAGAAGAAAAGAGAGGAAAACGTGGGAGAGAAGAAGGAAAAACATAAAGGAAAACAGAGAAAAATCAGAAGGGAGAAAGAAAACCAAAGACAGTAAGGGTGTATCTGAATTTTTGCTGGCAAGTGTACTTCGACCATTTCCTTGATTTTAGAACAATTTTTGGATACTTTCTCTTGAGTATTGTTGATCCAATACTTGCATATGCTTCCTTAGTTATTATAAATTCATGAGGAGATGCAATAAAAAAATTACAAATGGGTGAACCGGCCCTGGACACATGATAGTGTCCAAAATCGGGTTTTGCTGTGGCAGTTCCTGATGTTTGCTTCTATCGACCACTAAATGGGCGAATTAGCCAACGACGAAAACTGGTCAAATGATCCTTATTTAATGAAGTAAAAGTGGGAAAAAAATGAGCCTCTAAAGCATTCAAGAAGGGGTTGAAAATCGAACACAAATCGGCTGGTGAATCAGCTTACTGGTTCTGCTGATGCTGAATTTTAGTTTTTGAAATTTAGCCAAACACGCCCCAAAATGGATTGAGCCGGAGTCCAACTCGACTCGATTTGCTAGTATTAGGTGTGGACTGTCACCATGAAAACCAACGGCCCACGAAAATATGGGTCGGATACTGAACCGGACCCATGAACAGCAAGGGTCTTACTGAACTGCTTCTTTGAGCAGTTGGGAAAATAATTTTAAATAAAATACACCCCGAGTCCAAAATGGGCCAAATCGGTGGCAGAAGTTATCTAAGGCCTTGGAGGTGATATTCAAGTATCGCCTCATAAAATTCGGATCCAAATTAAATATAATTCGGACCCTCAAAGTTGGAACAAAATCTATCTACATCAGCTGATGCTGATGCAGAATCTGTTCTGGGAATTTGGCCTGAACCAGTCAATATTTTGACTTGCACCAGCCCTAAACCAAATTTATTCTCAAACATAAGTCCCTTGGATACAATAGGAAGCCCAGAACTGATCAAAAATAGGCCCGATTGAACCATAAAAAAATTAGGGAAGCAGAACTATCCCGGACAGTTCTGCTTGACCTAAATGGGCGATCTGTGTTGGCCAGATCAACTGCCACCATCCGATCACCAAACCGGATCAAATTTTCACGAAATAGCTAAGACCCATGTTCATGTTGTGTAAAAACTTCGCTTGAAAATGGGCTATATAACTCAGTGAACCGGTCGCTCAAAGTCTTTCCCGAACTGATTCAGCTTAAATGGTAATTTGAGCCCTTTATTAAAAAGGGTCAAACCGGGCCCAAATTTGACTAAAATTTGACCGAACCAATGACCAATAGGCCTAAGAAGGATATTGGGATACTTATGAAAAAATTCGGGCGCAAAATAATTTTGAAACCAGGTCCCTAGCCTTAACTGAACCGGTTCACATGAACCGGGAAATTTTCGAAATATGAATAAAATATTCAAGATCTTCCCTGACTTGACTTACTAACATCAATAAGTATTAAATTAAATTATTTAAGCTCCGGTAAATTAATTGGCCACGAAGTAGATTGAAAGACACTAAGTATGGAATAAAGTTTCATATGCATTTTTCTGCATATTCAAGGCCTATGAAATATTATATTGGGATATCGTTTGCTATGTTAAACTATATTCATGAAAGTTTGGAAGGGACTCTATGAAAATATGAAAACATTCAGTTACGTCTAGTGACGTTCAGTTAAGTTCTGTTAAAGTTCAGTTATATGAGATCCCTTCAAAGTTGAAAAAGAAAAATTGGACCATGGATTTTTTTTAGATGGTGATATCCCCTGGCATGCCTTAGGATATTACAGTGGAAAATCGAAGAATTGCTTTTGTACGGTTCATCCGTTTCGCCCCCGTCTACCGGGATTATAGGTAGTACCGCCCGCCTCAAGGTGTAAGAAGGTGGACAAGAATTGGATTGTGGAATTAAGTACAATCCCGATTATGGAAGTAAGCACAATCTATCCTATTGCTATGATATTTGCCTTAGATTGAGTGGGTTAACACAATCCTTTCTTCGATTTATCCGCTCCGTTAGCTAGTGAGGCCCATTGGCCTTGGTCTCTAAAGATAAGGGAAAATAAATACAATCAATAAAAGCTGAGAAATAAAGAAAGGTAAATACATTGCACTTCATGTATCTGCGTCTATTTATATATGTTAATGTATCTTCTGTATAAAATGCATGCCTTTGTGTGTTATGTACACTGCTGAGCATTTGACTCACTCGCTTGCTGTTTTCACTTCTCTACAGATGAGTCACAAGAAATGATGAAGGACGAACAGGATTAGGAAAGGAGTTGAGGTGGCCATAATTTTGTTATGACACATATATTGTACTTGGGATGATGAAAAGAAGAATATATATATATATATATGTGTACTGTATAAAGTTGTATCTTAGACATGTTGTATTTTGATGATAATGGAATTGCTTTCGTTATGATATAGAATATATGCTTCCGTCAGATTTAAATTCTTATGGATGTTTAGTAGCATCTTCCTTAATTTAGACTAATATCGTGAATGAATAATATGATATGAGAGCCAGTATAAATTATGGCTACTGTTAGGATCCTGTCAATGATAATAATAATATTAATGATAAGTACAATGACATATGACGTGGGACGTCACAACTTTCGTGCCTGAAAACCCTTCCCCCTTCCCCCTTTTTATGAACAAGACCTCAAGTCGGTGGGCTAAAAACATGACTGGCACTCGAGTGTGTGGCGAGTGCCACCTAGGTGGCTCGAGCGAACAACAAGCCTAGACCATTATGTTTTCAGTGCCTCCTTTGTGCTCGAGCGAGTATTGAGTGCAAGACATTCTGTTTTCAGCACCTCCTTGGGCGCTCGAACTAGCGGCATGCGCAAGCTTTTTTGGAGTAATCTATTTTTGGCGCCCTCTGCTAGGCTTGAGCCTACGGCGAGCCCAGCCCTACATCAACATGCACTATGATAATTTTTAAAATTTTTAAAATCTGCTTATTCCAAACTTAATTATATTAATTATATTAATTTAATGACTAGGATTTACTATGTTCTAGAAACTAGGTCATCACAAATGACATCTCACATAAATGTGCTTGGAATTGGAATCAAATGATAAGCTCTTACAAAGATAAATTATACTTTGACTATCACAAAATAATACATATTGCTCTTACATGAGCCAATCTTGTGGATGAACTTTTTTCATCAAAATCATTTCCTTGCTTCGGTAACTACAATGAGCTCAACCTCAATGATACAAAGTTGTAAGGTCACACATCCCAAATTCTGATCCTATTATTAATAATTATCAATATTTATAATCATCCAAATATCCATGGACGTAACCCCCATGTCGATATAATGACCAATCAAAATAAAATAATATTAAATGAACACAGGACCCAAAACATATCATGTCATTATATGGCTCTGGCACTGACCCAAGCCGTGACATTGGGCCTTACGTAAGGAGTTATGACTAATGCATACAAAACTAGTGTACACAAATCAACTAAAATTAAAATTCGCAGTTGTCTACTATCGAATAAGTGACATCCATGACTCTATAAGTCCGTAAATTACATAAATGACATCTACTAGATACCAATTTAACCAACATTCAACTCAATGTTTATAAACCGTCATATGAATAATATAAACATATTGACTACTGTATGAACGATTTAAAATACAACATTAATATTTCATAATTTTAATTCTAAGATCCTCAAATAGTTTTTTCTTAAATCTTGTTGCATCCCTGGATCTAGGTTGTTATACGGGTTAGGGAGCTACTTGATCTTCCGTTTCAAGTCAAATTGGACCTGATTTGGTCCCCATCTCTTCAAACCTGGACTTTGCATAATACAACTAAAAATGAGAGGTCAGAGGACGGTGAAAATTACTCCCATTATTTATCCTCTGACACTCAAATTAAAAATCTTTTCAAGAGAATAGAAAGATATAAGGATATAAAATATGTGGATGCATATAATAGGGGTTTGAGTATTTGGGAGTGCCCGGTAGAGTGGCGGCTTAGAGGTATGCTTGATTGAGGGGTGGTTTAGAGAAGCGTTCAATTGAAGGGTGACTTAGAGGTATGGAAAGCCAGCCTCCTGGATAGTGGAAGAGACCCTTAGAAAGAGGATAAGTCTCCTAGGTAGCCTCTTGAGATGGAGGGCTGGACTCCTTAGGTGATACTTTTTGGACGGAGGGCAAGGTTGGCCTCCTAGAAGGAGGAATGGCCTCCTTCTAGGAGGGCTTGCTCCTCTTTGTTTTATGCCTCCCTTCTCTCCATTTAGCTCCCCCAACCGTAGGTAATGACGAAATATTTATAATGTTTGAAGGGTAGTTTTAATTTCCTCTATAGCCTATAAACTGTTGTAATCGATTTGCCCTTACCTCCCCCAATTAGTTACAGATGATTTTTTCAATGAGCAACAATCCGACGGGCCCTTATTCCGGCCATCTTGTTATGGGCCTTTTTCCTGAGATGGCCCTTCTTCAGCCATGACATGGGCAACTTTTTACTAGTCCTCTCTTCCATTTGTGGGCCCTCTTCTTGGGTCAGGTTTACTGAACCCATCACTAGCCCCTGATGCCGGGTGGTTCAAAATTTTCAACCTCTGATATGCTTCTAATGGGATTCATCCTGTAGGTCTTAATTGGTCGGTTTGCCATCACCAAGTTGTCATTGATTACCAGCGGGATTGTGTTGGAAGGCGAGTTGCGGTGCGGGAAGTGTTATGTTTGCAAGTCTCTCATTCCTTGTAGAAGGGCGTCATGGCCTGAATAAGAAGTTATTGTCGTTTGAACCTTGCGGCTACTGTTACCGAGTTTTGATGCATGCGCCTGACTAGTTGTACTCACCCCTACCAAGAGGAGGTTGTAGTATTGAGAAAGGGTGATTGTTGGCTAGTTTTTAAGGCTATTGTTGCCGGGCTTTTGCTAGCCTAGGCCATCATCCGCATTTACCCGTTGGCATTTGATCTTATTAAAGGATGCCGTGGCTTTCATGCGCTGGTCCTAGTCTTGTTGACCATTGTAGACTTATGGTGCTCATCTCTACAGGTCGGAATTGTCACACGCATGCTAAAAAAGCTCCATAAGGTTTTAAGTTCGATTGTGCATGGGCCTCTCGGTGATGGTACCGAGGTTCAAATTTGACCTCATATGGGATGCTAGGTACGGGACTGAGGCTTAAATTTGACTATCCCTAGGCCGCTTGATTTGGGATTGAGGTTTGGTAACATGTGAATGAAAATTCACCCGAGTTAGGGACAGTTAAGGTCGCTTGTAGTTATGAGATGGTATGTAGGCACTCATATGAGTAGGTAAAATGATTATATTATCAATTAAAGTTTGGTTCAGGCAAGTAGTATGATGAATGTAAGACTTACCTGGATTTGACATGGAATCGTCATCGGCATTTGCGGTGTCCTTCAGACTAGTTGACCATTTTAGGCGCACGCATCTGAAGAGTCACTAAGGCACTTTTATTAGAGCTCTAACCTGTGACCTTTATGCTTAGTCCTTCACCATGGATTGTTTAGGAAGTGCCGTTCTGCTATACTGGTTGGCCTATTGGCCGATGACTTGAGTCCTATCGGTAGCCGGTGTGGGTCTTTTTAAGGGTGGAAGGCTGCTTGTCATCTCGGGATGAGTGAAGGCGTTGCAATGTAGGGCTTTTTCCTTCTGTCTTGAGGCTGGGTCGACTTTCTTTTTAGGAGTGAGCTCTGTTGCTCAGATCCTCTTAAATTTCAAGGTCTTCAGGTGGATGAGATTCTCTTTCTATGGGAAGTCCTTTCCCTAGCTTCTTGACGCCGTTCTTGGTGGAGACTTAGTGAGGAGACCGAGTTCCCTCATTGGCATCCCCAACCTTGGGAGTCTCTGTTCACCGTAGTCTAGCCTTTGATGGCTTTTGATCCACAGAGGCCATGATGTGTCCTAGATCCGGGATGATGACGGGTTATGGAGCCCCTTGGATATTCTCCAATAAGTTGAACAAAGCGGCTTGGATCTCTATTTTAATTTCCTGTATTTTTATGTTTGCCAACTAGTTAATTTGTCTCCCCTGCTCGTGGGAGTGAATGGATATTCATAGTGTAGGCAAGCATTTCAAATTTTCAGGTTGGTGACAATTGCTGACTTAACTGGCTCAATGGATAAAGTCGCATCGGTTTGCTATTCTGACCAGTTATGATAAGTTGTGTCGGCATGGGGGAATAGGTCATCCGAATCATGCCAACAAGACCCATTTGGTCTTTCAAATTGATTGGGCAGACTGGAAAATTGCTTGGATTTTGGGGCCATTAGAGGTGTGTCGTGGATTGACTTACTCTCCATCAATCAGTGGGCCTTAAACACTGGATTGGCTTATTTTCAGCCGTCCCTGTGTTGGGAGATTTGAATTTTCAAACTCTGTCATGTTAATTGATGGGAATCCATTTGTCGTTCTCCTCATTCAATTCTTTGAATGTCACCTTTTATGTCATTTGACCTGGGTCACCATCTTCTAGCATTGTGGTGATTTTTGATTCATGGTAGTCCATCTTGGATGCTGGGTTGGATTGAAGGATGATTAAACTGGTTTGACATTGGAATGGATTGTAGATCAATCAAATCAACTGAATTCTGTAGTGAGTGTTGAATGAAGGATTGAATGTTGGGATGAATCAAACCGGCTAAATACCGGAATGGATTGCTGGATTGAATTCTAGAATGAAGCAAACCGGTTAAATACCAAAATGGATCGCTGGATTGAATTTCAAAATGAAGCAAATAGGCTAAATACCAAAATGGAGTGCTGGATCAAATTTCGAATTGAAGCAAACCGGCTAAATACCATATTGGATTGCTGGATTGAATTTCGTAATGAAGCAAATCGGCTAAATAGTGGAATGGATTGCTGGATTGAATGTCGAAGTGAATGCTGAATTGGATTCTAGTATGGATGTTGGTTGCCGGTTTGGACTCCTGATTAGCAAATTGACTGGGTTGTTTCTGTGTTGAGCTGGATGCCTGATTAGCAACCTAGCTGGATGCTAAAATGGGTGTTCTGGTGTGGTTTTGGGCACCACACTGGAAGATTTTAAGCACTGGATTCCGGATTGGATTCTAATTAACCAAACTGACAAAATGGATGCCAGATGCCGGACTGAGTTGCAGAACTTGTAATATCTCAAATATTTTTATCTGATTTAATTGGGTTTATTTATTTTTGGGTAATTTGGGTGTAAAATAATTAATTAAAAATTATCAATATTTTAGAGAATATTTAAAATTGTTGAGCTGGTGCCCAAAGTGCGCTTGTTTGGTTGCCGAGTACTGATTTGAGTTTTTAAATTTAAAGAAAAAGTTATAAGTGCATATATATAATATACATATATATAATATTATATACATATAATACAATAATAATAATAATAACAATAACAACAACAACAATAACAACAATAACAACAACAACAACAACAATAATAATAATAATATACAAAAGCGGGAAAGGGGGATTGGGGGGTTCAGGAAGAAAACAGAAGAAGTGAGGAAGCACAGGGGGCTTCGGGTAGAGAGAGGGAGGGAGAAGAGAGAGAAATGGGTAAACGGAGGCTCTTGGGTTCGATTTTGGATTCGAGTTAGTTGGAAAAATCATAGAGTGGGTCCAGGCAAGTGCATCTATACCCTTTTTCTTCTATTCTCTTTGATTTTCATTTGACCCCCTTAGAGTATTATTATCCCGATATCCGACTCATACATGTATATGTGTTACCCATGACCTAAGTATGAAAATACTTTAATTTCGTTGTTCGATTTATTATTTTTGCACTGTTTTGTGCAACCGAGATCCTAAACCATACACGCGTACTGTTCACCTACACTCGGACAATTTCGGGCTCTGAGTTTTGAGGCTTTTACATAAATTAAGACTAGAAAATCATTACCCATATCCTAATATAATTTATTTATCGTTTGATGCCTGAATCCCCTTCTGATTGACTAGGTCCCACGCCAATTCGGGATTTCCCCTTTCCCATCGAAATTTCATACTTTTGCCTCCTAAATATGAATCACCATGTTCCAACAAGGCATATACATCGACCGGGCATCCAATTTTGCAAGTATCAACCCGTTTGTGATATCCAAAAACTCTAAAAGTGGCCCTGACATTGTTCATCCGAGGTTAAAAATGAAATTATATGTTTCCATCGTAATTAATTGTTATATAAGTAATGTCTAATTGTGCATGTTGAATTGCAAGCTTATGGAAAAATAAATGCTTGTGATCCATTGTAGAGGAAAAATGGTCTGAAGCCCTCTTATGTGGTAATTGCTCATCGATGATAAGAATTTCCAATCTCTTCTATTAATTGTGATATCCACGCATATAAATTGAATTGTCAAAGACTTAAGTCCGAAAGAAAGACACAAATCGTATATGTATTCAGAGAAAAATCCACAACGTACGATATGATGGAATTGTTCTCTCAGATGGAGATATTGTGAAAGAAATATGGTTGATCTTCCCTCAAAAGCATAAGAAATAAAATCAGGATCACGGATTTATGTTCATAGGGTAGTATTCCCTGGCTTGCCATTTACATCATAGTAGAGACCAAAGGATTACCCTGGCCACGTATCCGGGTCGCTAATGGGAATGGGTAATGTTCGTGGGATATCTTAGGATACTACTGTAGAAGAACGATGACTGCCTCTGGACCATAGGAGGTTAGGGTAGTATTTTATTGGCCCTATGTGATCGGGTGATAGTGTAACGACCCAAAATTTTAAAACAAGGAAAATTTCAATCATCAAGTCCGGTCAACGCAAGTTGACTGGAAAACCAAATAAGAAAAGTACATTGGCTTAAGATGGAATCAAGTTCGGCCTTGATTTGGGGAAAAAGAAGTCCGGATTTTCTTGGTAAAAAGAAGTCCGGATTTGCTTGAAAGAAGTCCGTATTCCCTTAGTAAAAAGCACTCCGGATTTCCGAAGTAAAAAGAACTTCGGATTTAATGAAAATGAAGTCCAGTCCTGTAAGGCCGAAGTGCTGTGTGTGCAAGGTAAGGACGGAGTAGATTTGGGTTCAAAGAGATGAAAAGCTGAAGTTGAAGTAGATGAAGGAGTAATCTGGTCAACGAAAAATATTGACCGGAAAAACATGAACAAATGAATAGAAATGAAAGGAGAACGAAATCCGGTCGACGCCCGATAGTTGACCGAAAGTTGTTTTGATGAAAGGTTGAAGTCCGGTCACAGAAAATAAGGAAAAAATATTGGGAAGGCACGACCATCAATAATCTAGCTATTCCCAAAACTTATTGGAAAATATAAATCATAAATGACCCTCTTTGGAAAATGTAAAATCATAAATGATACCTTTGAAAAGTGGAAAATTATAAATGATGGCCACTCAAAGCAGTGACTATAGATTAAGAACTAGATGAGAATTAAATATAAGGCAAAGTAAGGAATTCTTAGCAAAGGAAGACCAAAAGAATTCAGGCAAGATACTCACCCTATTTTCAAAGCTCACGTTTATGCATGAAATTATATTCTGTATAAAGTATGCCTTTTCTAATTTATGAATTATTATTCTGAAATGTATGATATTCATGATGATATAGTTATTCTGCTGAACGTTGATATTGCATGTTTACGAAAAAAGAACTTCGACCTTAAGAGGGAACTTTTCTGTTTTATGAATTATTATTCTGAAATGTATGATATTCATGATGATATAGTTATTCTGCTGAACGTCGATATTTGCATGTTTACGGAAAAAGAACTTCGACCTTAAGAGGGAATAAGAAATCTGGTTATTAATATCTGTTTCTGTTAAAAATAACGCTGGATTTAAGACAAAAGAGCTCCGGCATTTTTACAGAAAATGACTTCGGATTTAGAGCTCCGGCATTTTGGAAAATGAACTTCGGATTTAGAGCTTTGTTTTTTTTAATAGTAAATGAACTTCGGACTAGAGCTTCGGATTTTAACAGAAAATGCGCTCCGGATTTAGAACTTCGGATTTTAACAGAAAGCACTCCGGATTAAGAGCTTCGGATTTTTAACAGAAAATGCTTTCCGGATTTAGAACTTCGGATTTTAACAGAAAGCACTCCGGATTAAGAGCTTCAGATTTTTAACAGAAAATGCACTCCGGATTTAGAACTTCGGATTTTAAACAGAAACACACTCCGGATTTAAGAGCTTCGGATTTTAACAGAAAATACACTCCGGATTTAGAACTTCGGATTTTAACAGAAAGCACTCCGGATTAAGAGCTTCGGATTTTTAACAGAAAATGCACTCCGGATTTAGAACTTCGGATTTTAAATAGAAATGCACTCCGGATTTAAGAGCTTCGGATTTTAACAGAAAATGCACTCCGGATTTGGTACTTCGGATTTTAACAGAAAGCACTCCGGATTAAGAGCTTCGGATTTTAAATAGAAACGCACTCCGGATTTAGAACTTCGAATTTTAACAAAAATGCACTCCGGATTAAGAGCTTCGGATTTTGAAGGAAATGAACTCCGGATTTTAGAGCTTCGTATTTTGAAAGAAAATGAACTCCGGATTTTACAAATTCAGATTTTATAAGAAAATGAACTCCGGATTTAAGAACTTCAGAGTTTTGAAAGAAAATTACTCCGGTTTTTCTTCAAAGAAAGGCACTCCGTCCCTTTGAAAAGAAAAGCACTTCGGTTTTGATAAGAAAAAAAAGTACTCCGCCAAGGAAGAAAAAGAGCTCCGCCCTTTTTTAAAGAAAAAGTACTCCGGCAAAATAAGGAAAATGGACTTTGACTTTTTGACTCTGGATTTAAAGACCTTCAATTTTAAATGGACTTCGGTTTCGAAAGAAAAGAACTTCGGATGATATGGACTTCAATGAATGAAGTAAAGAGCAAGGCTACATGAAAACATATGAATTATGGACAGTAAGTGGAACTCTTCCGACTTTTGATCTATGATGATTGGCCATTAAAGAACACGAACCAAGAACCGAGTTTCCATTAAGCTTGTTGTTAAAGATGGATGAAGGATATTGGGGTGACACTCGAGGATGCCTCCTAGGCCACGGGAGGGAACCTTTTGGTGGCATAAGAACTATGGACTATGGCCCCGTATGCCAGGTTAAAGGCATTACCTCCCACCCCGGGGAGCATAATGAGGGGATACGGCTTTTGGTTGTGGGGTTACACACAACCCGTCCTCGATGTTGTCCGCTCCCGTCCGGTCCCTAAAGATGATACGAATTCCGAATGATTTTGATGAATTTTTCGAAGACAAGATGAAAAGAATAAGAACTGAAGAAGAAACGATATAATGATTTTCATATGCTATACAATATTATGAAATTATGTTTTGATCAAATTATATGTATGTTTATGTTTTCTGCATGTGAGTATCCTGCTGGACTTTGTAAGCTCATTCTTACCACTTTTCAGATGACGAAAAGCTTATGGAGGATGAAGTTGAATAGAACCTTATGGTGTAGCTGAATGGTTAAGCTGGCCGGAGCAGATCTTTGAGAGCTTTGTTTATTTTGCTTTTGATATTTTGAGGAGACTTGTAAAATTTATTCCGCTGCTTATGAATGTTAGTATGTTTCCGTGATACTTTGGGATTAATGAAATTATAAATCTCTAATATGCATCTCAGGTTTGAAAGAAAATAAATAAAAATTTTATGTCCGCCTATATATCTTTCCATAATTTATTTAAAAGTAAGGACTTTGGATTTGACGGTGGCTTTTGATGGTAATAAAAGTCGGGTCGTCACAATTGGTATCGAGAAAAAAATTGAGATGCGTTAGGATAGTTTGAATCAACACGGAAACTTAGGACAAGATTAGTTATGGCAAGAAGAGTGTTATCCTTACTTACGCTTTGGACAAAGACCCTTACGATAGTTATCTTTAGACTAATTGACTAACGAAATTGTTCTTTTCAGACGTCCCCGCAGTCATGTCTAACAGAGGAAGGAGAAATGCTTAGATTAACAACACTCTTGATCGGGAGGCAAGATACGCGAACCTACTGGACAGAATGGCCGAAGTCATAGAAGCCTTGACTCCACCAACTCCACCAACTCCGGTGACCACCCCAATTCCTGTCCATCAGGAGAGGTCGGTCTACGATCGATTTACCAACGAACGAATTCCTGAATTTTTAGGGAAACCCGATCCATTGAAGGCTGAAACATGGATTCAACGACTGAAAAAGGTATTTGCAGTAATTAAGTGCCCTGCGGGGGATATGGTTCTATATGCCACCCATAAGCTGACAGGGGAAGCACACCACTGGTGGGAAATGCAAAAGAGGGTTTTCAATATGCCAGAGCGGGATATTAGTTGGGAAATATTTGAAGCAGCTTTTCTGGAAAAATATTTCCCTGCTAATCTTCGTGGGCAGAAGGAGGATGAATTCCTTCGCCTAAGGCAGGGTACTCGCTCGGTGGCAGAGTATGATTCGAAACTTACAGAATTATCTCGCTATGCCCCTTTCATGGTGGAAGATGAGGAGAGGAAGGTTAGACGGTTCTTTCAGGGATTAAGGGATAATATCAGGAGACACCTTTCAACTCTAACGTTGACAACGTATGGAGAGGTGCTTGCAAAGGCGGTCATTTATAAGAAAGAATTGGAAAGGGGAGCATTGTCCAGACAAAGGACTTTTAGTCAGTCATCAAAGGCCAGTGCTAGTGAAGGGCCTTCTAAGAAAGCAAGACCATCAAGGTTCAGTAGGGAACAGGGCCGATCGGTGCAGAATTCTCGATCTACGGCTGATAATGTATGTGATCATTGCGGGAGATCACATGGAGGGAAGCCTTGCTATAAGAAGCTGGGTGTTTGTTATAACTGTGGACAGGCGGGACACACAATCAGAGATTGTCCACTCGCTAAACAAGCCCCAGGAGTTAAGTCTCCTATCCCAGCCAAGGTGTTTGCCATTTCTGCAAAGGAGGCTGAAAAGTCTATGGAGGTTGTAGAAGGTACACTTTCTATCTGTGGCACTTCTAGTCATGTGCTCTTTGACTCTGGATTTACTCACTCATTTGTCTCTTATGAATTTTCAAAGCATCTTACGATCCTTCCTAAAGTTCTTGACTACCCATTGATGGTTGCCTCACCCACAGGGTTATCCGTAATTTTAAATGTAGCATTTTCTGAATGTCCAATAGAAGTAAATGAATACTTGATGCCTGTTAACCTAGTTGTGCTGAAAATGAAAGACTTTGATGCAATCTTAGGAATTGATTGGTTAGTCAGATATCATGCCAAGATTGATTGTTTTCGGAAAAGAGTAGAATTCACCATTCTTGGAAACAAGCCTTTTCACATTCAAGGAGTCCGGCGTCAGGAAGCATCTTGCTTTATTTCGGCTCTTCATGCCAGACACTTGATTGGTGATGGATGCCAAGCTTATCTAGCCTTCGCTAGTATGACTACAGAAAATCAAGAATCTCTTGCTAAAGAGATTCCTGTGGTGTGGGAATTTGAAGACATATTCATTGATGAATTACCTGGATTGCCACCCCAGCGAGAGTTAGAATTTGGAATGGAATTGATACCAGGATTAGCACCAATATCCAAATCACCCTATCGGATGGCACCGGCTGAGCTCAAAGAATTGAAACAACAACTGCAGGAATTGTTAGATAAAGGTTTTATTCGGCCAAGTGTGTCACCATGGGGAGTACCTGTTCTCTTTGTCAAAAATAAGGAGGGGACCATGAGATTATGCGTAGATTATCGAGAATTAAACAAAATCACCATCAAGAACAAATACCCTCTGCCGAGGATTGATGACCACCTTGATCAGTTACAAGGGGCTTGCGTATTTTCAAAAATCGATCTTAGATCCGGGTATCATCAGTTTCGGATCAGCAAGGAGGATATAGCAAAGACGGCGTTCCGGACCAGGTATGGGCACCATGAATTTGTAGTGATGCCTTTTGGGTTGACTAATGCCCCGGCTGTCTTTATGGACCTGATGAATCAAATTTTTCAACCATACCTGGACAAGTTTGTGATCGTATTTATTGATGATATTCTTGTGTACTCGAAAAGCTATGAGGAACACGAGGAGCATTTACGAACTACACTTACGGATTCTTAGGGAGCATCGGTTGTTCGCCAAATTGAAAAAGTCTGAATTTTGGTTGGAGGAAGTAGGATTCCTTGGACACGTCATCTCCAAAGAAGGAATTTTCATCGATCCTAAGAAAGTGGAAGCTGTTGTAAAGTGGAACCGGCCAACCTCTGCGACCGAAGTACGAAGCTTCTTAGGTCTGGCTGGATACTATAGACGGTTTGTGGAAAACTTCTCCCAAATCGCCTTGCCACTCACGCAGTTAACAAAGAAGGATGCCAAGTTTGAGTGGGCCAAGGATTGTGAAGAAAGCTTCCAGACGCTTAAAGACCGGTTAACTTCTGCTCCGGTCCTGACCATTCCAAATGGATCAGGAGGACTGATTGTTTACTACGATACTTCAAAGATTGGATTGGGCTATGTTTTAATGCAACACGGTAGGGTAATTGCCTATGGGTTGCGACAGTTGAAGGATCATGAAAGGAATTACCCAACTCACGATCTGGAATTAGCAACAGTGGTGCTTGCATTGAAAATCTGGAGGCATTACCTGTATGGTGAAAGATTCTTGGTCTACTCCGATCATAAGAGTCTAAAGTATTTATTCTCCCAGAAGGAACTGAACATGAGGCAAAGAATGTGGATTGAATTTCCGAAGGACTATGACTGTGAAATCCGGTACGAGCCAGGAAAGGCCAACGTTGTTGCCGACGCACTAAGTAGGCAGCCTGGTATGCTGGCTAGAATGTAAGTCAAGCAAATGGAGATGCTGGATTGTCTCATGTATTTTGATGTCCAACGTTATGTGCAATGAAAGCGGATGATTTTGGCGTACCTTCAAGTTCAGCCAGGGTGATTAATGAGGTAAAGGGATGTCAAACGAATGATTCTTTCCTTGTAAAGATCATGGGCGAGCTAGATAAAGAATCCCGAAGTGATTTTCAGATTTCGCCGGATGAAGCATTAAGATTTAGGAATCGGTTATGTGTGCCGGATAATAAAAAATTAAAGGAGAAAATTCTTAAGGAAGCCCATCGATCCCGTTATACGATTCATCCAGGAGCCAATAAGATGCATCAGGATTTGAAGAAAACATTTTGGTGGAGGAATATGAAAAGGGATATTGCAGCTTACGTGGAAAAGTGCCTTATATGCCAACAAGTAAAGGCCGAAAGAAAGCGGCCGTGCAGGTTTGTGCAACCAATGCCATTTCAGTGCTGGAAATGGGAAGACATTGCCATGGATTTTGTGACCGGTCTGCCAAGGACGCCAAGGAAGCATGATGCTATTTGGGTGATTGTCGATCGGCTAACAAAGTCAGCCCATTTCCTGGCAATCCGAATGACTTACTCCCATGATAAATTAGCCCAACTGTATGTAAACGAGATTGTCAGACTTCATGGTGTGCCTATCTCTATTGTATCAGATAGAGACCCTCGCTTTGTTTCACGGTTTTGGAAAAGTCTACATAAAGAATTGAGTACTGTGACGGAACGGATTTTTTTTTTCCTCAAAAGCTTCCGTCAAACAGATAACACAATTAACGGTCTAAATATAAGGCAAGACTTCTGCAGAAATTTCGGCAGAGTCTCCTTTGTAATTGGATGAAAACCCAAAAATACAATCCTGTATAACCATCCATAACAAGCACACAACTATCTATCATTTATAATTCCTACCACAAACATTCACAGGATCACATGTGCCATCCATGGCACAAACCCATAAAACAATTACTACTCTAACGGTTTATTAACGAGATGCCATCTAGGACCTGCACAATAAATCCAGAGTATATAGCGGAAGTAAACTAAGAACCTGCAGAAGCATAGCATTTTCTCTTCTACTATCATACACATCATATGCTTTCTTTACAAAAATCAACATGTTCTAGGACATAAAAAATCATAAGATCTGTATACAAAATCATATGCAACTAGGCCTTTACATCGACAGGCCTCTCCAAAATAGCTCCACTATGCTATGGTCCTCAAAAGTCTTCAAGAAGCTTCTCTTTCTGCTTACTCTTCTTCGTCGGGTAAAAGCTTTACTGTCTCATCTGGAGGGGGGAAAACACTAAAACAGTGAGCCGAGGCCCAGCAAGGTACATGCATATGAACTGTAAAACGATTATGCCAAAACGATCATATAACCATGCAAAACCATAATGTTTAATCAAACATCATCTAAAAAGAGAAACTGTAAAGACATGCTATAACGATATTAAATCTCATGCTTCATAAATCATATCACTATAGGCTGTAAAACTATAACTATAAACTATACGGATGCATGGTAAAACTGAAAACGGTACTCTATACTATTCACTGTCATCTTTTCACTGTATTCGTTTTATTATCATCTTTTCATCCGATGATACTCTGTCGTCTTTTCACTATATACGTTTCATTATCATCTTTTCATCCGATGATACTCTGTCGTCTTTTCACTGTATACGTTTCATTATCATCTTTTCATCCGATAATACTCTGTCGTCTTTTCACTGTACGATACATTTCATCTTTTTCTGTGACATATCTTAACAATTTCAGACCCTGCCAGTGTACCCTACTAGCGGAAGGGGCGAATGATCGAGGATAGATTGTGTTCAGTCCACACAATCCAAGGCCTATCATGTCATATCATATCATATATATATCCCATCCCAAGGGATATCTGTACTGTGTGCCACCCGAAGGTCGGCCTATGTTCCTCCTGGCTTAACGCCCTTGAGGACAGGGCGGACCATGAATCGCTCCATGGACAGAGCTATCCTCGATTACCACCGTAAGTTCTAAGGCCTCACCCAAGAACTTACCTGGACTGTAGTCAGTCTCGGGTCCCAAAATAACTATAACGAGAGTCATTTCTTTATCAAAAATCCCATTTTCAAAATCAAATTTTCACAACACAATTTCAGCACTTCTTTAAATTTACATGGAAATTTTGTCGGTATAAGTTCGTACATATTTTCGAAAACAAACTATACGGGAAGCTTCATTTCGATGTCAATTAACTTTCATATAATAGAAGCTACGGTTAAAACTCATCAAAACCTCTTCATTTTCGTACATGGGGCTTCGCCAAAACCTTCGAACTCAAATCGGTCTCTTACTTGCACATATTTCATAAAATTAATGTCATAGATGCCATGCATATACATTAAATCATGCAATTTACTCAAACTATACAACATTTTCGAGCTAGGGTTTCATCACATACTTTTCAAGAGAAATTGAACACCATTTTCATGCTCCTTCACGAAATCGAAGCCAAATTTTGCAATAAACATGGATAAACACAAATCTAACCGAGTAATCGAAGTAAACATGCTTCATGTACTTTAAGCATGCATCATCAACATTTAGAGCATTTTCAACGGTTTTAAAGCACGAGAAATCAAGATGTGAAAAAAACAGTCAAAGTACACTTGCCTCCGAGCTCTACAATTATTTTACCCAGATCGGATCGGAACGGTGGTCTCTCCCCTTTCTACCTCTTCGTGCTTGCTATTGTGCCTCAACTTTCTCTCTCTACAAACACATATCCTTTAATCGGCATTTAAACAAGGAAGTATCACACAATATCGTCCGATATTTTCGGAAGAGTAGTACCCATGTACAGTGCACGTGAACAGTGCACACGTGCATGAATCGGTTGATTCTCAGAATTTTGGACATCCAACAGGTAATCTATAGAACCCGAGGCATGGGTAACTATAATCTCAAATCAATTTATACATTTAACTCCAAATAGAAGCTCAAACGGTATCCAGGTGTGGGTCAAGGGCTTCGCGAACGAGTTTCTATTAAATTCCACAATTTCGGATAAACAATTACGGAATTATTTCAAGACTCCCGAATGCCACGAATGGGTCAAATCTTGCAAGATTCGGCATTCGGTCGATATATACACACAATTGGGACATGGGGATTCATATTCTAGGATCATTTCATCATTTCACGAAGGTGACAACACGCAAAATCCACCTTCGGTCTCGGGTGAATAGTAATAGCGCCCCTTTAACGGGCTCGGACGCCGCGAACGGGTCCAAACGTGCAAGATCGGACCCGCGGCCGATATATATACATCATTGGGATGTGGGGATTCCAATTTTGAGGTCAATTTCATGATACACGGCCGGGAAACAGAAAACCCCCAAAATCCCGTAGGTTAGGGTTTTGGTGAAACCAAACCGGGCAAATCGGACACGATCCGAGCAACTAACTACATTTTCCTCAACCCATACCCACGGGTTTCAAGATTCTAACGTTCACCATGGGTATCGACACAAAATACCCAACGAAAATACATAAAACATCGAAAGAGAACGAGAAGTGGGTATGAGAACACTTGCCTCGACGCGTGCTTTCACCTTTTTAACTGGCTCGAGGTTGGATTTGGGCTCCCGGGTCTTGTTCTCCCTTCTTCTCTCTCTAAGTCGGCACCCTCTCTCTCTCCTCAAACCCTAAAATCGTGTGGAAATGAGAAGGAGAGAGCCGCGCGCGTTTTTATATATCGCGCAGCCGCTCGAACGGAGCTCGAGCGGCCAGCAGGAGGGAAGGCTTCGGCAGCCCACCGCTCGAGCGGGGCTAGAGCATGCATCGAGCGGGGCTCGAGCATGCATCGAGCGGCCTTGCTACTGGTTTTTGTGCTCGATAGGAGGGCTCGAGCACGCGGAGGGCGCTGGTCTGGCACGCGTCAAGCCTGCAGCAAGCCTACGTTGCGTTTTCGCCATTCGGGACCCGTTTTGACCATTCTAACCCAATCTTTCACATCCTTGGACCTTTTTTTTATTATATAACCTCAATAAGTCATGATTATCACAATTTAAAACCCGAATCTTGTCAACGAATCAACATTTCACCACTTACGATTTCGGTTCCCGATTTACTAGTTCTGGTTCTTTGAGCTTTCCAATCCATTCCTCCCGTACCTTTTGAATACAATTTACCTATTTTAACTTAATTATCTCCCAATTATCATATTCAGGAACTCGGGTCGTCACAGGTACCGAATTAAAATTTAGTACTGCTTTTCATCCGCAAACTGACGGCCAATCAGAACGGACTATCCAGATTCTCAAAGATATGTTAAGGGCTTCGCTCTTGGAGATGAAAAGGACTTGGGATAATTCATTAGCTCTTGCAGAGTTTGCTTATAATAACAGTTACCAGGCCAGCATTGGCATGGCTCCTTTTGAGGCATTGTATGGGAGAAAATGTAGGTCGTCAATTCATTGGGAGGAGCACGGAGATAAAAGGATTTTGGGTCCAGACATTATCAAAGAGACGGCAGAAAAGATAAAGTTATTACATGAGAATCTCAGAGTAGCCCGGAGCAGACAAAAGAGCTATGCAGACCGGAGGAGATCTGCATTAGAATTTGAAAAAGGCGATTTTGTATTCCTAAAGGTATCACCATCCAAGGGGAAATACAGATTCGGGGTAAAAGGGAAGCTGAAGCCACGATTTATTGGCCCTTTTGAAATTCTAGAAAGGATCGGAGAAGTAGCTTACAGACTTGCACTACCTCTAAACTTGACAGAAGTACATGACGTGTTTCATGTATCAATGTTTTGAAAGTATGTCTATGATCCTACTCATGTAATTGAGTATGAACCTTTGACGATCGACAAGGACTTGTCCTATATAGAAGAACCAGTGAAAATCTTAGATCGAAGGGAACAGAGACTACGCACCAAATCAATCGCTCTAATAAAGGTTCTCTGGAAGAATCACACACCCGAAGAGGCAACTTGGGAACGAGAGGAAGATATTCGAAACAAATACCCATATTTATTTTCTCAATGTTAGTAACATTATTTAAAATTTCGAGGATGAAATTCCTATAAGTGGGGGAGATTGTAACGACCCAAAATTTTAAAACAAGGAAAATTTCAATCATCAAGTCCGGTCAACGCAAGTTGACCGAAAAACGAAATAAGAAAAGTACATCGGCTTAAGATGGAATCAAGTTCGGCCTTGATTTGTAGAAAAAGAAGTCCGGATTTTCTAGGTAAAAAGAAGTCCGGATTTGCTTGAAAGAAGTCCGTATTCCCTTAATAAAAAGCACTCCGGATTTTCGAAGTAAAAAGAACTTCGGATTTAATGAAAATGAAGTCCAGTCCTGTAAGGCCGGAGTGCTGTGTGTGCAAGGTAAGGACGGAGTAGATTTGGGTTCAAAGAGATGAAAAGACAAAGTTGAAGTATATGAAGGAGTAATCCGGTCAACGAAAAATATTGACCGAAAAAATATGAACAAATGAATAGAAATGAAAGGAGAACGAAATCCGGTCAACGCCCGATAGTTGACCAAAGTTGTTTTGATGAAAGGCTGAAGTCTGGTCACAGAAAATAAGGAAAAAATATTGGAAAGGCACAACCATCAATAATCTAGCTATTCCCTGAACTTATTGGAAAATGTAAATCATAAATAACCCTCTTTGGAAAATGTAAAATCATAAATGATACTTTTGAAAAGTGGAAAATCATAAATGATGACCACTCAAAGCAGTGGCTATAAATTAAGAACTAGATGAGAATTAAACATAAGGCAAAGTAAGGAATTCTTAGCAAAGGAAGACCAAAAGAATTCAGGTAAGATACTCACCCTATTTTTAAAGCTCACGTTTATGCATGAAATTATATTCTGTATGAAGTATGCCTTTTCTGATTTATGAATTATTATTCTGAAATATATGATATTCATGATGATATAGTTATTCTGCTGAATGTTGATATTGCATGTTTACGGAAAAAGAACTTCGACCTTAAGAGGGAACTTTTCTGTTTTATGAATTATTATTCTGAAATGTATGATATTCATGATGATATAGTTATTCTGCTGAACGTTGATATTTGCATGTTTATGGAAAAAGAACTTCGATCTTAAGAGGGAATAAGAAATCTGGTTATTAATATCTGTTTCTGTTAAAAATAACGCTGGATTTAAGACAAAAGAGCTCCGGCATTTTTACAGAAAATGATTTCGGTTTTAGAGTTTCGGCATTTTGGAAAATGAACTTCGGATTTAGAGCTTTGTTTTTTTTAATAGTAAATGAATTCGGACTAGAGCTTCGGATTTTAACAGAAAATGCACTCCGGATTAAGAGCTTCGGATTTTTAACAGAAAATGCACTCCGGATTTAGAACTTCGGATTTTAACAGAAAGCACTCCGGATTAAGAGCTTCAAATTTTTAACAGAAAATGCACTTCGGATTTTAAACAGAAACGCACTCCGGATTTAAGAGCTTCGGATTTTAACAGAAAATGCACTCGAATTTAGAACTTTGAATTTTAAAAAAAGCACTCGGATTAAGAGATTCGGATTTTTAATGAAAATGCACTCGGTTTAGAACTTGGATTTTAACAAAGCACTCGGATTAAGAGCTTGATTTTTAACGAAAAATGCACTCGAATTTAGAACTTGGATTTTAAATGAAACACACTCCGGATTTAAGAGCTTGGATTTTACAGAAAATGCACTCGGATTTAGAACTTGGATTTTAACAAAAGCACTCGGATTAAGAGCTTGATTTTAAACGAAAACGCACTCGGTTTAGAACTTGATTTTAAACGAAAATACACTCGGATTAAGAGTTTGATTTTAACAAAAAAGCGAACTCGGATTTAAGAGCTTCGTTTTGAAGGAAATGAACTCAGTTTTAGAGCTTTGTATTTTGAAAGAAAATGAACTCCGGATTTTAGAAATTGGATTTTATAAGAAAATGAACTCGGTTTAAGAACTTCAGAGTTTTGAAAGAAAAGTGCTCCGATTTTCTTCAAAGAAAGGCACTCCGTCCTTTGAAAAGAAAAACACTTGGTTTTGATAAGAAAAAAAGCACTCCGCCAAGGAAGAAAAAGAGCTCCGCCCTTTTTTTAAAGAAAAAGTACTCCTAAAAAAATAAGGAAAATGGACTTTAACTTTTTGACTCAGTTTAAAGACCTTCAATTTTAAATGGACTTCGGTTTCGAAAGAAAAGAACTTCGGATGATATGGACTTCAATGAATGAAGTAAAGAACAAGGCTACATGAAAACATATGAATTATGGACAGTAAGTGAAACTCTTCCGACTTTTGATCTATGATGATTGGCCATTAAAGAACACGAACCAAGAATCTAGTTTTCATTAAGCTTGCTGTTAAAGATGGATGAAGGATATTGGAGTGACACTCGAGGATGCCTCCTGGGCCACGGGAGGGAACCTTTTGGTGGCATAAGAACTATGGACTATGGCCCCGTATGCCAGGTTAAAGACATTACCTCCCGCCCCGGGGAGCATAATGAGGGGATACGGCTTTAGGTTGTGGGGTTACACACAACCCATCCTCGATGTTGTCCGCTCCCGTCCGGTCCCTAAAGATGATACGAATTCCGAATGATTTTGATGAATTTTCTGAAGACAAGATGAAAAAAATAAGAACTGAAGAAGAAACGATATAATGATATTCATATGCTATACTATATTGTGAAATTATGTTTTGATCAAATTATATGTATGTTTATGTTTTCTGCATGTGAGTATCCTACTGGGCTTTGTAAGCTCATTCTTGCCACTTTTCAGATGACGAAAAGCTTATGGAGGATGAAGTTGAGTAGAACCTTATGGTGTAGCTGAATGGTTAAGCTGGACGGAGCAGATCTTTGAGAGCTTTGTTTATTTTGCTTTTGATATTTTGAGGAGACTTGTAAAATTTATTCCGCTGCTTATGAATGTTAGTGTGTTTCCGTGATACTTTAGGATTAATGAAATTATAAATCTCTAGTATGCATCTCAGGTTTGAAAGAAAATAAATAAAAATTTTATGTCCACCTATATATCTTTTCATAATTTATTTAAAAGCAAGGACTTTGGATTTGACGGTGGCTTTTGATGGTAATAAAAGTCGGGTCGTCACAGATATGTATACTGCTATGCCACGTGATGTTTGACCTATTCTAGGCAATTTTATTGGACGTTGAGTACGTCATTCAGCCTTAGATCATGAGGGGCATCATGATTCTTCCTCGTTCTCTCGCACCTTTAACTAGTAGGGTCTACTAGCCATAATCTATAAAGATTAATGTAAATAATAAAGTGCATAAAAACACGTATAATGACATCATGTATCTTCACATTTCTCATTCCTTTCACGCCCCCTTCATTTGTAAATATATTGTTAAATATATGTTGCTCCTTGCCCATTATCGTCTCATTTGTTCATAAATTGTTTATGATGTGTGTATGATGCACTTACTGAGCTTTGGCTTACCCTTACTTCTCATTGTCTCCAGTTAGTACAGGTCTGACATACCCGATGGGCTAACGTAAAGATTAGAAGGGGACTAAGCTTGGATTTGGAAGAGCATGTCGAAGACTTATAAATTGTAGCTTTATTTATATTATGGAGATTTGTATATATTTATATTTCTTTTGGAGTCATTAATGTATAATGTACAAATGACTGATGAGTAGATAGTTTACTTTGCGCTGTCATTTGAAATTATTTATACTTTTGCAGGTTATTATGGTTTATAACAGGTACCTAGTGACATCTTTCTGTGTCCAATGTTGTATCTGGAGATATGATGTTGGAGCCACGGAAGGATTGTGGTGATTTTGGGATCCTGTGTTGGAGTTTGATATTGATGAATCATTTGTATATGTCGAGGGTATATATTTGTTGTACAGGGTTTGTACAGGTTATTGAATTTGGAGGATATCAGTTTTATAGATGGAACTTTATCAAATTTTTTACAAAAAAATACAGTCCGTTACAGTTAGTATTAGAGAACAAGATGGCTTAGGTTTGATTTGAATCTTATGCGGAAGCTTAAATTAGAGTAAGATAGATTGAATAAGTAATAAGGCGTAAGCTGATTAAGATAGGGTCGGATAGCTCTAATTGCCCTAGTTTATATTAGTTAGACTAAGATTAAGTCAGAATCAGTAGCTAAGTTTGATTGTCTAGTTTTGGAACCCTAAGTTAGTACCTTAATTTTAGATAAGTTGGTTATCTTAGGTTAGGGCTAAGTTAGAAACTAGTGGGTAGATTAGGTTGCCTAGCTTATACTATTCTAGTTAGTGCCTAAGTTATGAGCTAACCTATATTGTTCTTGTTCCATGAAGGATATTTGTAGCCGATCGTGCCGCATAGGTGAGGGTTGAGACGTGAAAGTAGTTAACCATGTGATAGAGAGGCCGGACATCTAAATCTGTTGAACGAAATAGTGAGACTTGAAGGTCTTAGAAGTCTTGTCTAGGCAAAGACCGGGGAATAGGATATTGAAGAAGGATCCCTTAAAGATTAACTTGGGATGACCTTGACCTGAGGACTTAGGTTTAGGGGAAATAGGCATAGCGTGGCAAGTGAGTCAGATAAGGTGAAATCGTGGGGTCGAGGTCCGGATGACTGGGATTCGATTCCTAGTGTTTGTGAATCCGAGGATAGAGAATTGTGATCAATATAGTAGTGATCAAGTGTTTAAATTTTGGGTGGCCCTGATTCTGTAGAGGTTGAGATGTGAATCCTATGAATTGAAATGGTATTTACGGTGATCTAATATTCGAAAAGATAAGAGATATTGTAGAGTATCTTTATGGGTGTTCTTTTATGGATAGGTATTCTGCTCGACAAGTTTTGGGAGCATGTTTCTGATTGTAGTCAGTTCGATCATAGGATTGAGGATTATCCTTATCCATGGGTCAGATAGTAAAGAGGTCCAGTGCCTTAAAATTGGGTTATGTGGTGATGACTCAAGGTGTAGAGTATTGTCTACCATGATGGAAGGTAAGATTCCTTGATTTGTCATTATAGCCCATGTATCGTTTTGAGATCCCGAATATATAATTTTCATTTGTGATTCCTAGGTTCATTTGTTTATTTAAGGATCTAGGCTTGATACTAGCGGAATCAAGATCTACGACGCTTCTTTGGGTCTGTAGATATGATTTGTCGGGCTAAATTGAATTGTTTTGAGGTATCAAGCTTTGATCTTATTTTGGTGGTAATTTGGTTAACGAGCTGTCATACTAGTGTAAATTGGATTGGTAAGGATACTACATCCTGTAATTGGGTTATGTGATTTTGAGCACGAGTCCAAATTGATTGAGGTAACGGAACATTAGTATTGTTTTGCCTGCAAACTTTTTTAATGAGGACTTTCACCTAGTCCATTTAGCATAAGAGACCATATCTAAAGGTCATTCGTTGTCACTGAGGAGTTTGGCCATGTGAATATTTGAGGATGTTTTTGGAAGGAAGATTTGGTGATTGATCTTTTAGTTGGTAATTGAGATTGTGTCGAAACTGATACTGATCTTTAAGGATTTCGTACAAAATCGAGAAATCATCGGTTAGGTGCCGCCGTGGGACCTCTAGAGCCTTTGAGGCATGTAAGATGAACCGATGAGGTTATCTATGAATTTCTTTGAAAATTAGGTTACCCAAAAAATTAATAATTTGCTAAGCCAACACTGTGAATAAATAGGTGAATTATTTGATCTATTATAAGGGCCTGATGATTTCTAAGATTGATCTGTGCCCATAGTGTTGTTATTGTGATAGTTGAGAATTGTGCCCGTGGCAGCAGTCGAGAAAAGATGTGGTCGTTGCAAGTTTCGATGATACCGTTTGGGTTTGTAGATTTATTGGCATATCGATGAATTGTACGGGTTGGATCTTTTGACCATATTTGGGTCAGTATTGTGATGGCCTTATCGAGAAACTCAAAGATTCATAGGGAGTGAGAACCTTGTTTGGGGGCTATATCATGAATTAATACGGCTGTTAGCCATGTACTCGATTGAAGTCAAAGTGTGAGTTTCGGTAAGGGAAGAGGTTATATTGGGCATGTGGATTCTTTGGTAGGACGGATGTGGTCCTGTAGGGATTTGATGTGGTCGCGTGGGTACATAGTTTTTTTCCTTGGGTTAGTAGAGTTCGATAAGATATCTGTTAGGTGTCCCTTGAGATTTCGCAATGTCTGTAGAGTGTAAGGTACCGGTCTCCAAAATATTGTAAATTCTAGCAATTAAGTTAATATAATTAATATAATTAAGTTTGAGTTAAGTGAAATTGAGAAAATTGGGAAATTAGCCTTAGTGCAGCAAATTGCAGAGTTGGGCTCGTCGTGAGCTCGAGCCCAACAGGAGGCCCAAATTCCAGCAAGGCTAGGCTCGTTGATGGCTCGAGAGCAAAGGCAGGTGCCAAAAACAGATTCATCGGCGCTCTCTACGCGGTCGAGCACTGGCCTGCGACTAAAACCGCCGCGCGTGATCTTCTCGGCCATTCTTTGTCATTCCAAAAGAAAAATAGGGAGAGGGAGAGGGCAGAGGAAGAGAGAGAAGGGGAGATGGAGGCCCGTGAGTTCGATTCCATCTGAGATTCAATTAGAAAAGTGATAGATTGGGTCGATGCAAGTACACTCATATCCTCCTCTTTCGTTTTATTGCATTGTTGCTTTATTTTCTTTTGGTATCCTCATTTCGATACTCGATCAAATTTATATTTTATGATTCTCATAATCTAAGCATGCATCTATGATTAATTGGAGTCTAAATTTGTAGTTTAGGCACGGTTTCGGACATCGAAAACCCTAAGCCTCGTGCTGAGCATGAAATCCCACGGAAATTTTGGGGCTTTTGATTAATTTGGGATTAGAATTTGATTATGCATGACTTGCGTAAGTTAATTTATTGGTTGGGTATCCGAATTTGTGGTTATTAAAGAAATTCGTTTGTGAAACCCTTAACTTGCGCCCAGACACCGTTTAAACTTCGATTTGGAGTTTAATGTATAAATTGACCTGGGGTTATAGTTACCCATGCCTTGGGTTCGATAAATTACCCGTTAGATGTCCAAAATTCTGAGAATTAATCGATATGTGCATCAGTATACTATTCACATGCATTGTTCACGGATACTGTTCACCCATGGATTTTGGACGATATTTTGTATAATTCTTCTGTATTTAATTGCTAATCAAGTGATATGTGTGTTATATAAGTTCAATTATATAACCTAGAATCTTCGATATGTTCAGTTATGAAGAAAATTTGTGTCCAAAAGCTCTCAAAGTCAATTCGTTCTTTAATGGTAAGAACTCCTAATTTTCTCTGTGCAGATGATATCAGTATGAAAGTTAATTTATAAAAAGACTAAAATCTGCAAGCAAGATATTAAGTACATGAATAACTGGAGGGAAATTTCACATTGGGAATTCGATGTATCTGATCTTCTAGATGGAGATATATGTGAAAAGAATCTGAAAGAACTTCCCTCAAAAGAATAAGTAATCATGAAATTAGGACTCAAATTGAAGGGTAATGTTCCCAGGCATGTCACTAGTGTGATAGTGGAGACTCAAGGATTTGTCCTGACCGCATACTGTAGCGGGTGATACTATGGACATGCCTTAGGACGTTACGGTGGTAATCAATGATAACTCTATTTCTGTTTCTGAATTCTGAATATATGAGATTGTGGGAAAAGCCACAACTTTTAAACTTCTGGCTTTTGATTGTATGGAGTGAACATAATCTATCATCAATTGTTCGCCCCTTTGACTGGTAGAGTTTACTAGCTTGGGTTTGCAAAGATGAATGATCATGTTTAAGTTATATCCTAAAGAAAATAAGAACAAAAATAAAGAAATAAATTGTGCTCCAAGCATATCCGATCAAGTTCATGTTCATGTATTTTTCTTCTACTTAAACTTACTTATATTGTTTCTGCTTTTGTTTATGATTGTACTTGTTGAGCTGTTAGCTCACTCTTACCCCTTCTTCCTTCTAGATGAGAGTTATGAACTGATGTCCAATTAGTTAGAGAAAGACGGGAGATAGGCTAAGGAGATCGGCCGAACCCTGAGGACTTGTAGATTTGTATATGTTTGATGTATTAGAATAAAAATAGTTAAGTTAGATTTATATTGTATAGTGGAATGTGGCATGATATGTTATGTATTATTGTAGATTTTGTTATGCTTCCATAGGTGGTTGATGTATCTAGTTTTGCTTTCGCTATTACTTGATTATGGATTTGTTTAGGCTTAGATGACATCTCTATTTAGATTCAGTATGGTAGTTGTGAATATTGTGTTAGAGCCATAGACGATATGGCATTTATCGATGCTGTGTGTGTATTATGTTGAATGTTGAAGTCTGAGGATTTATATGCTTATACAGGTTTTAATTAAGCAGGTTGTATAAATATTTTATTTGGTCCAATTACAAAGGAAACTCTTCTAAAATTTTTGCAAAATTTAATATTCTAAACTTTTGGCTATTGGTTTTGTTTATTTATTGATGGAGATTATTAAGGAAAAATAATTTGTTGCATCATAGCTGGTATTAGAGAAAGAGATGCCTTAGGTTTTGATCTAGATTTCATGTGGAAGTTTAGGATTGATTAAGATTGAGTGAAAAAGTAAACGAAGGCATAGGAAGATAAGTCAAATTGGGAAGCCTTGGGTATTCCGATGCATATAAGTTAGATGAAAATCTCGTTGGGAATTTAGCGTCTGAGTTGATTGATATTGTTTTCGGGTCTATACTAATCAGCTTAGGTTTAAGGTTCAGGTTGCGCTACTCTAAATTGAGACAAGATAAGGATAGATAGGATTAAATGGAATGTTTAGGTTTCGGCCCTAAGATTTACATCATGAATGCATCGATTAATTTTAACCCCTCAGTCTAATCTAATTATCTGATATTAATTAATATTGTGATGATTGTGGTCATAGGAAATAGTATGGCTACTAGATGAGGGCCTTCCTTGGGGCGTTGATCGATCGCGGGGATAAGGAGAAGAGATCGTTTGAAGACACTTTAAGGATTTGAATTTTATTAATGCCAAGGTAGAATTTGAATATGATAAGTACCTAATCGAGGACTAAGAAGGCAGTTTTAGTTCAAGGTTTTAGTTGTCCGGCTCTGGATTAAGGCCCCCAGGTTATTAGTCTACTCAAAAGGAGTTGTTTAAATGTGATAACTAAGCAAAATAAATAAAGTAGAATTGATCACTTGAGTTTAAGAGATGCTGAGGACTTAGATGGTGTTGTGGTAATCTAATGTTTGGAAGGAAACAAGTTGGTATTGTCTCATAATAGATAAAAGGTAAAGTTGATTTGGATAGTTGATATAAAAAGAATTATGAGTCTTGAGGATAGAGAAATATTGTAGGACATGTTGTTGATGCATTATAAATAAATATTTCGTTTTGAAGGGATTTTAGGAGCATTTTTTCTTTAGGGTTAATTTAATCGCATGATTTAAAATTTGCCTATGTTTCCTCAGGTTGGATAAGAAATAAGTCCGGTACTTGGGATCGAGGTTTTGCAGTGATAGCATAAGTATTGAGGTAATGTCTATCATGGTGGAAAGTAACATCCCCAAATCCTAAATATTTCAATACATGCATTATTTGGGACTTTGAATTTATATTTTGTTTATCAAGACAATTCTTCTTCGGAGGACCACAGATTTCATATGGGTTGCATTGATGTCTGTGATGTTCTTAGGTCTGTAGATATTTAATCAAACGGATATGACCATAGTGTGATGCCTACCCTTGACACAGTATTTGGGGATACTCTTTAAAGAAAAAGGTTTAGCTGATTATTGTTAATCAATAGTTTGAGGATGTGTTAGAGTCAACTCTGATATTTGAGAACTTTGTGTATGATCAAAAAATATAAATTTAATGTTATTAAGAATTTCTCCAAAACTTTTGGCGTAAGTATTATAAGTCCTGAAAGTGCCATTTGAGATTTGTAAGTTTGTTGACGTTATGTAGAATAGTTTTGTTGACATTAAGAAAATTTTAGGAGCCTAAGGCATGATTAGTTTTATTTGAGGATAGTACCCTAAGTTAGAAAGGAAAATTAGTTGTGTGCCCAATTAGGAGAAGGAGTAAATTCGGTAACAAAAATGTTAGATTGGGCACGTAGTTCTCCAAGGGGTCGAAGGTGGTCTTGTAGGCATACGTTATGGTAGGATGTAATATTCTTTAGGAAGGATAGAATTATATTAATCTCGCACTACAATAGGGTCCTACCCTATTATAAGTGGGGGAGGAGCTTGCAAATGAAATTATTTCGCTCATAGTCAGAATTAACAGATGAGGTTCTTACTTGAGAAAATTGTAGGTGTTGTATGAAAATATAACATGTAATGAGACATTTTGAGGAAACTTTAGGACTATATTTTCTGTATGTTGGGGATCGTTTTTTTTGGAGTAAGTGAAGGAGGAGTCCACGTTTAGCGTTACTCCACCATAGGTCGAAGAAAGTATTTTAAGTTTCCATTTGAAGGATTTGTGGGCATTACTTTCGGAGATAGTTTTAGTCAATAATTTTAAGAAGCAAATAGTTGCACCACTAAAAAAAGATAATTATGTGATATTGTGAATGGATAAGCTTGTCTAAGGACCTCAAGGATGAACCTCGATATCTTTAAGAGTAATGGACCTTTATTTTGGCAAATAATGTTAGCGAATAGAATTGGGTGTAATAAGATATTGTATTCTTAAATTGGGAAATAGAATCATATTCAAAGTATTAGAGCATGAAATTTTGAAATAAGAAGTGCTTATGACTGTGTTTTAGGACAAGTAGAACAACCCACTCATTGTGTAGATTATAAAAGACATGTTCGGATTTAATTAGTAGGCTCATCGGTATGCCAACGAGATCTTGATATTATTAGTATTTGGGTTTGAGATTTGTGGGCATTGTCTTCATGATATCGCTATCTCAGAATTTGTTTTGATTATGGTCATTGTATAATCTAGGTGCCCTATATGAGCTAATGGATATAAGTTGTAAGAAGATTTGGGATTTGTAATATAAATGAAAATGTGTAGGCTCACAACTTCTATAGGTCTCAGGATGTGATTGAAGAGGCTGGTAGTGAATGGACAAGTAATTCAAGGAAATGTATCTATTGCTAATTTGCTAATGATCACCTATTCTTGTCAATGTGGATTTTGTATATTAGAAAAATGTCTGTTTAAGGACATACCAACGAAATAATGAGAATGTAAGGTGTTCTACCTTAGAGGTTTAATTGTGATTTGAGATTTATGTGAAAATCTTGATCAAACTCGATAAGAGAACTTTAGGTGTTAGATGAAATCAGATATGGTGGTGAAATTGTAACCATATGATTTATCCAGGTAATTAATCAGAGTTGTGAAGTAATAGTGTGGTGAACCCATATACTCTAAGGTTTAAGTTGATGTTAGGAAGAAATACTCATTTTTGAGGTTTAGCGTAAATGGAGATAAGTGATCATTAACCTGTTTAAGGTTTTGACCTAGGTTGGAAAGGAAATTCATAAAATGGGTTGCTCTCAGACTTGATGAATTTAGATCTTGATAGAACATATCGGGTAGTAAGAGTTAGGATAATTTGAATGTTTGAAGTTCCCTAGAATAATCATTTAATTGAGGAAATGACTTGGAAACATTCAAGAAAGAAAGCTTGGGAATCGTTAAATTTTGAGGACGAAATTTCTATAAGTAGAGGAGAAATGTAAGGTACCGGCCTCCAAAACATTGTAAATTCTAGTAACTAAGTTAACATAATTAATATAATTAAATTTGGGTTAAGTGAAATTGAGAAAATTGAAAAATTATCCTTAGTGCAGCAAATTGCAGAGTTGGGCTCGCCGTGGACTCGAGCCCAATAGGAGGAACAAATTCTAGCAAGGCCAGGCTTGCTAATGGCTCGAGTCTGAAGGCAGGCGCCAAAAATAGATTCATCGGCGATGGCCGCGCAATCACCGCGAGCTCGAGCTGTAATAGAACAGATCCTAATCCTTATAGGACCTTCCGTCAAACAGATATAGAAACTTAAATCCTTAAAATCCTGCAAAGATTTGGACAGAGTTTCCTATGTACCAAAACCAAAACAAAAAACAAAATCTATATTAAACAACCTATACAAGCACACATCTAATAATGTACCACAATGTTTTTCTACAACATGCATAACACAGGATCACAAACTACCATATTATCCATGGCTTCAACACAACACATTTTATCCGACATTTCAAATTCAGAAGGAGATGCCATCTAGGACCTTTACATATTCAAAACATCAAAATAACAAGGAAGCAACTAATTCCATTAGTCAACCTGCGAAAGCAAGAACAAAATATACATCATGATATAGCATTTTTTACATCATCGTAATATACGATATTCTTTTCAAAATGCTAGCTACAAGAATCTAAAATCTTTTGATCCACGGAAGTCCTTCAGGGTCTTCAAAACTTACGAGCTTTTCCTTCTTCTAGTTAGATCAGACTTTGATCATTTTTAGGCTTTTGTTTATCTGAAGGGGAGAATAGAAAACAATGAGTGAGCTTAACAGCTTAGGAAATGTACCTAAAATAGTGAAAATATATAGTTTTACATATATATAGAACATACACATGCTTTTAGAAGAGAACTAAAAAGGGATGCGGGAAATTCATGTATGTAGGTGAGAGAACAGAAGAATAAATACGATGCAAAATATTAGGAAACCTATTGCGTTGTAGAGTATGAGAAAACCTATGATTTCAGATCCTTAGTTCCTAATTCAGAATTTAGTTCGAGTCCATATTTTAGAACCTTAACCTAATTCTCGGTTCAGAGCTCCTATTTCAGACCTGATTCAAAATTTGATTCGGAGTCCCTATTTTAGAACGTTAATCTAGTTCTTGGTTCAGAGTTCATATATCAGAATATTAACCTAGTTCTCGATTCAAAATCCTTATTTTAGAACTTTCGCCTAATTCTCAGTTCAGAATTCTTATTTCAAAACTTTCACCTAGTTCTTGGTTCAGAATCCTTACTTCAAAACTTTCACCTAGTTCTCGATTCAGAATCCTTATATCAGAACAGTAACCTAATCCTTGGTTCAGAATCCATATTTCAGAAAAGTAACCTAATCCTCGGTTCAGAATCCATATTTCAGAATAGTCAGTTTTCTTTTAAATATATTATACTCCATACTTTATATCCGGAGGGTAGGATGATTTATGTTCAGTTAATTCTTTACATACCGCCTATACTTTACATCCTGAGGGTATGATGATTTCTATTCAGTTCAGTCTTTACATACCCTCCGTATATTACATCCTGAGGGCAGGATGATTTCTGTTCACTTCAATCTCTACATACCCTCTATACTTTACATCTTGATGGTAGGATGATTTCTGTTCAATTTAATCTTTACGTATCCTCCATACTTTACATCCTAAGGGCAGGATGATTTCTGTGTTCAGTTAGCTATTATTCAGTACAATTCTGATACCTATTATTCAGTGTTTCAATGCAATAACCTAAGAACGAGATCATGGACTAGCTATACTGGAATCCTACTGATTTACTTAACTGAAGATATTTTTGTCCTTATTTCCTTAGCCTTAACTTTCTGGACCTCGAAAACCATTCCAATTCATATGACTAAACCTTCAGTCAATTTTAGAGTTTCTTTATAACTTAACGATACAGTCTCAGGTTAATCCTCAATTAACACTTCCATTCACAAGATTCACACATTTGAACATTCAATCATTTCAAAACTCCTTTGTAACTGAACAATACAATTTACAATTTAATCCTTAAGTACAAATCCAGTCCAACCTATACAAGTAACCCTTTAGATAACCTCAGAATACCTTAGAAGCTTAACAGTATATTCCTATGGGACTTTTTAGATTAAACCTTAATCGGTAATTCTTCAAATAGCTTTAGAACATTTCAGAAGATTAACAATGTATTTCTGTGGGACTTTTCAGATTAAATCTTAATCGGTAATTTTTCAGATAGCTTCAGAACATCTCAGAAGTTTTACAGTATATTCTTGCGGAAATTTTCAGATTAAAATTATCTCATAGGCCTTAACATATTATAGGATCACAGTTACATTTCAGAATTTAAAGAACTTATACATAAAACTCCCAAATTTTGACCTAGGGTTTCGTACGGAACTGTCGGACCAAAATCAGATAGCCTACACGTGTATAGTCATGAAACTGAAGCCCTATATTGCAATACATACAGATAAACTTAAAATCTATCTGATTAATTTACAGAAACATAATTTGTATGCAGTAAACAGAGAGAAACAGTAATTTAGAGTATAAATACATTTTTAGAGATACAGAAAAGCTATAAAAACAGTGGGTAATGTCTGGGGTACACTTTCCTTAGCCTGCTCTACTGTTATTTTTATCCAGATCGGAGTGAAACGGCCGAATTCCTCCTCTTCTATTCCCCTTTCCATCTTCTCTCCCTCCGTTCTCTGCTGAAATGTTGCAGAATGGCTGAAGAAAACATGTGCGGTCCCTTTTATATCAATCGGGGCACTCGAGCACTTGTCGAGCCATCCTCGAGCGCTCCCTTTTTGCAAAATCGCGCTCAATGGGGAGCTCGAGCGCCTATTGAGCACCCTCCTCGTACCACTACTCCGCTCCCTCCTTGCCTCGGGCAGTCATCAGGGAGCCGCGTTCACATTTTGGTGCCTCCCCGGCACTCAAGTGCTACTTTGGAGTAGGTCAGGCGCACGTCTAGCATGCATCAAACAAGCAACAAGCCTAATTCGTGTTTTCGTCATCCGAAATCTGTTTTGATCATTTTAATCTAATTTTTCACATCCTTGGACCCTACTTTTGATTATATAACCTTAATAGGCAATGATTATCATAATTTAAAGCCCAGAATCTTATTCACGAATAAATATTTCTTGGTTTACAACTTCTGTTTCCGATTTACCAATTTTGAAACTTTGAGCTTTTCAATCTGATTTCTCTCGTACCTTTTCACCACAATTCACCTATATCAACTTAATTACCTTCAAATTACCATATTTTGGAATTCCAAAATCTCAACACCCATATTAACCATATCTTGGAAACCGATACTTTATAGGGCCCAATTTCCTCTTTCTACTTTCAAACTTAATTTTGTACATTGTAAACCTAATTCTTGATCATTATTAATTTAGCTTCATCCTAATTATTATAGTCCGAAACTCGGGTCGTCACACTCTCCCTCACTTATAGAAATTTCATCCTTAAAATTTAATGATCATTAAATATTCAAAATCAAGAAACCTACTTAATGTCTCCAATTCATTTCCAGATGGAGGCGGTTATCTAAGAGAACCTTAAACATCCAAATTGTTCAGATCCTCATTTCATTGGTATGACATTCAGTTGACATTTTTTCATAGTAACAAATCCATCTGGTACACTCGGATTACACACAACCATGATTTTGCTTGTGCCAAAATATCCATATCAAGAAAACAACTCCCACAAATCCTCAAATTGCAACAGGATCGGAGATCATAATGGTACATTCACCACAGATTCGACGTGTTTTTTCAAAAAAATTGTTACACAAGTAATAGCTCCATCATCTCAGACACAAGTCGGCTTCCCAACCTAGGAATACAACACTCTATTGTCTCAAATATTCAAATCTACCCAAAATTTCTTGGAGTGAAACTTTCAATTGCTAATCCTGATTTATAAAGGAGCAATTCACATAGGGATTCTTCTCCCTCTTAGCCCAAGGGCCTCTGTCTGCATAAGACACAACCGTGATCCTTCTCTTCTCCATAGTCCCTAACTCACTATTCATAGGACATCAATCATCTCCCAAAAGCAGTATTCATAAATTCTCATAATAAAAGCTTCATTGTAAAAAAAAAAAAAAAAAAACCTTACTACGGTGATACAATTTTGAACCCCAAGTTCCTCCCCCACTTAGATTGAGGGTATTCACCTATTATGACCTAGAAATAATAGGATCCTAACTTTTCTCAACAAATTTATGCCATCGAAGTGGCTTTACACCTACATAACATTTCTTGCTCCAATCAAACATACAACTGATTACTTTTTCACAATTCACAACATTCACAAAAAATATATATATATATATATATATATCAAGAGATTATCCCAAAATTTACGGGGTGATGGTAACATAATATACAATTCAGGAAAGAATACACAAATTTTCAAATTTAAATAAAATAGAAATCAAGTTCCTCAAATGAGAAAATACCTTCGTCTACGCTTGGGGAGGTCTCAACGTCCTTGACTGTTGCTGTGAGTGCCTTGACTGCTGATAGTCTCCTTAGTTGGGGACAATTCTTGACCAGATAACCTTGCTGACAACAATTAAAACAGACCCCGTTGCTTTATAACAGATAGTCCCCAGATGCCTCCTTCCGCATTATACACAGTCCACCTTAGATTCTTAAGGACCGGTCACTGATCGAACCTCGATGATACTCTTTCCTTTATCTTTAGTCCTTTCTCTTTTTGATGACTTAGAAGGTTCTAAACTCAGCCCTGCACTAGTATTCATCTCGCTGGCTGCTTTCTTAGTAGGAAATTTTTGTATCTCCAACTCCTTTTCATATATCAGGGCTCTATCTAATATATCCGCATACGATTGGAGCTTTAGAGTCTCCAAATGTCCTCTAATATCATCCCTTAATCCTTGTTGAAACTTCTTTGCCTTCCTTAATTTGTCTTCCACAAAATATGGCACAAATCAGGACAATTTGGTAAACTTAGTATCGTATTTTGCTATTGTTTGACTCTCTTGTTTTAGTCGCATAAATTCTTGCTCCTTTTGATCCTAAAGGCTGGGAGGAAAATATTTTTCCATAAAGGCTTCTTCAAATATTTCCTAGGTGATCACAGTATTGGGTGCACCTAATGCCCTCTTCTTCATCTCCCACCAACTGTCAGCCCAGCCTCCCAACTTATATATTGCAAAAGAAACTTTTTCTTCATTCAAACATCGAATCACCACAAAGATCTTCTTCATCCTTTGAATCTAGATATTCGCCTTTATCGGATCAGGTTCACCTAGAAATTTGGGTGCTCTCTCCGTCGTGAATCTATCATACCTGGTCGGAGTAGGATTTACTGGAACTGGGTTAGGTATAGGGACCAGAGCCATATGACACTGCTCTAATGACTCAGCCACATTTGTCATCCCCCCTAACAAGTTCACATATTTAGCTTCTCGGTTTTGAGGAGTACTAGTGCCTCCACAATTATTTCTTCTACCCCGTCTACTCGCCATGGTATATCCTATATCCACAAATATTATAATATTAGATGACCTCAAATAATCAAATCCAAAGAAAGGGTTTAAAATAAATTATGGCATCCAAAATAAAATCCTTAAAGCTAATCTTTAGACCTTCCTTCTGGCCCTAATTTCTCCTTTCTTTCCTCAACCTAAAGCGGTTCAATCTAAACCTTCAATTCACTTCATCTTGGCTAACCCCAAAATTGATATCATTCTACTTCATCACTAGGTCTCGGTTCATCTCAAATCTACTTATACAAGCTAGGATATCTAGGACGTAATTCATTCTATATCTATCCCTACTTATTCAGTCATTCATAATTATTTCTCAAGCTTCCGCATACGATTCAAATCATTCTTAAGGCATCTCATTTCTCTGATACTAATTGTGACGGAACGGATCCTAATCCTTATAGGACATTCCATCAAACAGATACAAAAACTTAAATCCTTAAAATCTGTAGAGATTTGGACAGAGTTTCCTTTGCACCAAGACTAAAACAAAAAACAGAACCTGTATTAAATAATCTGTACAAGCACACATCTAATCATGTACCATAATTTTTTTTCCTACAACACACATAACACAAGATCACAGACTGCCATATCATCCATGGCTTCAGCATAAAAAATTTTATCCAACATTTCAAATTTAGAAGGAGATGCTATCTAGGACTCATACGTATTTAAAATATCAAAATAATGCGGAAGCAACTAATTCCATAAGTCAACATGAGGAAGCAAGAACTGAACATACATCATGTTATAGCAATTTTCACATTATCATAATATACAATGCTCTTTTCAAAATGCTAGCTATAAGAATCCAAAATCCTTTGATCCACCGAAGTCCTTCATGGTCTTCAAAACTTACGAGATTTCTCTTCTTCTAGCTAGATTAGACTTTGATCCTTTTCAGAGTTTTGCTTATCTGGATGGGAGAACAGAAAGTAAGGAGTAAGCTTAACAGTTCAGCAAATGTACCCAAAACAGTGAAAATATATAGTTTTACATATATATAGAACATACACGTACTTTCAGAAGAGAACTTAAAAGGGATGCGGGAAATTCATGCATGCAGGCGAGAGAATAGAAGTATAAATACGATGTAGAATACTAAAAAACCTATTGTGGTGTAGAGTACCAGAAAACCTATGATTTCAAATCCTTAGTTCCTAATTCAGAATTCGGTTTGGAGTCCATATTTTAGAACCTTAACCTAGTTCTTGGTTCAGAGCTCCTATTTCAGACCTGATTCAGAATTCGATTTGGTGTCCCTATTTTAGAACTTTAATCTAGTTCTTGGTTCAGAGTTCATAGACTAGAATATTAACCTAGTTCTCGGTTTAGAATCCTTATTTCAGAACTTTCACCAAATTCTCAGTTCAGAATTCTTATTTCAGAACTTTAACCTAGTTCTCGATTCAGAATTCTTATTTCAGAACTTTCATCTAGTTATTGGTTCATAATTCTTATATTAGAACAGTAACTTAATCCTTGATTCATAATCCATATTTCAGAAGAGTAACCTTATTCTCGGTTCAGAATCCATATTTCAGAACAGTAACCTAATCCTCAGTTCATAATCCATATTTCAGAACAGTCAGTTTTCTTTTAAATCTATTATCTTCCATACTTTACATCCCGAGGGTAGGATGATTTCTACTCAATTTAGTCTTTACATGCTCTCCATACTTTACATCCTAAGGGTAAGATGATTTCTGTTCAATTCAATCTTTACATACCCTCCATACTTTACATCCTAATGGTAGGATGATTTCTATTCAGTTCATTCTTTACATACCCTTCATACTTTAAATCCTCGAGGGTAGGATGATTTCTGTTCAGTTCAGCTTTACATACCCTCCATACTTTATATCTCGAGGATAGGATGATTTCTATTCAGTTGAATCTTTACATACCCTCCATACTTTACATCCCAATGGTAGGATGATTTATGTGTTCAGTTAGCTATTATTTAGTGCAGTTCTGATGCTTATTATTTAGTGTTTCAATGCAATAACCTAAGAACGAGGTCATGGACTAGCTATACCGAAATCCTACTGATTTACTTAATTGAAGATACTTTTGTCCTTTATTTCCTTAGCCTTAACTCCCCGAACCTCAAAAACCATTCCAATTCGTACGACTAAACTTTCAGTTAGTTTAAGAGTTTCTTTATAACTTAACGATACAATCTCAAGTTAATCCTCAATTAACACTTCCATCCACAAGATTTACACCTTTAAACATTCAGTCATTTCAGAACTCCTCTATAACTGAACAATACGGTTTACAGTTTAATCCTTGAGAACAAATCCAGCCCAACCTATACAAGTAACCCTTTAGAACACCTCAGAAGCTTAACAGTGTATTCCTACGGGACGTTTTAGATTAAACCTTAATCGATAATTATTCAAATAGCCTCAAAACATTTCAGAAGATTAACAATGTATTTCTATGGGACTTTTTAAACTAAATCTTAATTGGTAATCCTTCAGATAGCTTCAGAACATCTCAGAAGCTCTACAGTATATTCTTACCGGACTTTTCAGACTAAAATTATCTCATAGGCATTAACATATTATAGGATCACAGTTACATCTCATAATTCAAGAAACATATATATAATACCCCCAAATTTTGAGCTAGGGTTTCGTACGGAATTGTCGGACTATAATCGGACACTCTACACATGTATAGTTATGAAACTGAAGCCCTATATTGCAATACATACTAATAAACTTAAAATCTATCTGATTAATTTACAAAAGCATGCTTCGTATGTAGTAAACAGAGAGAAACAGTAATTTAGAGTATAAATATATTTTTGAGATACCAGAAAAGTAGGAAAAATAGGGGGTAACATCTGGGGTACACTTGCATTAGCCTACTCTACTATTATTTTTACTCGGATCGGAGTGGAATGGCCTAATTCCTCCTCTTCTCTTCCCTTTTCCATCTCCTCTCCCTCCGTTATCTGCTGGAACATCGCAGAATGGCTGAAGAAAATGCGTGTGGCCCGTTTTATATCAATCAGGGTGCTCGAGTGCCAGTTTGAGCGGTCTTGAGTGCCCCCTTTTTGCAAAATCACGTTCGATGGGGAGCTCGAGCACCCATCGAGCGCCCTCCTCGTACCATTACTCCGCTCCCGCCTTACCTCGGGGGGCCATCAGGTAGCCACGTTCACATTTTGGCACCACCTCGGAGCTCGAGCGCTACTCGGGCATAGGTTAGGCGCATGTCAAGAACGCATCGAGCTTGCAGCAAGCCTATTTCGTATTTTTGCCATCCAAAACCCATTTTGATCATTCCAACCCAATTATTCACATCCTTGGACCCTAATTTTTATTATGTAACCTTAATAGGCGATGATTATCATAATGTAAAGCCCAAAATCTTATTTAAGAATCAACGTTTCTCGGTTTACAACTTCTATTCCCGATTTACCAATTCCGAAACTTTGGGCTTTTCAATCTGATTTCTCCCGTACCTTTTGACCACAATTCACCTATCTCAACGTAATTACCTTGGAATTACCATATTTTAGAATTCTAAAACCTCACCACCCATATTAACTATATCTTAGAAACCGATACCTTATAGAGCCCAACTTCCTCTTTCTACTTTTGAACTCAATTTTTCACATTCTAAACCTAATCCTTGATCATTATTAATTCAATTTCACCCTAATTATCACATTTCAAAACTCCAGTCGTCACACGAGCACTGGCTTGCCAATAAAAATGCCACGCGTGATCTTCTTGGCCATTCTTCGTCGTTCTAGAAGAAAAATAGAGAGAGGGAGAGGGAAGAGGAAGCGAGAAGGGCAAATGGAGGCCTGCGAGTTCGATTTCGTCTGAGAGCCAGTTAGAAAGGTGATAGATCGGGTCAAGATAAGTACACTCACACCCTCCTCTTTCATTTTATTACATTTTTGCTTTATTTTCTTTTTGTATCCTCATTCCAATACCCGATTAAATTTATATTTTATGATTCTCATAATCTAAGCATGCATCTATGATTAATTGGAGTCCAAATTTGTAATTTAGGCACGGTTTTGGACATCGGAAACCCTAACCCTCGCGCTGAGCATGAAATCCCACGGAAATTTTGGGGCTTTTGATTAATTTGGGATTAGAATTTGATTATATATGACTTGGGTAAGTTAATTTATTGGTTGGGTATCCGAATTTGTGGTTATTAAGAAAAATTTGTTCGCGAAGCCCCCAACTTACGCTCGGACACCGTTTAAGCTTCGATTTGGTGTTTAATGTATAAATTGACTTGTGATTATAGTTACTCATGCCTTGGGTTCGATAAATTATCTGTTAGATGTCCAAAATTCTGAGAATTAATCGATATGTACATCAGTGTACTGTTCACGTGCACTGTTCACGGATGTTGTTTACCCAAGGATTTTGGATGATATTTTGCGTAATTTTTCTATATTTAATTGCTAATCAAGTGATATGTATATTGTACAAGTTCAATTATATAATCTGAAAGCTTTGGTGTGTTTATTTGTGAAGAAAATCTGTGTCTGAAAGTTCTCAAATTCAATTCATTCTTTAACGGTAAGAACTCCTAATTTTCTCTATGCATATGATATCCGTATGAAAGTTAAGTTATGAAAAGATTGAAATCTACAAGCAAGACAATAAGTACATGAATAATTGGAGGAAAATTCCACATTGGAAATTCGATGAATCTTGTAACGACCCAAATTTTTAAAACAAAAAAAAATGAAAAAAAAATTCAGTCATCAAGTCCGGTCAACGCTAGTTGACCAAAAAATATAATAAGAAAAGTAACTCGACCTTAAGATGAATTCAAGTTCGGCCCTTGCATGGTGAAGGGAAGTCCGGACTTCTTTGATGAAAATCGAGTCCGGCTTTTATGAATAAGGAGCTCTGGCTTCTAGTGCACAAGAACTCCGGCTACATGAACTCCGGTTTAATGGAATTAGAACTCCGGCTTTTATGAAAAACAATTAAGTCCGGTCAAGGCCAGTTGACCCAAAATAATAAAGAAATCCCCTACAAAAAATAAAGTCAGTATGACCATGCCTACATTGCCAGTAAGGAAGCCCTTACGAAAAGTAAAATCAGAATAACCATGCCTGCAAGGAAGCCCTTACGAAAAGTAAAGAACGACCATGCCTGAGTAGGTTACCTACTCCTAACCACCCTGATAACCTTGTAGAAAAGAAAGAAGTACAAGAAGCTGACCTAACCTACTTACTACCACGTCTATAAGTAATGGCCCTCCCCATGACTTAGGAGAGGAAGCTAGGCAAAAGCCGGATGAGCGTTAAGAACTTGAGCGGAACCAAGTGAAAGGTTCATAGATCCAATCCAGACAAGAATACTCACCCCTGTTTTTAAAGTTCATGATTCTGCATGTTTGCTACGCTAGTATGTATATCCTTATGAAATTATGTATGTATGATACTCGTTCTGTTCTTGTGATTTATCATTCGTAATCGCATGTTTAAAGGAAACCATGATATTCATGATATTAGATTTTTAAAATTGATTGTCGACTTTTATGAACTCTGATAATCCCATGAAAAGACTTCTAACTTTAAGAAAAAGAGCTTCGGACTTTGAATGATAAAGAACTCCGGCTTTTAAGAACTTCGGATTTGTAGCTCCGGCCTTTACGAATAAAGAACTCTGGCTTTTAAGAACTTCGGATTTGTAGAAAAGAACACCGACTTTTGAACTCCGCATTATTAAAAGAACTCCACCTTTTACGAAAAAGAAATCCGTCTTTTTAATGAAAAAGCACTCCGTCCTTTTAAGAAAAAGCACTCTGTCCTTTTAAGAAAAAGCACTCTGCCCTTTTAAGAAAAAGCACTCCGTCCTGTTATAAAGAAAAGAACTCCGAATTTTAAAGAAAGATCACTCCAGTTTTAGCACTCCGGATTTTAAAGAAAGATCACTCAGGTTTTAGTACTCCGAATTTTAAAGAAAGATCACTTCGGTTTTAGCACTCCGGATTTTAAAGAAAAGTCACTGTAGTTTTAGCCCTCCGGATTTTAAAGAAAGATCACTCCGGTTTTAGTACTCCGGATTTTAAAGAAAGATCACTCCGGTTTCAGCACTCCGGATTTTAAAGAAAGATCACTCCGGTTTTAGTACTCCGAATTTTAAAGAAAGATCACTTTGGTTTCAGCACTCCGGATTTTAAAGAAAAGTCACTGCGGTTTTAGCACTCCAGATTTTAAAGAAAAGATCACCCCGGTTTCAGCACCCCAGATTTTAAAGAAAAGTCAGTCCGGTTTTAGAGCTCTGGATTTTTAAGAAAGATCACTCCCGTTTTAAGAACTACGGATTTCAGAAAAGAACTCCGCCTTTTGAAAAGACTTTAGTTTTGGGACTCCGGCTTTGTTTTAAGAAAAGGACTCTGACTCTGACAAAAGAGCTTCGGATTTTTGGAACTCCAACCTTCTTTTGAAAGAGATCTCTGGCCTTCTATTTGAAAAAGAACTTCGGCCTACCGTTGAAAAAGAACTCCGGCCTTCTATTTGAAAAAGAACTTCAGCCTACTGTTTGAAAAAGAACTCTGGCTTTCTGTTTAAAAAGGAACTACGGCCCCATATGCCGGGTTAAAGGCATTACCTCCCGCCCTGGGGAGCATAATGAGGGGATGGCATAAGACTTTTGGACTACGGCCCATATGCCAGGTTAAAGGCATTACCTCCCACCCCGGGGAGCATAATGAGGGGATGGCATAAGACTTTTGGACTACGGCCCCGTATGCAGGGTTAAAGGCATCACCTCCCGCCCCGTGGAGCATAATGAGGGGATACGGCTTTAGGTTGTGAGATTTCACACAACCCATCCTCGATATTGTCCGCTCCCGTCCGGTCCCTAAAAATGATAAGAATTCTCAATGGTTTTTATGGGTTTTCAACAGACAAGACAAGAAGACAAAGACTAAGGAAATTCCGAACTAAAGGACATGATGATTTTTGTATGCTAAACTATATTCGCTTATATATATATGTTTATGTTCTCTATTTTCTGCATGTGAGTATTTTTCTGGGCTGTGTAGCTCACTCTTGTTATTTTCAGATGACAAAAGGCTCATAGAGGACGAAGTTGAGTAGAACATTATGGGGTAGCCAATAGTTCGGTTGGCCGAAGCTGATCAAATGAAGAGCTTGTTTAATTATTTTGATATTTTGTGGAGACTTGTAAAATGATTCGCTGTTTGAGAATCTATGGATGTTAGTCATATCTTCGTGATTCCTTTTGGATAAATGAAATTTACAATTCAAGTATGCATCTCAGGTTCGAGTTGAAATTAAAATCAGAAGGCCAGCTCAAGCAGTTCGGCCTCATGAAATCCTGAATGAAAGTAAAATTTTTTATATCCATTAATTCTAGTAAGACCCGATGGTGATTTACGTGCAGGCCGTCACAAATCTGATCTCCCAGATGGAGATATCTATGAAAAGAATTTGATATAACTTTCCTCAAAAGAATAAGTAATCATGAAATTAGGACCCGAATTGATGGATAATGTTTTCTAGCATGTCACTAGTGTGACAGTGGAGACTCAAGGGTTTGTCCTAATCGCATGTTGTAGCGGGTGATACTATGGACATACCTTAGAACATTACTATGGTAATCGATGATAACTCTGTTTCGATTTCTGAATTCTGAATATATAAGATTGTGAAAAAAAGCCACAATTTCTAAACTTCTTGCCTTTGATTATGTGGAGTGAATACAATCTATCATCGATTATTTACCCACTTATCTAGTAGGGTCAACTAGTTCGGGTCCGCAAAGATGAATAATCATGTTTAAGTTATATCCTAAATAAAATAAGAACAAAATAAAGAAGTAAATTGTGCTCCGAGCATATCTAATCAAGTTTATGTTTATGTATTTTCCTTCTACTTAAACTTACTTATATTGTTTCTGCTTTTGTTTGTGATTGTACTTGTTGAACCAGCCGTCCAATCCCAATCTGAGTCACGGTAACTATAGATCGAACTCAGGCAAGTGTATCTCGGATGTTATTTTTTGCTTTTACTACTTTTCTGTATCTCAAAAATAGTATTTATACTCTAAAAGCATGTTTCTCCATGTTCTGCATAAATAAAGCTTGTTTCTGTAAATTAATCGGACAGATTTCATGTTTATACATATATACTACAACATCTGGCTTCAATTTCATGAAAATGCATGTGTTAAGTGTCCGTATATCATCCAAAAGTTTTGACGAAACCCTAAATACGAAAATGAAGGGGTTTTAATGATTTTTACTCATAGCTTCTATTATATAAAAGTTAATTGGTACTGAAATGAAACTCCTGGTATAAATTATTTCTGAAAATTTTACACAGACTTTTGCTGATAAATTACTATGGACTTCTAAAGCAAAACTGAAGGGCTTTGAGCTTATACTATATATTCTGAAACAAATCTGAAGGATTTCTAACTATATCTGTATATTCTGAAGCGAACTTGAAGGGTTTTAGACCGTTATTATATATTCTAAAATCGATTGAAGAATTATTGTGAAACTCTGATTGATTTTTGAAACTAAAAGGGGTTTTCAGTTACGAAATAAAAAAGAAAAAAATATTTCTGATACTATTAATTAGGATCCGTGACTGAGATACAGTCAGATTAGGTTCTCCGGCATGTCTTAGAATGTTATAGTGTAATCGAGGATAACTTTATCCATAGAATTATATGTGGTCCGCCCTTCCTTAGGGCGTTAACCTAGAGGATAGTTTACTACTTTCGGTCGGCGTGCTATACTGAATCCCGCACGAAGGGATGTCCCATGAGTCGGGACAACGTTTTCTGGTCTTAGATTGTGTGGACTGAATATAATTTATCCTCGATTATTTGCCACCTCTACTAGTAGGGTCTACTGGTAGGGTCCTTTATTGATAGAAAAGGAGATTTTTCATAAGTTATAGAATTAAAACTGATTTTTGTCTCTGGAGCCTATTTTATCGATTTATTATTAACGAAGTATGGCTACACTTACTTTTGATTTCTGAAGCTTGATTATTTCTATTTCGTGACAGTTCTGTGATCTTCTGAATTATGTTTCTGCTATAGTTTCGGTAAACCACTACTTTATAGCTTTTATGTTTTCACGTACAACTATATTTCTTTTACTGTGTTCTGTTCTGTATAAAAGTTTTACTGCATGCCTGCATATACTTTGTTGGGTCTCAGCTCACTGTTTACTATTTTTACCCCCTCTAGATGAGACTGTAGAGTTGGTACCTGACGAGAAAGAATGAGTTAGAGTTTAATCTAAAGATTTTTGAGAATCTGAAGTATTTTGGAGTCGCTGAAAGGAAATAGTTGGATATAAAGACTTAATTTTGATTTATAGTTTTGTACAAGGATATTTATGTATATATATGGGTTATGTATAGAAATTATATAATGCATGTGATGAATAGGAAACTATACTTCTGTAGGTTTATAGTTCTACTTCCTGCTATATTCTTTCTGGTTTTCTGTATAATCCTAGCTGGCATCTCTCATCTGGATTCTGATATAGTTAATAGAATTGTTGAATTAAATACCATGGATGGTATCTATGGTCCTGTGAAAGGTATTGTAGGAAAATTATGGTATTTATAGATAATTGTGTGGTTGTACTGGTTCGTATACAAGTTTTGTATATGTTCATGTTTTCTGTTTAGCCTAGTTTTAAGAAAACTCTGTCAGTTTTTTTTTCCTAGAACTTTAAGTGAGTTTTGGGCTTCTGTTACTGTTCTAAATAATAGAATTAACAGAGGAAAAAAAATCCGTTCCGCCACATGATCAATTAGAGCTGTGCAGTGGAAACGTGTGGGCTCATGGCCCACAAGTCTCAAGATCTTGTTTGAAGTTGAAATAAGAGATTTGATTTGAAATCCGATTCAGATTTGATGTGGGTGATTATATACTTCTGAAAGTATTCCTAAGGAAAGGAATTTTGAGGTTGAGGTAAAAAGGTCAATTGAAGTCGGGGTGCATTGGGCCATTCGAGTCAGGTACTAAAGATTGAGAATAATTTGGAGATTTCAAGTTTTTAGAATAACCATCCTGGGTTTAGAAATGAATTGGAAACATTAAGAAAATTCCTTGATTTTGAAAATTCAAAGATCGTTAAATTTCGAGGACGAAATTTCTATAAGTGGGGGAGAATGTGATGACCCGAATTCTGAAATATGATAATTAGGTTGAAACTGAATTAATAATGATCAAGGATTAGATTTAGAATATAGGAAATTGAATTTGAAAGTAGAAAGAGGAAGTTGGGCCCTATAAGATATCGGTTCCAAGATATGGTTAATATGGGTGGTGAGGTTTTAGAATTTTAAAATATGATAATTGGAAGGTAATAAAGTCGAGATAGGTCAGTTATGGTCAAAAGGTACGGGAGGAATTAGATTGAAAAGTCCAAAGTTTTGAAATTGGTAAATCGGGAACAAAAGTTGTAAACCGAGAAACGTTGATTCGTAAATAAGATTCCAGATTTTAAATTATGATAATCATGGTCTATTAAGGTTATATAATCAAAATTAGGGTCCAAGGATGTGAGAAATTGGGTTAGAAGGGTCAAAATTGATCCCAGATGGCAAAAACGCAATGTTTCCGTGCTGCAGGCTTGGTGCGTGCTTGACGTGCGCCCGAGCTATGCTCGAGCGATGCTCAAGTGCTACTGAGGTGCAATTTTATGCTAGGAGCCACTCGAAGCTCACCCTAGGCAAGGTAGGGGTGAGGATGGGTATGAGGATTGTGCTCGAGGACCGCTCCAGCGTTGTTCGAGGTGCAAATTTGCGAACGTAACTACCTGAAGGGCGCTCGATGAGTGCCCAAGGTAGCGCCACAGCCGTAAGGGAGCACTCGAATCACACTCGACAAGCACTCAAGCGCCCCAACTTGTATATAAAAGTGTGCGCATTTTTCCCTTGACATTCTGGCCGATCCAACGAGGAGCAAAAGGAGAAAAGAGGGAAAGGGAAAGAGGACAAGAGGAATCCGACCATTCCGCTTTGATTCGGGTAAAACTAACGATAGATTAGGCTCAGGCAAGTGTACTCCGGATGTTAATTATTGTTTTTACAGTGTTTTAATACCTCTGTTACTGTATTTACGCTCTAAAAGCATATTTTTTCATGTTCTGTATAAATAAAATCTATTTCTATAAATTAATTGGACAGATTTCATATTTACATATATATACTGCAATATCTTGCTTCGATTTCATGTAAATGCATGTGTTTGGTATCCGTTTTATATTCGAGATATTTATCAAAACCCCAGATATGAAAATCGAGGATTTAATGTTTAAAATCCATAGTTTTTGATATGTGACAATTAATTTGTAAAAGAATACTGTTAATGTTATGATTTATAAACTGATAAATTTACACAGAACCACACTGTTAAGTTTTTGTGAATTTCTAGAGTATTTTGAAGGATTAATGGTGAAATCGTTATTGATTTATGAAACTTAATGAGTTATAAGTTAAGAAAACGAGAGGAAAATTGTTTCTGATTCTATTAATTAGAACCTGGGACTAATATACAGTCATGTGAGGTTCTCCGACATACCTTAGAACATTATGGTAGTAATTGAGGATAACTCTGTCCATGGAGCTACACATGGTTTGCCCTTCCTCAGGGCGTCAATTTCAGAGCGTAGAACTGCAGAGGATTTGCCATCCTTCGGGAGGTATTTATAAATCATTCACCAACCTTTGGGAGGTATTTGTATATAATCCCGCTAGAAGGGATATCCCTGTACTGGTTACTATCCTTGATTATGTACGTAACACAATCTATCCTCGATTATTCGCTCCCTTGGCTAGTAGGGTATACTAGTTGGGTCCCTAGAATATTTAACTAGAGTTTTCTGACGAAAGCAAGTAAGACTTGAAACTATTTTATGAAACTGTTGCCTATTTAAATAGAATCATACTTTACTCCTGTTTTCCATAAACTGCTCCTGTTCTTCTGATCTAATATTAAGGTAGTTTTCCGCCCTAACATATTTATGTTACAATCTAAAAGTATGATTTATGCTTCCCGAGACCTGTTTATATGGAAATTATACTTTCCTCATGATTATTGCACATGTTTCTACTTATCTGCACATATGTTATGCAAGAAAGCATAGATAATGATTTCTGAAGCTTGTTCACGTTGAATCATTCTTTTCTCATGCTATATGTATATGTCCGTATTCTTTGACAGTTTCTAGAACCATCTATATATATATTCTGTATGAGATCATTATATTCTACATGTTTTAGTACCTTATTGGGTTTCGGCTCACTATTTTATTATTATTTTTCTCCAGATAAGGATATAGAGAAGATATTGGAGAATCACACCTAACTAGAGATTGGCAGGGAAGATTCTGGAGCCTTGATGAAGCCTCAAAGTAATCCTGAAGATTTAGAAATTCTAGGATTTTACATGTAAATGTCTAAATGATAGATGAAATTATGTATTGATGATTATTACACATTTTGACATCTGTTGGATTAGTAATTATGCTTCCACAGGATTTTATAGTTGTTTATACTATTCAGTTCTGGATATGTACAGGTCCTAAACGATATCTCTTATATATTTTTTGATTTAGTGGATAGGATTATATTTGAGCCATGGATGAAAATGGCAAATCGGTGGTCCTGTGGATGCATGTTGTAGGAAAATTATGGTATAAATGGATAGTTGTGTGCATGTACTGGTTTGTTAAATAGGTTTTGTACAGGTTTATGTTTCTATTTAGCTCAATTTTAGGGGAGACTCTGCCCGTTTTCCCCTAGAACCTTAAGCGAGACTTGGGCTCCTATTCCTGTTTTGTAATGATGGAATTATTTGAGGACAAAAAAAAATCCATTTCGTCACATCCAGAATTTGTTTTTGATTATTACTTTAATTTAATTGGATTTTAATTTTATGAGTTATAAAATTATTTGGGAAATATTATTAGGACTTGCCTTAGTTTAGGTTCATGATAGAACACTTGGCAAAAGATTGACAACATAAGCTACGATGTTTAAAGCTTTCTCCAAAAAATGCACTAGGGTAACTTTGCCTTTGATAGAATATATCGTATTCTCTCAATCAATGTTCTATTCATGCTTTTGGTAAATTTAGTCACAATTGCAACATCTTGGACAAAGAGGCTTTTGGTATCAAATTCCTTGTAATGGTTAATATGTATCAATAAGTCCAAAGTACTCTTCTCCATTATCTTTATGGCCATACTTTTAGCTTTTTTCCCATTTATCTTTTAATTAATACATGAAATTACTTGAAGGTCTCAAAAGTTTAATCATTTGATTTTAAGGGATGCCCCCATAATTTTCTCAAACAATCATTAATGAAGATAATAAAGTAAAGTTTACCACTAAGAGTTTTAGCTTCCAGGGACTACACATATTGGTATGCACAAGCCCAAAGAGGCTCACTTTTTTTGTAGAGAAATTTTCATTTAAGAAAATATCTACTTTTCTTTCTTGCTATGCAGCGAGGACAAGTCCTCAATTTAACATCTTTCACTCCTAAAAAAATATCTTTTTTACTAGACAATTAAACCCCTTTTCACTTAGATTATTAAGCTTCTTGTACCATAACTCAAAAGATTCACGTCCATTAGTCTTTATGCTGTGTGTCATCACTAAAACCCCCTATTGAGTTTTCACGAGTCCTCATAGAAGGTATTGTAATAGCTTTTATTATCATGAGTTTTGGCCAATATTAGGTTGAATCGAATTTTCAGAATGTCACATGTCCTTTGAAGTCAATTTAGTGCTAGAGTCGGTAGTCAAACACATGTTGTCATACTTTACAATTTGTAACAAGTTGTTATCATCTATCAATAATACCATGGAGTAGCTGAATATTTACAAAGTAAAGAACTCTTTTCACTATGTCACATGAAGTGATGTACCACTGAAAATTACCTAACTTGTCTTGTTGTTAGCAACATTGATTACCTCCTCCTTGCATGATATGATGGATTGGGTTATTTTTCTTAAATAACCTCCATCAATAAACACATAAATAAAGCCCAAAATTAATATTCTAAATTTTTGCAGAAAATTGGGTAGAATTTCGTTTATAAATCGGACGTTTGTCAAAATATAAACACCTATACAAACCCTATACAATACAAAAATACATCCAAATATTCCCAACAACCAACATTATATTTCAACAACACACAAAACTACACATCCCAACTCTAAGTCCCAACTGAAAAAGCACGTTTCGTGCTAACATGAACAATCAAGTTTCGACCCCGTTAAAAATATGGCGGAAGCAGTAAATAATAATAAATATCTAATACACATAAAAGATATTTAATACTAGATGCTAACGAGATTAACAATCATGCACGATATAAGTACTTGTAAGCAATAAAGATAAAGACTCAATTTTTTATGACGAAGTGAAAACTCGATACCCACGGTATCGAAAAACACCTCCGGGCTTCAACGGCCAGGGAAGCAATGCACTATGAAAATCAACTTACAGACCGGGTGGTAACAACGCGCTAACCTAGCCGACTTACTCCTGTCACGTGATCCCTACCGAGGAACTCCTTGGATTTGCCCGCGGCAACAGAACCGGACTCCTTCCGGTCTTCACGTCAATCTTCCCTCGAACCACTTGAATTTCCAATCACGAATGAGTCTCCTTCTTCACGAACCAACGTCTCCAAACGTAGGTAGAAGAATGAAAGTTTGAATGGAAAAAGAAAAAGAAAAATGGTGAGAAAACTCCTTAGATCATGAAGCTCAAAGATGTGTCTTTTGGTTTTCTGAAGAGAAGCTAAATCAATGAAGCATGTAAGGCTTTCTTCTCAAGTTTAATGGCTTCACCAGATGAAAACAAAGGCTGTGGCGTGCTTGGGGTTTCAAGAAAATAAGGTATGAATTTATAGTGGAGCCAAAAATGCGTTCAAAAATTCTGCCCGTTGCACCCCCGCTCGAGCGGCTGGAGGGCGAGCGTCGGCCGGGCGACCTACTAGATTTTCGACTCGAGCGGCTATCGAGCGGAAGGCGAGCGGCCATCATTCTGTTTTTTGTGCTCGAGCGGGAATCGAGCTCATGGCGAGCTAGCAGGCTATGGATGGGCTCGAGCAACTGGAGGGCGGACCGAACGGATTTTAACCCGACAACCCACAACCCGACATCAATACAATAATACATATGGTCACGGAATATGCCAATTAGACAAAAGTCTCTAACAATCTCCCCCTTTGGCAATTCCGTGACAAAACTCATAAAATAAAGAAATACAAGAGAATCACGGGTTCAGACACCACCGAGATAAAACCCTTGTACATGAAAACCTACGCCTAGTGATACACAAAAAAATAAATAGCTATACGAGAATTGCTGAGACGATCGGATGAAAACTTGCATTAACAGCCTGTGGAACTTCAGATGCGTGGTCAAACAAGGTTAGTACCAACAAGGTAAAAAATAATAATAACAACACAATAGCATGCATGGTACATACATCAATATCACATACAACAATTCTCCCCCTAACTAAAATAATCAATACTCCCCCCAACAGTAATAATAAACTGAAATAATCATGAAAATAACAAAAAAATCCCCAAAATAAGCCAGACTCCGCTCCGTCTCCCCTAAGCTCCCCCTATCGAAGTGAATCAAGTCTCCCCCTTTTTGTCATGAATGGCTAAGGGGTAATGTAGCTCACTTTTCTTAACCCAAACTTGTCTCACTGAATATACTTTTGCATTCAAACTTTTAACTTGAGCATCCAAATGTTGAAGGTGATCAACAAGTTTATTCATGTTTAGCCCTGGTCTTTGGTTGTGCAAAAGATTCATGGTGTAGCACCGTGGACGAATGTGACCAACTTTCCCACATGCATGATAGGTAGGCACAAACTTAGGGGTGGAAGAAGTGTTCATAGCCTTGTGATTTCCTAGATTAGTTGAGCCAAATCTGTTGTTCACAAGTTGAGGCACGGCCTTGATGACTTTGGGTGTGTAGGCATATTTGTGTGAAATTTTCGTGGCGGGAATAAACACAGTTTTAGGATTCATATCAGTTTGTACAAAATTCGTAATATACCCCAAACCCTGTTTATTTTCACCCATTTTTCCCAACCCGAGCATATGATCTAATTTTATAGACCCATTTAAGAATTGTTTCAAATCCTTTCGAGAGGCCTCAAGTTCAGATTCTAAAGTTGTTATTTGCTTAGTAAATGAGACTTTCAGATTCTCAATTTCTTGAGTTTTAGAATCTAATTCGGATTGAAGAGATACGTTTCCTTTTTCCAAATCTATGATCCTACCATTTAGGGTTCTATTTAATTTCTTTACTTTCAAACATTCCCTAAACAGTTTATCATATGCTTCTTGAAGGCCTTCAAATTCAGCTTCTGACTCGACCTCAGAGTCATCAGATTGATTGATATTCTCTAAGGCATTGTAACACATTGAGGTCATAAAGGCCATGTACTTGACAGGGCCATCATCAGAACATTTTCCACCCTCTTCTTCTTCGTCATCACTTAGGGTCACATTAGCTTTAAAGGCTTGACCTTGTTGGCGTTTAAGGTTTGGGCATTCAGCCCGATAGTGGCCAAAACCTTTACATTCATGACATTGAACTCCTTGAGTCGATTTTGATTTGTAGTCCTTGAGTTCACGTCGGTCTTTCTTCTCAGTTTTCGGTGAGTGTTTTAAGTCCACATCCTGTTGGTTTGATGAAGATTTATTTTTCCTTAAAAACTTTTTGAAGTTCTTAACAAATAATGCAAGTGATCATCGCTACACGATTCTTCATCGGAATCTCGATTTTGCTCTTCCCTACCTGATTTTAGAGCAAGTGATTTGTTTTTCCTTGACTGTGGCAAGGTGTGCTCATAAGTTTGTAGGGATCCTACAAGTTCTTCAATCTTTATTTTATCAAGGTCTTTGCTTTCTTCGATAGCCGTGACCTTAGGTCTAAATCGTTTAGGAAGTGACCTAAGAACTTTTCTAACAATTTTATTCTCAGGAATTCGTTCTCCTAAATTAAATGTGTAGTTCACAATATCATTTAATTGAGCATAGAACTCATCAAAGGTCTCATCATCTTTCATTTTTATTTCTTCGAATCTAGTGGTGAGCATTTGCAATTTTGAATTTTTAACAAGCTTCGTGCCTTCATGAGTAATTTCTAAAATGTCCCACGCATCTTTAGAAGTCTCACACATTGAAATATGTTTAAACTCATCGGGAGAGACAGCCATAAAAATAGCATGTAGCCCCTTACTGTTCCAATTACATGCATCGAGTTCCTCTTTGGTCCATGAAGATAGGGCTTTTGGTTCGTTGTCCGAGGAACTAGTGGGTGGAGTCCACCCAACTTGGGTATGTGCCCAAACACGCTCATCTAGATATTTTAGGAAGGCTCTCATCCGGACCTTCCAATAGGCATAGTTACTCCGATCAAAGAAGGGAGGAACGGAGAGCGATCCACTCGTATACATCTAGATCGGGGGTCGCGGATCGGGATAAGTCTCTGATACCAATTGAAAAAGCACGTTTCGTGCTAACGTGAACAATCAAGTTTCGATCCTGTTAAAAATATGGCGAAAGCAGTAAATAATAATAAATATCTAATACACATTAAAGATATTTAATACTAGATGCTAACGAGATTAACAATCATGCACAATATAAGTACTTGTAAGCAATAAAGATAAAGACTCAATTTTTTATGACGAAGTGAAAACTCGATACCCACGATATCGAGAAAAACACTCCGGGCTTCAACGGCCAGGGAAGCAATGCACTATGAAAATCAACTTACAGACCGGGTGGTAACGACGCGCTAACCTAGCCGACTTACTCCCGTCACGTGATCCCTACCAAGGAACTCCTTGGATTTGCCCGCGCAACATGAACCGACTCCTTCCGGTCTTCACGCTAATCTTCCTCGAACCACTTGAATTTCCAATCACGAATGAGTCTCCTTCTTCACGAACCAACGTCTCCAAACGTAGGTAGAAGAATGAAAGTTTGAATGGAAAAAGAAAAAGAAAAATGGTGAGAAAACTCCTTAGATCATGAAGCTCAAAGATGTGTTTTTTGGTTTTCTGAAGAGAAGCTAAATCAATGAAGCATGTAAGGCTTTCTTCTCAAGTTTAATGGCTTCACTAGATGAAAACAAAGGCTGTGGCGTGCTTGGGGTTTCAAGAAAATAAGGTATGAATTTATAGTGGAGCCAAAAACGCGTTCAAAAATTCTGCCCGTTGCACCCCCGCTCGAGCGCGCGGCGGGCGGCCGTAGGGTTTTGTGAGAAACCCTGCGGGCGCTCGAGCTGCTGGAGGACGAGCGTCGAGCGGGCGACCTACTGGATTTTCGGCTCGAGCGGTTATCGAGCGGAAGGCGAGCGGCCATCATTCTGTTTTTTGCGCTCGAGCGGGAATCGAGCTCATAGCGAGCGGGCAGGCTATGGATGGGCTCGAGCGACTGGAGGGCAGACCGAACGAACTTTAACCCGACAACCCACAACCCGACATCAATACAATAATACATATGGTCACGGAATATGCCAATTAGACAAAAGTCTCTAACACCAATAATATACATCAATCTGAACACAACACCACACAGGATCCAAATGCCATATACAATTCGTGGCTCTAACACGGTGTATCTAAATACAGCGTCGGCTCAAGAGAGATGCCACTATGTATCTGTTACAAACCATAATAATCTATGGAAGCATAAATAATCCAAACGACAGCGAAAATTAACTACCTAATCAAGAGTCATTTGTACAATATATATTAATAAACCTAACTGAAATATGAAAGTATACATTCAATTACAATCTATAAGGCATAAGTCTTTTGATCTGGTCTTCTGAATTCCGAGCCTAGTCTACCTCGAATCTCTATGCTATCCCATCTGGTTTAACGGACCTGTGCTAAATTGGAGATAAGGAAAAGTAATGGTGAGCTAAAAAACTCAGCAAATGTAAACATATATCACTATCAAATAATAAATAACTATGTAAATGATAATGGAATTGAGCATCTTGTATTTGTAATTACAAAGAGAACACGTAGGGAAAGGAGCAATTAGGTATGTATAATGCCATTTAACATGTTTTAATATGTTTATTATTTAAATTAGTATTTGCGTACCAGGGACAGTAGGTCGTACTAGCAAACGATGCGAGAGGATAAAAAAAGGATCATAATACTCCACATGATCTAAGGCCGTAAGGGCTTATTCTTACACTTAGTCGGGGGGTCATTTACATATCGTGCCTCTAAATGGGCCGATAACTATGACGGAACGGATTTTTTTTCCTCACAAACTTCCGTCAAGACAGAAATAGGATTTTAGGACCAAAATATAATGACTTCTGTAAAAATTTCGGTAGAGTCTCCTTTGTAAATGGATGAAAACCCAAAGGTACAACCTGTATAACCAACCATTACAAGCACACAACTATCAATTATACCACAATTCTTCCTACAACACGCATATATAGGATCACATGTGACATCCATGGTATTAATCTATAAAACCATCAACTACACTAATAGTTCATAAACAAGATGTCATCTAGGACCTGTACAGTATATCCAGAAGTATAGAGCGGAAGCTAAACTATTAACCTGCAGAAGTATAGTTTTTTTTTTACCATCACATACATCGCATGTATTTCTATACAAAATCCACATGTGCATGAATATCCATAGATACAAAATCCATATACAAAATCACATGTCCAGTTAAGTCTTTACATCCAACTGGTTCTCTCAAAATCGCTCCAAAATGCTTCGGGTCCTCAAAAGTCTTCAAGAATTTCTTTTAGTCACTCTTTTTCATCAGGCACTAGTTCTACAGTCTCATCTAGAAGGGAAAAAAATAATAAAACAAGTGTTCTCTCAAAATCGCTCCAAAATGCTTGGGGTCCTCAAAAGTCTTCAGGAATTGCTTTTGGTCGCTCTTTCTCATCGGGCACTAATTCTACAGTCTTATCTGGAAGGGAAAAAAATAATAAAACAGTGAGCCGGGGCCCAACAAGGTACATGAAGTTATGCAGTAAAGCAGTTATGCAGAACAGTCGTGAAACTATGGAGAAACAGAACGGTTAAACAGAATATAACCTAGAAAACAGAGAAAAGCATAATTTGACGATATTAAACTCAGAAATTAGAAATCAGTAATCGGTAATCAGTAAGTAGTATAATTCAGAAAGCAAAGTCAGAAACTTTTCTTTTATACCAAAACAGAACAGTGATCAATATAGAACAAAAATCAGTAACAGAATAGAACGGTGACAGACCCCTACTAGTATACCCTACTAGTTGAGGGGGCGAATGATCGAGAATAGATTTTGTACATCTCCTCACAATCCAAGGCTATAAAAAGTGACAGAAGATCCCATCTTACGGGAACAGTACGGATGTGCCTCCTAAAGGTAGGCCAAAAATAGAACTTTCCTCCTTATCGTAACGCTCCGAGGAAGCGCGAACCACATATAACTCCATGGACAGAGTTATTCTCGATCACCACTGTAAAGTTCTAAGGCATACCGGAGAATCTAGCCTGACTGTAATCAGTCCTAGGTCCTGAATAATAGTATCAGAAATAACTTCTTAACTGAAAACCTTCTTCCGTAATTAGAGTTTCAGAATTATCCTTCAGTTAACTCCAGAATGTTCAGAACATACAGTAACGGTCTAAAAACTCCTTCAATTTTACTTTAAAAGTACATGAAAATTTATCAGTATAAATCCATACAAATGTTCAAAAATAAATTATACCAGAAGCTTCATTTCAGTACCAATTTACTTTTATCTAACAGGAGCTATGGTTAAAAATCATTAAAATCCCTTCATTTTCGTACCTAGGGTTTCACCAAAACTTCCGGACTCAAAACGAATACTAAATAAGTGTTTATTCATGAAATTAGTACCATAAATCCATACATATATACTAAATCACGCAATTTAATCAAAAATACCCAATATTTTTGAGTTAGGGTTTTATCACAAGCTTCCGGGATCAAATCGAACACTAATTACATGTTTGTTCATGAAATCGAAGCCAAATCTTGCAATAAATATGGGTAAACACAAAATCTAATTGAACAATTGAGGGAAACATATTTCGTTTACTTTAAGCATGCAATAATAACATTTCAGAGCATTTTTATCAACTTTAAAGCAAGAAAAATCAGTAAAAATAAAAAATAACGTCCGAAGTACAATTGCCTTAGCCCGATCTATCATTATTTTTGCCCGGAGTGGATTGGAATGAGTGATTTCCCCTTTCTCCTCTTCTCTTCTTCGTTCATGCCTCTGCTCTCTCTCCCACTTTCCTTTTTCCCTTCTATTTATAACAAAAACGAAATCAGAAAGCGGGCAAAAGTCGGAGTTGCGCTCGAGCGTGTGCCGAGTGCGGGGTTTCTGCCAGGGGCTCGCTCGAGTGTGCCTGACGCGCCCCGAGCGGGTAGCCACTGGTTTTTTGAGCTCGCTTTCGCGCCTCGGGCACACGGCAGGTGCCACTCAGTTGCTTGCTGAACTCGAGTATTTTTTCAACTTTATACTTTCAACCACCATTTTTCAATGCATGCTTAGCCTCTTAATGATTATTATCATTTTAATTACTCCCAATTATCATGTTTTCTGTTTCGGGGCCTCACAATAACGATACGCTCCATTCCCCCAGGGTACCAGGATAGTTCTCGTCCTTCAAATAGTAGTATTCTAAAGCATGCCACGGATATCACCCGCTCCCATAAGTGGCCAGGATATGCACGAATAATTATTGGGTTTCCACCGTGATGGAAATGGCAAGCCAGAGAATACTATCCAATAAATATAAGTCTGTGATCGTAATTTCATGATTACTTATTCTTTAAAGGAAGGATCCACCATAATTCATTCGCATTATCTCCATTTGGGAGATCACATTTTAATCACATATCATCATCCGGGAGATCAATTTGATCGCATCACACATTGTGGATCCCCTCTGAATACTTATATGATTTTTATCTTTCTTTTAGACTTACGTCTTTTGACATTTCAATTTATATGCTCGGATATCAAAATTCACAGAAGAGAGTGGGATCCCTTACCACAGATAAGCAATTTCACCTTGGAGGTCCTCCGAAACACGTTTCTTTGCAACCGAAGCACAAATACTTATTTTCGGGGCTTACAATTTGACAAGAACATTTAGGCATAAATTTTATAAGCATTAAATGGGTGGAAGCATGCAAATTTTTTCATTATTTTTCATGTGAACAGTAACAGTGGCCATTTAGAGCATTTAGACACCGCAAACAGGTTGATTCTTGTGAGATCAGACATCCAATCGATATATATATATATTTGGACGTGGTGATCCATATTTTGGAATTAATTTAACATATTACGAATGAAAAAATGGGAATCCCGAATTTGGACGTGAGTTAGGGTTTGGTGATATTAAACCGGACGATTCAGATAACAAATTGGACAAATAACTTCACATTTTTTAACATTAATTATGGGCTAAGTAATTTTTCACATTTTGAGTGGGTATCGAGACAAGAATACCAGAAGAAAAATGGATAAAAATCAAAAGAGAGCAAATAGTAAGTATGAGAACACTTGCCTCGACATGCTCTACGTTTTCTCGAACTAGCTCGGACTTGAAATCGGACTCGAAGGCCTCCATTTCTCCTCTTCTCCTTCGCGCAGTCTTTCCTCGTGGCGGGCTCCTGCAATTGCTGCCGCTGCTCCACCGCGCCCGCCAGCCGACCACCACCACGCATGGCCATCGCAGGCCACCGCCGACCTGTGTGCTGCCTCCACCAGCGCCGCTCTCCTCTGTCTCTCTCTTTGTCTCCACCGCAAAACCCTCGCCAGAACCCTCTGTTTCCTTCTCCCGTTTTTCCTTCTGCCTCCATGTTTCCATAATTGTTATTATTATTATTATTATTATTATTATTATTATTATTATTATTATTATTATTATTATTATATTATATATATATCATTTTATTTTAATCCCAAATTTAAATCGATACCCGAGTGCACGAGTAGGCGCACTCCAGGAGCCAGCTCAACAATTCTAAATATTCTCCAAAACTTTTACAATATTTAATTAATTTTTAATTATACCCAAATTATCCAAAAATAATTAAACCCAATTAAATTAGATAAAAAATATTCGGGATATTACACATATAATAGGAAGAATGGATTTGATCACAGTCTATCACTCTCTTAATCACGAAACTCACCAATCTTCATTTCATTGTTATATCTATTCTCATATTTTTATTTGTAGTAATATTTCTTGATTTGGCTCTTCTTTTATAATGATGACACTTGAAGTTTTGAAACCTCATTGTTGACTTTCTCTGATAATTTTTGCGTAACTTCGAGCCCTTCCCCTTGACTGTAAGACCAACACCTTGGAATGTAAGGATAAAAAACCTTACAATCTTCTCCTCATTTCTTAATTAAAAACAGCATCCTTAGCAAGCAAATCTGAATAATCTTCCAAGAATCCGTTAAAGTGATTAACAATTACAAACCAAGTAATTTATTGTCAAACTTTATACCTTTACAATGCCATCTTGGAATTCATTGAGATGGTTGGCTACAAAACATCCTTTCCAATACTTTAATTGCATCAATTTTAGTAAATAATACAATTTATTGCTCCTAATTTTTAAAACATTAAGTACTTAAAGCTTCTATGTGTTTCTCATTATGGATGTGATTATAGATGTTGTCATCTTTAAATTATTAAATAAAGTTACAAACTCGTTCGACCTCAAAAGCTAACCCATTAGTCTTAGACACGGGCTTTTGCATAACAAATATTAGGAGGTGCAATGTTTTGACAAATAAAAAATTATTTATGGTACTCCTCCAAATATAAAACTTATGTTATTCAAACAAATTATTTTGTTGACATCATTCATCAATTCTACCAACAATAAACACGAGCAACCTAATTCTCTGATACCACTTATTGGGCTTGAGACACCCAATTTTACAATCAAATTAAGAACAAATCTTTATATAAATTAAAAAATAGTGCTTGTTGGTTAAAAAAGTGATGACATATAATTACAATCCACAAATAATCACAACAATAATAATAGTAACGAGCATAAAAAAGACATGAAATTATTCCCAGAAACTCCATATAAATGAATGATAAAACTACAGGACCTTAGGTCCCTATAAAACTTACTATGATTATAAATGTAGTTAAAAAAACAGCAAACACTTCTTTTAGCCTTACTACAATTTTGATAAACTAAGACTAATACAACAAGATGATAAAACTAGAAGATAATCACATATAAGAAAAGTCCAAAATAACAAATAGAATAATATATCTAAGGCAGTGAAAGTCAAAATAAAATTTAAAGTCCAAACGATTGGAAATAATATTCTCCTCCTCTCTCTTTCTCTCTCGAATTGACAGCTGAAGGATATTTTAAATTCACATAATAAATGATCTAAATTTAAAATATGGTATTTTATACCTGCGTGGGCCTCTTAAGTAGCTCGCTCGCAACTTACTTGCATTTTGTCATTGAAAAACCACCGAAGACTAATGTTTAAACTGCCAACTTGCAAACTTCCAACAGAAAACATCAGCCAGCATTGTCATTCAAACGAAACTCGCGTGAAAGTCACACAAACGTTGTGTAAAATGTCACCGGTGCTAGAAACTAGAAAAACATTGTATGCAAGATCGGCATAAAACTCACAATAAAGTAATCCATCCCAACAATTGGATTCCTATAATAATTACATCCATTTTGACGTTCAAAAATGATAAATAGAATACAAGCTGCACCGAATTCGCTAACATATCAGCAACACAGAATTACTAAAATAATATTTATCACATCCTTTAAGCAAAAATATAGCAGCATGCTTGATCTTCCTATCTCCAGCTCCACAAATATTCTGTGTTCTCTCAAACCACCAATCATAAAATCACCAAAATGAAGTATGCTTCCGTAAAATGCATTATTCGCTGCATAGAAGACTTGAAGTCAGTGTCATGAATTATTATTTATCAAATCGTGAATTTTAAGGCATTATACCTGATGGGTCTCGGAACCTAAGGCCCAAAACAACAATTGCAGGCCCAGGAGATAATACGGGTAAACTGGTCCAAGAGGCCCACAAGCTCAATTAGGCCCAAAGGATTAAGCTCGTTCCGAGCGCCCGCAGAACCAAATCAAGCAACCAAGAATGGCATTGGTGATCCGAGAGGTTGTTGTGGCCTACGTGGGGACGAGGACAGCCAGAAAGGCCAAAATAGCCAATGATGCCAGCTAGGATTACTGGCGCAACACGCGCCTCCATGGGTACTCAACGGCCTCTAACACGCCGTCTGCCGGGCAGGCATGCGCCCCACGCCGTATCACCCCGCCGGCCGTGGTGTCCCACTCCCCGCTGGCTGCCGCACCAACAAAAGAGCGCAACAGCTGTGCCGACGCGCGCCGCCACGTGTCACCTGTCCAACAGCACCTCGTTCCTTATAAATGAGCCCTCTCATGCAACTGAAGGGGGATTCCGAAGAACTTCCATTTGAGCACACTTAAGCAGATCACTTTCGAGAGAAAAGAAAAATAGTGAAGGGAAAAAGAAAGAAGCCAGACTTCTAACACTGTAATTTCCGATAAAGATAATCATCCTGCAAGTTCTCATTGTACTCCCTTGAAAAATTAGTGAAACTTCTCGGACCTCCCGTCCGTTCCGTGGTTTTTTACCCCTCTTTGCTTAAATGGGGTTTTCCACGTAAATCTGCGTGTTCTCTCGTTGTTCTAGCATTTTCTATTATCCTGCTCGTGCTATACTCATTTTGTGTTGCCCGTATCCATTCTCCCGCCCGCGTTTAACAAAGTAGGCGGCCGGAACTCTTGGATGCAACATTGGCACCGTTTGTGGGAAGTGACTGAAAGTCTACTTTTCACATTTTTCTGAAAGAACGCGAACAACTTCGACTTCGAACTTCAGAATGGTGAACACGAGGGCGCAAGCGAGTGCACCCGCTAAAGAGGTGCCCTCACAAGGCAGCGGCCCCGATCCCTGCGCTGGGGCGGAGAATCACCCTGACTCGGTGGTTAGGGGCTTGGTGGCCAAGTTAGACGGCATGTCTCAGGCCTTTAATACACTCCGCTCCAAAATTGATCAGCTCAAGGGGGCTCCCGACAGGGCCTCCCAGGCTGAGGAGTCACAGGGCGAGAACAGAGAAGGCAATAGTCACGAGAGACCGCCCAGTCGACGCGACAATCCAAGGACCCGGGTGGCCTCCGCAGCAGAGCCCCACGGAGGATTGAGAACCAACCAGGTCCTCGGGTTAGAGAAGAGAGCCCCAAGACGCGTCACTCAGGGACTCAGAGGAACCGCCGCAAGCGCGGCGACTAGGAGGCAGTTCCACAAGACGCTCCCCCACGAGGAGCCCGCACGGCCCCTGAGCGCCGTACCGTTCAGGAGCCCTATGAGTTGAGGCATTACCTCAACGAGAAGAAGGCGTCTATCCCACCTCGAGTGGAGAATAGACCAAAAAGAGGCTGGAATCTAGTGCTCCGAGAGAGCAGTGGAGGAGGGGCAAACACGCTCCAATCTCCATTTTCTACGGAGATTAGGACGAGGACGCTCCCTCCAAAATTTAAAATGCCTAATCTGGAGGTATACAACGGCAGCGGTGATCCTATGGATCACCTCAATCATTTCAGGGAGCACCTGAATCTTTAAGGCCTGGACGAAACCACCATGTGCCAGTGCTTCCCTTTGACTCTGAAAGGGGACGCACAGATATGGTTCTATGGGATACCCGCGGACTCCATCCGCGACTTTGGAGACTTGGCTACGGCATTCCTGTCCAAATTTGCCTCCAGCAGAAGAGTGAAGAAACAGCCCTGGCACCTCACCCGGATCAAACAAGGTGCCAGGGAAGCTTGAGGGGATTCTTGGCCCGGTTCATAGCTGAGGCCAGGCAAATCCCGAGGCTGACGAACGAGGTGAAGCTAAACGCCTTCCTCTCGGCTCTTGAAGGGGGAGCTTTCTTCAAACACCTCATCCACAAGGGCCCGCAAACCTTCATCGAGGCCGAGGCTGTGGCCAAAGCTTACATCGCGGGCAAGGAAGCCAACGACACCAAAAGGCCGGAGAGGGATGAGCACCCTCACCAGAAGGCCGTGGAGGGCAAAAGAAAGGTCGGGGACTATCAAGGTCCCCAGGCATCAAAGATGCAGCACAAGGTCGAGTAGAGCACTCGGAGAGAGCCGCGGCCAGTGTACCTCACGCCGCTGAATGACTCCCACACCAATGTCCTCATGCAAATTCGGGGAGAGAAGTTCCTGAAGTGGCCCAAACCACTGAAGAACCCGAAAAGTGGGGATCAGTCGAAATACTGTGATTACCACCGCTCCGGGGGTCATAGCACGGAAGACTGCAGGACCCTACAGAAGGAGATCGAGGACCTAATCAAAAGGGGACACCTTAACCGTTTCCTTTCGGAGGCTGGACAAACCTCCGAGACCTCGGACGGCGGTGATGTTGAACCCCCCAGGAATCGAGTGGCTGCGGGGTCGTGAACATGATATCCAGCCGGCCAGCGGGAGGAGATGGGCATGAGCTCGCGGCGGCTAAGAGGCTTAGAACAGGGCTAAGGTGTGAAGACGATGTTATTTGTTTTAGTAATAGAGACCTAGACCATGTAACTTCTCCTCACTCCGACCCCCTGGTTGTAACTGCACTTGTTTCAGATGGGGCAAATGACTACCAGATGAAACGAGTATTTGTTGATAATGGAAGCTCTCACAATTTGCTGTACCTTGATGCCTACTTCAAGCTAGGACTTAAGAAAAACCGGATGAAAGCGCCAGAAGGGCCGCTTTACGGGCTGGACAACGAGTCAGTGCCCGTCCAGGGTATCATCCAGTTGGAGGTAACCTTGGGAACGCACCCGAGGACGGCGTCCAAGGTCCTCACCTTCCTGGTTGTGGACCTGCCCTCGGTATATAATGCAATACTCGGACGGCCTTACTTGGCCGCCTTCAACGCAGTAACGTCCATCCCGCATCTAAAGATGAAGTTTCCCACCCCGTGTGGGATAGGAGAAGTCCTCAGGGACCAGTCAACGGGACGAATGTGTTACTTAGCGTAGACTACGCAAGTAACACTTCCACAACCCATGGAAGACCTCGATCTCAGGGACGAGGCCACGTCACAGCACACCCAGCTAGGAGAACCAATAGTCCGAGTTCCCCAGGATCCCACGGATCAAGAAAAGTATGTCCAAATAGGAAGTTCACTCCCAGAGAGTGTCAGGGACCAACTCACCAATTTCCTGCGAGAAAACTCGGACGTGTTCGCGTGGTCGCCCAGCGACATGCCCGGGATCTCTCCCGAGATCATTGTTCACAAGCTAGCATTGACCCTAGGCACAAACCGTTCAGACAGAAGCGTAGGAACTACTCCACTGAAAAGTTAGTGGCCATCCGCAAGGAGGTGAAGAAGCTTCTGGACGCCAAATTTGTCCGAGAGGTGCAGTCCCGGACTGGCTGGCCAATATTGTCATGGTAAAGAAAAGCAATGGGAAATGGAGGATGTGCGTAGACTTCACCGACCTCAACAAGGCATGCCCCAAGGACAGCTTCCCCTTACCCAGAATCGACCAACTTGTGGACTTGACGTCCGGCCACGAGTTGTTAAGCTTCATGGACGCGTACTCAGGATACAACCAAATTAGGATGAGTCCCGAGGATGGGGAGCACACGTCGTTCATGACTGACCAAGGGACATACTGCTATAAGGTAATGCCCTTCGGCCTCAAGAACGCGGGAGCGACCTAAAGAATGAGGGAGCGACCTATCAGCGACTGGTGAACAAGATGTTCAAGGACCAGATAGGCAGGAACGTGGAAGTGTACGTTGACGATATGCTCGTCAAGAGCAGATCGAGCAGCGACGACCTGAGCGACTTGGCCGAGACCTTCCATGTGCTTAGATCTCATGGAATGAAGCTAAATCCAAGCAAGTGTACTTTCGGTGTCGCCTTAGGAAAATTCTTAGGCTACATCGTGTCCCACCGGGGAATTGAGGCAAACCCAAAGAAGATCCAAGCAATTGTAGACATGCGGTCCCCGCGGATGGTAAAAGAAGTTCAACAGCTTACTGGGTGAGTGGCCGCCCTCTCCCGCTTCCTGGCGAAGTCGGCTGAGAAACACCTACCGTTCTTCAAGGCCCTAAGGGGAACGAAGACCTGGGATTTCCAGTGGAGTGATGACTACGATGACGCATTCCAAGGACTCAAGAGTTACCTCTCGAGTCCTCCCCTTCTAGCTTCTCCATAGTAGGGTGAGGAGCTATACTTGTATCTCTCTGTGTCCGACACAGCATTGAGCTTAGCGCTAGTGCAAGAGCAGCATGGCAGGCAAGCAGCTGTATATTACGTGAGCAAAACTCTCGCGGACGCCGAGACCAGGTATCCCGTCACGGATAAGGTGGCCTTAGCATTGGTGTACTCCGCAAGGAAGCTCAGGCCATATTTCCAGGCACACAAGATAGTAGTCCTAACCGACCAGCCACTAAGGGCCATCTTGCAGAAGCTTGAGATCTTCGGGCGACTGATCAAGTGGGCCATTAAATTGAAAAAATTTGATATAGAGTTCTGTCCGAGACCAGCCTTGAAGGGACAGGCGCTCGCGGACTTCCTTGTCGAGACAACGACGCCGCACGGTTGCGACGAGGACAAAGCCACAACATACGAGTTCAACAAGGCGTCTACTTGGACCCTACATGTGGATGGCTCATCCATGAAGGATAGCTGCGGAGCAAGAGTTGTCTTACGCACACCCGAGGGAATGGAGATAAAGTACTCGCTGACACTAGGGTTCTCGGCTACGAACAACGCTGCAGAGTACGAGGCCTTGCTGGCTGGACTTCGACTGGCCAAAGAATGTTCGATCAGGGAGTTGATTGTCTACAGCGACTCCGAAATGGTCATCAACCAGGTTCGTGAAAGCTTCGATGTCAACAACGCGCAGTTGTCCAAATACCTTTCCAAGGTTAAGGGCATGATCATGGATTTCAAGACCATCGAGTTCGTTCACATCCCACGGGAGGAAAATGCCAAGGCTGACACGTTCGCACGGGCCACTACATCTGGAGATCCTGAACAGTACGCTGGAGGGATGCACGAAGTCCTGAGCAGGTCCAACATCGAAGACCCTGAGCAGGAGGTAATTCAAGTCGTCGATGGGAGCACCTGGATGACTCCTTACCTGAAGTATCTATCTGATGGCTCGCTGCCCGAGGACCCAAATGAAGCCAAGAAGGTGAAGAAGACAGCGTGTTGGTCCACGGTCGTGGACGGCCAGCTGTATCGATGGGGGCTTCTTAACCCCTTACCTGAGATGTCTCACCCCAGAGGAGGCCGAATACGCCCTCCCGGAGGTGCATCTCGAAGTTTGTGGATCTCACATCGGAGGAAAGAATCTAGCTTTTAAGCTTATGAGGCAAGGGTACTACTGGCCAACAATGAGGTATGACGCTATGGACTTTGTGCGCAAGTGCAAAAACTGCCAACTTCACAGCAACTTGAGCCATCGCCCCCACACGGATCTCCGGGCACTGCAGTCCCCGTGGCCATTCGCCAAGTGGGGGCTCGACATTCCCGGGCCACTCCCCCTTTCTCCCGGACAAAGGAAGTTTCTGATTGTTGGAATAGACTACTTCACCAAATGGGTAGAAGCGGTGCCGCTGGCCAAGATAATGGAGCAAAATGCGACAGAGTTCCTCCGGCAGAACATCGTATGCAGGTTTGGGATACCGAAATGTATCGTAACTGACAATGGAATGCAGTTCACCGGGAAACGATTCACCAAGTATTGCACAAGCCTGAGAATCAACCTGATGCACACGTCAGTAGCATACCCGCAGGCCAACGGGCATGTGGAAGTGACGAACCGCACAATCCTACATGGGCTGAAGACCAAGCTAGAGTCTTCCGAGGGCTCATGGGTACATGAGCTGCCCTCGGTCCTCTGGTCATACAGGACAATGCCCAGAGAGCCCACGAGAGAGACCCCTTTCAGTCTTTGCTATGGGGTCGAAGCTGTCATCCCGATAGAAGTAGACATCACCAGCCCTCGGGTTGGATGCTTCAACATAACGGATAACAGCCAGAGACTCCGAGAGAGCCTCGACGCGCTCGAGGAAGTTCGCGACCAGGCAAGACTTAGGATAGCGGCCTACCAGCAACGGGTGGCCCACTATTACAACAAGAAAGTGAAGGCGCAACAATTCGAGGTTGGGGACCTTGTACTAAGAAGCGTGGAAGCTACGGGAAAAAACTGCCGGTAGAAACAAACTCTCGCCAAATTGGGAAGGACTGTTTTTGGTCTCCGCCATCCTACGAGGAGGGGCTTACAAGTTGCGCACCCAAGAGGGCAAGCTGATACCCCGGACTTGGAACGCCACTCACCTTAGGAGATACTACTAGTAATAGGCGGGCTGTCCCCAACAAATAAAACTCGGATTCGTCCGAGCAACCCAAGAGGTCGAACTCAAAACTCGGTTTCGTCCAAGCGGCCCAAGAGGTCGTACTCAAAACTCGGATCCGTCCGAGCGGCCCAAGAGGTCGTACTCAAAACTCGGATTCGTCCGAGCGGCCCAAGAGGTCATACTCAAAACTCGGATTCATCCGAGCGGCCCAAGAGGTCGTACTCAAAACTCGGATCCGTCCAAGCGGCCCAAGAGGTCGTACTCAAAACTCGGATTCGTCAGAGCGGCCCAAGAGGTCGTAGTCAAAACTCGGATCCGTCCAAGCTGCCCAAGAGGTCGTACTCAAAACTCGGATTCGTCCGAGCAGCCCAAGAGGTCAAACTCAAAACTCGGATCCATCTGAGAGGCCTAAGAGGTCGTACTCAAAACTCGGATTCGTCCGAGCGCCCAAGAGGTCGTAGTCAAAACTCGGATCCGTCCGAGCAGCCCAAGAGGTCGTACTCAAAATTCGGATTCGTCTGAGTGGCCTAAGCGGTCGTACTGAAAACTTATAGTAATCCAAGCGACCCACGGAGTCGTAAACGGAAAACTCGGATCCATCCGAGTAAAAAAAAGGGGGGGAGAGAGACACTTGTGATAAACTCAAGGGTTTCCTTTTTATTCATATATGCAACACAACAGTGGAAAAGGAGAAACAAAGGCTAGCCCTCGCCAGGACCTTGAGGTGGAACGGCTCCGGATTGCTCTTCTAAAGACGAAGAGTCCTCTCTGTGACTTGAAGTTCCCGGCTGGTCTGATGAGCAAGGACCCGCTGAGGAGCTTGGACCCGAGGACCCAGGAAATGGCCTGCTTCGAAGACCATACACATCCTCAGGGCGCACGGCGCTCGCATTACGCAGGTCCAGCACGGCAGTAGGAAACCGTGGGTACAGGAGCTGCATCAGCCAACGGCATAGATGAATGCCATCTCAGAACTTGTTCTCCAGCAGGGGGCTATGTCGGTAGCCTTCACCGAGGTCCTCAGCATCTCCTCCAACTGAAGGTTCGTTCCAGAAGGAATCCGTATCGGGCCTCTAAGGGCCTCAAGGCTTCCTCAGATGAAGCGCTCTTCGCGGTGGCCTCAGCAAGTGCCGCGTGAAGCCGCTGGTTCTCCTCCTGAACGGCCTTCGAAGACTCCGCCTCCAAACGAGACCAAGCGACTTTGCCCACCAGCTAGCTAAGGCCACCGATCAAATCCTGGAGCTGCAAAAGGAACCAAAGCCACTCAGATACAGGCAACAGAAAGCAAGGTAAATGGGAAGATGGCGAAGTACCTTAGCAACCACAGGATCTTGAGAGGGGGCACTCTCCCTTGAGGTCTCGGGCATGAGTGGGTGCTCCGCGGGCACCGCAGAAACATCAAAAGCGACCTCGGAGGAAGGACCTTCAGGAATGGGGGGCTTCGTCACCCCCGAGGCATCAGCGGCGGCCGGGATCTCTAAGACCGCGACCTCAGCCTCATCACCACTAAGGATGTCGAAGATGTCCTCAGCAGTAACAGCGACGGCTGCCTCCATCTCACAAGGCTCTGCAATCTCATCAAACGTTGCCTCCCCTAAGGCATCAAAAGCGATAGGGTCGCCAGAAGAAAGACCCGCAGAGACGGCCGAGACCTCGTGATGGGCCTCGGTACCAGAGGTAGAAGGAGCAGTGACCCCAGACTCCGCGGGAGGACCAAAAACCAACCTCATGGCTTTCTTAACCATGGGGGCAATAACGGAGTCGTCGTCTCTCGATGAGGGCTCACCAACAACGCTCAGCGGACCCTCTGGGGCCTCAGTTCGCGGACTCTTCTGAGGCCTCTCGGACGGCTCCTGAATAACAAGAGAACCCTCTCTTTTCTTTAACTTCTTCTTCTTCGAAGCTGCAATGGCAGAATCTCAAGACAACGCCACCCACTTGGCTTCGGCCAACTTTTCAGGGGACAACCAGATATTCTTCTTCCCCACATTGAAGCTGCCAAGGTTCGCCATCACCAAGTCCGTAACCTCCTTGGCCACTTCTCTTTCCTCGTCAGTAATATCGGATACATATTTGCTCGCGACATTTCCCCACACAAGCGAGAGCTCGCAATCCTTAGCGACTCTCAGAAAAAAGAATCTGTCCTTCCACCTTTTCGTGGAATCCGGATTCCCTCTGCTCATCTCCACGAAATCCGGACGAGGGGTCATGGTGATCCAGTCGAGATTATGAGTGAAGCAAAACATGAACTTCACCATGACCGCCTCATGAACTTTGCTGTGACAACGCGCGAATACGCACAAGGAAACCAAGTACTTGATGGCGTTGGGCTGGAGCCTCGTGAACAAGACGGCTAACTCCTTCATCAGACGGTGAAGCTCCGTAGGAACCGGGAAACGAAGTTCCCCTTTTAGGTGAACTTCGTAAATAGCAATGTATCCACCCGGAGGACTGCACGCCCTCTCCGCGGCTCCCGGAACCACCATCGAATCGGACTCCGGAACGCCATATTTTGCCCTGATTTGTTCAAGATCTTGAGGGGAAAGAGAGGAGGCTATGTCATTAACGCCAGGAGCCATGGCAGCGAGAAACAAAAACGCAACAACGAAAAGAATATTGAAGGACGCCAAGGAAACGAAGAACAGGAAGAGGGAAAGAATGAAGGCATGACAGAGAATTTAAAGGAAATTTCAAGCGGAGAAAAGGCACCCTCATTATGACCTCGCCACGCGTCAGTGCCCCACGCGCAATGAGCAGGCGTAGGCTTTGGGGCTTCCCGAAGCGACGTCACATCAATCGGATATCGCATTTAATGCACCGCAAGGAAATGAAATGGCGGCGAAAGACAGATCTCGGATTTGTAAAAAGGTCACGGGCATGCCTCATGTCAGCAAAGGATGAAGGCCGCGAGCTATCGTGATAGAAGGATGTTCACAAGGCATGTCGAACGGCCGAGTCCTCGGACCGTTTGACATGGGGGGCTCGTGATGGGTCCTGGAACCTAAGGCCCAAAACAACAATTACAGGCCCAGGAGATAACACAGGTAAACTGGTCCAAGAGGCCCACAAGCCCAATTAGGCCCAAAAGGTTAAGCTCGTTCCGAGCGCCCGCAGAACCAAATCAAGCAACCAAGAATGGCATTGGTGATCCGAGAGGTTGCCATGGCCTACGTGGGGACAAGGACAGCCAGAAAGGCCAAAATATCCAAGGATGCCAGCTAGGATACTGGCGCAACACGCGCCTCCACGGGTACTCAACGGCCTCTAACACGCCGTACCTGCAGGGCATGCGCCCTTGCACGCCATATCTGCCAGCTGTGACAGGTGTCCCTGTCACAGCCGCACCAATAGTAGTGGCGACAGGCAGGCCTAACACGCCACCGCCACGTGTCACCCGTCCAATGGCACCCCATTCCTTATAAATGAGCCCTCTCATGCAACTGAAGGGGGATTCCGAAGAACTTCCATTTGAGCACACTTAAGGAGATCACTCTTGAGAGAAAAGAAAAATAGTGAAGGGAGAAAGAAAGAAGCCAGACTTCTAACACTGTAATTTCCCGTAAAGAGAATCATCCTGCAAGTTCTCATCGTACTCCATTGACAAATTAGTGAAACTTCTCGAACCTCTTGTCCGTTCCGTGGTTTTTTACCCCTCTTTGCTTAAACGGGGTTTTCCACGTAAATCTGCGTGTTCTATCGTTGTTCTAGCATTTTCTATTATCCTGCTCGTGCTATACTCATTTTGTGTTGCCCGTATCCGTTTGCCCGCCCGCATTTAACAAAGCAGGCGGCCGGAACTCTCGGACGCAACAATACCTGAGCTTAAGCCTATGTAGCAGTATGATTTCCTTAATTTGCTGAGTGCCCTGTAACAAGAACAACAAAATTCTTAATTCATGTGATGCTACAACGTCAATTCAAATCTTATAGATTAAGATACGTTAAAACAAACAAGAGGATCCATAGTGCACCTTTGTTTTTCTTTTAATTCCATAGCAACTGCGAAGCCAGTCCTCTGTACAATGCAATAGTCGCATAATTTTGTGGACGAAGATGCGTGATAAGGATATCAATAATTCTTTCACCGGCGCTAAAAGTAGATTCTGAAGCCATTGTAGTGATCAAAATATAAAATATATCGCAGGCCATCTCTGACAATATTCAGAAACTTCAAGTTGTTCACCTTCCACCATTCTAATTCATCAAATTTGAAGTCAAATTTGTGTTTATATACATAAACGCCTTTCTCCAAATGTACATCCAACTCTGACTTCAGATTTTGTACCGTATCAAACTTTCTAATGATATCATCAAACTTTAACCTACCACTAACAATGCCCTTTCCTTTCACCCCTTCCATGTCCATCATCTTAGAACTAGGCAGAGCATCACCTGCCATGTTTTCCACAGTAACTGCAGTATAAGCTATAATAAATTCTTCATAAAGCTGACATAGAATATCACGGACAATAGTAATGTGCCTAGCAACTTCCCCTTCTGGGTAAATCACAGGAAAACAGAAGTTGATTATTTTCATCTTGTTTCTTGGATTCAAAGCAGCTGCAATTGAAATCAACAAGTTAGTTTCACTGCAATATTTATCAAATTCTCTCCACTTCCTTAGCCATTGCTTGCTCATTTTTATTTTCACACACAACTTTCTCATTCAAGACTGACTTCATTCTGCAAAACTCTGGAAGAAAAATTAGAGGTTTGATATTCCAACCCAGGGATAATTAAGGTAGTCTCATTGAAAATACCAATTAAAGGGCATACATCATGAACCTTTTCCCATTCCTCATCACTTGATCTCCTTGTTGACATTGTGAGAATACATCTTTACGTTCCAATACAGCAGCCAACATAGAATATGTAGCATTCCACCAAGTGGAATGATTTAAAATCAGCTTCTTTGAAGACAGTTGTAAATGCTTGGCAATGTCACTAAACATGATAAGACATGCTTCGGATGCAGAAATATATTTTACACTCTCATGAACACGATGAATTATAGTCTGAATATCAGAGAGACCATTATGAACCAAAAGATTTATCATATATGCATAACATTGCACATGAAACAATATCCCGCCAACTGTCAGATTATTGATGTACGGAGGATTATTCTTCAGCATTCTTACAACCACATCATTATGAGAAACATTGTCCACAGTGATGCTACAAACCTTGTTTTCTATTTCCATACCACCAAACACTTACAAATAGCATCATAAATAACAACTCACTATGCGGAGATAGAGCATCACAAAAGTTGAGAATCCTCTTTTGTGAATTCCATTTAGATTCCACAAAGTGATTTGTCAAGACTATATATTGGATCTTTTAACCTGATTTTCACAAGTTTATTGTCAAAATTACTCTACTAGCATCTTTTAACAATGCCTTCAATTTTTATCTCTCAATCTCATATGTAGTCACACGGTCACTTTTCACCATAGTGTGTGAGATCTTTTGATAGTGAGGAGTGGCAGTCCTCTTTAGCAAGTTAAAACATTTCATACTCCATAAAATTAAAGGACTATAGACTATTATCATGGGAGCAGAAATTTCCCTTATCTTTGCATGTTCATATTGGAAATTTTGCAACATACTCACACTTTCTTGTTTCTTTTTCTTTTTTTTTTCCCATAAGAATTAGCATTATCATCATCAGATTAAACATGCTCAACTATTTCCTTATCTGCTTCTCCCTCGGGATGAGTTTCTTCTGTAGCATTTCCTTCATGAGCATGAATCTGGAGACGAATCTTGTGTAGAATGATTCAATCCCAGCCCACAATCTTCCACGAAGTAAAATACAGAAAATCAGTTACAGAAGGTAAAATACAAAGCAGACCCTGCCCACAAACTTCATTAACACATTGAATTATCAAATATTTTGATATTTTGTCACACTACATTAATTTCGAGCATATAACCTACGAGCTTATCAAACTAAAACACTAATATAAAATGATAAAAACTCCTACAATAATTTTGTTGCGTTCCGGGCCCACGGTTGTCGTACGGATTAGAGAGCCTTCGGATTCCTAAGCGTGCGGCTGCTTCGGAAGAAGGGTCCAGTCTCCGTCTCTGTGAACCTGGACCTGCACAACACAAACAACAAACAAGAGGTCAAGGGTCCGGCAGGATTTCTCCCACCAAGGCCGCTCCGACACTCAAGTCAGCAAATTCCCGCAATAAACGGAAATGGCGCACGCTAAAGGGGGTGCGCGGATGAATGTTGTGTAAGCGTAAGAGGTGCTTGTGCGGTGATGTGGAGAATGCGATGAGCAGGTGGTGGAAGGCCTGGCTTCCTTGATGCACCGCAATGGGTGGCTGACTTTCCCGTGATCTCAGGAGATGCTGGGAAGGTGAGCGAGTTAGCTACTGCCAATGGGAATGAGACGATGCTCTCTTCCCACTCGTCACTCTTGTGTTCTTAATCAGAAAAGAGGGGAGCAGTCGAGTATGATTAGTCGTTTGAATTCTTGATTCAAAGGGAAGTAGAGGATGAAAGATGCTTGAAAAGGGTCCAGAGGTCCCTTTCTTTGTGGGGTGTGAGGGCTCTTATACGCCTCTCCCCGTTGGATTCTTGGGTGCCAAAACGCCCGTTGCTTGGGCCATCGCGCCGCTGGTTACTATCGTGGACCGCCGGTTACGCCGGTTGCCCTGTTGCCGTGACTGGCACGCTGTTGGGCGTTGTTAACCACGCCCGATTTTTCCCTGAACGGGGATTGGTTGGCCACCTGCAGACGGCAGCGGTGGTGCCACGCTGCGCCGCCACGCCTATCAAGCTAGCCTTTTCCGCCTTTTTCCGCTTGCTCTTGCGACGATTTAATACACCGCAGTTTTCCGTTGCCTTCTTCCGTCGTGGGTTCGCGCCAACCCTTGGACTGGCTGACCGCCTTCGGGGCTTCGGATCCCTTGTGGCCGCGGCTCGCTCGTGGGCTTAGACATTTCTCATGGGCCAGACATGGGACCCAACACTAGCCCCCCATGCCTCCGGGCCATGGTCGGGCCGGCATGTCTTCTGACCCATTTTCGCAGCCTCATACCCTTCCTCGTGCCGCGCCATTTTTGTCGCCTTTCCGTGTTCGCGCTTTTCCCAGGAGCCAAGGCAGCTTTTCAGCGCCGCCATGTCCTGGCCACTTCATCAAAGTAGATTCGCGCGCCCGGTTGCGTCACGACCGGGCCTCCGCTGCTGCCCGAAAGACGCTTTTCTTGGATGTCGTGTCGCGCTGGGTGAGGGGATTGCCTGCACCTTGCCCATAAATAGGAGGGGTACCTGAGCGAGTTGAGTCCATCCCTTATCAGCAAATCAAAAGGCAATGAGAAGGCTCTGGCCCTCCCCGCCTTTGGCGGGCACCCGAGAGGGAGTTGGATGGACTACTCGCATGCCTGAGATTCTCGGTGGAGACCATTGTAGCCCTTGTCCTGTGACTTGCCTTTTTCGCTAATGAGAGTGGCTCGGCCATTCCGCCATCGCCGCGCGCTTCCTTCCAGGTTGTGGCCTGGCTGGCTTGAGCGGATTCTTGGAGGATCCCCGCGGCTGCCTTCGCCTGTTAGATGACGGCTTTCGCAGGGGATCACCCCGCCAACCCTGCCAGGGCTCTTAACCACGGAGGGAGTGGGTCAGTAGCCCTCCGCGGAAGCTGGGTTTTTGGTCCAACTTTCCCGGAGTGCCTGACCTTGGTGCTTCCCGGACCCTGGTGTATTGGACTCTTTAAACCTCCACCAGGGGATGCCCCTTGCCTCCAGACCAGTGCGCTCAGTGAAATACCGGCTGCTTCCGCCGTCGGGATCTGGTGCAGATCACGTTCGCCCAGCTCACCTGGGGCATGGCAGGGGACTATACGGGGCTTCGCACCGCAGTCTTCTTTCGTCTTTCTCGCAGCTTCATGGTTGTAGATCTTGTACTTTGTAAGAAAGCATTGATTAATAAAAGAAGTAGCCTCTTTTTGTCTTCAATTTTTGTCTTGTCTTCGTGAATATTCTTCTGTCGCCGGGCGCTTTGCCCTGAGGATCCACGCGTCATCCTGCCGGAGCTTAAGGAGTCCCCGCACAACCGTCACGCCTCGGGTGGCCAGATTTAACTCTCGCTGCGGCCAAGAGACGCCGCTTCGCCTTGAAACGCTGGGCCTTCGTGGAGCCTCCCATGTGGAGAATCCTCATTGGCCCTTCTTTAAATGCCTTCCGTCTTTTGGGGTTGCCGCCCTTTCAAGAGAAAGCTCGCCTATTTAAGTGCGCCACCTTCTCCCGAAATATGGCACCTCTTTGTACTTGTACATCTACCACCAGTTTGGTCTTCCACTGCGTGTTTTCTCGCTGCAAAATTAATGGAGGACACATCCAGTGACTCGGAACGCTCCTCCAATGAGTCTGAGTCTGGCTCTCATGCCCCTGGGTCTTCCGGAGAGGCCCGCTCTGAAGCCACGGTTGGCGGCCCTTCACGGAGCCAGGGACCGCCTCCAGGTTTCAAGAGAGTCCAGCCACGTCGGGGGGCTGCTGCTATCCAAGTAGAGTGGCTGAGGGCCTGCGTCGCGCATTTAGAGAGTGCCTTGGCTGAGTCGGAGGCCAAGGCCACACGACTGGTGGGCGCCAACGTGCGGGCGCAGACCCGCATATTGGCACTTGAAGGAGAAACTGAGCGGCTCAGGCAGCAACACGAGGCTGAGGTTGCAGGGTTGCGGTCGGAGCTGCGGATGAGGCTTCGGCCGGAGGGAGTGGATCCCGCCTGGAGCAGTCCCTACTTTGACGCCTTTAGGCTCTCCCGGAGACTGGCTTGGCTGGAGGATCCGAGTTTTGGCGTGGGGGTTCTAGATCCCCGCAATTCGCAAGCCAGATCTCGCCGCCAGTTGGTGGATTATCACGTCCAAAGTTCTTCTACTGGCCACTGGGACCACTAGCCGTTTTGTCACTGTTGCGCTCTTCTCCTTTAGTTGTAATCGTTGTAACGAAAATTTGTTGATGTAATAAGAGCTGTTGGTTCTCCGTTCCGCTTTGTCTGCCGAAGGAGTTTTCCTTCCCCCTTTTTTTTTTCTCTTGTTTTTTTTTGCATTTTCACTTTGCGCTTATCGTGCGCGTCTTCAGGGGTTCTGCTATCATGAGCCCTCATTTAATGTGGCGGCGCCAGCGTGGACCCTAGCCAGGCAGCTGAAGGGTCGTGCCCGTTAGCCTGGCGCCTAGCCATCATTGCAATCGATTGAGATTCTGTGGTGCGCCTTGATACTACCACGTGTCCCAATCTCAAGTGGCGGTGCGGTTTTGGGTTTCCCGCCTTTTGGCTTGGTGTTGCCTATTTAAATCGATCGGCAACTGCCTTCTCTCTTCTTCCACTTTCCTCCTCGTTTGCACTCGCGATTTTTGAGAGATAAATGGCGGTAAAGAGAGAGAGCTCTTCTTCTTCTTCTCGCACTCCCAGAGTCCCGCGCCATGGTGTTTACAACACCAAGTCTATCCTTACTTCTGGGGACGTCGTAGCTCTCATGGCTGATTACGGCCTTCCCCTTGATTGGGAATGCCGCGCTCCTGGGGCGCTGGATAGAGCCTTCACCCCTCCCGCAGGCTTCATCACGGTGTACGAGCATCATCTGAGGGGGGGCTTCGCTATCCGTCAAGCTGCTTACTGTACACGGTGGTTGACGCGTTGGGTATCCCGATGGCAAGGCTGCATCCCAATGCCTTGCGCTATTTGGTATCCCTGTGCATTTTTTCCATTATTCACCAATGCTCTTTTGATGCGAAGGCAGCAAGGATAATCTTCCGATTTACGGAGTCGGAGGATTGGGTGTCGATGTCGCCCAAGGCAGGGTTCCATCTTCGCGGCACCAATCCCGACTCAGTGAAGGGTTGGAAGGAGCGCTTCTTTTTCTTGCAGGAGCCCCCTGATTCCGAGCTCCCGAGGGCGTGGGGCCCTATCTCCAAGTATTTCCAGGAGAAGCCACCCCCCGAGGATTTTGCGGCATCAGAGAAGCTGTTGGCCGCTATTAAGGCTGAAGAGCGGAACTTCTCGATTCAGGGCTACTACCTCACCTCCGTCACGTTCGAGGCCAGTAGGTGGGGATCTCCCGCAGGCCGGGCGATGGCTGGACCAGGTAAGGCAGGTCTTGGAGATACAGCCGCCGCTCCGTTACCCAGAGAGACCGAGGAGGGAAGCTGTTCGTTGCTGGCGTCGTCGTCGAGCGACGATGAGGATGCGGCCGCCCTCAAACGACTAAGGGAAGCCGAAGGGACCTCTTTGAGGAGGTCCAGGAGACGAGTCGCCGGTCCTTCTATTGTGAGAAGTTCGGCTCCGAAGAGACTTGCGAGCGCGGGTCGCCAGAGGGAAACCGCCAAACCCTCGTCGACTTCGATCGCGGGACTAGCCGCTCACGAAGTCTGCGAGGTGGAGTCTCTTCCTACTGGAATCCACCCATCAACTCCGCAGCAGAGGCGACGGATGACGTCGTCGTTCTCGAGAGCCCGGAGGAGCCATTTATTACTATGCCTGAGCCAGTACCGGAGGCTGGGGGACCTGTGGAGCCGCTGGCGATTCTTGTGGAGCCCATTTCGGAGTATAGGCCTCCCGAAGACCTGGCCGCACCTTCAGAGGTTGGCACTGCTCCCGCCGCTGATCCGGTACAGGCCGACAAAGGGAAAGTCGGGACGTCCTCGTGGCAAGAGCCCCCGAGCGTTCCTACGGCAGCCAGCCTTCCAGTTTGCCCTTCTTCAGCAGGCGAGGGAGCTGAGCCCCAGGGAGAGGCTCTTTCGGGTGATCTCACGCTTTCTCCGAGCGCGGCTCCTGCTCAGGTACAGCTGTTTCTGCCTGACCTTTCTTTTTGGTTGCATGTGTTGGCAGCGCTTTTGACATCGCTTCTTATGCAGGCTCCAGATGAGGTCAACCCTTTTGACGCGCTGTCCTCCCTCCTTCAGCCGGCCATCGTCAATGGAAGGGCCCAGTTTGCATCTCTTAGAGAGGAGAATGGGCGCCTGCAGCAGAGAGTGGCGCAGCTGGAGGCTCTACTTGTCGCTTCGGAGGCCCGCGTCACCAGGCTGGTCGGAGATATGGTTGGCCGGCATTCTCCGTCAGAAGTGCGGCTGGTGATGGATGCTCGTTATTGGGATAGCATCCGCTTGTGCCGCAGGATTGTCTCCCTGGCGGCTCCTCACATCCCAGCGGGCATCCTCCATCCAGGGAACGCCGGGGTGGAAGAGGCGTCCCGCCTGAAGACTTTCCCTGAGGAAGCGGGTCCATCTAGTCTTCCTGATTAGTCTTTGCTGATGCTGGCTTTTGAGATTGGCCTTTGTCTTTGTATCTTGTTTGTTTTTCCGCATGAATGAGAAGCATCGCTTTATGCTTCGCATCCGTGCCTTTTCTGTCGTAGAGTCTTGCTTGCTACTTGCTTTTGTTTTCGTCCGTTGGATCATGCTTCATGTTTGAACGTTGGACTCTTTGGAGCCACCGTTGCTAAGGCCCTATCCAAGCGTCTTCTTGCGTGGTGCTCGTCCTTCGTAAGAGGATGTCATCACAGCTCACACGTTTGGGGGGCTCGATCCGGTGAAGCGGATGTCGTCGCCAAGCCCCTGGAGCCTCAACGAGGGTCAGTGCAGCGGTCAGGCCGCGGTAACCGGACTCCTGGGTCTAGGACTCGGTCGCGTACGATTGCGGGAGGTGTGTCGCTCCTGCTCAAAGCGTTATAATCACAAAGTTGAGGTCCTAGCCCATGACCATTGTAGACTGAGGGTGCTCTCTTCTGTTGGAGAAGGTCGTCGCACGCCTGCAATTCTTTGCCCCCTAAGGTTTTGTTGGCCATAGAGTGGGGACTCAGGGAGCCCCCAGGCCTAATGTTTTGACCGCACGGGTCGTTGGCGTGAAGCCTTTGGAATGGATCGCCTGGATCCTTTGTCCAAGCCTACGGCTGGATGCCTCTGGGCTGTCTAGCACGGGGCTTAGTCTCTGAGTGGCCGCTAGGGCCTTTTGGCGTGGAGCCATGGTGAGTAAAGCCGTCCCCAGGCCACCTGGCGTGAGGACGGAGTCCTGGGACGGTCTGCTTCGGACCGCCTGGTACTGGGCCAAGGACTGGTTTTACGGACGGACGCTTGTCCTCCCGACTTAGAGGCAATCTAGGTCGTTTGATTTAAGAATGCAATGCATGTCATTAACTCACACGAATGAATATGCAGGATGATAGAGAGAGTAATTATGCTAATCGAAGATACAGCTCATGTTCAAGCACTCATTATGATGCATGTGTGTGCGACTTACCTGAGTTGGAGTTGCACTACTGATAGTATTTCCTTAAGTTGGTGGCGTTCTAGGTCCGCGGGACCAGTTTGCCGTTCTGGGCGCGTAGCTTGTACGCTCCGCTCCGGAGGATTACGGAGACGAGGAACGGCCCCTTCCACCCGGGGGAGAGTTTGTTCCTGTTTGCGATCTTTCCCACCGCCTCTACGCTCCGGAGGACCAGATCTCTAACTTCCAGCGGGCGTGCTTTTACTCGCTTGTTGTAGTACCGTGTGACTCGCTGCTGGTACGCCGCGGTTCGGAGTCGTGTGGCGTCTCGAACTTCCCAGAGCAAGTCCAGACTTTCCCGAATCCTTTGTTCATTGGTGGCTGGGTCGAAGCATTCGATCCGCAGCTTGCATTCCCATCTCCACGGCACCACAGCCCTCACCCCCAAAGCAAAGGTCAAGGGCGTCTCCCTTGTTGGTTCTCTCGCAGCTTGTTCGCAGACGACCATAGCACTGGCGGTAGCTCCTCACCAGAGCCCCTGCGTCTTCCAACTGGGGTTTTCAACCCGCAAGCGGTGTGTGGTTGGTGACTTTGACCGCCGTTTGCTTGAGGGTGCGCCACGGACGTGTGCACCAGCTTAATGCGAAGGTCGCGGCAGTACTTTGTAAAGCGTTTACCAATGAACTGGGTTCCGTTATCGGTCACTACGACCTCAGGAATCTCGAAGCGGCAAACGATGCCCTGACGGAGGAACTCCGTCGTGTTTTGCTCCGTGATCTTGGCGAGAGGGACGGCTTCCACCCACTTCGTAAAGTAGTCAATGCCAACGATCAAGAATTTCCTCTGTCCGGCAGCCATTGGTAAGGGTCCAAGTATGTCGAGCCCCCGTTGTGCGAACAACCATGGGGATTGGAGATAGTGCAGTTTGGTGTGCGGCTGGTGTGTCATGTTGCCATGGAGCTGGCAACTTTCACACTTCCGGATGAATTCCATAGCGTCTCGTTTCATGGTGGGCCAGTAGAACCCTTGCCGCATGACGTTGAACGCTAGGTTCTTTCCGCCAATGTGTGATCCGCACAGCCCCAGGTGTACTTCTGCCAACACGTAGTCGGCTTTCTCCGGAGTGAGGCACTTCAGGAGAGGGGTGGAGTATCCCCGCCTGTATAGTCTCCCATTTAGGACCGTGTACCATCCCGCCGTTTTCTTGATTCGCTTGGCTTCATTGATGTCTTCTGGTAGGGTTCCTTCAGTTAGGAACCTTACGTACGGCGTCATCCAGTTGTCCCTCGTGTTGACATGGAGGACTTCTTTGTCTTCGGCGTCGATGCTGGGTATGCTCAGGACTTCCCTGGGCTCCCTCGCGTATTGTTCTACTGTTCTGGCGGCCGCATCCCGGGCCAGCCGATCAGTGCATTCGTTATCCGATCTCGGGATATGCTCGATTTTGAACCGACCGAACTCAGGGATCAGGGCCCTTACTTTCGCCAGGTACCTCACAAATTGTGGGTTCGAGGCTTCGAAGTTCCCCTTCACCTGATTGACCACGAGTTCAGAGTCACTACGCACGACCAACGACCGCGCGGAACACTCCCTCGCCAACCGTAGGCCCGCAAGAAGGGCCTCATACTCCGCAACGTTGTTCGTGGCCGGGAAGGCCAGAGTAACGGAGTATACGATCTCCACGCCCTCGGGCGTCCTTAGCACGATACCAGCTCTGCTACCTGTCTGGGTAGACGATCCGTCCACGTTCAGGGTCCACGCAGGCGAGTCGTCGCCCTCCATACCTCCTGGATTGCTATCCTCTTCCTGTGATGGCGTCGCTGCCTCGTCGATAAAGTCCGCTAGAGCCTGTCCTTTCACGGCTGGCCGGGGCCGAAATTCTAGGTCGAATTCTCCTAGCTCGACGGCCCACTTAACCAGCCGGCCTGACGTCTCCGGTTTCTGCAAGATCGACTTCAGTGGCTGGTCCGTCAGCACGACGATCCGGTGAGACTGGAAGTAGGGTCGCAGCTTCCGCGCCGCATAGACAAGCGTGAGCGCCATCTTTTCAGCATGCGGATAGCGAGCCTCTACGTCGGTCAGCACCCGGCTCACGTAATATACCGGCTGTTGCCTCCCCTCGTGCTCCGTAACTAGCACGGAGCTGAGGGCTGACGCCGACGTGGCAAGGTAGAGATAGAGGTCTTCCCCTTCACGCGGCGAGCTTAAAAGCGGCGCGCAGGAGAGGTAAGTCTTTAGTTCCCTGAAGGCTTCGCCACATTCTTCATTCCACTTGAAACCGTGCGATTTGGTGCCCCTTAGCGCCTTGAAGAAGGGAAAATATTTTTCGGCTGACTTGGCTAGGAACCGTGAGAGGGCGGCTATCCGCCCTATCAGCTTCTGAACTTCCTTTATTGTCCGCGGAGGGTTCAAGTCGAGTTTGGCGTTGATCTTTTCCGGATTGGCTTCTATTCCGCGTTGGACACAATGAAGCCTAAGAACTTCCCAGAGGTCACCCCGAATGCGCATTTGACAGGATTGAGCTCCATTCCATGCCGTCGGAGGATCTGAAAGGTCTCATCTAAGTCGTTGACATGGCGGCTCGCGACTCTGCTTTTCACCAGCATGTCGTCGACGTACACCTCCACGTTCCGCCCGATTTGCGCTTCAAACATTTTGTTCACAAGGCGCTGGTACGTCGCGCCAGCATTCTTGAGATCAAAGGGCATCATTTTATAACAATATGTCCCTTGATCTGTCATGAACGAGGTGTGTTCCTCGTCTTCTGGGTCCATCCGGATCTAGTTGTACCCAGAGTATGCGTCCATGAAACTCAGTAGTTCGTGCCCAGATGTTGAATCCATGAGCTGGTCGATCCTGGGAAGCGGAAAGCTATCTTTGGGGCAGGCCTTATTCACGTCGGTGAAGTCGACGCACATCCGCCACTTGCCGCTGCTCTTTTTCACGAGCACGACGTTGGACAGCCACTCCGGGTACTGGACTTCTCTGATGAATCCGGCATCCAGGAGCCTCTTCACTTCTTCCCTGATGGTGACCAGCTTCTCGACGGAGTGGTTCCTTCGCTTCTGCCGGACCGGCTTTCGGCTCGAGTCAAGGCCCAGCTTGTGGACTATAACCTTGGCCGATATCCCGGGCATGTCAGCGGGGACCCAGGCGAACACGTCGGAGTTAGCCCTAAGGAACGTAATCAACCTGTCGCACTCCGCAGGTTGAAGGGATCTCCCCACATTGACGCACCGTTCCGGATCGGAAGGGTTAAGTGGGATCGCCTCGGTTTCTTCCCCGGACTGGGCCTGTTGCAACGAGGTCTCGTCACGGAGATCAAGGTCTTCGCTCGGGTTGTATGGTGCCACGGGGTTGATTTGGGACAGGTAGCAGGTCCGTCCCATTTCTTGGTCTCTAAGAACTTCTCCCACGCCCCAGGGGGTGGAAATTTCACCTTTAGGTGTGGGATGGACGTTATGGCTTCGAAGGCAGTCAGGAAAGGTCTACCGAATATGGCATTGTAGTCGGATGGAAGGTCGACGACAAGGAATGCCAACTCGCGCGTCATGGAGCGTGGGTGTGTCCCCATCGTCACTTCCAGCCGCACTATCCCTTGCACGGGAACCGGCTCGTTGTCCAAGCCGTACAGTGGTCCATTTGCGGCCTTCATTTGGCTCCGTTTAAGTCCAAGTTTAAGGAACGCAGTGAGATACAGTAAATTTTGTGAACTTCCATTATCAATGAAGACCCATTTCAGTTGGTAGTCATCACCACCAGCGGAAACAAGGGCCGATACAACAAGGGGGTCAGTGTGGGGAGAGGTTACATGAGCCATGTCGTCTTTACTAAAGCTAATGACATCATTCCTAACCCCTATCTTCGCCCGCTTGTTGCCGGAAGTTGTCTCCGGTGGTCCACGCCTGGCGTTCGCAGTGTCGGCGGAGGAAATCATGTGGACCACGCCGGCGGCCGTGCGGGCTCTTGGAGGCTCGCTGGCTTCTCCGTCGGAGGTAGCAGGTTCCTGCCCCGGACTCTTCACGAACCGCTTCAAGTGTCCGCGCCGGATCAGATCTTCAATTTCTGCCGCAGGTGTGGCGCTCTCGATCGAGTGCCCCCAGGCATGTGGTGGTGGGCAATACTGTCCGGTCACCGCCGCTGACCTCGCGTTTCGGCCACTTGAAGAACTTTTCATCCTGGATCTGCATCAGGATGTTTGCGCGGCTATCGTTCAAATGGGCCGAGGTCCCGCCTGTAATCCTTTTTGGGGCCCGGCGGGGGTCGTTGCTGCTTTCGACGCTCCGAGAAGCGCTGGCTATCGCTGTCCCTCTTTCTTCCTCCAGAAGCTCTAGGGGCTTCCGGGGGCTGGTCCACTCGCTCGGGGCTCTTCGCCTCGTTGGCCTCTTCGGCCGTGATGTACGCCCGGACAATGGTCTCAGCCTCCCGGAAGGTCTGAGGGCACTACTGCGACAGATGTTTGAAGAAGTCCCCCGCCGCCAGCATGGCGACGAAGGCGTTGAGTTTCAGCTCGTCCGAGAGGTGAGGGATCCGCCGCGCCTCAGTAATGAAACGGTCCAGAAACCGTTTTAGGCTTTCATCTTGCCTTTGTTGGAGGCGGACCAGGTGCAAGGGTTGTCTTTCCTCCCTTCTGCTGGAGGCGAACTGGCTCAAGAATCTATCAGTAAGCTCGTCAAACGAGCGTATGGAGTTCGGAGGGAGGCCGTGGAACCAGAGCAGCACGTCACCCCTAAGGGTGACGGGGAAGCACTGGCACATCAAGGCCTCGCTCGCCCCTTGTAGAGAGAGGTGGGTGCGGAAGCAGTTGAGGTGATCCATTGGGTCCTTGCTTCCGTCGTATCCCTCCAGATGTGCATTTTGAACTTGCTCTTGGAACGGCGCATCCCAAGTCCATGGCAAAGGGCGATCTACGGAGGTCGGCGGAGGAGGGCGTGGGTTTCTCCTTATGCAGAGTGTCCCACAACACCTTGACTTTCTCCTCCATCGAGGGGTCCGTAGAGCCTCTTCGCGCATTAAGGATGTCACGGAGCTCCGTATTGCCCTGGAGGTGTGCCTGAGCTCGTCGGGGGTGGCGGCTCTCCGCCTGGGTGGCGCGCTCGCCGTTGGAGCCTGCGGCGGGTGGCCTCCCATTGCCACGCGAGTTACGGGGGTTGCGCCCTTCGGGGCTGTCCTCCCTGTCATCGTCGGCGAGATGGCTTTCCGCCTCATTCTGGCCATTTTCACTTGGTGCCGCCGGGGCTGCAGCGCGGTCGAGTCGGTTAGCTCGCCTCCTGCGAGCGGCCTCTCGACGCCTTTCTCTCTTGGAGGTGGAGGCCTGGGTTGCTGGAGGAGCGGTCCCGGCCAGCGATCCTGTTCTCGCATACTGGCGAGGAGGACCTGCCAGATCGTTTATATCTGCGCCCGGCGGCGGACGCTGTGCTCCGGTGATCGCTTTGCCCTGTTCCCGAGTGGGAACTTCGTTTTGGGGCGATGACTTCTATCGAGGGAGCACTAGCTTGTGCTCGGGTGTTCACCATCGTTTATGATTGAGGAACAAGGTGGGAAGGAGACACTTGGCTTTCTGTCAGCTTCCCATAGACGGCGCCAATGTTGCGTCCCCGGCCCACGGTTGTCATATGGATTAGAGAGCCTTCGGATTCCTAAGCGTGCGGCAGCTTCCGAAGAAGGGTCCGGTCTCCGTCTCTGTGAACCTGGACTTGCACAACACAAACAACAAACAAGAGGTCAAGGGTCCGGCAGGATTTCTCCCACCGAGGCCGCTCCGACGCTCAAGTCAGCAAATTTCCGCAATAAACGGAAATGGCGCACGCTAAAGGGGGTGCGCGGATGAATGCTGTGTAAGCGTAAGAGGTGCTTGTGCGGTGATGTGGAGAATGCGATGAGCAGGTGGTGGAAGGCCTGACTTCCTTGATGCACCGCAATGGGTGGCTGACTTTCCCGTGATCTCAGGAGATGCTGGGAAGGTGAGCGAGTTAGCTACTGCCAATGGGAATGAGACGGTGCTCTCTTCCCACTCGTCACTCTTGTGTTTTTAATCAGAAAAGAGGGGAGCAGTCGAGTATGATTAGCCGTTTGAATTCTTGATTCAAAGGGAAGTAGAGGATGAAAGATGCTTGAAAAGGGTCCAGAGGTCCCTTTCTCTGTGGGGTGTGAGGGCTCTTATACGCCTCTCCCCGTTGGATTCTTGGGCGCCAAAACGCCCGTTGCTTGGGCCATCGCGCCGCTGGTCACTGTCGTGGACCGCCAGTTACGCCGGTTGCCCTGTTGCCGTGACTGGCACGCTGTTAGGCGTTGTTGACCACACCCGATTTTCCCCTGAATGAGGATTGGTTGGCCACCTGCAGACGGCAGCGGGTGCCGTTGGCGCTGCGCCAGCCACGCCTCTATTGGCTAGCCTTTCCACCTTTTCTGCCTGTTCCCAGCGACGCATTTAATGCGCTGCAGGTTTCCGTTGCCTTCTTCCGTCGTGGGTTCGTGCCTTTCAACCCTTGGACTGGGCTGACTGCTTCACGTGGGCTTCTGGATCCCTTTTGGGCCACGGCCTGCTTCGTGGGCTTGGACATTTCTCATGGGCCAGGACATGGGACCCAACAAATTTATAGGAATAGCAACAAAAATTTTCCAATAACCCTAAAACAGTAAAAAAATTTCAGAAAATGAAATTTAAAAAATACTGAGTGTGTTTATTTTTAAACAAGATCAATATTTAACGTTAAACATTTGAAATCAAAGAAACACAAATGAAAATACAAAGATATGAAATTCAAACACATATAACTTAAATAACGAGTTTTTACAATACTTCATCCTAATATACTATTATATATGATACGTCCCTAATTTTTGGATTATGGTACAAATTAGGAGCCTTCCAATCTTCGACTGTGGGTTGAACTGGAGTAGAGCTGATATCCGTTGCTGCTAATTTGGAACCTACGCACCACAAATTACAAATAAGAGGTCAAAGGATTTGCAGGAATCGCTCTTCGGTTTATCCTTTGACACTCAAATTAGAAGTCTTTCTAAGAAAAATAGAAAGATGTAAAGAAGATACTAGATGATGTAGAGTTGCATATAAATTGGGGATGTGAGAGGAGGGCTGGCTCCTATAGGTGTGTCTTTTAGAGGGGCGGCTTGAAGGTGCACCCACCGAATGGCGGCTCATTGTGGATGCACTTGGTTTGGAGTGGCCCATTAGGGTAATGCTTGCAGAGAGTGGCTCAATAAGTGGAGGACTGAGCTCTAGTTAGCTCGCCTGACTTAAGCACGGCTTGACGATGCGCCCGATTGAGTGACGGCTTATTAGAAATGCAATTATAAAAAGTGACTCACTAGGTGCAGGGCTGAGCTCCAGTTAGTGCACCCAGCTTAGGTGTGGCTTGATGATGTGCCCGACTGATGGGTGGCTTACTAAGAATGCATTCCTGGAGAGTGGCTCACTAAGTGGAGGATTGAGCTCCAATTGGCTCGTCTGACTTAGCGACGGCTTTACGATACATTCGATTGAATGGCGGCTCACTAAGTGTCCAAGAGAGAGTTGTACTGGGCGAGAGGGACTGGTTCTTTGTGGAAATATGAGTCTCGCCGTTTGGTGTTTACCCACTATGGGTCGCTCCCTTCTGGGTGTTGTTCACCCTTTAGGGTTGCTCATAGGAGGGCATTATTGCTCTTTGCCCTTTCTTCTTATGGGTTGCCCTCCATTCTTTGGGTCTAATTTTTTACCCAATCTCCCATTAAGGATCTACTCTTTCACCCTGCGTCCTCTCCCTTTTCTTGAAGGGAGAAAGAGTTTATAATATTTCGTGGGGGAAACTTTGGTGCCAATGTGGTTAACAGATGTCCTACCAAGATTCGCTGACTATTAAGGGCGTTGATGGGAGTCATTGTGTCAGACGTCGCCTTGCTTTGATAAGGCGGCCGCGAGTGGTCCCCTAGTGCAGTTGTCAGGTGACTTCAAGTGGCACCCTACGCTCCCATACTCTGACTATTCTACTGGCTGCCTACTCAAGGGCCTTTCTGATTGGTCCGCCTAGCTATGCTACCAGTTGGACCATTGACGCTCTTTTCCTAGGGCCATCGCTCAATGGGCCTTGCTCTAGTCGTCACTATGGCTCTTGGGTTGGGCTAGATGGGTCTTTTTGTTGAGGTTAGACCTATTGCTTGTTGGGCTCCTTTTCACGTTGCTGATCGGGCTTGGGTCTGCATCATCCCATAATGATTCCAAACCTATCATAAGCCCACCATGTTGGGAAATTGTGCTTTGCCAATTCCTGGTATGTACGATGATGGGATGCCTCAGTGCGGGCCAACTTGTGTGCTCCTTTTCATGACAACTCCATGCGAGGCTTTCCACCTCATGTCTCTTATGCCTTCCTATGCATGGCATCAGCTGAGCTAAGCCATCTGGGAAAGATTCTAGGGTAGCCTCAAGGTTTGGTGCCGTCCTCTTGCTGATGGTGATGCGGACGTGACCTTTCAAATTAATGGTCCCATCGCCCCCTACTTTGGTAATAAATAGGGGAACTCTCCATGCTCCATGCCACAAACCACCTTTCCCTAGATCAAGTGATGTGGCTGATTGAGCAAAGAGAGAGTCCCAATCCATCGTGGTGGTTGACCTGTGAGATTCCTCCGGAGTTGAAGGCTATGCTTAGAGATTGCCTGAATCCCTACTGCCACTGTTTGTGGTTGGTGGAAGTCTAACGGTGCTGGAAGCTGCGATTGGAGCTTGCCATTATGTCCCTGCTAGGGATGTTTCCTGTCATGATAAGGGTGGCTTGGTTTTTCGGCCATTGCCATCACCCTCCTCTGTGCTGGTGTCTTGCGGAGAAGCCTCTGGAGGAACTTTGATGCACAAGCATTCTCTTCTGCCACCTTGGCTTGACGTGAAGAGCTTGGTCAATAGTTCCTCTTGTTAGAGGGTCGCTTGCAGAGCTTATTGGATAGAGTGCTTCTAGAGTTCCATCGTGGTTGGACCATCGTCGCCACTATTTGTCTTGTTTACCCTCATAGGCTACAGTTGGCTTTGGTAGAGGATCTCCAGTTGGGATGTCTTTTTGATGGGGGTAGTGGCATCTCGCCCTTTCCTGCGTTCAGGAATGGCATACCATTCAGGTGCTATGGCACTTGGCCCATTTTCTAGGGGTTAATAACTAATTAATAGTTGTTGGGCACTCTATTCTTTAGTTCCTCCTAGAACAGACCTTGTGGGTCGATGTCGGCGGGTACATGCTTTTCCCTTCTCTTTGTTGTCTGTTTGCTGATATAAGGTTTGTACTTTGTAAAGGAAAATAATAAATAGAACTTTGCTATTTCTTTTGCCTTCTGTCTCTTGACTTTTAACTTTGTTACATGGCCTTTGCATGCTGCTATTTGCAGGTTATTTACTAAATTGGCAATTCCATTTTGTGGGGATCTAATGGTAGGTGTGTAAGGATCGCAACCTTTGAAACTATATATCTCAGGGTAAGAAAAAAAATCACCGACGGGCTAATGTAAGATAAAATGGAAAATGTCTAGTCAATGCATGTTGATTGGCTAGAATATGCTAAAGGAAAAATGACCGGTCAACAGGGTGTTGACCAATTAAAAATAAATTGAGGAAAATTGTCTGGTCAACTCCATGTTGACCAGCTAAAAAAAATGCATTGAGGAATTGTCTGGTCAATGGGTTGACTGAAAAATATGAAAAAATGACTGGTCGGCAGCCTTATAGCCAAATGCTGGACGCTAAGTTTCATATTCCTATCAACGAGTTGACTGGCTAATATGTAACATGCCGACTACCCAAGTGTCCAGGTGTCATAGACATCCAGAGTAACCGGGCGGCAGTGAGGAAACTGCCAATCAGCTAAAATGGGAGTTATTGCCGGTTATACCTATGGAAACTAACTGCTTTAGTCACCATGGGAAGGTGAGCTGCGTTAGCAGCCATGGAAAGTTGAGCTGCATTAGCAGCCGTGGGTGCTGTAGCCATGAGAAGTTGGGCTACGTTAGCAGCCGTGGGAAGTCGTTGCTTCAGCAGCTAAAATAGCCAGTGGCTTAAGACACAAAATGACCAGGTGCACATTGATGAAAATGGCCAATTGTAAATTGGCCAAAATGACCAGTTGAAAAAGGGGGATAATAGCCGAATGACTAAGGTGTTAATTGGCTGGCCATCTTAGAGCCAAAATGGTTGGCTGCCTTAGAGCCAAAATGGCTTGTTGTCTAAGGAAGCAAAATGACCGGTCAACAAGTTGACCAGCCAAGGAGAAAATAGCTGAAAACACCCAAAATTTACTAGGTGCAGTGACCGAGGACTCTCTGCACAGTAGTAGCCGAGGACTCTCTGCACAGTAGCGGCCGAGGATCCTCTCTACACTTAGAATTTTGGGATATAGTAGCTAAGCTGTGAAGCCGCTAGCTGCAGCAACCACTAAGCACGGGAAGTTGTTTGGCTCAGAAGTTGGAAGTTGCCAGGTGCAGCAGCCATTAAGTATGGGCAGCTGTTTGAAGCTGGAAGTGGTATGAAGCTACAGAATTAGGTAGTAGCAGAAATCTCAAGCTGCCGTCAATTTTTACTAAAATAGCCAATAATTAAGCGACATAAGGAAGCTTATTCAGAAGACAAATTAGGTGATGATTAAACCAATTTGGAGACACTTGGCTGTAAATAAAAGAAGGGGGATATGAGGTGTAAAATTGGTGGGTGAGTCAGTATGACGGAACGGATTATTTTCCTTAACAATCTCCGTCAAGGAACGGATAAAGCTAATGCCCAAAATAAAATAACATAACATTCCTACAGAAAATTGGGTAGAGTTTCTTCTAAAAACTAGATAAAATCTCATACAAATAACCTGAATTACACAATCTAAATAAGAAAAACAGATAAAATAATTCGCAACATACATCCATAACACAACATAGGATCATTTAATGCCATATACATATACAACTATGGCTCTAAGTCAACATTCCCATCCACCACATCAAATTTCACACAAAAGATGCTGTCTAATATCTATACAAATCAAAAAGTAGACAGCTTAAGTAGAACTATGTCCATAATCTAAACCTGCGGAAATATAAATACTCTTCCAACAAAATATAGAACATGCCATAATCATTAATACATGACTTTTATCCACAGATTAGGTATTTACATTCAAGCAAATCGAACTCCCGAATTTGTAATAGGTTTTGAATATCCCAAAAGTCTTCTTAGCTAGGCTTTATTTATTCTTTTTCGTCCGGAATCAACTCTATTGTCTCATCTAGAGGGGAAAATAGTAAGGGTGAGTCGAAACCCAGCAAGGTACCATAAAACACGCAAATATAAAATCCAAAACATAAATGCAATAAAGCAGACGTCATGAATTATCGAAGAACAGAAAATGCAGACGATAACACGAGAAAAACATAAATTGATATAAACATATATTAGAAATGATAAATCAGAATTAGAATTTGCATGTCATTTGAAATTCGCTTTACTTGTCTCAAGGACCTAAATTAGTAGACTTTACTAGCCAATGGGGCGAATAATTGAGGATAGATTGTATTTCACATACAATCAGAGGCCAGAAACAAAACAATAATATCCCATTTCTAGCAGGACCAGATACAGAAACATAAATACCTCCTGAAGGAAGGTCAAATTCAGAATTCTATTATCCAGATTTTAACGCTGTGAGGAATAGCGGACCACGTATCACTTCATGGACGGAGTTATTACTGATTACCACCATAACGTTCTAATGCATATCGGAGAACTTTATTTGACTGTACAATAGTCCTAGGTCCAATTCTCTCTCTGATTTAACTGAACAGAAAACATTTTCATTCTTATATCTTAACTCTTGACTCATTGTGTCTCGAAGGCCAGACAAACTTATACAGATAAACCTTCAGATAGCTTTAAAACTTTATCAATAATTTAGCAGTACAGTTCTATTTAAAATTTTCAGATAAAAATCATCTCATAAATATTAACATTTTACAAAATCACATTTACATCTCAAGATTCAAGAAACTTAAACACCAAATCCCTAATTTTCATTCTAGGGTTTTATGCAAAACTTCTGGACATCAATCGAACACCGAACGCATGCTTAATCATGAAATCAAAGCCATTCATCATAATACATATGGGTAAACATGAAATTTAATCTAACAATCATGAGAAACATGTAACATTCGGAATAAAGCTTAGAGAACAATAACTTTAGAGCATAAATATTAAAATGGAGATATCTAAAAGCTGTAAAAATGAAAAACAACATCCGCAGTACACTTGTCTTAGTCTGATCTACCGTTATTCTTATTCTAATTAGATCAGAAGTGGTCGAGATCTCCTCCTCTTTCTGTAATATCCAAAATATTTCTTTTATAATAAAATTGATAAATTAGTTTTAATAATTATTTTTAATTACTGTTAGAATTAAAATCTGACATTTATGCCTAATAAATTAGACGGAATAATGGATTGGGCTTGAATATTTGGATCCTTAATTAAAATTTAGATTAAATTGTGAATTAATTATTCTTTGACGAATTATATATATATATATATATATATATAAATGAATAAATAAAATATTAGAAATTTAGATTAAGGGGTTAAATAGAGGTAATTAAATAATTAACTAAATAATAATTATTTTAAAGAGAGATAAATAATAATAATAATAATAATGATAATAAATATATTAATAATAATGATAAAATAATAATAATAATAATAATAATAATAATAATAATAACAAATATAATAATAATAATAAAAATAATAATGAGGAAAGAATCGGCCAAAAGAAGGAAGAAAAGAAAGAAAGAAGAGAGAAAAAGAAAGAAAGGAAAGAAAGGAAGAGGGGAAGGAGGGGAAGAAAAGGAAATGGAGAAGAGGAAGGGGAGGAAGAAGGAAGGAGGAGCGCGCGGGGGGTTTGGGGTCTGAAATGGAAAGTCCTGGCAAACCCTAATGGAGCCCTTCTCCTTATTTAATGTGGCGTTAGGGTTAGAGAAAGGGGGAGAGGTCGAGCAGAGAGGGAGAGCAGAGTGAGGCCTAGTGGTTGTTTTTGCCGCAGTGCTGTGTCTGGTTGCCGTCGCCGTCAACGTTCGAGTGGTTTTCTGCCGTCACCGACATCAATCGGCATCCGCTCACCATCCCAAATCTAAAGCCGGGCCGAGCAAAGTCACCGGGTTGCCGCCGCGCCGATTGTTGCCATTGAAGCCGTCGCCGTTGCCGATCGCTGCGGTTGAATCCGTTGCCGTTGCCGTCGTCAGTTGTGCCGCCGTCGCCGCAAATCCTTGTCACCGTTAAACCCTAACCGTCTCTGTTCAACAGGCAAGTGAATCCCATCTACTGTCATTTCTCATCTAATTGCAAGTGAACCTCTACTGTCAATTCTATTCGAATCGCAAGTTGATTTGAGTTCCTTGATTTGAATCCGTGTCTTTCCTTCTTCTTGTTACGGTCGATTCTCTATTTGTATGTTGAGATTGGGTGTGATTTAGTTTTAGGTGAAATTGGAAGAATTTGGTGGAAATTGACCGGTGGTGGAGAAACTCGGAAAAACAGGGTATTTGGCCGACCGGGAAATTTCCAAAGAATCCATATGATTTTTGACTCCAAACAATTAATATGTAGAATGGATAAATCACCTGTTAAATAATGAGGATTGAATCTTAGATTTCATGCTTTGATTTGTGAGAAATTTGGGTTAATAGAAATTTGTGGCAAAACAGAGCATCGACTCTGGAATCGGGGAATTGGGGTTGCTTCGAGGGGCTTACGATGAATTTGGGGCCTAATAATTCGTATAAGTTTGCTATGAAATTTATTTGGGTCACTCTTGAAATATGAAAGTTGGGATTTTTCCTATTTTCGTAAGATTCGGGGTATGGCCGAATTAACAGAGCATTTGGATCTGCTACTGCTGCTGCTGCATACCGTGGGAGTGAGACTGGGTATAAATCTGTGTATGTATAATTGTATCGGCTGTTGCTTCCTTTGCTGGAAGTAGCCGTGAGCAGGGTGTGAGGGAGCTGCTGCTGTGTGCAGCAGAAGCTGTGCGTAAAGCACAGTGGGCCGTGGGCATGGCTGTTGGGCTGGGTGGTGGATGGTTGTGCGTGTGTGTTGGGCTGTGGGCCTGGTTGGGTGGTGTTTTAGTGGGCCATGTGTTGTGCTGGCAGTGTGTGGGTGTTGGTGGGCCCTGGTTTGGGGGTGTGTTGGGTTGTGGGCTTGGTTGTGTGTGTGTTGGTGGGCCCTGAATTTAGTGTGTGTGTGTGTTGGGCTGGGCCTGGATGGTGTGAGTATGCTGGGCTGAATGTATGTGTGTGTGTGTGTGTGTTGGGCTGTGGGCTTGGTTGTGTGTTGTGTGTGTGTGTGTGTGTTGGGCTGGGTGATATTTGGGTTGTGGGTTGTGTGTATGGCGTTGGGCCGTGGATTGGGCTTCTTGGTGCGGGTGTGTGTTGGTATATATATAATAAATATATATATATATATATATATATGGAAGATGTGTTGGTATATATATATATATATATATGGTGGTATATGTATGTATGTATATGTGTGTAGTAATGTATTTGGATGCAGATGGATATGTATGTATGTTAATGTGTGGTTATATGTGGATGCATGAGAATAAAGATGATAAAATGCATAGAGGATATTTATAATTTGTATATATTGTATGTATAAAAATATATTGGCCGGTGTGTGGAATGGTATTAATTGTATAAGGAATTAAATATTGCCAATAAATTATTGGATAAGGAATTTGAGATAAAAATATCGTTGGCCTTAGTAGTAGGCATCGCCTTGAAATAAAATGGAAAAATAGTGAAGTAATTGAGCTGATCATATCTCGATCAATGTATTCCCTTTGAACGTTCTGAGATGTATTCTTTTGTATTGGATCTGATTGTGTGAGTACGGTCCGTGTCAGCACCGAACGATGTTCCTATTATTGATGTTGCAAAACTTTATTTGCGTTATACTCGATTGTGTGAGTATTTGGATTGTTAGTTTCCTACGGTCAATGTAAAGGAAAGCGTATGAAAACCCTAAGATATTTAGTCGAATGGGAGGCTACGATACCTCAGCGTGGTCTACACTTATCCGATACTGATTTTCGTATCATGGTGATAATGAGGTATGTTTATCGCAGAGGGATGCTTATAGCCACGTGATTATCGTAGGAAATGATATCTAGGATATCATTTGGCGAGGAGTATTGGAGATGGTATGAGCATGCTACGGGTACAGTCTCGGGGAGGACTGTAGGGGTAGTGGGGATACCATGGACAACCTCGTTGCACTTACCCAGCCGTTGGGGGCGTAAATGCGCGGCCTTTGGTTCACGGTGGCAGAATAAGATCCAGGGAGATTGTTACCATCTCGTACAGTGGTGACCTCAAAATTGAGTTGATAATCAAATTCTTGATATTTCGTACAGTGAGTCAATAGGAATGCTTATAACCTAGTGACTATCATAGAGAATGATATCTGGAATATCATTGGCGACGGGTATTGGAGATGGTATGAGCATGCTACGGGTACAGCCTTTGAGAGGACTGTAGGGCTAGTGGGGATACCATGGATAACCTCGTTGCACTTATCCAGCCGTTGGGGGCGTAAATACGCGGCCTTTAAGTCACTATGGTAGAATAAGGTCCAAGGAGATTCATTGTGATGTTTCATCATTATTGATATTTCGTAAGTTTGGGATTCGGTTGAATCCACGAGTTATATTTTGTAGAATCCATTGATCGGATTTTACGTTATTCGAATTTGGTGGAATCTATATTGTTCATCGATATTGATGTTCAGGTTGTTCACGCTGACATATGGACCGAAAAAATCCCCAATTATCGTTGATGTCGGATTCCGGGGGATTACCGTTGTATGTTGGCTCTCTTGCTGTTTTTGGATGTGCGGGTCTTGTGGGACCTATTTTGCCTAGAATCGTGTTTACGACGTGCTGAAATTCATCTCGGATATAGTAGATGGTTAAATTTATATTGAGATATTGATAGTTTAATATCTAAGATTATTATTGTTATATACCGTTTTTGATTATTATCACTTGTTGGGCTTTGGCTCACCCTTGTGTTTTATTGGCTCCAGATTAGACAGGTTGACATCAAGATCAAGTAGATCACGTGACTTTTGGGTAGCCGTCAGATAGAAGTGATATCAGAGTTTGAGGCTCTTGGACGGAGATTTAAGATCTTGGTAGTTTAGTTACCGTTCAACTTTTATGAGATTTCTTTATGAGAATTGATATTGTGGGACATCGATGTCATTTATTGAAGTTATTAGTCATTATTATGGATATTTATGTGATGATACATTTATAATGACTATGGATTGTCTTAAATGATATTATAGAATTCATTAAAGTTATTTGATGACACGTAATTGATGATTTTGGACGATTCGAAAATTTCACCGTGACGGTCCGGGTCGGGTTTGGGGATCCGAGCTCGGGTCGCCACACTTTCTCTTTTTCCTCCTCCTTTCTCTCCCTTGTTCCTTTGTGCTTTGCATTCTCTGTATTTTATCTCTCTTCTCACCCTATTTAAACAAAATAAAAAGTAAGTCGGTGGGAAAATTTAAAGCTGGCGCTCAAACACCTCGAGAGCCACATTCTGCTAAACACTCAAGCGCTCCTTGAGCACACCATTATGTTAAATGCTCTCGAGTGGAGCCTCGAGCTCGACTCGAGCATTGAGCCTGCTGCGATTCCGATTCGCTTCCGACAATAATTTTTCTTATTTTTCAACCTTAGTTTTGATCATTATTGATTGAAAAACCTCTTAATTATCATGTTTAGAGATTGGGATCTCATAACTCTCCCCCACTTATAGAAATTTCGTCCTCAAAATTTAACAAAACTACGTACCTCAAGAGAATAAATAGGGATATTTGCTTCAGATTTCCTCCTGATGCTCCCATGTCGCTTCCTCAAGCGAATGATTCTTCCATAAAACTTTCACTAGGAAAATAGTCTTCGTAAGCAGTATCTAGTCCTTCCGATCCAGAATCCATACCGGCTCTTCAATATAGGATAAATCCTTATTGATTGTTAACAACTCGAACTCAATAACGTGTGTGGGATCATGGATAAATTTCCTAAGCATTGATACATGAAATACATCATGCACATCCGCCAAATTAGGTGGCAACGCCAATCTATAAGCCACTTCCCCGATCTTCTCCAAAATTTCAAAAGGGCCAATAAACCGTGGCTTCAATTTCCTTTCACATCGAATCTGAATCTTCCCTTGAATGGTGACACATTCAAAAAGACATAGTCGCCCACCTCAAATTCTCAATTCTGACCTCCTTCGGTCTGCATTGCTCTTCTGCCTACTTTGAGCAATTTTTAAGTTCTTATGGATTAATTTAATCTTTCCACAGTTTCCTTAATAATCTAAAGTCCCAAAATTCTTTTGTCTTCAATTTCTTCCAAATGAATTAGTGATCTACACTTTCTCCCATATAATGCCTCAAAAGGTGCCATAGCTATACTCGCCTAGTAACTACTATTGTAGTAAATTTTGTTAGGGCCAAATAATTGTCCCAATTTCCCTTCATGTCTAACACTAAAACCTTTAACATGTCTTCTAGGATCTGAATTGTATGCTCTAATTGACCGTCAGTTCGGGGGTGATATGTTGTACTGAACTTCAATTCCGTCCCTAATTCTTTATGCAGACTCTCTTAAAATTTGGAGACAAAGTATGGGTCTCGATATGATACAATCGTTACGGGCACACCATGGACTCTAACAATTTCATTCACATACAATTGAGCTAATTTATCACGAGAGTATGTCATTCTAATTGTCAAGAAATGGGCTGATTTAGTTAGCCAAACGACAATAACCCAAATGGCATCATGGTTCTTAAGAGTCATTGGTAAACTTGATACAAAATCCATAGCAACATCTTCCCATTTTCAACTCGGGATTGGCATTGGTTGCAATAATCCAGATGGTTTTCTCCTTTCAGCTTTCAATTATTGACACACAAGATATTTTTCTACATAAGCTTGAATGTCCTATTTCATATTTCTCCACAAAAATATTTTCCTCAAGTCCTGATATATTTTATTCGTCCTCGGATGAATCATATATTGGGATCGGTGAGCTTCCTTTAAGATTTTCTCTTTCAACTCTTATCATTCGGCACACAAAATGATCTCTAAATCTTAGTACTTGATCAGTTCAGACATTAAAATTAATTCTGGAGTCCTTATTTAAACCACCCACAATATCCATATAGAAAGAATCATTTACTTGCTTTTCCTTAACCTCATTTATCACATTCGGTTGAATTTGAAGATATAATAAAAGTATCTGGTTACCTCGAATGTACTGTTGGATATCACATTGCTTCAAATACTCAAACAATTCCATCTATTTAATCTGTAATCTCGCTACATAGCCTGATCGATGACTCAATGTATAGACAACCACATTAGCTTTTCCATGCCTATACTGAATCTCACAGTCATAATCCTTCGGAAGGTCAACCCATCTCCTTTGCCTCATATTGAGCTCCTTCTGCGAGAATAAATACTTGAAACTTTTATGGTCAGAGTAGACAAAACATTTCTCACCATAAAGATAGTGCATCCAAATCTTTAGAGCATACACAACTGCAGTGAGCTCCAGATCATGGGTTGGATAATTCTTTTCATACACCCTTAGTTGTCTAGACTCATAAGCCACTACTTTCAAACCCACATGACCCCTCCAGAATAGTTAGTACTAGAGTGGTCGTTAGGTGATCCTTCATCTCCTGAAAACTCTGATCGCATTCCTCAGTCCAATGAAACTTTGCCTCCTTCTTCGTCAACTATGTCAAGGGCATAGCAATTCGTTAAAAATTCCCTACAAATCGCCTATAATACCTTGCCATGCCAAGAAAACTCCAGATTTCAGTTACTGACGTAGGACTATTCCAGTTAGTAACGGCCTCCACCTTCTTTTGATCCACAGCAATGCCACCATTTGAAATCACATGCCCCAAAAAATCACTTCCTCCAGCCAAAACTCACATTTCTTTAACTTAGCATATAGTTTTTCCTCACGAAGCACTTAGAGAACAATCCTCAAATGAGTCTCATACTCCTCATAATTCTTAAAATTTATCAAAATGTCATTAATAAATACCACCATAAACTTATCCAAATATGGTCTAAACACCCGATTCATTAGCTCCATAAAAGTAGCAGGAGCATTTAGACCTCAAATCAATCTTTGAAAACACCCGAGACCCTTGCAACTGGTCAAATAAATCATCGATGTGAGGCAATGGATATTTATTTTTAATCATGATCTTGTTTAGTTTATGATAATCCACACATAACTGCAAGGACCTGTCTTTTTTCCTCACAAACAGTACCGGTGCACCCCACAGAGATACACTCAATCTAATAAAACCCTTGTCTAACAATTCCTGCAACTATAACTTTAGCTCCTTCAATTCAGTGGGTGCCATACGGTAAGGGGCCTTAGAAATTGGACTAGCACAAGGAGTAACCTTAATCTCAAATTTAATCTTTCGATGAGGGGGTAACCTAGGAAACTCCTCTAGAAATACATTCTCAAATTCACATACAACCAAAATGCCCATCGTCGGCACGCTATGACTCCCAATGGTGCTAGCATAATGTGAGATTCTAATCCCAAAATATGATAATTATAGAATGATTATGTAGATAAAAATCATGTTTGGGTTTAGGTATAGTAAAAAATTTGATGCCGAAGTAAAAAGGAGTGAAATCGGCCAAATGTGTGCTTGGTGCTCGACTAGTGCTCGAGTGCCGAGCTAGGTGAAAAACTGTGCAAGCACTGCCTAAGTGGCACCTCGGGGAAAGCAGGAGCGCGGCAACCTATGAGGCTAGCGCTTGAGTTGCACTCAAGCGCCAACCGAGGCGCAAAATTGCAAAAGCAGGGCGCTCGTGTGCCACTCACGGGCTCCCTCACGTGTCTTCTTTCCCTTCATTTTTATAAGGGATTTAGGGCTTTCTTGAGGCAGAACAATGACAGAACCGGAGGAGGAGAGGAAGAGGAAGGAGAGCAAAAGGGAAGAAAGGGGGAAATCCATTTGATTTGATTCGATTAGAGTAAGAATAATGGTAGATTAGACTCATGCAAGTGTACTTTGGACATTATTTACTGTTTTTACAGTGTTTTAATATCTCTAAAATTATATTTATACTCTAAAACTTTGTTTCTCTATGTTTAGTATAAATAAAGCCTATTTCTGTAAATTGTTTGGACAAATTTTATGTTTATCAGCATGTGTGACAATATATAACTTCGATTTCATGAAAAAGTATGTAATTGGTACTTGATTTATGTCCGAAAGCTTGACCAAAACTCTAGATACAAAAATCAAAGATTTAGTACTTTAAATCCATAATTTCTGTTATGAAAAAGTTGTTCTGTAAAAGAATACTACTCATATTGTGAATTACATCTGAATAATTTATACAAAAGAGCACTATTAAGTTTCTGTGGATTTCTAAAGCATTCTGAAGGATTGATGGTGCAATCCCAATTGATTTCTAAAATTTGGTGAGTTATAAGTTAGGAAAACGAGAAGAAAACTATTTCTGATTCTGTCAATTATGACCCAAGATTGATATACGATCATATGTGATTCTCTAGCATGCCTTAGGATATTACGGTGGTAATCGGGGTAACTCTGTCCATATAATTATACGTGATCTACCATTTCTCAGGGTATTATTGGAACTGATTCTGGAGGTCAGAAATCCTCTGTTGGCTTTGATTTGTATGCCCCAAAATACAATTGGTCCCGATTATTATCACAGTTCTTGGCCTTAGATTGTGTGGCGGAAATACAATCTATTCTTGATTATTCACCCCCTTAACTAGTAGGGTATGCTAGTTGGGTCCCTAGGATATTAAACTAGAGTTTTTTGAGGAAAACAAGTGAGATTTGAAACTCTTTTATGAACCCCGATGCATATTTAAGTAGAAATATATTTCATTCTTGTTTCCATAAACTGCTTCTACTCTTCTGATTTGATATTAACATGATTTTTTACCCTAATCTATTTATGTTATAGCCTGAAAACATGATTTATATTTTTTGAGACCTGTTTATATGAAAATTATGCTTTCCTCATAGTTATTGTATATGTTTCTACTCATGTGCACTTATGTTCTGCATAAAAGCATAAATAATACTTTTTGAGACCTATTCATATTAAATCATGCTTTTCTCCTGCTTTTTGTATATGCCCCAGTATCTATTTTATATGCACTTATGTATGAAGCATTATGTTTTACATGTTTTAGATTCTTATTGGGTTTTGACTCACTGTTTTATTTTTTTCTCTAGATAAAGCTATAGAGATGATACTGGATAATCAGGAATAGTTAGAGATTAGCAATGAAGGTTCTGGAGCCTCGGTGAAGCCTCAAAGATTATCTTAAAGTATTTTAGAAAATCTGATAGTTTTACATGTTTCATAAAGTTTTGTAAAGGAAATTATGTATAAATAATTGTAACATATTCTGTAAACTGTTAAAACTTTATTTATGCTTCCACAAATTATATCTTGGGCATAGTTGCTTCCGCTATATGTTTTCTGATTTTATACAAGTCCTAGGCAGCATCTCTCATATAAATTCTAATATAGTAGATAGAATAGTTGATCTAAAGCCATGGATGGCAGTTGAGATGCTGTGAATGCGTGTCGTATGAGAATTGTGGCATTTTGGATAGTTGTGTGCTTGTACTTGTTCTGCTTTTATGTTATAGTCATAAGTTTGAGGTTTGGCTAATGAGTATGCTCTATATAGGTGTAAATAAGCAAGTTGTATTTTTAGTTTCTGTCTTGTTATAGAGGAGATTCTGTTAAAATTTTTGTATAAGTTAAATAATTTAAATTTATGAATTATGTTCTGTATCTATTTGATAGAGAGTCCTATGAGAATTAGGATCCATTTCGTCACAAATAGTACTGGAGAAAATGAAAAGCTTTAGAAATGATCTGAATCGTAAGTGAAAGCTTAGGAAATGATCTTGACTGACCGAATAATTAGGGATAGACATAGACTGAATAAGTTAGGTTAGAAACTCCTAGGTGTTCTAGCTTGCATAAGTTAGGATTGATTTGAGTTAGGATTTAGTGATTAAACTGAATGATTAAGTTGATTTATAGTGACCTCAGGTCTGGGTTGATCGGTTTGGATTTTTGGCTTATGTTTAAGATAATCTGATCTAAGGCCAAAATAATTTAAGATAGAAATAGACTGAGACTTAGTGATTATGTAGAATCGAAATAGGTTGAAGGTTCAGGTGGAACTATTTTGAGATAAGGTAAGGTATTTTGGCTCGTTCTGGTTTAGAATTAAGTTGTAAGAACAGTCAATAAATTGAGCTTGGGATATTAAAGAAAGTAATTAAGGTTCTTGATTGTCTAAATAAGATTTAGCTAGCTAAGGTCAGGCAAGGCTGCTTTTTAGTGACACACCTTGTTTCTTGGAATGTTTTCGGGAACATTTGATTTTTTTTTAAAGAAACCTTTTCTTTATTTAACGTTTTGGAGATAGCTAGAAGAGGAAGACAGTTAATGATGACTAAGACATAAGTTTATATGTATTATGAATTTTAGAATAAAATCTGATGGTGTCAATCCCTGGGGGGCAACCTTTGTCTGAAGGAATTATGAATTTCGATGTCCGATTTGAGTTTGTGAATAAATTAACTTTGATAGGATTTTGAAATGATCTAGTTGGCAAATGGCCCTACTTGAATCGATGATTTGAAAAGAGCAATCTGAATTACAATTTGAATTATAGGTTTTAAATTATCAGATGAATTATAAAAGAAGTAATGAAACCGATGAGGTGTGTGCAAAATATAGATAGCATATTTGGCCATACTTGGAGAGTTATTAAGTGAATGAGGAAATTAGAGGAAACTATTGAAGGAAAAGATTTGCCTATCTTATTTTCTAGCCACCAAATAAAGTTGCTATTGAGGTTGTGCCAGATCAAGCAATGAGCTTGAGGATTTGAATAACATTGATAAAGATATTTGGCAAACTTTGAAACTATGGTTAACTAAAGAATTAATAACTTGATGTTGGGAGTCCTTAAGATTGAGGTATTCATAAGTTAGATGAAGGATCACTATGAACCGGTTCCGCTATTGGAACAAGTATGGTTATGAAAGCCTGAAAGGAGAACCCTTGTGACTTTATTAAGGTTGATCGAATGGTAAGGCTCCTGGGTTTTAGCCAGATTATTATGAAAAATGGAGTGGTCTAATTTGACAAGAATAAATTTGCTTGACAATGGAATATTAAGCTACTAAATGTTAATATTTTGATGGTAATTGGGGACTGCGCTGAGATTTTGGAATGATTGTCTCAGTAGTATTTTTGTGCCAAATAAATATCTAAAATTTGTATAGTTTTACCTTTGTGATGTTAACCCCTTCGGAATTTTTTTGGGTTATACAGATCCTCTCAGGAATTGAGATGTGCTTGAGGATGCTTGTGTAAATTGTATCGAGGGGATACGATACGTTGTAATTAGGTTATGCGTTCTGAACGATAGGCAAAGTCGATCGATTGAGGATAGATATTAAGTCTAATTTGAAAATGGACTGCCCTTTTTGAAATCAGTAAATAACCGTTTGAGAATTTAGTTATGAAAGTTTTGAGGAACGTATATATTTAGAGGCAAAGACCAAGCCAAACTATTTTAATGGGTGGATTAGAGGCAATTGAAATTGGCATTAGTCTCTCAAGATTTGTGTAAAATCGGAAGAGTATCGGTTAGAAGTTGTTGAAGGAGTTTTAGGGCCTCTTGAAAGTAGGAATTAACTAATGGGTCAAGTAAGTTGTTAAGTAAGTTAGCATAGGTGGTAACGTTCCTGAAAAATATTAGGATCTTGTCATTCTACATTTATAGGTATCTACCCACGAGCAAAGTGGGGGATGTGCTATGGTTGAAATTATTTCACCCATAATTAAAATTTTGTGATGAGGTTCCTACCCTGAGGATTTGTGGATAATCCTTTTGGAAAATTTTGATGTCTTGTGAACCTAAAAGTTAAAGGTTATAATAGGTGGATCTCGGCCTGATTCGGAGGAGGAGAATGTTAGGATCAATTGTAGATATCAGAAGCCTCCATTTGAGAAATTATAAAATTACTTTAGAGATAATTCTGATTTGATAATCTTAAGGATTAAAGTAAATATGTCATAACAGAAAAGTAACCTTAGGAGATTCCGAGCGGATTAATCTGTTTAAGGATTGTATTTTCCTGTATCGTTTGTGGATCGATACTCTTGAGATACGTAGGAGAGGGATTCCTAGTCAAGAGTTGTTCTTCCATTGATTGAAATCAGCAATTGGAAGTCTCTATTTGAGAAATTGTGAAGACGGTATTGGGTGATAGCTTTGTCTTGGGAGAATTTGTGGTTATGTTATGCTTGAAGTCAACATTGGGATTTTGTGAGCGGATAGACATATATAAGAATTATGTAGATGAACTTCGATATTGTAAGGTACCGGTTTTCGAAACATAGTATATCCGAGTAATAAGTTGAAATAAGTGAATTGAGGTCGTAAGACTCGGGAGGAATTGGATTTTAAGATCACAGATTCGGAATCGGTGGAATTGACAACCTTAGTTATAATCTCGAAATATTAGTCCGAAAATATAATTTGGATTTTTAATGACAGTAATCTTGGGGTATTAAATTAATTTAACCTCAATTAGGCTCAAGGTATGTGGAGGGATGCGTTTTGGGTGTCAAAAATTAGGCAGTGGTGCCGGGCGCTCGAGCGCTCGACGAGTGCCATTTTCCTGAGCAGGCGTGCTCGCTGTGCTCTGCGGATCGCGCTCGAGTGCGAGTCCACGTGCAAGCCGCGTGCGGCTTTACCTTTTAAAACGCTAAAAGCATTTTTGGGGGAAGGAAGGAAGAATGTTCTGGTAGAGAGAAAGGGAGGAGGGAGAAGAGAGAGAAGCAGTCGATCGGAGGCCTTTGGGGCGGATTCTGGGTTCGAACTAGTTGGAGAAATCGTAGAGCACATAGAGGGAAGTACATCTATACCATTTTTCTTCCATTTTTGTTGACTTTTGTTCTATCCCCTTCGAGTATTTTCTCCTGATATCCGACCCCGTGTATATCATTACGATGCCCATAGTCTAATTATGCATATAAGTGAAATTCGTCATCCGATTCATTATTTTCGCACCGTTTTTCATGTCCGAAACCCTCACCAAGGCACGTGTACTGTTCATGCACGATCGGATGGATTCCGGCCCTCAATTTTGGGGTTTTTGTATAAATTGAAGTTAGGTAAGTTAATTTGTCGATTGAATACCCGATTTGGTGGAATTATGTGAATTCCCGTTCACGGAACCCTAACCCTAAGCTCGGGTGGTTTTAGGCTCCAATTTTTGGGGCTTTTGATTTATTTGGGACCAGAATATAATTATGCATGACTTGGGTAAGTTAATTCACTGATTGGGTATTCGAATTTGTGGAATTTGGTGAAATTTTGTTTGCAAAGCCCTTAACCCGTGCCCGGACACCGTTTGAGCTTTGATTTGGGGTTAAATGTATAAATTGACTTGGGATATTAGTTACCCACGCCTTGGGTTGGATAAATTACCTGTTGAATGTGACGGAACAGATTTTTTTTTATCCTCAAAAGCTTCCGTCAAAACAGCAATACCATTATGGTCTAAAACATAAGGCAAGACTCCTACAGAAATTTCGGTAGAGTCTCCTTTGTAATGGGATGAAGAACCCAAAAATACAACCCTATATAATCATCCATAACAAGCACACAACTATCCATCATTCACAATTCCTACAACAAACATTCATAGGATCACATGTGCCATCTATGGCACAAGTCCATAAAAACATTTACTATACTAACAGTTTAATAACGAGATGCCATCTACGACCTGCATAGTAAATCCAGAGTATATAGCGGAAGTAAATTAAGAACCTGCAGAAGTATAGCATTTTCTCTTCTACTATCATACACATCATGAGCTTTCTATACAAAAATTGGTATGTTCTAAGACATCAATAATCACAAAATCAGTATACAAAAATCATGTGCAGCTAGGCCTTTACGTCGACAGGCTCCTCCAAAATAACTCCAATGTGCTATGGTCCTCAAAAGTCTTCAAAAAGCTTCTCTCTCTGATTACTCTTTTTCGTCAGGTAAAAACTCTATTGTCACATCTGGAGGGGGAAAACACTAAAACAGTGAGCCGAGGCCCAGCAAGGTACTTGCATATGAACTGTAAAACGGTTATGCCAAAACAATCATATAACCATGTAGAATCAGAATGTTTAATCAAACATCATCTACAAGGTAAAGACATACTATAACGATATTAAATCTCATGCTTCATAAATCATTACACTATAGACTGTAAAATAATAACTATAAACTTTACTGATGCATCGTAAAACTGAAAACATTACTCTATGCTGTTCACTGTCATCTTTTTACTGTATATGATTCATTATCATCTTTTCATTAGATGATACTCTATCATCTTTTCACTGTATAATACATTTTTATCTTTTATCGTGACATATCTTAACAATTTCGGACCCTGCCAGTGTACCATACTAGTGGAAGGGGCGAATAATCAAGGATAGATTGTATTCAGTCCACACAATCCAAGGCCTATCATGTCATATATATCCCATCCCGAGGAATATCTGTACTGTGTGCCACTCGAAGGTCAGCCTGTATCCCTCCTGGCTTAACGCCCTTGAGGGCAGGGCGGACCATGAATCGCTCCATGGACAAAGCTATCCTCAATTACCACCGTAAGTTCTAAGGCATCACCCAAGAACTTACCTGGACTGTAGTCAGTCTCGAGTCCTAAAATAACTGTAACGAAAATCATTTCTTTATCAAAAATCCCATTTTCGAAATCAAATTTTCACTACACAATTTCAGCACTTATTCAAATTAATATGGAAATTTTGTCGGTATAAGTTTGTACATATTTTCGAAAACAAACTATACGGGAAGCTTCATTTCGATGTCAATTAACCTTCATATAACATAAGCTACGGTTAAAACTTATCAAAACCTCATCATTTTCGTATTTAGCGCTTCGCCAAAACCTTCAAACTCAAATCGATCACTAAACAAGTCTTATTTCATGAAATCAAAGCCATAAAACCAAACATATATACTCAATCATGCATTTAAACCATAAATCACCAAAATTTCGAGTTAGGGTTTGGCCATGTTCTTTCAATGTCAAAATAAACACATAACACATACTCATGCATGAAATCGGAGCCGAATACTTCCATAAATATGAACAAACATGAAATCTAACCGATTAATCGAAGGAAACATGCTTCAATATCATTTTTAGAACATTTCCATGAACTTTAAAGCAAGATAAATGGTAAAAACGTAAAACAACGTCCGAGGTACACTTGCCTTGTCACGGGCTTTCACCTTTATAACTGGCTCACGGATGGATTCGGGCTCCCGGACCTCGTTTTTCCTTCTTCTCTCTCTAAGGTCGGCGCTCTCTCTCTCTCTAAAACCCTAAAACCGTGCAAAAATGAGATGAGCAAAGTCTGTTCGTGTTTTTATACTGCGCCTGCCGCTAAAATGTGCCCTTCGACGGTGAGACCTTTAGAAACACAAGATCTCCTATCTCAAAACTCAGCTGTATCCTCTGCTTGTCCGCATAACTCTTCTGTCGGCTCTGGGCAACCTTCAAATTATCGTAAATCACCTTAATCTTCTCTGCTGTTTCTTTCACAATCTCAGGGCCCAAAATTCTTTTGTCTCCAGTTTCCTCCCAATGAATAGGTGACCTACACTTTCTCCCATACAATGCCTCAAACGGTGCCATACCGATACTAACTTGGTAACTGTTATTATAAGCGAATTCAGCTAGTACCAGATGAGTATCCCAAGTTCCTCCTATCTCCAAAACAGAAGCCCTCAACATGTCCTCGAGAATCTGAATGGTACGTTCAGATTGGCCATCGGTCTGGGGGTGATACGTGGTACTGAACTTCAATTCTGTCCCTAACTCGTTATGCAATCTCTCTCAGAACCTTGAGACAAAACGTGGATCTCTATCAGACACTATAGAGGCAAGAACTCCATGAAGCCTCACGATCTCATTCACGTACAACTGAGCAAATCTATCGCGAGAATAGGTCGTCCTGATCGCCAAAAAGTGGGCTGATTTCGTCAGCCGATCAACTACAACCCACATAGCATCATGATTCCTAGGAGTCCTCGGCAACCTTGAAACAAAATCCATAGCAATGTCCTCCCATTTCCAGCTCGGGATGGGCATTGGTTGTAACAGTCCAGGAGGCTTCTTCCTCTCGGCCTTCAGTTGCTGACACACTAGGTATTTCTCCACGTGGCCCATGATATCCCTCTTCATCTTTCTCCACCAGAAAGTCCTTTTCAGAACCTGATATATTTTATTCGTTCCTGGGTGGATTGTATACTGAGACCGGTGAGCCTCCTTCAAGATTTTCTCCTTCAATCCTTTATCATCCGGTACACATAATCAATCTCTAAATCTCAACACACCATCAGCCCGGATGTTAAAATCAGCCCGAGACTCCTTACTCAAATCATTAACAATATCCATGAGGAACAAATCATTCACCTGTTTCTCCTTGACTTCATCAACTACCTCTAGTTGAATCTGGAAATACGACAGGAGCATCCTATCACCTTTAGCATAGCGTTGGATATCGCACTACTTCAAATAATTAACATCTCCATCTGTTTGACCTGTAGGTGCACCACATAGCCCGATCGGCGACTCAAGGCATGTGTTACCACGTTGGCATTTCCTGGCTTGTACTGGATTTCACAATCATAATCCTTCAGGAAATCGAGCCATCTCCTTTGCCTCATGTTGAGTTCCTTTTGTGAGAATAAGTACTTCAAACTCTTATGATCGGAATACACAAGGAACTTCTCGCCATATAGATAATGTCTCCAAATCTTCAATGCAAACACCACAGTAGCAAGTTCAAGATCATGGGCAGGATAATTTTTCTCGTGCACTTTCAATTGTCTAGATCCATATGCCACGACTTTACCGTGCTGCATCAACACACATCCTAGACCCGCCTTAGAAGCGTCGCAGTACACCTCAAAGCCTCTAGAACCCTATGGAATAATCAGCATCGGAGCGGTGGTCAAACGATCCTTTAGCTCTTGGAAGCTCAGATCGCACTCTTCTGTCCATACAAACTTAGCATCTTTCTTAAGCAACCGAATCAGAGGCATAGCAATCTGAGAGAAATTCTCTACAAAGTGCCTGTAATATCCCGTCATACCCAGAAAGCTCCTAACCTCAGTCACAGAAGTTGGTCTACTCCAACTTGTAACAGCCTCTATTTTCTTGGGATCTACAGAAATGCCACCATCAGAAATTACATGTCCCAAGAACATCACCCTTTCGAGCCATAACTCACACTTACTCAGCTTGACATACAGTTTCTCATCGCGGAGCACCTGAAGTACCTTCCTCAAATGAATTTCGTGCTCCTCGTGATCCTTTGAATAGATCAACATGTCATCAATGAATACCACCACAAATTTATCCAAGTACGGCCTGAAAATCCTATTCATCAAGTCCATAAAAGCAGCTGGAGTATTTGTAAGGCCAAAGGGCATGACAAGAAACTCATAATGGCCATAACGTGTCCGAAAAGCTGTTTTAGCTACATCCTCCGGTTTGATCCTTAGTTGGTAATAACCGGACCTCAAATCAATCTTTGAAAACACTCGCGACCCTTACAACTGATCAAATAAATCATCAATGCGTGGTAGAGGGTATTTGTTTTTAATCGTGACCTTATTCAATTTACGATAGTCAACACACAACCGCAAGGACCCGTCTTTCTTTCCTTACAAACAACACCGGTGCACCACAAGGAGATACACTCGGTCTGATAAAACCCTTATCTAACAGCTCCTGTAATTGCAACTTCAACTGCTTCAATTCAACCAGAGCCATACGATAGGGAGATTTCAAAATCGGACTAACACCAGGAACAATAACAACCTCAAATTTAATTTCCCGATGTGGAGGCAATCCAAGTAACTCATTTGAAAATACATCATCAAAGTCACAAACAATAAGGATATCTTTAGCTGGCACACTATGGCTCCCAGTAGTACAGGCATATGCCAAATAAGCTCTACATCCACTACTCATCAAATGCTTGGCATGAAAAGTAGAGATCAATATAGGTACCCCCTTTTTCTTGATGCCCTGAAAGTAAAAGGGCCCCATCCCAGGAATGTTAAAACAAACCTGCTTCAGGAAACAGTCGATACTGGCATGGTACTTGGCCAGCCAATCCATCCCAAGAATCACATCAAAATCACCCATGTCCAACAACACTAAATCCACAACCAAATGGTTCCCACTCACCTCAACCATACATTCCGGATACATCACATCAGTAACTACAGATGATCCGGTGGAAGTACATACAGATAATCCACAATCCAAAACACATAGGGCAGATACGATATAGCATGCAAATCGCGGGGAAATAAAGAAATGGGTAGACCCCGAGTCAAATAATATGGATGCAGAAACTCCACAAATAAAAAGGGTACCTTCCACTACGTTCGGGGATGCCTCTGGATCTTGAACAATCACTGCAAAGGCCTTTGCCGAGACAGTAGGCTTCTTTCCATCTAGCCTCGAAAGTGATGGACAATTTCTATACAGATGGCCCTTCTTTCCACAACTAAAACACGCTCCCGTCAATTTATGGCATTCTTGTCCCGGATGTCTACTCTCACAGAAAGTATAATCATCCGCCGATATTTTAGTACCAATTACTGACTGAGCCGGTATAATACTTTTTCCCTTGTCAGCCGCCTTGGTCTTCTTGAACGGTCCAGAAGACCCCGCAGTTGATCCTGTACTTACTCCTGCTCGGCTGGCGGTTTTCTTTGCATAGAACCTTTCCGTTTCCGCCTCCTTCTCTTAGATCGTTGCTCTGTCCAATATCTCGGCGTAAGTCTGGAACTTCAAAACAGACAACAACTTTCTAATATCAGCTCGTAGCCCTTGGAGGAACTTTTTAGCTTTCCTCTGTTCATCCTCCACATAAAATGGTGCAAAACGAGACAACTCCGTGAACTTGGCATCATATTCTTTGACGGTCATGCTTCCTTGTCTCAGCCTCATGAACTCTTACTCTTTCTGATCTCGAAGACTGGACGGAAAATACTTTTGTAAAAATGCCTCCTCAAACATCTCCCAGGTGATAGCTTCATTGGGCACTCCCATCACCCATTTCTGCATGTCCCACCAACTATCCGCTTCACCCTCCAGTTTATATGCAGCAAAAGTGACCTTTTCTCGGTCAGTACAGCTAAGCACATCGAATATCTTCTTCATTCTTTTCATCCATACATCCGCCTCAGCCGGATCAGGCTTTCCTAGGAAGCCTGGTGCTCGTTCAGCTGTGAACCTGTTGTAAGTTGTTAGTCTAGGAGGTGCCGGAGCTGGCTTGAGTGTCAGAACCATGTGCTTTTGCTTGACATGCTCTACTACATTAGTCATCCTCTCCAGTAAATTGATGTAGGCCACCTCTCTATCATAAGGCGTGTTAACACCACCGCGACCATTTCTCCCACCTCTTCTACTTGCCATCCTATAATCAAGGCAAACACATGTATATAAGGACAAGGATCCAATGAATAAGAAAGAAGTATTCAATAACTTTAAGGAATTTCTAACCAAGCCTAAAAACCGATCTCTTAAGGGTCCCAACTGTCTTAGCTTCCTCTACCTATTCCTACAGGTATTCTATTCAGAGATTCAAACCTATGCTTTCGCCTTTTGATTGATCAATTCCTAAGGCATCTCAATTCTCTGATACCAATTGAGACGGAACAAATTTTTTTTTTGGTCCTCAAAAGCTTCCGTCAAAACAGCAATACCATTACGGTCTAAAACATAAGGCAAGACTCCTGCAGAAATTTTGGTAGAGTCTCCTTTGTAATAGAATAAAAAATCCAAAAACACAACCCTGTATAATCATCTATAACAAGCACACAACTATCCATCATTCACAATTCCTACAACAAACATTCACAGGATCACGTGTGCCATCCATGGCACAAATCTATAAAAACATTTACTACACTAATAGTTTAATAACGAGATGCCATCTAGGACCTGCATAGTAAATCCAGAGTATGTGCGGAAGTAAACTAAGAACCTGCAAAAGTATAGCATTTTCTCTTCTACTATCATACACATCATGAGCTTTCTATACAAAAATCGGCATGTTCTAAGACATTAATAATCACAATATCAGTATACAAAAATCATGTGCAGCTAGGCCTTTACGTCGACAGGCTCCTCCAAAATAGCTCCAATGTGCTATGGTCCTCAAAAGTCTTCAAAAGCTTCTCTCTCTGATTACTCTTTTTCGTCAGGTAAAAGCTCTATTATCTCATCTGGAGGGGGAAAAATACTAAAACAGTGAGCCGAGGCCCAACAAGGTACTTGCATATGAACTGTAAAACGGTTATGCCAAAGCAATCATATAACCATGCAGAATCAGAGCCAAATGGAAGGTTTGGCCATGTTCTTTCAATGTCAAAATAAACACATAACACATGCTCATGCATGAAATCGGAGCCGAATACTTCCATAAACATGAACAAACATGAAATCTAACCGATTAATCGAAGGAAACATGCTTCTACATCATTTTTACAACATTTCCATGAACTTTAAAGCAAGAGAAACGGTAAAAACATAAAACGACGTCCGAGGTATACTTGCCTTGTCGCGGGGTTTCACCTTTATAACTGGCTCACGGATGGATTCGGGCTCCCGGGCTTCGTTCTCCTTTCTTCTCTCTCTAAGGTCGGCGCTCCCTCTCTCTCTAAAACCCTAAAACCATGCGAAAATGAGAGGAGCGAAGTCTGTTCATGTTTTTATACTGCGTCCGCTTGAGCGGCCAGCGAGCCGCAGGGATCCGAAATGGCATTGGTTTTCCCGCCCGATAGGTCGGCTCGAGCGGCCAGCGGGCGGCAGGGATTCGAAATGGATCTGATTTTTTCGCTCAATGGGTGGGCTCGAGCGCCCAGCGAGCGCCACTCGGCTGCTTGCCGAACTCAGACATTTTTCCAACTTTTTACTTTTAACTATAACTTTTTCACTACACACTTAGCCTCTTACTGATTTTAATCACCTTAATCACATCTAGTTATTACGTTTTCAGTTTTGGGTCCTCACATTGGACGTCCAAAATTCTGAGAATTAGACGATATGTGTGCCGGGTACTGTCTACGGTACTGTTCATGCTGCGGGGTAATGTTCACCCGAGGCTCTTTGATGAATTTTTCTCAATTTTGCATTGTGTAATTGTTAATCAAGTTGCATATATATTTGCATATATTTAATTGTTACCCTAAAAAATATAATCATTAACTAATTGTCAAGGATTGTGACCTTGAAGTTCCCAAAGCTATAGTTTCCCTTCGATGGTAAACATCCTTACTCTTCCCTATGTTTATGAAATTTGTATATGTAATTTAAGTTATGAGAAGACTAAAATGCGAAAGAAAGATAATAGTCGTATGTGTGATCGGCAGGAAGTCCACAATGTAATATGTGATATGTGACATGGAATCTTGACTCTCCTGAGTGGAGAAAATGTAAATCGGAATGGATATGGTGGACTTCCCCTCAAAGGAAAGATTAATCTTGAAACTAGGACCATGGACTTACATTTAGTGGTGGGTACCCTCTGGCTTGTCGCGTATATCATGATGGGAACCCAAGAAATAATCCGGCCGCTCATGAGGGCGGGCAATATTTGTGGTACGCCTTAAGATACTATTGTGAAAGAATGAGGATTATCCTAGTCCCCGGGGATATTGGGTGAATTGTTATGGCCTAGTGCTGCTGTGACGACCCAACTTTTTACCATCAACTAAAGCCGTCATCAAATCAAAAATCCTTACTTTTAAATAAATTATGAAAGGATAATTAGGTAGACATAAAAATTTTTCTTTTCTTCTTTCAAACCTGAGATGCATACTAGAAATTATTACTTTTATTTATCCCAAAATGTCACGGAAACAAACTAACATTCATACGCAGCGGGATAATTTTACAAGTCTTCTCAAAATATCAAAAGCAAAATAAACAAAACTTTCAAAGATCTGCTCCGGCCAGCTTAACCATTCAGCTACACCATAAGGTTCTACTCAACTTCATCCTCCATAAATTTTTCGTCATCTGAAAAGTGGCAAGAATGAGCTTACAAACCCCAGCAGGATACTCACATGCAGAAAACATAAACATACATATAATTTGATCAAAACATAATTTCATAACATAGCATCATCATATCGTTTCTTCTTCAGTTCTTATTCTTTTCATCTTGTCTTCGAAAAATTCATCAAAATCCTTCGGAATTCTTATCATCTTTAGGGACCGGACGGGAGCGGACAACATCGAGGACGGGTTGTGTGCTACCCCACAACCTAAAGCCGTATCCCCTCATTATGCTCCCCGGGGCGGGAGATAATGCCTTTAACCCGACATACGGGACCATAGTCCATATATCTTATGCCACCAAAAGGTCCCCTCCCGTGGCCCAGGAGGCATCATCGAGTGTCACTCCAATATCCTTCATCCATCTTTAACAGCAAGTTTAATGGAAACTCGGTTCTTGGTTCGTGTTCTTTAATGGCCAATCATCATAGATCAAAAGTCGGAAGAGTTCCACTTGCTGTTCGTACATTTTCCTTGTTCTTATAGCCTTGGTTCTTTAACTTCAACATTTGAAGTCCATATCATCTTATCAAAAGCCGGAGTTCATCTTTCAAAAATCCGAAGTTCTTTTTCAATAAAAAGGACAGAGTCTTGTTCATCAAATTTTCGGAGTTCTTTTCAAACAGAAAGCCGTAGTTCCGAAAGCTGAAGTTCTTTTATTATTGCCGGAGTTCTTTTTTTTACAAAGCCGGAGTTCGTTTCTTTAGTCAAAGCCGGAGTTCCTTTCTGAAATCCAAAGATCATCAAAACCAGAGTTCTTTATTCATAAAGGCTGGAGTACATTTTTAACAAAGTCCGAAGTTCTTTTTCTTAAAGGGACGGAGTGCCTTTCTTTTCAAAAGGACAGAGTGCTTTTCTTTTCAAAGGGACGGAGTGTCTTTCTTATCAAAACCGGAGTGCTTTTCTTTTCAAAAGGACGGAGTGCCTTTCTTATCAAAACCGGAGTGCTTTTCTTTTCAAAGGGACGGAGTGCCTTTCTTATCAAAACCAGAGTGCTTTTCTTTTCAAAGGGACGGAGTGCCTTTCTTATCAAAATCGGAGTGCTTTTCTTTTCAAAGGGACGGAGTGCCTTTCTTATCAAAACCGGAGTGCTTTTCTTTTCAAATGGACGGAGTGCCTTTCTTATCAAAATCGGAGTGCTTTTCTTTTCAAAGGGATGGAGTGCTTTTCTTTTAAAAGGGACGGAGTACTTATTTCTTAAAAATGCCGGAGCTCTTTTTTCTTAAATCCAAAGATCTTTTGACAGAAAACCAGAGATCAATAGCAGGAGTTCTTGTTCCATCTTAAGGCCTAAATTCTTTTCCGTAAACATGAATTTATCGAAATTCATAACAATTGACAATTAATCATAAATGAATAAATCTAACATCATGCGTAATGCAATTTCTTTTTAAACATGCATTTCAGAACGATAAGTCATAAAACGGCAAAGGCATACTTCATACGGAATATCATATACTTTCATAGCAACATACATAAACATGAGCTTTAGAAATAGGGGTGAGTATCTTGCCTGAATTCTTTTCTACTTTGCCTTAGCTTTCGGTCTCTTTCTTTACTAGGAGCTTCTAGTGGGTGCCTTTTTCTGATATTCTTAAGCCCTTATTTATAGCCCGTGGGTTAGGTGGCCATCATTTATGGCTTCACATTTTCCAAGGGTGTCATTTATGACTTTGCATTTTCAAAACTTTGGAATTAGCTAGTTCATTTATGTCGTGTGTTCCCAACGTCATGAGTCATCACTCCGGCTCCTTCACTTTCTTGAACAACTTTTGATTTCAAAACCTGCTCCAAGGCCGGACTTGTTTTTTAATGGGAAATCCGGAGTAGGTTTTAGTGTCAAATGCTGGAGCTCTTTATTCACAGGAAATCCAGATTGTTTTCAACAAAGGAAATTCCGGAGTAGTTTTTCAGACGTGGTTGAGGTCTTAATTCACAGGAAATCTAGACTTCTTTTCTCCAACGAAATCCGGACTTCTGTTCACCACGGAATCCGGAGTTCTTTTTACCAAGGGAAATCCGGACTTCATTTTATTAAGGAAATTCGGACTTCTTTTTCATCAAGGAAATCCGGACTTTTTTTTCATCCAGAAATCCGGACTAGAATTTCATCAATGCAATCCGGACTTCTTCATATCCCGGAAATCCAGACTTCTTAAGGCCTAACTTGATTCCATCTTAAGCCGATTTTCCTTTCTTATTACACTTTTCGGTCAACGGGCGTTGACCGGATTCTAAGACTGAAATATTTCTTTGTTTTAAATTTTGGGTTGTTACAAAAGGAAGCCGGACTTCTTTTTCCTCACATAAAGGGCGGAGTTCTTTTTCCAACAAAAGGACGGAGTTCTTTTTGCTGAAAGGACGGAGTGCTTTTTCTCAAAGGACGGAGTGCATTGGATGGAGTTCTTATCTTAAGGCCAACTTATTACATTTTTCGGTCAACTAGCGTTGACCGGACCCGATGACTAAATTTTCTAGGTTTTGAAATTTGGGTCGTTACAGTTGCAGGCCTAAAATGTAGTCGATGGCCGAGTGCTACATGCCTAAAATGTATCCATGAGCTTTAGAATGTGCAGTGAATACATTCCTTTTTTCATTCTCTCGCATTATTAGCCAGTACGACTTACTAGCTCGGATCCACGAAGACAAATAATTATGTGTAAATCATAATAAAAAAGGAAAGGTAAAGCGTATACCAAAGCATACCCGATCATATCCCTGTTAAATGTATCTTCCTCATGCTTACGCCTTTCTTGTTTATCCTGATCTATATTGATTATCATTTGGTTATGATGTACTTGCGGGGCTTTTTAGCTCACTCTTGTTTTTCTTTGTCTCAAGTTTAGCACAGGTTTGATATACCCGATGGATTGGAGTAGAGGCTAGAAGTGGACTAGGCATAGGATTTAGAAGACAACACTAAAGACTTAGAACTTGTAGTTTAATTTACGTTTGGATAAAATTATTATGTATATTTATATTCTTCCATTGGAAAGATTGATGTATACTGTACAAAATGACTGATGATTGGACAGATTAGTTTTCACTGTGTTGGGTTTGTTTATGCTTCTGTAGGTTACATATGGATTTGTAACAGGTACCTAGTGGTATTTCTTTGCTCCAACATGGTAGCTTAGGTGTTTGTGTTGGAGCCGTGGACGTTGTGGCGAATTGTGATCCTATGTATTGTTTTATAGGGAAAAAGGTTGAATCTGGATAGTTGTATGCTTGTATTGGTTTATTCTAAAGGGGTTATATTTTTAATTTTTGTCCAATTGTAGAGAAAACTCTGTCAGATTTTTACGAGGAGTTCATAATAGTAATGATGAGCTTTATTGGTGGATTTATTGACGGAGATTATTTAAGAAAAAAATTTGGTCCGTCATAGTTGATATCAGAGACAAAGGGATGCCTTATGATTGATCTGAATCATATGTGGAAGCCTAGGTTGAACAAAGTGGTCAAAGGTGTAGGGTGACTAGGATAAGTCGAATAGTCCTAGTTCTAGTTTATGCGACTTAGGCTAAGATTTGGTCAGAATTAGTAAATAGGAGTGGTTCCTAGGTTGCGGTACCTTAAGTTAGTGCTTTAGCTTAGATAAATTGATTAACTTAGGCTAGAAGGATAAGTGCGGATGTATAGTTTTCAATATCTTAGTTTGTGTCTAAGTGATGAGCTAATTTGTGTTGTCATGTTTTGAAAAGGATATCTGTGGCCAATTGTGCTGCTTAGACTAAGGTTAAGGCATGAAAGTGGTCAACCACGTGATGATGGGGGCCGAGCATCTAAATTTGTTAAATGATTTAGTGGGACTCGAAGATTTTAGAAGGTTTCATTTGGACAAGAACTAAAAGATGAAATGCTGAAGAAGAATACCTTAAGGATTGACTTTGATTGAATTTGGTCTAAGGAATAGGATTAGGAATGCTGAGATAGCGTGGTAAGTGAAATGGATAAGGTGAAACTGTGAGCTCGAGGTCTGGATGACTCGAACTCTATTCTGGTGATTGTAAATATGAGAATGGTGAATTGTGATCGGTATAATAACGATTAAGTGTTTGAATTCTAAGTGACTCAAATTTTGTGGAAGTTGAGACGTGGATCATGAGTATTAAAATAGTAATTGTGGTAGCCTAATGCTCGGGAAGAAAATAAGTATTGTAGGACACCTGCATGGGTGTTCTTTTATCGATAGGTATTCTTCCCGATGAGTTTTAGGAGCATGTTTCTGATTGCAGTCAGTTCGATTGTAGAATTAAGGATTGTCCTTATTCATGAGTCGGATGGTGAAGAGGTCCAGTGTTTTGAATCGGGATTCTAAGGTATTAACACAAGATGTTAAGTGTTACCTGTCGTGATAAAAGGTAAGGCTCTTGGGTTTGATATTGTAGTTTGGTGTCGTTTTGGGGATTTTGAGCCTATGTTTTCATTGTGTTTTCAAGTTATGTGTAATTGGAGAATCTAGGCTTTGCAATAGCTGCATAGAGATCTATGACATTTTAAGTCCATAGATATGATTGGTTGGGTTAATCTGAACTATTTTGTGGTGCCAATCTTGATGTGCATTAAGGACAATTTGGTCAGTAAGTCATTGAGTTGATATAATTGGGTTGATAAGTACATTATGTTTTTCAATCGAATTGTGCAAATTTGGGTATGAACCTGAGTTAGTTAAGGTATCAATAAATTATTATTGTTTTACCTATAGGTTGTGTTTCGAGAAATCTATGCTAGGTTTGTCTAATAATGAGGCCACACCTAGAAGTCATCTCGTGGTCACTAAGAAGCTTTGGTTGCATAAACATTTGAGGATGTTTCTTAAAGGAAAAGATTAGATTGGTTAATCTTGGATCGATGGATTAAGACTGTTGATATCCACATCGATCTTTAAGGACATCATAGTTGAATTGTTTGATCTTTTGTAAGGGCTTGAAGATTTCTGAGATCGATCTGTGCCATAGCATGGTTGATTGTGGATAATTGATAATTGTGCTCGTGGCAGCAATCGAGATAAGATATGACTGTTGCCAAGTTCGGTTATGCCCTTGGGTTGTAGATTCATTGGAATATCTATGAATTTTATGGGTTGAATCTTTTGGCCATAATTGAGTCAGTTCAATGGCCTCATTGAGGAACTCAAAATTCATAGGGAGTGTGAACCTTGTTGAGGGCTATGTCATAGGTTAAGAAGGCTATTAACCGTGTGTTCAATTTGGGGTCGAACGTGAGTCTAATTAAGAGAAATGTTATGTTGGGTGTATAATTTCTTTGAGCGCTTGAATATGGTTCCGCAAGGCTTTGGATGATAGCTCATTTTGGAAGAATTGATTGATGTTGCGAAAGCGTGCGTCTCTCTTGGGTTTGAGTGATATCGAGAGGATATCTGTTAAGTACTCTTCGAGGTTTTACAATGTTCGCAGAGCCTTGACTTAGAAGCGATCGACATCTGTCAGAAATAAGGTGTGTAGGTATATCCTTCTAGGGTTAAATAACAATTGTTGACCACATCATTTGGGTTGATTCCTAATGGATCAAGTGTATTATAGTAGCTTGTGGTGCCTTGAGGAAAGATTTAGAATTTTGTTTTTCCACACCCATCATAGGCGGCTGCCTTTGGATTTTGTGAGGGTGAAGCCCATGATTTAATTGCTCCAACTGTGATTTAAAGATAACAATTGGGGTCGTTGCTTTGAGGGTTATAGGTTTGCTTATGGATATAGTTACAGTCTAGCTAATCCTTAAGGTCTAAGCAGCCATACCATGTAGAAGATATGATCATCCATTAGTGCAGATGAGTAAACCTGTTAGGAGATGAAAGATGAATATCTATGCCTTAATGGAAGATGAGTCTTAGCACCAATAATATGATGATTGGGAATCTTTAGATCTGTGGTGCTGTCGATGTTCTTAAATATATGGAAGGTGAACCGCAGGAAGATTTCAATTCTGGGGTTAATGAGATGCCGTATTTTGATTTGGGAATCAGAATCATATTCAAGGTATTGAAGTTATGGGATTATGAGGCGAGAAGTCCTTGTGATTTTGCTTCGAGATTTTTAGAACAATGAGGATTGTGGGAGTTTAAATAATTATGGGTTAGCTTCTGAGAATGTCCCACTCATCTCGAGTTTGGATAATGCGTGCGGGTTAGATATGTTGACTCGTTAATACGCCTATGGGATAATAAGTTTGTTGAATATTAGGTTACAAGACCTAGGAGGTAATTAGAGGTTGTGCTGAATTTTTGAGGTGATTGTTTCGATTGCAAATTATGAGTTAATTGTGACCTAAGGATTAAGGACTTTACCTTGGTTGTGTTAATATCTTTGAGATTTTCTTGGTTCTATAATTGTTGTGTGCCCTAGATATTTGATGTGTATCATTGGATAAGGATTGCAATCGATTTTAAGGTACAAGTTAATGATCAATCAGAGTAACACAATAGAAGCATGTGGGCCCTTGGCTCAGAACTTCAGGATGAGATTAAGGTCTCAAGCGGAAGATTTATCTCGAGGCATAGGAGGCATTAGGGTAAGAGCTTGTAGGTTCGTTGGGATTCTACATTAAATCGGAGGGTTAGCCAATAATTAGGCTTACCTTTGAATTTGGAAAGATTATCATAATATCTCTCATGTACCGATGAATAAAGACGTAGGCTATGATCAATCTAACTAGTGTGGGAAATTAGAAAATTTGCTTTATAGCAAGATTTCAATCTCAATTTTTGATGAGAGCCATTAGACATTGAGGATCAAAATGAGGCAATGGTTAGGTTTGCTAGAAATAATCGCCTTTCTAAGGAAGTGATTTGGGAGTGCATGAGCAAAATCTGAATGGTCTATTTCTCTATTGCTAAGTCTTGAGGTTCGTTAAATTTCAAGGATGAAATTTCAGTAAGTGAGGGAGAGTTGTAAGGTACTGGTTTTCGGAACATGGTCTATTCGAGTAACAAGTTGGAATAAGTGAATTGAGGTCATAAGAGTCGGGAGGAGTCGGATTTTAAGATCACAGACTCGGAATTGGTGGAATTGAAAACCTTAGTTAGAATCATGAAATATTAGTCTGAAAATATAATTTGGATTTTTAATGACAGTAATCTTGGGGTATTAAATTAATTTAATCTCAATTAGGCTCGAGGTATATCGAGGGATTCGTTTCGGGTCAAAAATTAGGCGGTAGTGCCAGGTGGACTGTTAGGCACGCAGCCCAGCAGGCTAGTGCCTGCCGGGCGCTCGAGTGCCCAGCAAGTGCCATTTTTCCTAGTAGGCGAGCTCCCTGCGCTCCGCACATCGCGCTCGAGCGTGAGTCCGCATGGAAGCCACGTGCGACTTCATCTTTTAAAACACTAAATGCATTTTTGGGGGAAGGAAGGAAGAACGTTTGGTAGAGAGAGAGAGAGGAGGGAGAAGAGAGAGAAGCAGCCAATTGGAGGCCTTCGGGGTGGATCCGGCTCTGAACTAATTGGAGAAATCGTAGAGCACATCGAGGCAAGTACAACTACACCATTTTTCTTCCATTTTCGTTGATTTTTGTTTGATCCCCTTCAAGTATTTTGTCCTGATACCCAATCCCGTGTATATCATTGTGATGTCCATAGCCTAATTATGCATATATGTGAAATTCGTCAACTAATTCATTGTTTTTGCACCGTTTTTCATGTCCGAAACCCTCACCCACGCGCGTGTACTGTTCATGCACTATCAGGTGGATTCCGGCTCTTGATTTTTGGGACTTTTGCATAAATTGAAGCTAGAATACCATTACCCACACCCTAGGCAAGTTAATTTGTCGATTGAATAGCCGATTTGGTGGAATTATGTGAATTCCCGGGTGGTTTCAGGCCCCGATTTTTGGGACTTTTGATTTTTTTGGGACCAAAATATGATTATGCATGACTTAGGTAAGTTACTTCACTGATTGGGTATCTGAATTTGTGGAATTTGGTAGAATTTCATTTGCGAAACCCTTAACGCACGCCTGGACACTGTTTGAGCTTTGATTTGGGGTTAAACGTATAGATTGACTTAGGATATTAGTTACCCATGCATTGGGTTCGATAAGTTACTTGTTAGATATCCGAAATTCTGAGAATTAGACGATATGTGCACAGGGTACTATTCATGATATTGTTCATGCCATGGGGTATTGTTCACCAGAGGCTCTTTAATGAATTTTACTTAATTTTGCATTGTGTAATTATTAATCAAGTTGCATATATATTTGCATATGTTTAATTGTTAACGTAAAAAATATAATTATTAACTAATTGTGAAGGATTGTGATCCAGAAGTTATTAAAGCTATAGTTGCCCTTCGGTGGTAAGCACCCTTACTCTTCCCTATGTTTATGAAATTTGTATATGTAATTTAAGTTATGAGATGTGACGGAACAAATTTTTTTTTTTTTTTGCAATCCGCCAACAATCTTTTGGAATTGACACCAAGTTTCGGTGGTCCAGTCCGGACCGATCGTGCCTTCCAAATCACAGGACCACAGATGCCATCGAGGACTCATACATTCTAGTCATCAACCCTTCAGAGGACAGAAGGCAGAAAGTAGGAATTCAAACCAGAATACAGCTTATCAAATAGTAATTAAAATGGAATGCATTTAACCTAAGTCGGAAGGGAAAATTGGCAGTTTTTAAAGCTGAAACTTTGGAGACGGAAGTATATTTGCAAAGGATGAACTTTAAAAACTGGGCACACTTGCAACTAACTTAAAAAGAATGATCGTCCGAAGTATACTTGTAATATTCTGAAGTTAAAAACAAATTGTACACTTGCATTAAACCATGAACTTAAAAGCAGGAGGTACACTTGCCTAACAGTTGTCCGCCCACCTCTACAGACTTGAAACTTTCTCTCCTTCTCTACTCCTTTACTATTTCTTTTTGCCGGCGCTCCTACTTGCTTCCTCGATCGAAGCTGAGTATATATAGATGAGGGGTTAGGTGGAGTAAGTGGGGGTAAGCTACCTACTTGGTACTTCTTTTTAGAGGTTAGGTGGGAGTAAGTAGTCTAAGTTACTTACTTTGGTACTTCTTCTCAGACGGTCAGTGGGGTGGTTCACTTACTTCATTTAATTAGGATCTAATTGGGTTCTAGCTAATCAGTAAAGTTGGTCCTTGTCTTTAGTTGCCCTTAATTTATTCCGGTCAACTCTTTGGTCAGTGCTCAGAGTCGGCCATCGTTTCACTTCTTTTATTCAAGACCGGTCAACCTTTCTTAAGGCCGGTTAACTCTTTGGTCGATCAACATTTTGACGCTGGTCAACATCACAATTTTTGGTCAATCCTTACTCAAAGCCGGTCAACATTCTAAAAGCCGGTCAACCTTACAATTTTCGGTCAACATTTTCTTATCATCTATTCCAGACTTCAAGTAGTCCGGTCTTTCGTGGCACAAGCTACTCTGGTTTTAAGTGGCATAAGGCCACTCCGGATTTCATTACACTTTTGGTTTTAATATTTTATTCCGATTTTGAACTCTCTCTTTTTTTTTTATTTCGGGATCTCACAAATCTCCCCTACTAAAAAAAAATTTCGTCCTCGAAATTTATATGGGGTTACATACCTTAAACAAACAAGTGAGGATGATTGTTTCGGATTTCTTCTTCTCGTTCCCAGGTAGCTTCTTTATGTGAGTGATTCCTCCATAGCACCTTTATTAGAGGAACCGTCTTCGTACGCAGCCTTTGCTCCTTCCCGTCGAGAATTTGTAGTGGCTCCTCAACATATGATAGATCATTGTTGATTCCCAAGGGTTCGAGTTCAATTATGTGAGTTGGGTCATAAACATACTTCTGGAGCATGGATACATGGAACACGTCATGCATTTCTGTCAAACTTGGTGGTAGTGCTAATCTATATGCCACTTCTCTGATCTTTTCTAAAATCTCAAAAGGGTCAACAAATCATGGCTTTAATTTTCCTTTCACTCCAAACCGTGACGTTCCTTTGGACGGTGAGACCTTCAAAAAGACGAAATCTCCTATCTCAAAGCTTAATTCTTTCCTCCTTCTATCTGCATAACTTTTCTGTCTGCTCTGAGCAACCCTCAAGTTACCATGGATCAGTTCGATTTTCTCAGCCGTTTCTTTTATTATTTTGGGACCCAAAATCCTTTTATCTCCGGTCTCCTCCCAGTGAATTGGCGACCTGCACTTTCTTCCATACAGAGCCTTAAAGGGTGCCATACCGATACTAGCTTGATAACTATTATTATAAGCAAACTCTACCAGCGCTAGGTAAGTATCCCAAGTTCCTTTCATTTCCAATACAAAAACCCTCAACATATCCTCAAGAATCTAGATAGTACGCTCAGATTGGCCATCTGTTTGAGGGTGGTAAGCAGTACTGAATTTCAATTCAGTCCCCAATCCTTATGCAAACTCTTCTAAAATCTTGAGAAAAAATGGGGGTCTCTATCAGATACAATGGAGGCAGGAATTCCATGTAGTCTTACGATCTCACTCACATACAGTTGAGCCAATCTATCACATGAATACATTGTTCTGATTGCTAAGAAGTGGGTCGACTTTGTCAGCCGGTCAACTATGACCCAAACAATGTTGTGATTTCTTGGGGTCCTTGGCAGACCTGATACGAAATCTGTAGCGATATCTTCCCACTTCCAGCTAGGGATCGGCATCGGTTGTAACAACCCGGACGGTTTTCTCCTTTCAGCCTTCAATTGTTGACATACGAGGCATTTCCCCGCATAGGCTATGATGTCTCTCTTCATGTTCCTCCACCAGGACGTTTTCTTTAAGTCTTGATACATTTTATTTGTTCCAAAGTGAATGGTATATCTAGATCGATGAGCTTCTTTTAGAATCTTCTCCTTCAACTCCTTATCGTCTTGCACACATAATCGATCTCTAAATCTCAATACTCCATCCGTTCGGACACTGAAATCAACTCGGGATTCCTTACTCAAGTCACTTGCAATTTCTATAAGGAACGAATCGTTAACTTGCTTCTCCTTGATTTCACCAACAATCTCCGGTTGGATTTGAAGATAGGACAAGAGCATCCAATTACCCTTAGCAAATCGCTGGACATTACATTGCTTTAGATAGTCCAACATTTCATTTGTTTGATTTGCATTTGAGCCACAAATCCTGGCCATCGACTTAAAGTATCCGCAACGACATTAGCCTTTCCAGGCCAGTATTCCTAAACTACCGTAATAAATTTAAGAGAGATGCCATCTAGGACTAGAACAAATCCAAATATCAAAAACAATGTGGAAGCGACTATAACTATAAATCAACCTGTAGGAGCAAAAATCAATATGTTCATCATAATACAAATATTACTACATCATCAGAATATAAAATGTTTATTCAAAACTAGTCATATACATCCACAATTTTTCAAGGTCTCCAAAATTTTCAAAGATCTGCAAGCCCAACAAGCTTTCTTCCTTATAGCTAAATCCTATCTTTAATCCTTATCGGGTTTCAACTTATCTGGAGGGGGACGGAAAGCAAGGAGTGAGTCGAAGCACAGCAAGGTACCTTAAAAACATGCAATGTTAACATTTTCATGCAAATCATAATTACAATAGAACAAAAGTCATGGAAATTAACGAAGAACTAAATATTCAAGAAAACATGAGAAAAACATGAATCGCTATAAACATGTATCGGAATTCATAAATCAGTATTAAATCTCACTTGTTCTTCAAAATTTTAGTTCGTTATTCCAAGGACCAAACTAGTATACCCTATTAGCCGAGGGGGCGAATAATTGAAGATGTATCACTCCATAGACGGAGTTATCCTCAATTACCACCATAACGTTCTAAGACATACCAGAAAAACTCACTTGACTGTATGACAGCTCTCGGTCTGATTTTCCTACCAATTTAATTTAACTTAATGCGTTTGCTTATAATTTCATAGTCAAAATTCATCATATCTCAAGGCCAAGTCTAAATTCATACAATCAAACTTTTAGATGATTTTAGAGGGCCTCCATAATTCGATAATACAGTTCCATGCAAAATTTTCAGATACAAATCGTCTAATAAGCTTTATCAAATCACCAAATAATACTAATATCTCGAGATTCAAGGTTTTTAAACATTAAATCCCAAATTTTTGTTGTACGATTTCATACGAAACTTCCAGACGAAAATCGAACCTAAATCTTGTGCCAAATCACAAAATCAAAGTCATAAATCACGGTACATACACATAAACATGAATTAAACTCAAACTATATATTTATTTTCGAGCTAGGGTTTTGAGTGAAACTTTCAGACACAAATTGAACATAAAATGTAAGCCAAATCACGAAATCGGAGTTATAAGTCACAATATATATTCATAAATATGAAATCTAGTCCAAAAGTCATGAGATTCGTGCATTTATCATAACAAATCTTAGGGAGCAAGGGTTTCAGAGCATAAATAACAATATGGAGATATTTAAAAATGATAAAAATGAAAAATGAGGTTCGAGGTATACTTTTCTCAACCCAATCTACCGTTATTCTTACTTGGATCGGAGTGAAACTGCCAAAATCTCCATTCTTTTCCCTTTTTTCCCTCTCCTTTTTCTCCCACCTTTGCTGCTCTTCGTGTGAACTGGCCTTCTCTCTCCTCCCCTTCCCTTTTTAAAACAAAACAAAATCAGGTCGGTGGCTGAAAATCAGGTTTGCGTTCGAGCGCCTAGCGAGCGGTGCGCGAGCGCACATGCACTTGATTTGGCGCACTTTAGCTTGCTCAAGTGAGTGGCGTGTGCGCCCCCTTTCGGATTAATTTGTTTTTGGTGCTCACTGTTATGCTCGAGCTAGCAGCGAGCCCAGTTCTACTGCTTTCTGCACTAAAGCCAATTTTACACTTTTCTCAATTTTACTTATCCCAAACTTAATTATATCAAGTTAATTACTAGAATTTACTATGTTTTGGAAATTCGAACCTCACATTCTCCTCCACTTATAGAAATTTCATCCTCAAAATTTAACGAACCCCGAATTTCCTTAATCGAAGGAAATTTTCTAACATTCCCAAGTCATTTCTTCAATTAAATAATTATCCTAGGAAACCTTAAACATTTAAATCGCCTTGATTTTTAGTATCTAATTCGTTCTATGAATATCTAATTTCACCAAATCTGAAGGCAAACCCAAATTTATTAACTACTTTTCCAACATAATTCAAAACCTTAAACGAGCAAAAATTTCTTGCTTCAACTTACGTCAAGCCTCGAGAATAATCATTCCTTTTGAGTCTCAAATAGAACATCAAAATATATGGGTTCACCAAAAGTCTGCTGTGCAACTCTAATAAAATTTCTAACTATGAACCATCCGACTGTAATCCACCATCAAATCCGATTTAACTTGACACCCATAATTCTCTGATCAAGTTTGATGAAAGTGTTGGCATAAACCTCAACTTGCAATCAGACTTCAACTCGAAAATACCTTATATCCTCATTAATTCGTTGGTATGACGACAAACTGACATTTCCTTAAAATACATAACTCATGTTGAACACTTAGTAAACAAATCCCGAAATATCCATATCATGTAAACACATCTCACAAATCCTCAAATTATAGCCAAATTAGAAATTTCAATTGTAGCAATCGCCTAAAAATTTATATAGCGCTAGCTTATCACCCAAAACCTCAAACACTTCTGAATTTTAGGATCTCGTTGGCACACTGATAAGCCAATTGATTCCATCCGAACACATTATTCATAATTACGATGGGTGGGTCGTCCTAATCGTCCTGAAACAAAATCATGAGGACTCCTCATTCCATGATTTCACATCCTTAATGCTTTGGATACAATTCTCTCTCCTAAAATCAAAGTAAGCATCCCATCTAGAGTACCAAGGACACATTCAATTCAAAGGCTTCCGACATCAATTATTGATCATACTATTTACTTTCCTCAAAAAACACTAAGATCCACCTTTACTATTCTCAACTCATCGCCTACACTATCGCATGTTAATTTCTTCTTTACGATACAATTTTCTCAAACCTTTAGAATTATTGGATAATAAAGATCTCCCATAAGCAACACCAACAAATCCATAAAGCAGGAACCTCATTTGCTAACCCCAACTATGAGTGAAGTAATTTCCAACTATAAGCTTCTCCCCCACTTTACTCGTGGGTAGTCACCTATCACGATATAAGAATCACATAGTTCTAGTCCTTCTCAAAAGTATTACATTTTACTCTAACTCACCAAACCATTAGGGGTCAATCCCAAACAAAAAGGGTCAACAATTTCCTCTAATTTCCTCGAGGGCTATCTTCATAAGTCTCATTTCTATGAATACCAATCGCTTTTAAGACAACACCTCACGGCTCTACAATCCTTAAGGAATACTTATCCGATTTAGTTAAACCCAATATGATCATACATCTTTATGACATTAATCAGTCTTATCAATAAGTTGTTGTTATTGAAAAAGCCTCACGCTCACATCACATTCTTCCTTAGCTGAATTCATATTCCTCTCTCTATTAAGTATATGGTTGATTGTCTTTCATAATTCATGAAGTCCACAAAAGGCCATCAAATTCAAGTAGCATCACCCAATTTCTATAATAATCGGACTAAAATCCAAGGACTTTGCCGTTCGATCAACCCCGAGTAGAATCACAAGGGTTTCTCCTTTCATACTTTCATAACCACACTACTCTGATATTGGAACTTGTTCGTGGTAACCCTTGACCTCTCTTATGGATATCTAAATCTTAAAGACTCCCAACATCAAATCATTAATTTCTTAGTTACCCTAACTTTCAAAATTTTCCAAATAACCTCATCTATTCTATTTGAATCCTCAAGATCAGTGCTGATTTCGACACAATTTCAATAGCAACTTTATTTGCCAGCCAAAAGATGTGACTGAATAATACTCTCTTTTAACAGTTTCCTCTAATTTCCTTATCTGCATAATGATTTTCAGATATGACCTAATATGTCTTCTATACTTGACACTTATTTTTATCATATACCTTGTAGTTATAGCAGTGTTCTTTCTATTACCTCTCTTTACGACTCATCTGACATTTTAAAAGTTACAACTCCAATTGCAAATCAAAGTACTCTTTTCAAAAATTATCTATTCTAGTGTGGAAATTTGCCAACCAAATAGTCTTAGTATCCCACCAAAGTTCGGTATTTCTAATTAGATCAATTAATCATTCACAGTCTCAAACCGGAAATCAAAATACATAATTTTATCAGACAAGGATTTACCCATCAGGGGTTGACATCATCAAAGTTCTTTCTAGAAATTAGGACACATATAAAATTGTACTCAATCTTTGGGTGACATACTTGTCATCCAATTTAATTTCTAGACATCCCAAGTATTTCATGAAGAAAAAGGGGGTTGTTCTAAAATTGCCTTCAAAACTTTTCAAGGGATGGAGTGCGATACTAGGAAACCCATCATCAGTCTTGCCTTACACTCAACTTATGGCAGCAAACTAACTTCATCTTGGGCAATCAAAACCTTGAATACTTTCTTTTATTTACTCAAGCTCAATATCAACATGGACCATGATCGGATTGAACATCTTTATATAATGCTTCGAAGGATGCTTCCTAAATTGATCATCCTTTATATATCTGTAGGAACGCAAACAAAATTATCCTCCTGGCACCATATCCATTCGCCCAGATATTTAATCAATTATCCACTTGTAATAAGCCTCAAAAAGATTTATCCAAATGTTCATCTGATAGTCATAATCCCAACAAACTAGTGGAGATTCAATTTTTCGAGAATCGCTATCCTCAAAGTGGATTTCGAATCAGGTTTACTACTTTAAAGACTCAAATCAAACTTCATAACCTAGAGCTACTGTCTCATAGACTTCCAAGTTCTATCATCTTCCATTCACTTTGAATTCTGAAACAAAAGTAATGCAATCAGATCAAACTTTAGGCTTTAGCATTAACTAGGACACAAAGCTTCTTAAACACAATATCTTGATCCTGCTTAACAGTAGCCCGTTTTGCCGGCTAGAATGGTTAAGTCTAATAGGTATGTCTCATATCTTCATCTACTTATTCGATCTATCTTATTTTAATCTAAACATCCACATAAGATTCAAATAAAACTTAAGGCATCTCTTTTCTCTAATACCAACTATGATGAAACAGATGACTAAAGCCCATAAGAAAATAACACAATTATCTGTAAAAAATCAAGCAGAGTTTTCTCTAAATATGGGCCAAAACCATACAAATACCTTGTATTAAACAATATGCTCAAGACATACTAACAATTTAGATCTTAAAATTCAACAACACCTCAAAACACAGGATCAACAAATGTCTTATCATCCATAACTTTAACACAATATTCCTAAACTACCGTATTGGATCTAAGAGAGATGCCATTTAGGATCAGAACAAATCAAAATATCAAAAATAATGCGGAAGCGACTATAACCATAAATCAATCTGTGAGAGCAAAAATCAATTTGTTCATCATAATATAAATATTACTACATCATTAGAATATATAATGTTTATTCAAAACTAATCATATACATACATAATTCTTCAAGGTCTCCCAAAATCTTCAAAGATCTTCAAGCCCAACTAGCTTTCTTTCTTGTAGCTAAATCTTATCTTTAGTCCATGTCGGGCTTCAACTTATCTAAAGGGGGACAGAAAGCAAAGGGTGAGCCAAAACCCAATAAAGTACCTTAAAAACATGCAAGGTTAACATTTTCATGCAAATCATAATTACAATAGAATAAAAGTTGTGGAAATTAATGGAGAACCAAATATTCAGGGAAACATGAGAAAAACATGAATAGCTATAAACATATATCGGAATTCATAAATCAGTTTTAAATCTCACTTGTTCTTTAAAATTCTAGTTTGTTATTCCAAGGACCCAGCTAGTATACCCTACTAGTTGAGGGGGCGAATAATCGAAGATAAATTATATTCAATTCACATAATCAAAGACCAAAGGTTTGATGATATTTATTTTCATTTCATTTCATCCACGATTCAAAGGTTCAAAGGTTTGATAGTCTCCATCCCCTGATTAAGTCTCGAGGAGGGGCGGACCATGTATCACTCCATGGACGGAGTTATCCTCGATTACCACTGTAACGTTCTAAGACATACTGAAGAATCTCACTTGACTATACGATAGTTCTAGGTCCGATTTTCTTACCAATTTAACTTAACTTAATGCATTTGCTTATAATTTCACAGTCAACATTCATCATATCTCAAGGCCAAGTCCATATTCATACAATCAAACTTTCATACGATTTCAGAGGGCCTCTATAATTCGATAATACAGTTTTATACAAAGTTTCCAGATACAAATCGTTTAATAAGCTTTAGCAAGTCACCAAATAATACTTATATCTCAAGATTCAAGGTTTTTAAACATTAAATCCCAAATTTTTGTTCTAGGGTTTCATGCAAAACTTTCAGACGAAAATCAAACCTAAATCTTATGCCAAATCACAAAATCAAAGTCATAAATCATAATACATACACATAAACATGAATTAAACTAAAACTATATCTTCATTTTTGAGCTAGGGTTTCAAGCGAAACTTTCGAACACAAATCAAACACAAAACGTAAGCCAAATCACAAAATAGGAGTTATAATTCACAATATATATACATAAACATGAAATCTAGTCCAAAAGTCATGAGATTCATGCATTTATCATAACAAAGCTTAGGGAGCAAGGGTTTTAGAGCATAAATAATAAAAGAGATATTTAAAAATGATAAAAATGAAAAACGAGGTCTGAGATACACTTACCTTAATTCGATTTACCATTATTCTTACTTGGATCGGAGTAGAATGGCCAAAATCTCCCTTCTTTTCCCTTTTTTTCCTCTCGTTTCTCTCCCTCCTTCGCTGCTCTTCGTATGAACTGGCCTTCTCTCTCCTCCCCTTCCCTTTTTAAAACAAAATGAAATCAGGTCGGTGGCTGAAAATTGGGTTCATGCTTGAACGCCTAGCGAGTGCGTGGCGAGCGCACATACACTTGATTTGGCGCCCTCTAGCATGCTCGAGCGAGCGGCATGCACGCCCCTTTCCGGATCAATCTATTTTTGGCACTTGTTGCTGGGCTCGATGTGACATCCCGATCCCAAAATATGATAAATACAGAGTAATTAAATTGATGATAAATATGATTAGGCTTAAGAATAAGAGAAAATTTGATACCGAAATAAAAAGGGGTGAAAAAGGGTAAAATAAGCTTGGTTCTCAACTATCGCTCTAGCGCCAAGCTAGGCAGAAAAATGCAAAAGCACTGCCCGAGTGGCGCCTCAGGCGGAGCGGGGGTGGTGGCAGCCTACGAGGTTGGAGCTTGTGCGCAAGTCGTGTGACTCTCACGTGATCCCTTTTCTTCATGTTTTTAAATGGAAATTGGGGTTTTGGGAAGGTAGAATGAAGATAGAACGCGAGAGGAGAGGAAAAGGAAGGAGAGGAAAGGGAAGAAAGGGGAGGAAAATATTTTGTCCACATCCGATCAGAGTAAGAATAATGGTAGATCGAGCTCAGACAAGTATATTTCGAACGTTTTGTACTGTTTTTACAGTGTTTCAGTATCTCTAAATTTATATTTATGCTCTAAATTCATGTTTCTTCATGTTTTATGTAAATAAAGCATGATTATGTAAATTAATCGGATAGATTTCATGTTTACCTGTATATATGACAACATACGGCTTTAATTTCATGATTGTACATGTATTTGGTGTCCGATTATAGTCCGAAAATTTTGCCCAAAATCCTAGCTCGAAAATGAGATGAAATCTTGAATTTAATCCATGTTATGTATATGTTCTATGAATTATAGCTTCAATTTTATGATTAAATATGTGTTGGGTATCCGTTTTACGTTCGGAATATTTATCAAAACCCTAAGCATAAAAATGAAGAGATTTGATGTTTAAATTCCATACATCTTGGTATGTAAAGGCTTATTTGTAAAAAGATAATGTTCATGCTATGATTTATAATTGGAAAATTTATATGAAACTTCACTGTTAAGTTTCTGTGGATTTCTGAAGCATTCTGAAGGATTGGTTGTGAAATTTTAACTGATTTTTTAAGTTTGATGAGTTATAAGTTAATAAATGAGAAGAAAACTGTTTCTGATTCTGTCAATTAGAACCAAGGACTGACATACGGTCAAATAAGGTTCTCCGACATACCTTAGGACATTACGGTGATAATCAGGGATAACTCCGTCCATGGAGTTATACGTGGTCCGCCTTTCCTTGGGATGTTAATTAAGGAGGGCAAGAAACTGATCCTGCAGGTTATAAATCCTCCGTCGGCTTTGAATTGTGTGCCGTAAACACAATCGATCCCTATTATTGTCACTGTTCTTGGCCTCGGATTGTGTGGCAAAAACATAATCTATCCTCGATTACTCACCCTCTTAACTAGTAGGGTACACTAGTTGGGTCCCTAGGATATTGAACTAGAATTTCTGAAGAAACAAGTGAGAATTGGAACTGTTTTATGAACACCAATGTATGTTTAAATAGAATCATGAGTTATTCCTATTTCCATGATTTTGCCTTCCTGCACATATATTTCGTTAATGCTTCATTGACCTCTATCTCTTGCCTACATGTTTTTACATGTTCTGATATTATATTATGTTTTTCGATTTCTAATGCCTATTTTACTGATTAATGATTTTTGAAATATAATTATACTAACTTGTGCTTCCTTGGCTTCTATGCACCTTTATGTTCTTGAATATTTTCATATTACTGTTCATCTATAATTATATTCTGTATGAAAGTATTATATTCTGCTTGTTTTGATACCTTGTTAGGTTTTGGGTCACTATTTTACTTTTTTTCCCTCCAGATAAGGATATAGTGACGATACCGGACGAGCAGGCTTAGTTAGAGCTTAGAAATGAAGGTTTGAAGACTCGAAGTCACCCAGAAGATCTTAAGGAATTTGATAATTTAGCTTGTAAATATCTAAATGGTGAATGAGAATTATGTATTAATAGTTGTGACACGTTTTGTATACTATTAGAATTGCATTATACTTCCACAGGTTTCTGTTATGGAGATAGTTGCTTCTGCTACTCTGTTCTTTGGATTTTATACAGGTCCTAAAAGGCATCTCTCATATAGACTTTGGTATAGTAGTTAGGATTGTTGATATAAAGCCATGGATGGCATTGTGGTCCTATGTATGCGTATTGTATGGTAAATTGTGACATTCGAATAGTTGCGTGCTTGTACAGGTTATATATTTGGTTTTAGTCTAGTTAGTGGATAGAATTGATTAATTTAAGCCACGGGAGAAAACATAGCGTCTGATGATCCTATGTTATGAATGAAATGTTTGTGGATGGATATTGTTTTGCATATTTATAGGATTTATACAGGTTTGTATTTAGTTTAGCCCAATTTTAGGAAAAACTCTATCCATTTTTCCTTAGAACTTTAAGTTGGTATTTGGGCTTAAGTTCCTGTATCTGTAAAGATGAAATTATCTGAGAACAAAAAAAAATTCGTTCTGTCACACTCGAGCCAGCAACGAGCCCAACTCTGTTGCTTGCTGCACTAAGGCCAATTTTCTACTTTTCTCAATTTTACTTATCACAAACTTAATTATATCACGTTAATTACTAGAATTTACTATGTTTTAAAAACTCGGACCTCGCATGGCTCAGGAGCATTCCTCGGTCTGTCACTATAATATCTTAATGTATGACAGAAAATACTACCGTTTGAAATATAAATCATTGATTCAGATTTATAATTACTTATTCTTAAGGAAATGTTCCACCATAAACTTATGCAAAGTTTTCACTCTCTGGAAAGTGAATTATCAAACATAATAAATTGTGGAATTCGCTTCAAATACTTTGCATAACTTAAATAATTCTTTGATATGGATACAGATAATTATTTTCTTATGAGTTCAAGTTTTCATATGCCTTTAATTAGATGCACAAATCAACATAAAGATTGAAGCATTTATGAAATTCTTACCACAATGAGCCGAACATAACTTAAGAGCTTCCGGACAACAAATCCATTCACGAATGTATACAATATAATTTTCAGAACACACATAAAATAACATATTTAAGGTACATGTGAATAAATACCAATGTTCATGTTTAACAATATTTTAAGAACACGTAAAATAACATATAAAAAATATATGTAAATAAATACCAAACAATCAAAGTACCCACGTCCATGAAGTTCAAGTTTCAAGTTTCTAAGGCCAAATCATACATAAATCTCAAATAAATCGGGTAAATCTAAAGGGGGTGAACATTAGGGTTTCATTGAGCAATATACTACGCAAATCTTAGAAATCTGACATAAAATTGATATATATGCATGCTTAATACATGAGTTTCATAAAATATAAACTTAGACGAGCAAAGAAATGAGAATATTAGAAAAAAACAGAATAAAAAGTGCAAAGAAAGAAAAAAAGTATATAGGTGTACTTGTCTCGACCTGATCTACTATTTCTCTAACAAGCTCTAAGACAGAATCGGATTCGGAAACCTCACTCTCTTCCTTCTCTCTCTTCTCCTTCATGTTCTCTCTCTCTCCTATCTCTTTCCATGCAAAGATGGCTGAAGGAAACAATTCGCACATTTAAATATGCAGACTGGCACCTCGAGTGACAATCAGGAGCTGTTTGGGCGCCGCAGTACCCAGAGGTCGTGGTTCGAGCATCCATCGGGTGTGCACTGAGTGCACGATTCTGCCAAATGCACCCCAGGCATGCCTTGGGTGCAGCATTCTATTTTTTGTGCATGGGTTGTGCCTAGCACAGGTCGGTCAGGTCTGCAGCGAGCCTACTTCATGCACGTGCCATCCGGGATCCGTTTCGACTATTTTAACCCAATTTTTTACATCCTTGGACCCTAAATTTGATTATACTATATTCATAAGTCACGATTATCATAATTTAAAATTTGAATCTTATTTACGGATTAACGTTTTAAGGTTTATAACGTCGGTGTGGCGGAACGGATCCTAATTTTTATAGGACTCTCCGTCAGACAGATACAAAACAGAATCCATATATTTTCATCAGTAATTTCTATAAAATTTTTTGCAGAATTCTAACTAAAATTGGACGAAAACCCAAATATACAACTTGTATATTATAACCTGTACAAACACAGCTATTTGAATACCACATTTTAACCAACAACACACATACACAGGACCATCAATTTGCCATTTTCATCCATGGCTCAAATATAATCCTATCCACTAAATGAGGAACATATATGAGATGCCATCTAGGACCTATACAGAATCCAGAAAACATATAGTGGCAGCATCTATATCCTTAACAGAAACTTACGGAAGCATAAATACAGTTTTAACAGTTTACAAAATATGCTACAATTATTTATACATAATTTCCTTTATAGAAGTCTATGGGACATGCAAAACTATCAGATCTCCAAAAATACTTCAAGATAATCTTCAAGACTTCACCGAGACTCTAGAATCTTCCTTGCTAATATCTAGTTAGGCCTGATCATCTAGTATCTTCTCTACAGCTTTATCTGGAGGGTGAAAAATAGTAAACAGTGAGCCGAAATTTTGCATGGTACATGCAGGTATACAGTAAAACTTTCATGTAGAGTAGAATGCAGTAAAATGAATACTGTTGCATGTTAAGATGTAAATGCTATAAAGTAGTGATCCACAGAAACTATAATAGAATATGATGCAGAAGGTTACAAAATTGCCAGGAAATAGAAACACTCAAGTTTTGAAAGTTAGAAATCAGTGTAATCACACTTCGTTAATAATAAATCAATAAGATAGGCTTCAGAAAGTAGAAATTGGTCTCAATTCTATAAATTATAGAAAATCTATTTTTTGTCAATAAAGGACCCAACCAGTAAACCCAATTAGTAGAGGGGCTAATAATTAAGGATAGATTGTGTTTGCACACAATCAAATCCAGTAATAGTTACCCCTTTCTTGGGATATATCCCTACTTGTGGGATTCAGTACAGTAATGCCGGTCAGTAACAGTAAATTACCCTCTAAGTTAATACCCCAAGGAAGGGCAAACCATATATAACTCCATGGGCAAAGTTATCCTTAATTATCACCATAACATTTTAAGGTATGTCAGAGAACCTAATCTGACTGTATATCTGTCCCGAGTCCTAATTAACAGCATCAAAAACGTTTTTCTTCTTATTTCTTAATTGAAAACCCTTTTTAATTTTAGAAGTCAGTCAGAGTTTCACAATAACTTTTTCGTTAGTTTTAAAATATACAGTAACAATTTGTAATTCTTTAGTTTCGCTTCAGAATATAAAGAAATAGTTTATAATCCTTCAATTTTGATTCAAAATATACAAAAATAGTTTGGAACTATTCAGATTTGTTTCAAAATATATATTAATAGTTTGAAACCCTTCAGATTTAGCTTTAGAAATCCACAGAAATTTAGCAATATAAGTTTGTATAAAATTTTCAGATATAAATCACATCAGTGATATTATTACGTTACAGATTAACTTTTATATAACAGAAGCTATGGAAAATAAAGCATCAAATCTTCAATTTTCGTACCTAGGATTTTGCCAAAATTTTCAGACAGTAAACGAACTCCCAACACATATTTTCATGAAATCAGAGGCATATTTAGTATATACTAGTAAATACAAAATCTGTCTGATTAATCAGGAAAAATAGACATTATTTATAGTAAACATACAGAACCATGAATTTAAAACATAAATACCATTTTTGAGATACAAAAAAGTAGTAAAAACAGAAAATAACGTTCGAGATACACTTGCCTGAGCTCGATTTACAGTTACCATGACTCTAATCGGATCAGGACGGGTGATTTTCCTGTTTTCTTTCTCTTCCCTCTCATTCCTTTCTTCTCTCCTTTGTTCACTGTCAAGTTGCTGCTGTAAATAAACCCAAAATCCCATTTAAAATATGGAGAGAAAAGAATCTTGTGACTGGGCCCCCGACCGGTGCTCGAGCGCCTACCGGGCTTGCTTGGAGTGCCCGGTTATGCTAAACTCGCTCGGGTGGCGCCTCAAGCGCCACTTCGAGCGGTGCATTCTGTGACAATCCGAGTTCTAGAACATAATAATTGGGATGTATTTGACTTAATAATGATTAAGGATTAGGTATAGAATATGAGAAAATTGAATTCGGAAGTAGAAAGATGAAGTTGGGCCCTGTAAGGTATCAACTTCCAAGATGTGGTTAAAATGGGTCATGAGGTTTTGGATTTTGAAAATATGATAATTGGGAGGTAATTAAGTTGAAAAATGTGAATTGTAGACAAGGGATATGGGTGAAATCGGATCAAAAAGTCAAAAGATCCGGAATTGGTAAATAAGGAATTGAAGTTGTAAACCGAGAAACTTAATTTGTAGATAAGATTTTGGGCTTTAAATTGTGATAATCATGGCCTATTAAGGTTATATAATCAAAATTAGGGTCTAAGGATGTGAAAATTTGGTTAAAAGGGTCAAAACGGGTCCCGGATGATTAAAAAACGTAGTAGGCTTGCTGCAGGCTCGATGCATGCCTGACCCGCACCCGAGTTCCGCTCAAGCACCAACAGGGTATGAAAAACATAACCTCTCACTCGCTGTGTGCCAAGATGGTGCTCGAGGTGCAACGTTGGCAAGTTGGTGTGCCCGGGTGGCGTTCGAGCACCGCTCGAGCGCCCCGACTAGCTATAAAAGGTTGTGAGCATTTTTCTTGGGGGATTTTTGGACAATTCCAGAGTGAAGGAATAGGGAGAGAGGGAATAGAAAGAGAGAGAAGAAGAGATCGAGGCCACGAAGTCCGGATTCATCCGAAAGCTAGTTATAAAAGTGATAGTACGCGTCGAGGTAAGTGTTCTCATACTCACTACTCATTCTCTTTCGATTGTTACTTATTTTTCATCGGGTATTTTCATCTCAATACCCACCCTAAATGTGAAAATCATGAAACCCAGGATTAATGATTAATGAATACATAGTTATTTGTCCAAATCGTTGTCCGATTCATCTGGTTGGGTTCCGCCATATCCTAACCCACGCGAGAATTGGGGCTTCCCATTTTTTCCACTGTATTTTATTAAATTGATCTCAAAATGTGAATTACCGCATCCCAATTATGTATATATATATATATCTGTCGGACGTCCGATTTTACAAGTTATGACCCATTTGTGGCGTCTGGGAGCTGTAAATGCCCCCTGACACTGTTCACTCGAGATGAATGTATGAATTTGCATACCTTACCTCAATTTAATTGTTATGAAATTTATGTTTAAATGTTCATGCTAAATTGTAAGTCCTGGAAATAAGTTAGTATGCCCCAATTGTAAAGAATTGTGCTCCGGAGGGCCTCTGAGGTGAAATGGCCATATTGAGGTAAGAAACTTCACTCTCTTCCATGTATTTAATATCCAAGCACATGAAATGTATTGTTAAGAGACTTAAGTCCCAAAAGAAAGATATGAATCGTACAAGTAAAGGGAGGAAATCCACAAAGTACGATATAATGGATTCGATCTCTCGGATGGAGATATGTGATAGGAACGTGATCTCTCAATTGGAGAATGTAAATGGAACGTGGTGGATCCTCTCTCAAGGAAAGACTAAATCCTGAAACTATGACCATGGACTTATGTTCATTGGGTGGTGTCCTCTGGTGTGCCATGTACGTCACAGTGGAAACCCAAGAAATACTCCGGCTGCTCATGGGGCGGGTGATGTTCAAGGTATGTCTTAGGACACTACTGTGGAAGAACGAGGATCGCCCTGGTCCCTAGGGAATATGGGGCGAATTGTGATGGCCAAGTGCTGTAGGCTTAAAATGTAGCCGATGGCCGAGTGCTGCAGGCCTAAAATATAGCTGATGCTTTAGAATGTGTAGTGAACACATTTCTTTCCTCGTTCTCTTGTATCATTGGCTAGAACGACCTACTGGGCCTGGTCCGCAAAGATTTATGAAAATAATAAGAATGTATAAAATGCAATTAATGTAAACATGTGGCCCAGGCGATCCTAGATGTCCCATTTCCTCTCATGTTTCTGTTTCATTGAAAGTGTATGTCTTCCTCATCCATTTATCATTTTCATTGTTTATCTACATGTTGTAGTGATGTATGATTACATTTGCTAAGTTGTATGCTCACTCTTACTATCTCTCTTTTCAGATTAGAATGCTTTGATACCCAATGAGACTGAGTAAGTTGTAGCGACGAGATAGGCAACCTGATTTCCTATGCGGAGCTTGAGGACATAGTTTGCTTATGTGTGCAACAGGGATTTGCATTTTATTTTGAGAATCTTAAACATATATTATGTTGTGTATGTTTTATGTGGATGGTTGAAGGTTTAGTTTCCGCTGTATATTTTAGTTGTTATGCTTCCGCAAGTTTTTCTTATTGTGGACGTGATTGGGGTTCCTAGTTAGCATCCTTCTTGGCCGGCAATGTACTAAAGTTATAATGTCGGTGTCATCTCTGTTATTGTGGCGTTTAGATCCGGTGTAGTGCAATAAAATGTGAAATTTCGTTGTTGTGTTGTGGAATTTGTTGTGGATTATTGTGCAGGGTTGATTACAGATATTTGTATTTTGGCAAACGTTCGATTTACAAACAGAACTCTGTTCAATTTTCTGCAGAAATATTATATTATTATTTTTTGGGCTTAAGTTATGTGTTTATTGGCAGAGATTATTTAATGAAAAATAATCCAGTCCGTCACACATTTTATTTTTCAAGTCCCGTTTGTGCTCGAGCTCTAATCGGGCGCTAGTCAAGCCTACATCGAGCTTGCAGCAAGCCTACTTCGCGTTTTCCCCATCTGGGACCCGTTTTAACCCCTCCAAGCCAATTCTTCGCATCCTTGGACTCTAATTTTGATTATATAACCTTAATAGGGAATGATTATCATAATTTAAAGCTTGGAATCTTATTTACGAATTAACGTTTCTCGATTTGCAATTACGGTTCCCAATTTACCAATTTCGGATCTTTGGGCTTTTCGATCTGATTCCTCCCATACCCATTGACCTTAATTCACCTATTTTAAGTTAATTACTCATATTCTGTTATATTTTGGAAACCGGTGCCCCTACGGAGCCCATCTTTCTCCTAATTATCATGTTTTGAAAGCTCGGGTCATTATACTCTCCCCCACTTATAAGAATTTCGTCATCAAAATTTGACGATCCTTGAATTTTTAGAATCAAGGAAGTTTCTTACTCTCTCCAATTCATTTCTAAATGAGGCTAGCTATCCTAGGAAATTATAAGTATCATAATTGCCTTGATCCTTATTATTTGACACATCCTTGCCAGATCCAAATTCACTAAGTCTGAAGGCAAACCTATTTTATTAACCACTTTTCTAATTTAATTCTGAACATTAAACAAATAAAATGTCTCATTTCATTTCATACTAAACCTCGAGATTGAGCGTTTCATCTAAACTTTACCTTAAACCTTGATACATAGACAGATTCATCACTCTTCCACTGCGCACTCTGATCGATCGTTTAGTTTTGAATTGCTCAATTACAACTTACCATGGCTATCACAACCTAGCATCATAATTCCTTTACCGAGCTCAGTCAAAATTCCAACATAAATTTCAAGCCACAATTAATCTTCAAGAGTGGGATACTTTATATTCTCACAAATTTGTTGGTATGTTCTCAATTTGACATTTTCATAAGACACATATTCCATTCTGAACACCCAACTTATACTATAGCCTTGATTAAAACTGATTCTAAAATACCCATACCACACAAATAATCCTCACAGATCCTCAATTCACTACAAAATAGTTACCATAGGTTTGATATAATTTTAAATCATTGCCTAGAATCTCAAGTCTTTAACAATTATGTGACGGAACGGATTATTCTCCATTGAATAACCTCCGTCAATGGCTAAACACACCCTAGAGCCCATAATTAACCTATAGACTCTATAGAAAATCCGTGAGTTTCCTCTCGCAACAGAGAAACCGAAATACAACTCGCTTAAATATCATTCTATACAAGCACGCATCTAATCCAAAGGCTTAACTCAAAGCCTACAACACGCCACACAGATCAACAACAAGGCTCGAAACCTAGTCTCGGATCTAGAGAGATGCCATCTAATTAAACAAAACTCCAAACATAAATATCTGACCGCGGAAGCATAACTAAATCATCATACATCTGGGAAGCATAATAAAACCATAAAATAACAATAATGAGCCACGCTCACCAAGTGGTCATTATCCGATCCAACTATATGTCCCGATCTTAATCACACGCCGTCTGAGACTCATCAAGCAAGTCTCTCCTTGCTCTATCTATCCGCGTCGGCTAAGTGTTCTCTCATCAAATAGCTCGGCAAATGAAATCATAAACACCCCTCCAAGACACGTACAAGAACTGAAACGAGAGGGGATACACACTCTCCAATCAAGGAACAGGACGGGGAATGGGAAGCAACCGGGATCACTCGATCCCTATTCTCATGATCACATGGATTTGTCATTCTTCGATTCATTTGGATTTTCCTCATCTTGAATCATTGGGTTCATCTTGTTCTCATCACATGGTTAATCTTGAATCACTTGATTCATCGTTTGGATATTATTCACTTTCATTATTATATCATCTTTGCGGACCCGGCTAGTAGATCGTACTAACCAACGTGCGAGAGAAGCCGAGGACAGAATGTGTTCGCTACATTCTAAAGCCCGCGACTCTTTGGTCGGTAGCACCACGACCCTCGGTTGCATCCATGCAACAATCATCACCGACAACTACATCTCAATATGTAAGTATGTCGACACACCCCACACCCCGGGGGTCGGGGCAATCCTCGTCCTTCCACAGTTTTCAAAGCGTACCACAGACATCACCCGCTCACACGAGCGGCCGGAATACGTGGCCAAGTATCCCTCGGGTTCCCACCACGATGGACATGGTACGCCAAAGAATACTACCCATATGACTCGGGGTCCTAGTTTGAGTTTAGGTTCGACACTTGGAGAGGGAAATCCACATTTGCCGCACAATCAAATCTCGGAAATCTCATTCCCATCACAATCATCTCCAACCGGGAGATTACATCATCAATCACATCATCTCAAGCACAATATGGACTCCCTTCCATGCACGTCAAGGATCTCGATATCCAATGGGACTCAATTCCCTTAATCCAAGTCATCACAAGTTCGGCTTCCACTTTCTACGGGATCCGATTCCCTTAGTCACCATAATCAACTCAAGTTCCCAAAAAGAGATCGATTCTTACCTCAAATGATCACAAGTCACTTTGGAACCTCCGAGACTCATTCCTTTGCCTCCAAGACAAGGATTCACATTCGGGTTTACGTTCACGTTTAATCATTTAAACGTTCTTTTATTACAATTAGGATCGCATATCACGTTGCATTTCTCATTTCGTTTTGGGTGAACATTATCGGATTACTCTTTGAACACCCGGACGCCGTACAGTTCAATACTTGAAATCGGACGTCCGGTGGATTAAATGCGTACATCTTGTACAATTACATTTTGGGGTTCGATTTACTTGTCACGAGGGTGGAAGTATGCAACTTCCCATTCATTTCGGATTATCGACAATGGGACACTATCGAGGCTCCGGATGCCACGAGCGGGTCAAATCTTGCGAGATTCGGCATCCGGTCGATATATACATACAATTGGGGTACGGGTATTCGTATTCTAGGATCACATCATCATTTTAAAAGGTGACAACGCGCGATCATCACCTTCCGGCTCGGGTGAAGAATCTTTGGAGGGCCGGAGGCCGCGAACGGGTCCAAACGTGCGAGATCGGACCCGCGGCCGACATATGTTCATATTTGGGGACGTGGGCTTTCCAATTTTGAGGTCAATTTCATGATACGAGGCCGGGAAATGGGAAACCCCAAAATCCCGTAGCTTAGGGTTCCGTGATCACCGGGCGAATCGGACACGAATCGGACAACTAACTACATTTTCATGGACCTCAAGGCATGGGTTTTCAATATCCTAACATTCCCGTGTGGGTATCGACACAAAAAAATACCCAAAAAAAATACACAAAACATCGAAAGAGAACGAAGTGGGTATGAGAACACTTGCCTCGACGCGTGCTTTCACCTTTATACACAGCTCTCGGGCGGAATCGGACTCGGGCTTGATCTCACCTCTTCTCTCTCTGGCGCGCCCCTCTCTCTCTCCTCAAAACCCTCGGGTTGCAGAAAAATGAGGGAGAGAGAAGGCTCGCTGCACGGATATATACTACGCGGGCCGCTCGAGCGCTCTCGAGCGGCCAGCGGCGGCGGCCGAGGCATCGCCGGCCACCGCTCGAGCCACGGCTCGGCGCCTCTAAAGGGCCCCGGCGGCCCGGACCCGATTTCTTTTCCCGATTTTTCTTCCGATACCAAACCTTAATCCCTCCATAGGATTAATATAAATCATTATCATCCTAATTACCTCATTAATATCGAATTCTTAAATTCGAAACCTCACAATTCTCCCCCACTTATTAAAATTTCGTCTCGAATTTAACGAGCCTCAATTTCCCAAACTCGAGGAGAACTTCTCTACTCAAATACCATATTCATTTCCTCAAACAATGCCTAGTTTAGAAACCTCAAGCATTGAATCGTTCAGTCCTCATCACAAAACAAATCTTTCGGCCTCACCCGAACGCTTCAGAAAATTATCGATTCTCCCGACCATAGGTGCTAGGAAAACCTTAGATCGATTTCTAGATATTCCAAAAGCCGCCTAAAATCATGCCTCTGACATTTCCCAACTCAATCCGACACTTCAATCGGATCACCGGAACCTCGAAAGAGATCGATCTTGGAACCTCAAACTTATTTAGAAATCTCGGGCCACGGGCCCACAACGCTTATTTAGAAATCTCTGGGCCACGGGCCCACAACGCTTTTACTCTTGACTCGATCAATCCTCAAATCAACCAATTAAGCCACGTTCAAAATTATAATAATCCGGTCACCCAAAGAGTTGATGATTTCCGATCAATACCGGGATTCTCAAAATTCCGATTGTCTAGTAACCTCAAGAACCTGTTGGCATATCGATAAGCCAACCGAACCAAAACCAAGTACGGTTCTAGATCCCAACAAGAACACGACACTCTAACACCCAATCATCGGGACTTACTAGCAATTCATCTTTTACATTACCTATAAAACTCCAAAGACATACACGTCCAAGATTCGTAGCATCAATTTCCAACATTGATGCCTATTGACAAAGGGAAACACCGATGTTCATTTCTCAAATTATAAACAAACCAGACCACAAGCAAGACCATATGATCATCTTCCTATCTCCGAAGACAATATTCTTGAGTTTTCAAAAGAAAACTTCAATGGCCAATTTCCGACATACTCGTGGGGGTAACACTAATCCCGAACTCCTCCCCACTTATCTCAAAGATATTACTTTCCACGAGAACTCATCGGACCCATTGGGGTCAACCCAATGTCACGAACATCAATCACCCTATCCAATTAGATCAAAGATGATTGCACACACCATTGATATCCTTGAAATTCCCGATTATCACATGAAGCTACTCCAACATCGACCCCGAGGCGTGGTGAAAGATCATCTCATAAAGCTTCGTGGAAACGCCATCGATCCTACAAGACCCAAACGGCGTTTTCTAGACTTTACAAAGACCGTATGCTTGACCCGGATACCGTCGGGCTACAACTCCTATTGATCCACAAATGTCCGTTACGGACCCGGTCGATCTTAGAATTCATCAAGTCTTCACGACGGCCCACAAACTATGCCTGTCCATTCACGAAATTTATCAAACCATCAATCTCTAGGCAACCCCATTCCAAAATTCACGAACAACCCGATCGGTCCATCTTATTTACCTCGAATGTTACGAAGCACTTCACACGATGCAAAACCGATATCTCCTCGCCTCCGCACGGAATCCTCAACAATCGGCGTCAATTTTTGACATAACCTTGAATACTTGACCAACGGATACATCAACCTAATTCAGATTGACTCGATAACTTACTGACCGAAACCTTTAAACGTCACAACAAGATTGGCATCGCAAGACGATTCAAGTTAACCCAACAGATCGTATCCACGAACTCCAAAAATATCACAACCTCGATACCACTTGCAACAAACTTGGATCCTTAACCCCTGGAATCACAAAACCATAAACATACTCAGGGTCCCCAAGATGCAAGTGCTGTGACATCACGCTTGGGAAATTTCATCTCCCAACCTCGGCAATCCACAAATTTCTGCATGCACCATCACCGCCGAACTCTGATCCTACGGTGCTGGATTTCCTCATTCCAAGATCAGAGGATACAACCATTCTCAATCCAACACCCGTACTATCTATAACTTAGATCCTAGTTTCCAAAATCTCTTCAGAAAGGCATTCATCCAAGATTCATCCATGAATAGCTGCTGCCATATTTCCTTTGCCCTTCCGAATACTAAGTCGCCCTTGACATCACTGCCAAGCCTAGATTCTCCCAGTTACACAATCTCAACCACAATCCCAACATGGTTCAAAACAACATCAGATCGCAATATTAAACCCAAGAAGCTCTCCTCACCTTAACGGCGGCGACATTAACACTTGGGTTCATATCATAGGATCCGATATAAATACGACCCTTCTCACCGCCTGTCAAGTGACTAAAGACATCCTTAGATCTCGCGATCGGATGTCCACAATTGAGACACACTCCCAAGAGTCTCATCGATTTCAATTCAAGAAGCTTCCATAATGCATGGGGCCATATTTCTTAATCCTCGAGACCCAAGATCTTTCTCACGTCAACCACCCGAGGTCGACTTCACTTCCTATCATTGGGGGCAACATGCCACGTGTCTCTTATCGAGACATGGGGTCACCACAACGATATCTTCAACCTCAAAATCCACATCTCAATCTTAAGGATCTAGACTGCCCACAAGTCTAGACACTTAATGAATTTCCAACCTAGAGCTTCATATGCCCAAACTTAACTCCACCCAATTCATCACGCTCTCTAGGTTGACCTGACAACCCTTGGAAGCAAAATACTAATCCAAGGACTTCAACCAAAAACCGATCAAACTTAAACCTCAAACTAAGATTAATCAGCTTAAGCCTCGAATCAATACCGATCAATCCAACATTAAGGTGTCTCTACACACCATCTTTCTCCCGACCTATAACCAGTCACAATTATTAGTAGTCCCCAACAAGGAGCCACTACTAATACTTTCGGCGAGACCGAATCAATTCGGATCAAGCCAATCCTAGAACACAATCTAGGACGTATAGGCTAGACATCCGAACTAAGTCACCGCTTCTAACTTAGTACTAGCCTAAGTTACGGGATCGGGAGTAACCAAAACTACCGGACTAACTTAGTCCTCACCTACCTTCATTGGCGAAAACAATCAATCTTAATCAAACCTAAGCTTCCGCATATGATTCGAGATCAAACCTAGGCATCTCTCTTTCTTTCTCGATACCAACTTGACGGAACGGATTATTCTCCATTGAATAACCTCCGTCAATGGCTAAACACACCCTAGAGCCCATAATTAACCTATAGACTCTATAGAAAATCCGGCAGGCCTCTGCAATGCGACGAAAAACCGAAATACAACCTCGCTAAATATCATTCTATACAAGCACGCATCTAATCCAAAGGCTTAACTCAAAGCCTACAACACGCCACACAGGATCAACAACACCGCCATATCATCCATGGCTCCATCACAAGATCACAACCTACGATCGGATCTGCAGAGAGATGCCATCTAATTAAAACAAAACTCCAAACATAAATATATACACATGAAGCATAACTAAATCATCATACATCTGCGGAAGCATAATAAAACCATAAAATAACAATAATGAGCCACGCTCAACGCAAGTGGTCTCAATATCCGATCCAACTATATGTCCCGATCTTCTGATCACACGCCGTCCAGCCAATCTCATCAAGCAAGTCTCTCCTTGCTCTATCTATCCGACGTCGGCTAAGTGTTCTCATCTGAAAAGAAGACAACAATAGCAAGAGTGAGCCAATAGCTCAGCAAATGAAATCATAAACACCCCTCCAAGACACGTACAAGAACTGAAACGAGAGGGGATACACACACTCTCCAATCAAGGAACAGGACAGGGAATGGGAAGCAACTGGGATCACTCGATCCCTACAGTTCTCATGATCACATGGATTTGTCATTCTTGATTCATTTGATTTTCTTCATCTTGAATCATTGGGTTCATCTTGTTCTCATCACATGGTTAATCTTGAATCACTTGATTCATCGTTTGGATATTATTCACTTTCATTATTATATCATCTTTGCGGACCCGGCTAGTAGATCGTACTAACCAACGATGCGAGAATGAGGGACAGGAATGTGTTCGCTACATTCTAAAGCCACGGCTACTACTTTGGTCGGTAGCACACGACCCTCGGTTGCATCCATGCAACAATCATCACTAGGACAACTACATCTCAATATGTAGTGTCGACACACCCCACACCCGAGGGTCCAAATGTCCTTCCACTTTTCCTAAAGCGTACCACGAGACATCACCCGCTCACACGGCGGCGGAATAAGTATCCCTCGGGTTCCCACCACGATGGACATGGTACGCCAAAGAATACTACCCATATGACTCGGGTCCTAGTTTTGAGTTAGGTTCGACACTTGGAGAGGGAAATCCACATTTGCCGCACAATCAAATCTCGGGAAATCTCATTCCCATCACAATCATCTCCAACCGGGAGATTACATCATCAATCACATCATCTCAAGCACAATATGGACTCCCTTCCATGCACGTCAAGGATCTCAATATCCAATGGGACTCAATTCCCTTAATCCAAGTCATCACAAGTTCGCTTCCACTTTCTACGGGATCCAGTTCCCTTAGTCACCATAATCAACTCAAGTTCCCAAAAGAGATCAGATTCTTACCTCAAATGATCACAAGTCACTTTGGAACCTCCGAGACTCATTCCTTTGCCTCCAGCACAAGGATTCACATTCGGGGTTTACGTTCACGTTTAATCATTTAAACGTTCTTTTATTACAATTAGGATCGCATATCACGTTGCATTTCTCATTTCGTTTTGGGTGAACATTATCGGATTACTCTTTGAACACCGGACGCCGTCACAGTTCAATACTTGGAAATCGGACGTCGGTGGATTCGTTTTACGTACATCTTGTACATGTTACACATTTGGGGTTCGATTTACTTGTCACGAGGGTGGAAGTATGCAACTTCCCATTCATTTCGGATTATCGACAATGGGACACTATCGAGGCTCGGATGCCACGAACGGGTCAAATCTTGCGAGATTCGGCATCCGGTCGATATATACATACAATTGGGGTACGGGTATTCGTATTCTAGGATCACATCATCATTTTACGAAGGTGACAACGCGATCATCACCTTCCGGCTCGGGTGAACAGTAACAGCGCCCTTTGGAGGGCCGGAGGCGCGAAGCGGGTCCAAACGTGCGAGATCGGACCCGCGGCCGACATATGTTCATATTTGGGACGTGGGCTTTCCAATTTTGAGGTCAATTTCATGATACGAGGCCGGGAAATGGGAAACCCCAAAATCCCGTAGCTTAGGGTTCGGCGCAAATCACCCGGGCGAATCGGACACGAATCGGACAACTAACTACATTTTCATGGACCTTTGGGTTTTCAATATCCTAACATTAAAGTGGGTATCGACACAAAATACCCAACGAAAATACACAAACATCGAAGAGAGCGAGAAGTGGGTATGAGAGAACACTTCGACGCGTGCTTTCACCTTTATACCTGGCTCTCGGGCGGAATCGGACTCCCGGGCTTGATCTCACCTCTTCTCTCTCTAGGCGCGCCCCTCTCTCTCTCCTCAAAACCCTCGGGTTGCAGAAAAATGAGGGAGAGAGAAGGCTCGGCACGGATATATACTACGCGGGCCGCTCGAGCGGCTCTCGAGCGGCCAGCGAGCGGCCAGGCCACTGCCGGCCACCGCTCGAGCCACGGCTCGAGCGCCTAGCAGGCGCCAGCCTGCTGGCAGGGCTTCGGCGGCCCGGACCCGATTTCTTTCCCGATTTTTCTTCCGATACCAAACCTTAATCCCTCCATAGGATTAATATAAATCATTATCATCCTAATTACCTCATTAATATCGAATTCTTAAATTCGAAACCTCACAAATTAATAGCCTCAAAATCTCAAAGCTCCAATGCTAAGGAACCTCAGATCTCGTTAGCACACCGATGAGCCAACTAGTTCAACCCGAACACATCACCTGTAATCTCCATGGGTGGACCATTTCGATTGCTCTAAAACAAGACCATAGAATTTCTCGCTTCTAACTTCATAACTTCCATATTTTAGATACAATCTACTTCTCAACTTAGGAATGCAATACCCCATTATTCTAAGTGATTGAGCCTACCTATAGGTTCACTATCAGTATCAAAGCAATAGATCCTTAACATTCACGATCAGTACCAATATTCGTTCCTCCTTCAAGACACCGAAGTTCATATATATAATCCTTAAACAAGTCTATCTGCTTACAGAATCCCAAGGTCGACATTGGCCATAACATAACCACAAATTCTCCCAAGACAAGGCTTTCACCCAAAATCGTGTCCACAATTTCTTAAACAGAGATTTCCAATTGCTAATTTCAATCAATGGAAAAAAATCTCTTAACTAGGAATTCTTCTTTTGCTTAACCCAGAGCATCGATTCACAAGTGATGTGAAAAGGTATAATTCTAAAGTTTCCTTAATAATATTAGGGTATATCATTATAATCCTTAAACAAATTTGCTTGCTTGTGATCTCTTAAGGTTACCTTTCCATCATAACATAACTACTTGTAATCCTTGAGATTATTAGATCGGAATTATCTCCAAAACAATTCTATAATTCTCAAGTGGGGACTTTTGATATCAACTATTGATCTTGACATCCACCTTTCTCCAAAAGATGCCGAAGTTTACCATTTTACAGTTCCTAAACTTTTAGATTTGCAGAGCATTAATCACCTCAAAGCAGTATTTCGTAATTCCTCCAAGTAAGGCCTCATCACAAAACTCCACTTATGGTAAAACAATTTCAATTTATATGCTCCTCCCCCACTTGACTTGAGGATAATTACCAAGTGATATAGAAATAACAAAGTTCCAAACTCTCTCAAGGGTACTATCTATAAATCTTCAAGGTAAAAGTATTATCTATAAATCCTCAAGGTAAAAACCTCATCACAAAATTTCAATTACAGATGAAACAATTTTAAACTGCAGACTCTTTTCCCATTTTGCTTATGGGTAATTACCTACAGAATAATAAAATTCAAATCCTTCTTAAGGGCATTACTGCCTTCATTAACTTACTTGAGTCATTAATCCATCCTACTTTTCAGAGGTCTCAAAGAATCCTCAATGGTGCTTAACTGATATCCTTCCGATTTCATATAATTCCTTAAGGACTAGTTCAAATTTTAATTTCCTCTAAACTGCTCATTAAAATAGATTGGCTTGGTCTTTCTCTCCAAATACATGTGTTTCTCAAAACTTTCATAACTAGATTCTTAAGCGGTCATTTACTGACTTCAAAAAGGGTGATCCATTTTCTAATTAGACTCAACGTCTATTCCCTAATTCGATTAACCTTGCCTCTCATTCAAAATGCATAACCCAATTGCAGGGCATTATATCCGTTTGATGTAAATTACACAAATATCCTCGTGTATCTTTTCAACACTAAAAGGATTCCCACCACTGAAAGATCAATTCTAAATTATCAGCTCCGCTTATTCGCCATATCAATCAAATAAAATAAATATTCCTTCTTCCAGTCGAATACTCATCTAACTACTTATCACAATTCCCAGTTATCGACAAAATTTCAGCATTTAGCAACTTAGTATTTCATTGTCAAGCCAATTTATTCATTCTAGTCAGACTACTTAACTTTTCACAAGAATCTGACTAAAACCCAGGGTCCTCACCGTTTGATCAACTTCAAACAAATTCACAGGCATTCTCTTTTCAGGCTTTCATAACCATACTTATCCCGATAACGGGAACAGTTCGTAGTGATCCTTCACCTATCTTACGGATACCTCAATCTTAGAGATTCTCAATCATCAAATCATTAACTTCTAATTATTTCAAAGTTTGTCAAATATCTTCATCGATGCTATTCGAATCCTCAACATCATTGACGATCTTGGCACAACCTCAACAACAACTTCATTTGGCGGTTGGAAAATAAGATAGGCAAATCTACTCTTTAACAGTTTTCTCAAAATTTTGTATCCACCAAATGACTTTATAGATATGGCTTAATATGCCATCTATGCTTAGCACACACCTTATTACATAACTCGTAAACATCACCATATTAGTTTCATTACTTCTTAATACATGAGCCTAATTACATTTTAGATTATTCTGTTCTGTTTCTGCACAGTTATATGACCGTTCTGCATCATTATTTTACCGCTCATATGCATGTACCATGCTAGGCCCCGACTCACTGTTTTATTATTTTTTCCCTCCAGATGAGACAGTAGAGTTAGTGTCCGACGAAAAAGAGTGATTGAAGGAAATTTCTGAAGACTTTTGAGGACCTGAAGCATTTTTGGAGCCATTTTGGGAGAGCTTGTTGACGTAAAGACTTGACTGATCATGTGATTTTGTATACTGATCGTGTATTTATGGACGTTCATACACATGTGGGTTTTGTATAGAATGCATATGATGTATGTGATAGTAAAAGAAAACTATGCTTCTGCAGGTTATTAGTTTAGCTTCCGCTCTAAACTTTTGGATATACTGTCCAAGTCCTAGACGGCATCTCGTTATTGAACTGTTAGTGTAGCTAATACTTTTATAGATTTATGTCATGGATGACACATGTGATCCTGTGTATGCATGTTGTAGGAAGAATTATGGATAATTGATTGTTGTGTGCTTGTGATAGTTGACTATACATGTATTTTTGGGGTTTCATCCAGTTACAAAGGAAACTCTTCCGAAATTTCTGCAGAAGTCTTACCTTATAATTTAGTTCATTAATCCTATCCTGTCTTGACGGAAGCTTTGAGGAAAAAAAATCCGTTCTATCACAGTTTTAGATAAAATTCTGCCAAAATTTTTGTTAAAATTACTGATAAAAATATATAGATTCTGTTCTGTATCTGTTTGACAGAGAGTCCTATGAAAATTAGGATTTGTTCCGTCACAATTGGTATCATAGAAATGAGATGCCTTAGAAATTGATCGATCAAAAACTTGAAGGAAAGACCTGAATTTCTATAGCGATAAGTGGGGGTAGCTAAGGTAATTAGGATGTTTAGGAAGTTGATTCTTAGGGTAGGGTTAAATTTCATTAAGTTAATGGTAACCCCTTCCCCTAATTTGATTTCTTGAGGTTTATAATGTTGTGCTTACTTTTGATTATAGGATAGCCAGTAGAAGGAATTGAAGGAATAGTCGTGGTGGAGCTAGTGCTCCCCACGACAAAGAGGTAGTTTATGTGGATTTATTAAAGAGGATGACTAATGTGGTGGAATCTAAAGAGCAGAGACACATGGCTCCAGTCCCTGTACTCGACCCAGCTCCAGCACATCCAGCTCCGACAACTTATGACATATTTATAGCTGAGCGAGCACTGAAATTCTTGGGTAAGCCTGATCCAACAGAAGTGGATGTTTGGCTAAATAGAATGAAGAAGATATTTGCTGTGATTCGGTATATTGATCAGGAGAAGGTCACCTTCGCGGTATACAAGCTGGAAGGTGAAGCTGACAGTTAGTGGAGTATAAAGAAGAGGGTGTTAGGAGTTCCTGATGATGAGATCACATGGAAGATGTTCGAAGACGCCTTTATGAAAAAATATTTCCCATCTAGTCTCCAAAATCAGAAGGAGTAAGAGTTGATGAGGTTGAGACAAGAGAATATAACAGTGACAGAAAATGATGTAAAATTTACTGAGTTGTCCCGATTTTTACCCTATTACGTGGAGGATAGTTAAGGAAAGCAAAGATGCTTTAGCAATTGCTGCGGGACAATATTAGGAAGTTACTATCAATCCTGAAGCTTCAGACTTATGATGAAATTCTGGATAGGGCGGTGAATAATGAGAAGGAAGCGGAGATAGAGAGGTTTTATGCAAAGAGGATGGCTAGCCAAGTGGGTTTTAGTGTTGGATCAAATGTGAGATCTTCCGGACCATCCAAAAAGGCGAGGACAGACAACAAAGGAAAGAGCATCATTCTAACTCAGTCAGTAACTAGTTCTAAAGTATCAGCCGCTGATTATGCTTTCTGTGGGAGGAAGCATCCAAGGTAAGCATGTCGCAAGGTATCAAGAGCATGCTTTAGATGTGGACAGCAGGACCACATGGTGAAGGACTGCCCACTACCTCCAAGGCTAGAAGGAAAGAAAGCTACCATTTCTGCTAAGGCCTTCGCGGTAACTGTTCAAGACCCAGAGGTATCTCCGAATGTTGTGGAAGGTACCCTCTTTATTTGTGGAGTTCCTGCTTCTATATTATTTGATTTGAGGTCTACCCACTCCTTTATTTCTCCATAATTTACATGTTGCATTGTATCTGCCCCATGTGTTTTAGATAATGCATTGTTTGTGTCAACCCCCACTGGGTCATCTGTAATCGCTGATGCTGTGTATCCTGGATGTATGATTGAGGTGAATAGGAAATGTTTAATTGTGGATTTGGTGTTGTTGAACATGGGTGATTTTGATGTGATTCTAGGGATAGAGTGGCGGGTTAAATATCATACCAGTATTAATTATTTTCTGAAGAGGGTTTATTTTGATATCCCTAGAACAAAACCCTTTTTCTTTCAAGGTATTAGAAAGAAGGAGGTGCCTACATTAATCTCTACTTTACGTGCCAAACATTTGATGAAAAGTGGATATAAACTCACCTGGCATATGCCTGCACTACTAGGAGTCATAGTGTGCCGGCTAAGGATATCCTTATTGTTTGTGATTTTGAGGATGTCTTTCTAGAGGAATTACCTGGATTACCTCCACATCGAAAACTTGAGTTTGAGATCATAGTTATTCCTGGAGTTAGCCCGATTTCTAAAGCCTCTTATTGTATGGCCCTGGTGGAATTAAAAGAACTGAAATTGTAATTACATGAACTGTTAAATAAGGGCTTTATCAGACCGAGTGTATCTTCTTGGGGAGGACCGGTATTGTTTGTGAGGAAGAAAGACGGGTCTTTGCAACTATGTGTTGATTATCGTGAGTTAAACAAAATCATGATCAAGAATAAGTACCCATTACCGCATATTGATGATTTATTTAATCAATTACAAGGATCTCGGGTGTTTTCGAAGATTGACTTGAGGTCCGGTTATTATCAGTTGAGGATTAAGCCAGAATATGTGGCCAAGACTACTTTCTAGACACGTTATGGCCACTATGAGTTCCTTATTATGTCTTTTGACCTTACGAATGCCCCTGCTGCATTTATGGATCTGATGAATGGGATGTTCAGGCCATATCGGGATAAATTTATGGTAGTTTTTATTGATGACATCCTGATATATTCAAAGGATTATGAGGAGTATGAAACTCACCTAAGGATGATACTTCAAGTACTTCGTGAAGAAAGGTTGTATGCTAAACTGAGTAAATGTGAGTTTTAGCTAGAAAAAGTGATGTTTTTGGGGCATGTAATTTCTAATGGTGGTATTTTTGTAGATCCAAAGAAGGTGAAAGTGGTTACAAACTAGAGTAGGTCAACTTCTATGATTGAGGTTAGGAGCTTTCTAGGTATGGTAGGCTATTACAGGTATTTTGTAGAGAATTTCTCGTAAATTACTATGCCTCTGACTCAGCTAGTGAAAAAGGAGGCCAAGTTTGAATGGATTGAGGAATGTGATATGAGTTTTCAGGAATTAAAGGATCGCCTGACTACTACCCCGATATTGCTCATTTTAGAGGGATTAAGAGGTTTTGAGGTATACTGTGACACCTCTAAGGCGGGTTTGGGTTGTGTACTGATGTAGCATGGTAAAGTTGTAACTTATGGGTCTAGACAACTAAAAGTGCATGAAAGAAACTACCCTACTCATGATCTGGAGCTAGCTGCTATTGTGTTTGCTTTGAAAATTTAGAGACATTATTTATATGGTGAAAAGTTTCTTATGTATTTTGATCACAAAAGCTTGAAGTATCTACTTTCACAAAAGGAACTTAATATGAGGCAAAAGAGGTGGCTCAACTTCTTGAAAGATTATGATTGTGAAATACAATATAAGTCAGTGAGGGCAAATATAGTTGCAGATGCATTGAGCCGTCGATTGGGGTATGTGGCTATGTTACAAGTTAAGCAGATGGAAATGTTGGATTATCTGAAGTAGTGTGATATCCAACATTATGCTTGGGGTGATAGGATGTCACGGCCCGGGAACATAACATACGCAGGTCAAAAATAAAATCAATAATAAGATTTCCATTAACAACAATAACCCAACCCGGGTGCGACAATCATACACATGCAGGACCCAATATAAATAAAACCCGCACAAGATCTCATCGGATAAAAATCCGGACAAACATAATACACGACCTGCTAACTATGATCGCAAGGGAGGTATCCAAATTTACAACAACTCATCCACATAATGCAATAACTCCAATATTCTACATACAATGATCAAGGCCACCATCCGGCCATAAATAATAACCATAACATATCCTCGAGATCGGAAATATACCAAATGTAGCATCTCCACTCGCCAAAAGGAATATCCGAGCCCGATCACGTCCGAGCTCCTGCAAGCGTATCCATGCCACTAGTCTGAAGGGATAAAACATGAAAACGTGAGCCTAGAGCTCAGCAAGCATCAGCGTATAAAAACAGTACTCATAAATCAGAAGTAGGGATATCGCATAGCAATCACGTAAAATAAAACACAATGTCCGTGAAATCCCTGAAAATCGAGGAGATGTCTCGTACTAAATCGTCGTCCGCATTAACTCATCCCTCCGGGATAAAATCATATAAATCACGATCCGGTAAAATCTCATAGACGATATCATATCATATGATCCGAGGTCACATACGTCGCAACCGTCACCACATCCACGTGGGGACACATACCGTCGTCCGGATCTAAAACTCATAATGCAGAAATCAAGAGAAGATCGCCGGAACTAAAACATAAATCAAAACACGTTCCGGGTTTATCACATCAGCACGTACGAGACATTCCTATCGCCCATCCATGGGACAAGCCACATATCTCAAATCACAGTACACCCAAATACGTGCAGAAATACAAAGCATGCACGAAATCGGAGAACCAAAGATTAATGATACCAACTTGAAGAAGGGTTACCCTCGTCCGGTAACCACGGCTATATATCGGCTACGAATTAGGCCAGTAGCTCAAGGCCATCCATGTACTCTGTCTCCCATAGATTAGGAACTTGCTCACTATGTTTTACCACCCGCGGCTTTGGGTGCAACCTCAAGTTTTAGTTATATATTAGGACGTCCGAATACATTAGTTTTCCGTCAATTCCTTACGATGGTTCTCAATTAAATACACAGTGGGGTAGGTCAACTACAAATATCTTCCTTACGGCGGAAGTAGCCAATGCCTCAATCTTCCTTACGGCGGAAGTAGCCAATGCCTCAATCTTCCTTACGGCGGAAGTAGCCTCAATCTCAATCTTCCTTACGGCGGAAGTAGCCAATACCTCATCTTCCTTACGGCGGAAGTAGCCAATGCCTCGGATCACAAATCCCCCTAGGGTCTCGAACCACCATGGTCCCGTAGTGATCCCACCCCCGGCAGCATGCATGGTTTGTGCAAGGCCTGGTTCATGGTTCCACAATATACGGATATACAAATGTACATATACATCGTCCGGGTGTCCAAAAACCCTCCAAATCATAAATACCAGTACAAAACCACCACACAACCGACAAAACATACATGCATGTATACAATTGATAAATTGAGGGTATTTAAAAATACATGCATGTTAGTAAAATCTCCCACAGTAGTCAAAATGCATCGGAAATTAAATCAGACCAAGAATAGGGCTAGAGGATACTTGCCTTAACATTATACTCTGCAGATCTGAAGAAAGGATGTCCCGAAGCACTCCAATCGAGCCTTTCTCTCTCCTGCCCGCGCACCCCGTGCGCACAACCTCCCCTTTCTCCTCTCTGCGCACAGCGCCTCTGCCAGCCGCTGCTGCCGCCGGTCCTCTGCCGCCACGAACGGCCGTCGCCGACCTTCCCGGCGACCCCCGTCACCGTCGCTGCCTCCCGACGTTGCCCTTTCTCTCCCGCAGCAACCCTCTCTCTCCCGCGAGACATCTCCCCTGCGCACGGCTCACACCGCGCTGCTGCCACCGCCTACCGACTCGAACCACCGACACCGCCCATCCCGACGACCATCGCCGTTGCTTCCGCCTCCTGCTCGGCCGCCGACCTCTCTCTCGTAGGCTTCTCTCTCCAAGCCGCGCGCACCACCGTCGATCTCTCTCCCCTCGCAGCATCGCCGCATGCCGCAGCTCACGACCGCCGCGACATCATCCGCAACCACCGTCGCCGCCGATTTCCTGCGCCGCTGCCTCCGATTCTTCCCTTCTCCTCCATCTCCTCCGTCTTCGCGCTGCACAAACCCTAGCTCCTCTCTCTCCCCGAAACTTTTCTTCTTTTTCTTTTCCCATTTTCCTTTTTTTCCTTTTTTTTCTTTTATATATATATTATTATTATTATTATTATTATTATATATATATATATATATATATATAACTTTCCTTTATTATTAATTCCAACTCGACCTCCGGACAACATTACGGGCACACTCGGGCCCCACTCCACACCTCCGATCATTCCCGAAAATTTTATAATATTTTAAATTATTTTCACCACGTTTGAAATACCCAAAAATTATAATTAATATTAAAATAATCCAAATGAGATCCGGAATATCACATAGGATGCTCCTATCTTATCTTCATACCCAACTAGAGGTAATTAATGAGGTAAAGGAGAAACAAGTGAATGACTTGTTCCTTGTAGATATTGTAAGTGATCTGAATAGAGATTCTTAAGCTGATTTTAATGTTCGAACTGATGGAATGTTAAGGTTTAGAGACTGATTATGTGTACCGGACGATAAAGAATTGAAGGAGAAGATTTTCAAGGAGGCTCACCGGTCTTGGTATACAATTCACCCTGGGACGAACAAGATGTATCAGGATCTGAAAAAAACTTTCTAGTGGAGGAATATGAAGAGAGATATTATTACTTATGTGGAGAAATGCCTTGTATGTCAGCAACTGAAAGCTGAAAGAAGAAAGCCTTTTAGGTTATTATAGCCAATGCCTATCCCGAACTTGAAATGAGAAGATATTACTAAGGATTTTATATTTGGTTTGCCGAGGTCTCCTAGAAATTATGACGCCATTTGGGTTATAATTGATCAACTGACAAAATCAGCCCATTTCTTGGCGATCAGGATGACATATTCCAATGATAAACTAGCCCAGTTATATGTGAATGAGATTGTGAGGCTTCATGGAGTTTCTGCCTCTATTGTGTCTGATAGAGATCCCCATTTTGCCTTGAGGTTTTGGGAGAGTTTGTATAAGGAGCTAGGGACAGAGTTAAAGTGCAGTATTGCGTATCACCTCCAGAGTGATGGCCAATCGGAATATACTATTCAGATTCTTAAGGATATATTGAGGGCTTCGGTGTTGGAAATGAAAGGGACTTGGGATAGTTATCTTGCACTGCTAAATTTGTATATAATAACAGTTATCAGGCTAGTATCGGCATGGCGCCTTTTGAGGCTTTGTATAGAAGGAAGTGCAGATCACCAATTTACTAGGAGAAGATCGGAGATATGTGGATTTTAGGTCCTGAAATCGTGAAAGAAATTGTAGAGAAAATTAAACTGATTCACGATAATCTGAAAGTCACTCAAAACAAACAGAAAAGTTATGCAGACCAGAGGGGGAAAGAATTGAGCTTTAAGATAGGAAATTTTATTTTTTAAAAAGTTTCACCGTCCAAGGGGATGTATAGGTTCAAGGTAAAAGGAAAACTAAAGTCACAGTTCATAGGTCCATTTGAGATTCTGGAGAGGATCAGGGAGGTAGCTTACCGGTTGGCGCTACCACCTAGTATGCAGATGTACACAATGTATTTCATGCATCGATACTTCGAAAGTATGTCCAAGATCCTACACACGTGATTGAATACGAGCCCTTAACTATTGATAAGGATTTATCCTATGTCGAGGAGCCGATATAGATTCTGGATCGAAAAGATTAGAAGTTACGCACTAAGACCATTCCCCTGATGAATGTGCTCTGGAGGAATCATTCACCGGAGAAGGCCACCTTGGACAGCGAAGAGAAAAACCAAAGCGAATATCTCTACTTGTTTTCTTGAGGTATGTAGCTTTGTTTAATTTCGATAATAAAATTTTTTTAAATGGGAGAGAATGTGAGGTCCCGATCCCGAAAACATGATAATTCCAAGTTATTAAATTGATATAAATGTGTTTGAGGTAAATAGATTAATGAAAAATGTGGGAGGAATAGAACATATTGATTTGACCCTATAAGTAGGACCACCACCCAATAGCATGTTGCCGCCAGATGCAGAACTCGAGGTGTTATTCGAATTAAGCCCCTAGGGCATCACTACCTGAGTGGACCCTGAGGAGCCACTGGGGCCCGATTAACAAAATGCACCGCTCGTGTGGCACTCGAGGTGCCACCCGAGCGAGTTTAGCAAAATCGGGCACTTGAAGCTCGCCCGGTTGGCCCTCGAGTGCCGGTCATGGGCCAGCCCACGTGACCTCTTTTCCCTTCATGTTTTAAATGAGATTTGGGGTTTTGGGGCTCCAGTTTACAGCAGCAACGAGTAGATAATGAAGGAGAGAAGAGAGGAAGGAGAGGGAAGAGAAAATAGAGGAGAAAATCTATTGTCTAGTCTGATTAGAATCACGGTAACTGTAAACCAAGCTCAGGTAAGTGTACTTCAGACGTTATTTACCATGTTTACAGTATTTTAATATCTCAAAAATTGTATTTATGCTCTAAACCCATGCTTCTCCATGTTTAGTGTAAACAATTCATGTTTCTCTTAATTAATCAGACACATTTCATGTTTCCTCATATATATTGCAATGCTTGGCTCCAATTTTATACATGCACATGTGTTTAGTGTCCGATTGTTATCCGAAAGATTATTGTGAAACCCTAACTTGAAATTTTGGGGCTTTATGGTCAAAATGCATGATTTTATATGAGTATTGCAAAATATGGCTTTAATTTCATGAAAATACATGTGTTTTGTGTTTGTTTATCATTCGGAAATTTTGGTGAAACCCTAGGTACGAAAATTGAAGATTTAATGCTTTGTTTTCCTTAATTTCCGTTATATAAAAGTTAATCTGTAATGTGATAATATCACTGATACAATTTATGCTAGAGAAATTTACACGGATTTATACTGTTAAATTTTTTAGGATTTCTGAAGTGAAACTAAAGGGTTTCAAACCGTTTCTGTATATTTTGAAACTAACTGAAAAGTTATTATGAAACTCTAACTGATTTCTGAAACTAAAAAGGGTTTTCAGTTAAGAAATAAGAAGAAAAATATTTCTAATATTATTAATTAGAACCTGGAACTGATATATAGTCAAGTTAGGTTCTCCAATATGCCTTAGAATATTATGGTAGTAATTGAGGATAACTCTATCCATTGAGTTATATGTAGTCCGCCCTTCCTCAGGGCGTTAACCTAGAGGAAATATTTCTGATATTGTGAATTAGAACCTGGAACTGATATATAGTCAAGTTAGGTTCTCCAACATACCCTAAAATATTATGGTAGTAATTGAGGATAACTCTATCCATTGAGTTATATGTAGTCCGCCCTTCCTCAGGGCGTTAACCTAGAGGGTAGTCACTGTTTTCGCCCAGCATACTGTACTGAATCCTGCAAAAAAAGGATGTCCCACGAGACAGGATGACTGTTTCTGGCCTTAGATTATGTGGAGTGAACACAATCTATCTTCGATTATTCACCCCCTCTGCTAGGAGGGTCCACTGGTTGGGTCCTTTACTGATAGGAAAGGAATTTTCCATAATTTATAGAAATGAGACCGATTTCTACTTTCTGAAGCATGTCTTACCGACTTATCATTAACGAAATATAATTACACTAATTTCTGATTTTTGAAGCTTTAGTGTTTCTATTTCCAGGCAGTTCTGTAACCTTATATATCATATCTTGCTATAGTTTCTATAAATCACTACTTTATAACATTTATGCTTTACTATACAACTGTATCCATTTTATTACATTTTATTCTATATAAAATTTTTACTGCATGCCTGCATGTACCTTCCTGAGCCTTAACTCACTATTTTACTAATTTTTTTCCTTCGGATGAGACTGTAAAGTTAGTACCAGACAAGAATGAGTGATCTAAAGCTTAGCCTAAAGACTTTGGAGACCTAAAGTATTTTTGGAGATCTTGAAAGGAAACAGTTGAATTGTAAAGACCTAATATGTTGATATATGATTTTGTATATGGATCTTATGCATATGGATTCTTGTATATAGAATATATGTGATGCATGTGATGAAACAGAAATTATGCTTCCGCAGGTTTATAGCTCTGCTTCCGCTATATGTTTTTTTAGATTTTTGTACAGGTCCTAGATGGCATCTCCTATATGTTTCGAATTTAGTGGTTAGAATTATATTTAAGCCATGGATGGAAATGGCAAATTGGTGATCCTGTGTATGTGTGTTGTAGGTTAAAATGTGGTATTCGAATAGTTGTGTGCTTGTATAGGTTATAATATACATGTTGTATATTGAGTTTTCATCTAGTTTTAGATAGAACTCCACCAAAATTTTTACAAAAATTACTGATAAAAATATATGAATTATGTTCTGTATCTATCTGACGGAGAGTCCTATGAGAATTAGGATCCGTTCCGTCAAAGTTTTGAACATTCAAAACCTTAAGCCATGTGCACGTATTGTTCACCCATGTTTGGATGATTTCGGCCTCTAATTTTTGGGACTTTTGCATAAATTAATACTAGAATGTCACCACTCATATCCTATATAAGTTAATTTATCGATTGGATACCCGATTTGGTGGATATCTGTGAATTTCTGTTTGCCAAAACCCTAGGATTCAACCAGACATGTTCTCCATGAAAGTTTTGGGGCTTTTGCTTAATTTTGGTCTAGAATATGATTACCCATGACTTAGACATGTTAATTTATTGATTAGGTATCCGAATTTAAGGTTTTTTGTGGAATTTTGCTTGAGGAGACCCTAACCCACGCCCGAACCCTATTTAATAGATTAAAATGAGTTTGATGCATAAATTGACTTAGGATTGTGATTACCCATGCCTTGAATTTGATGATGTACCCGTTGGATACCCGAAATTTCAAGAATTAACCGATATGTGTATCTAGATACTATTCATGTGCACTGTTCATGCGGGAAATGTTCACCCGAGGACTTTGAACAATATTTTGCATAAGTTTTCATAATTAATTGTTGATTAAGTGATATGTATATTTGTATAAGTTCAATTGTATAATCTAGAAGTTTCGGCATATGCAATTGCGAAGGAAATTTGTATCCAAAAGCCTTTCAAGTCAATTCACTTTTCGTTGATAAGAATTCTAAATCTTAGCTATGCATATGATATTCGTACATAAGTGAAGTCATAAAAGGACTTAAATCCAAAAGCAAGATGAAAAGTATATGAATATTCGGAGGAAAAGGCCACAATATGTGATATGAATAATTCGTTCTTCCTGTGCGAGAACTATGTGAATGAAATATGGTGGACCTTTCCTCAAGAGCATAAGAAATGAATCCAGGACCACGGATTTATATTCATAGGGTAGTATTCCCTAGCTTGTCATTTACATCATGGTATAAACCTAAGGATTATCCTGGCCGGGTATCCTAGCCGCTTATGGGAGCAGGTGATATCCGTGGCACGCCTTAGGATACTATTGTAGAAGAACGATGACTACCTCTGGACCGCGGGATAGCATTTTATTGACCCTGTATGACCGGGTGATAGGCATACCACTATGCCACATGGTGTTTGGCCTATTCTAGGCAATTTTATCAGACGTTGAGTACGTCGTTCGGCTTTAGATCATAAGGGGCATCATGATCCTTCTTCGTTCTCTCTCACCTTTAGCTAGTAAGGTCTATTGGTCCTAATCTGTAAAGATTTATGTAAATAATAAAGTGCATAAAAACACTTACAATGACATCTTGTATCCTCACATGTCTCATTCCTCTTACATCCCATTTCATTTGTAAATATATGTTGCCCCCTTCCCATTGACATTTCATTTGTTCATATATTGTTTATCATTTTTGTATGATACACTTGTTGAGCTGTTAGCTTATCTTTTCTTCTTTTTCCTTCCAGATGAGCACGCTATCATGCCAAATGAGACCGAGTAGGCCGTAAGTATTAGATAGGCAGTCAATACAGATTGGAAAGCTTTCGAGGACTTAGTTTTGTTATTTATTCATTTTGGATACTTATGGTCATGTATGTGTGTATGATGGATCTAGTAGCTTCCGCAGGTATTTATGGTTTTATTTGTTTACCTAGTGGCATCTTGTTTCTACTAGCGTCGTACCCAAAGCTATGATGTTGGTGCCACCCGTTGTGTGATTGTGGCAGTTAGGATCCTGTGTATGTATTGCATATGTGTGTTGTAGTTGTACTGTATTTTATACAGGTTTTGTATTTGGCGGATGTTTGTTTTATAGACGGAACTCTACTGGATTTTCAGTAGAATTTTTGGTTCATCACAGGAAGAGGAGGCGACGACCGAGAGAAGAAACAGTGGCACAAGTGGAGCACACGGCTAAAGAGAGAGAAGCGCCATTCGGATACCTCAAAGCATCTTTTCTTCCAATCTACTTGGTATAAGATCGAGATAAGTATCTATAACCCCCTTCCTTAGTCTGATTTAATATTTGATATTTTTATATGTGTATTTTATATCTGTATACTTGTTTGAAAATAGGCAGAGTCTAAAACCCGATGGGTTGGTGCATTTGTAAGACCATGGTAGTCCGAAGCCCTAGTGAGTCAATATGAGATGGTCAAGAGCCGCAAGCCAAAAATATAGCCAATCTAATGGAGCCAGTGATATATTATGGTCAAGAGTTGTAGGCCTAAAATGTGGTCAATATGAAAATCTGATGGCCAAAAGTTGTAGGCCTAGATGTAGTTGATATAAAAACCTAATGGCTGAAAGATGTACACATAAAATGTAGCTGATATTAGAAATCTGATGGCCAAGAGGTATAGGTTTAAAATGTAGTCGATATTAGAAATCTGATGGCCAAGATCTATAGGTCGAAACGGCAACCAATAATGATATGTGATGACCTAGAGCTGCTAACTCAAAATGCAACCGTATGATATTCAGAATGGATTTTGGATTTGCATCTGCTGTAGGTGTGTGGTGGTTTCGGTATATGTGACAGATTTTATTAAATTTTTATTTGAGCTTTCCCTCTGATTTTACCTGTGTTGTTTTATACGTATTTAAAACAATACTTGCTGAGCTTTCAACTTACATTTTTCTATCTTCTCTCATAGAATTGAAGACCTTGATCTACTGTAGGAGTTGGGAAGAATTCATCGCAGCATTGCATTCTCTTCATGAGTATTTCATCCTAACAACTATTTGAGAGTAGATCATTGTTATTTTGTACAAAATGTTATCCGATGAGTTTCTGTATGGGTTTTTAATTTATCGGTTCTATATATTTAGTTTGTCACACCTGAGTTTAGGATTTGTAAGAATAATATTTAAAATTTAATTAATAATTTAATTGACATGTCTGGACTGAGTTTATGACAAAAATGGTATCAGAAAAAATTGTGAGGAGGAATTTGTTTGGTTTCCACGGTTATGTGGAGGTTTTGTTGGGCCGATCTAAAACCTCATGGGGAAGAAGGTGGTTTTGGTTGACAAAGAGGTAGGTGATGGAATGGGTTGGTCTAAAACCTCACGGGATAGAATGAGGTTTTGGCCAACATAGAAGTAAGCAATGAAGCGAAGGTGATGAAATGGAAGCCTGTAGTTTCGTGAAAGTATTTTCTTGCTCGATAAGCCCCGATAATTTCTTCAAATGGCAAGTTTGGAATGCTCATTGTGTCTGAGTGAAGGAAAGGAGATTTGTTGAGATTGAAAGCCACAGATAATGTGACACCCCTGGTTTCCAAAATATAGCAAATTCTAGTAAATAAGTTAATAAGATTGATAGACTTAAATGTGGGACAAATAAAATTTGAAAAATTAAAAATTTGAGCATTGTATGGGAAGATGCAGAGTTGGGCTCACCGTGGGCTTGAGCCCAATAGGAGGCACAGAATCCATAATAGAGTGTGCTCTCCGCTGGCTCGAGCCCAGCAACGAGTGTCAAAAGCATATTGTTTCGGAAGGGGGTGCGCTCGCCACACTCTCGATTGGCACTCGAGCGCCTAACCTGCTTTTAAAACACTGTCTGCATTATGTTTCGGCCATTTTCGACCTTTCCAGCAGAGAAAGGAAGAAAGGAAGGAAATTTTGGGCCATTCCATTCCGATCCAAGTAAAAAAAATGGTAGCTCAAGCTAAGGCAAGTTTACCTCAGACCTCGTTTTCTATTTTTACCGTTTTTGAATATCTCCATATTATTGTTTATGCACTAAATGGCTTGTTCCTTACGATTTGACATGGATAATGTATGAATCTCAGGACTTTTGGACTAGATTTCATATTTATGCATGAATATTGTAACTGATAACTCCAATTTCATGATTTGGCTCATGTTTTTCCTTCGTTTCGTGTCCGGACAATGTAGTGCAAACCCTAGCTCGAAATTGAGGTGTGAATTTGAGTATAATTCATGTTATATATATGTTTTATGAATTATAGCTTCGATTTTGTAAATTGGCCCAAGTTTTATGCTTGAATTATGCCCGAAAATGTTACCCAAAACCCTAGCACAAAAATTTGGAGATTTATGTTGAAAACTTAGAATTTTGATGATTTTAAATGTCAATTGTAGCCTTGATAAAGCTTATTGAATGATTTGTATCCGAAAACTCTGCATGGAACTGTGTTATCGAATTATGGAAGTCCCCTGAAATTGTCTGAAATAGTAATTGAATGAGATTTGGACTTGGCTTTGAAATATGTTGAATTTGATTATAGAATTTTGAGCAAAGGTTTTAAATTAAATTAATCAATAAGAAAAATGGACTTAGAACTGTTGTACAATCATATAAGGTTTTCTGGCATACTTTAGAACGTTACAGTGGTAATCGATGATAAGTTATTGAACCATCGGACTATTGAATCATTGAACTATTGAACTATAGAATCGTGAAATGAGGTGAAATTAAATATTATTGAACTATCGGCCTTTGATTATGTGGACTGAACACAATCTATCCTCGATTGCACTGATTGGGTCCCTAGAATATTGAACTAGAATTTATGAGGAACAAATAATATTTGGAACTGTTTTATGAATTCTAATACATATTTAAATGAAATTATGTTTTCTTTCTGTTTCCATGGACACCTTCATTCTTCTGATATTATCGCGGTTTCTGTTCTATTGAATATATATTCCATAGAAAAGTATGAATTATGATTATTGAGATCTGTCCATGTCGAATTATACTTTTCTCATGACTTTTGTATATGTTTCCTTTCTTTAGCAATTTCTATGACCTTCTGCAATTATGTTCTCCATGAAAGCATATCACTTGCATATTTTATGGTACACTATTGGGCTTCTACTCACTCTTCTATTTTTCCCTCCCCTCTAGATGAAACTGTAGAATTAATTCCTGACGAGCACGAATAGGCAAAGCTTAGCAAGGGAGGCTTTGGAGTCTTAGAGTTATCTTGAAGATTTTAGAAAATTTGACAATTTTGCATGTAATTATATCACTTGTGGATGGATATTGAATATGTATAAAGGTCATAATATGTCTTTTATTTTGATAGAACAATGATTTATACTTCCGCAGGTCTACGTTATGGATATAGTTGCTTTCACTATTCTAAATTGGACATGTACAGGTCCTAGACAACATCTCAGTTTAAGTCTGAATAGTGGATAGGATGTGTTATATTGGAGCATGCATGATATGGCAATTTGTTGTCCTATGTATCTGTGATGTAGGGTGAATTATGATATTTGAATAGTTATGTACTTGTACAGATTATTTTATACATGTATTTTTAGTTTTCGTACAATTGTAAAGGAAACTCTACCAAAATTTCTACAAAATATAATGATTTAAATTTATGAATATTAGTTTTGTTTGTTATTGATGGAAGGTCTTTAGAAGATCAAACCAGTTCCATCACAGTTTGTATCAGAGAAATGATATGCCTTAAGATTTGATTTGAATCTTATGCGGAAACTTAGGAAATGATTATAATTGATTGAATAGGTAGATAAAGGTCTTGAATGATTGGGTTAGGTTGAAAAGTCTTAGATGTTCTAGGTTGCATACGTTAGAATTGACTTGAGCTAGGACATTGATTGACATTGATCTTAGGCCTCGGTTGATTGACTTAGATTTCAGGTTCAGGTTATAATTTGTTTTAGGATTGAGATAAGATAAGGAATAGATAGGATTAAATGAAATCCTTACGGACTAAATTTAAGATTATTGTTGAAGTACTTTGATCGATTTTAGTCCTCCCTGTCATCAAATATCTTGATGTTTATTAACACTGTAATATTTTTGTAAGGACCAAATCCTTTTGAGGCGATGGGAAATCGTAATCCGGTCAACAAGAGTTGACCGAAAGGGGAAAGAAGAAAGTGATCCGGTCAACGCCATTTTGACCGGGAAATGTTAAAGGTAAGATAATCCGGTCAATGTCTGTTGACCGGGATACGTAAAATCCGGTCAACGTCAGTTGACCAAAGTGTGTAAATAGGAGTAAAAAAATCCGGCTAATGCCAGCTGACCGGAAACGCGAAAGAGAAACCTAATCCGATTAACGATAGTTGACCGAAAATGAAGGAAGAACATTTAAAAAGAGTTAAAGGCAAATCAGGATAAGATGAAGGCCAGAAGTGTTGAGACCATAGAAAGCCCTAAAAGGAGACATAACCGGTCAATGCCAGTTGACCGAAAGCAATAAGGAAGCCCTTACGAAAAATAGAGTCAGGATGACCATGCCTGAGTAGGTAACCTACTCCCAACTACCGTGATGACCTTATAGAAAAGAAGTACAAGTAGTTGACCTGCTCTACTTACTACCACCAACCCCAACGCCTATAAGTAATGGCCCCAATGAGTTAGGATAGAAAGTTGGGCAAACGACCAGGTGAAGGTGCTAAGAACTTCGAGCTAGAACCAAGTAAAAGGTTCGTAGAACCAATCCAGGCAAGTGTACCCCCCTTAAATTCATGATTTACTATAAGCGTACTCATCTTTCTGTAGTTCATGTTTGCAATGTAAGTATGTCTGATTTTTGATGAACTTATGTTACGACATGCATGATATTTATTCTGATCATCTGAATTTTTATTAATACCATATTTAAGGAAAGCTCTGTTATGTGTTTTCATAAAGATCTTCGTTTTTACCTTACATAAATTCTGGCCACAAACAAGCTTTTAAGGTATCTAATATGAGTAAAAAGACCTCCGGCACCTTAAATTGAAATTTCAAACCGACATTCGCCTTTGATTTTGAAATTGGCCTTGATTTGAAACTGGCCTTATAGAATAATTGAAATCGGCCTTAATCAAAACCGGCATTTATGTTGAAATTTGAAATTGGCATTTGTAATATAATTTTGAAACCGGCTTAAAGTATATGATTGACCTCCTGCTTTTGACATAAGACCTCCGGCTTTGATAAATGAGACTTCCGACACTTTGATAAAAGATCTTCAGTTTTAAGACGTTAAAGAAAAGGCTTTACAGACTTCAATTGTTTGAAGTTAAGAGCAAAGGCTATAAGAATAAGGAAAAATATATGTAATCCGGACAGCAAGTAGGACTCTATGACTTCCGACTTTTAAACTATGATAGATGGCCATCAAAAGATATGAACTAAGAACCGAGTTTTCATTAAGCTTGCTGTTACAATTGGATGAAGGATATTGGAGTGACACTCGAGGACTGCCTCTGGGCCACGGGGGAATTTCTGGTGGCACAAGGCTTATGGACTACGGCCCCGTATGCAGGATAAAAGGCATTACCGCCAGTCTCTAGGAGTATAATAGGAGGATACGGCCTTAGGTTATGGGGTAGCACACAACCCTTCCTCGATATTGTCCGCTCCTATCTGATCCCTAAAGATGATAAGCATTTCGTTCGATTTTTATGAACTTTCTGAAGACAAGATAATAAGAACAAGAACAAGGAACTCTGAACTTAAGAAGAAACAATATGGTGATTTTCGTATGCTAAGTTTATGTTACTTTGATCCGATTATATGTATGTTCATATTTTCTGCATGTGGGTACATTGCTGGGCTTTGTAGCTCACTCTTCCTGTTTTTCAGATGATGAAAGGCTTATGGAGGACAAAATTGAGTAGAGTCATATGAAGTAACTAGACAGCATAGCTGGCCGGAGCTGATCAGTAGAGGAATTGATGTATTTTCTTTTGATGTTTTGAGAAGGACTTGTAAAACATTTCCTCTGTAAAAGAATCTATAGATGTTAGCATGTTTCCGTAATTATAATATGGAAGGATAAAATTGATATTTCTAGTAGCATCTCATTTCATGTCAAGGACTTCGTGTCGACCAACCTTAATACGGAGTTAAAACTTTGATGGCCAACTCAAGGAGTCCGGCCTTAAGCGATTCTTGTACGCGATAGGGTGTGTTTAAAGGAAAAGAAAAATTTTTATGTCCACCAAGTTAGTATTAAACCGTATATGTGTAAAGGTTAGGCTTGACGGCGGTCGTATATGGTGGAATGTGGTCGGTTCGTCACAATTTCTGATTATAGGATATACCATGGAAATTAGACGGAGTAGAAGGAATAATCGTGAAGCTGCTAGTACTTGTGATGGAATGGAATTTTTTTATCCTCAGTCAATTCTGTCATTCATAACAGGAACAGAAACCCAAATTTCATTTAAGGTTCTAGGGAAAAACTGACAGAATTTTTCCTAAAATCGGGCTAAATAGAAATATAAACCTATACAAAACCTGTATAACGAACTAGTACATGCACACAACTATCCATTTATATCACAATTTTCCTACAACGCGTGTTCACGGGACCACAAATACCATTCATGGCATTAATTCAACAATCTCATCTACTATATCAGAATTCATATGAGAGATGCCAACTAGAACTTGTACAGAAACCAAAAAAAATATATAGCAGAAGCAGAACTATAAACCTACGGAAGCTGAATTTCTATTTCATCACATACATCACATATATATTATATACAAGAATCCAAATGCAGAAAATCCATATACAAAACTATATATCAAAATTAGGTCTTTACATCCAACTATTTCTTCAAGATAACTTTAAATTACTTCAAATCTTCAGAAGTCTTCAAATTGGGTACTAAATCACTCTTTCTCATCAGGTTCTTGCTATACAGTCTCATCTAGAGGGAGAAAAATAGTAAAACAGTGAGCCGAGGATTAGCAAGGTACATGCAAGCATGCAGTAAAACTTTTATGCGAAATAGAATGCAGAAAATGGATACCAGATGCAAGTTGAAGTATAAATACTATAAAGTAGTAATTTATAGAAACTATAATAGAACTGATGTAGGAGATTACAGAACTGCCGGGAAATAGAAACACTCAAATTCTGAAAAGTAGAAATCAGTGTAATCATACTTCGTTAATACTAAATTGATAAGACAGGCTTTAGAAAGCAGAAATCGGTTTCAACTCTATAGATTATAGAAAATCCCTTTTCTATCAGTAAAGGACCCAACCAGTAGACCCTACTAGCGGAAGGGGCGAATAATCGATGATAGAATGTGTTTGCACACAATCAAAGCCAGTAACAGTCATCCCATCTCGTGGGGCATCCCTTCTCACTGGATTCAGTATAGTACGTCGGCCAGTAACAGTAAACTACCCTCTAGGTTAATGCCCTGAGGAAGAGCAGACTACATATAACTCCATGGATAGACTTATCCTCGATTGCCACAATAACGTTCTAAGGCATACCAGAAAACCTAACCTGACTGTATATCAGTCATGGATCCTAATTAACAGTATTTGAAGCATTTTTCCTTCTTATTTTAAAACTAAAAACCCTTTTTAGTTTCATAAATTAGTCAGAGTTTCACAATAACTCTTCAATCAATTTTAGAATATACAATAATTGTCTAAAACCCTTCAATTTTACTTCAGAATATATAGAAACAGCTTTTGAAACCCTTCAGATTTATTTCAAAATATATAGTAATAGTCTAAAACCCTTCAATTTCACTTCAAAAGTCCACAATGATTTATCAGTATAAGTCTGTGTAAAATTTTCAGAAACAGATTACACCAGGAGCTTTATCTCAGTACATATTAACATTTATACAACAAAAATTATGGGTAAAAATCATTAAAACCCTTCATTTTCGTACCTAGGGTTTAGCTGAAACTATCAGATGATAAACGGACACCGAACACATGCATTTTCATGAAATTGAAGCCAGATATTGCAGTATATATATATATAAATAAGAAATCTATCCGAACAATTTATAGAAACAGGCTTTATTTATACAGAACATGGTGAAACATGCTTTTAGAACATAAATACCATTTTTGAGATACAAAAAATCTGTAAAAATAGAAACTAGCATTCGAGGTACACTTGCCTGAGCTCAGTTTACAGTTACGGTGCCTCTGATCAGACTGGATCGAAAGATTTCCACCTTTTCTTCTTTTCCCTCTCCTTCCCTTTTTTCTCTCCTTCGTTGTTGTCGAGGGCTGCTGCAAAATGAGCCCCAAAATTCCCAAATCCCAATTAAAACACGAAGGGAAAAGAGATCACATGAGCTAGCCTGTGACTGGTGCTCGAGCATCGCTCAATTGACCGACTAAGGCATAGGGGGGCGGCCAATTTACGCTCAGGACGGTCAACTCGAGCGTTGACCATAATCACTGTAGAACCAGGCACAAAAATAAAAAGGTTTTTCACGGGCCTTGCCCACTTGGGCCCACGCTCCAGCAGGCGGTTACCAACGGCTCTTTTCCTAACTCTGCGCCTTCCATAAATCCAACCAACTCCAAAAAAGGACATTGACAAGATCGACGCCTTTCCCATAAGGAAGGCGCCAGATCTTCCCAATTCCTACCAAGTGGAGCCTTCCAACGGCAATATACACGAAAGGAAGGCAAGAAACTTGGAAAACCGCTACCCGCCAGAGAAGGAAGCAATCCCAGCTAATTAGGCAACTCGTGCCTTCCTCACAAGGAAGGCCACCTAAAATGGCACAGAGGATCACATCTTCCAACCAAGAAAGATCACCCTGCTGCCATTAAAATGAGCCCTAGAGTCCTCACTCAAGGCACGCCTACCACTATGCTCTCTACTACACAAACATACGATCTCAACTATGCATTCTGAGATAATTTCGTACTCTCTCTCTCTACGAAGCATCCAAACGTACTGAGAGAAAGAACACAAATCAAAAGCATACAGGCCCTCTTCCTATTCACAGACGCCTACTGCCTTTACCCATCGTCTAGATTCAAGAAATGGTATTGCCTCTCTTTCATTTGGAAACCCACGCACTCTTAAACTCCCCCTCTCAATTCTTATTTCCAGTTACCTTCCCAGATTTCGAAGGCTGTTTACTAACTTGAGCATCGGAGTATTTTTGGTGGGATAACTTTCCGCCGACACACTAACCTCCTGTTCGTTTTAGTGGTGAGCAGGATCCAAACTCGTTAAACAAAGCTGAAACTAGACAAGTGGATCAGCCCAAATCTATTCAAAGTTCGGATCCAAGGACGCATCATTGGCACCGTCTGTGGGAAGTGCTTATGAAAAGCCAACCACACTCCCCCAGAACAATCTCTTTTCACTACCAAACTCATCTGCAATGGTGAATATGAGAGCCCAAGATAGCGATCCCGCTAGAGACGCCACTTCTCCCGACCAGGACCACACTGCTAGAACCCTGGTCAACGGGATGAGAGACGGGGCGCCTGCACCTTTCTTTCAATGATTGATAGAGCAGATACAAACCAACAACTGTCTGCTCTAAATACTCTGCTCTCAGTAAGAGCAGCCACAGGAGGGGGCTCCGCCCACAGTCGTCCCTGTGCTAACCACCAGAAAAGGTGGCCTGAGGAAAAAGAAGCCAGCTAGAATGCCTAAGAGGCTGACAAATGATCAAATCCCAGCCTCTTCGCGTGCTCCAGGCAAGAACAAGCCTGAAGAGAGCTCTGGGAACACAACACCAGGAGAAAGTCCAGAAAGAAGAAACCCCCATTACTCTCGGGCGGAGAATGGAAACTCAGTTCAGGAGCGAGCCTCCAGGACTGTCGGGTCTACTGGAGACAATAGCCGGTCGGCTACTGGACCCTCCGGGGACAAAACAGAGTTGAGGGCTTACCTCAACTCAAAGAGATCTGCCAACACTGCTCGCATAGATCCACAAGTGGATAAGATTTGGAACTGCGTGTTCAAGGACGATGTGCACGCTGTTGACCTTGACAGATCTCCCTTTATAGAGGATATCCTAAATCATCCACTGCCCACCAAGTTCAAGGTGTCTTCCCTTGATTCATACAATGAGAGCAGTGATCTAGTTGACCATTTGGACCACTTCCACACCCATCTAAGTCTACAAGGGTTGGAAGACTCAGCGATGTGCCGCTGCTTCCCACTCACGCTGAAGGGAGATGCCCGCATCTGGTTTCATCACCTCCCTTCAGGCTATATCAGTAGCTTCCGGGAGCTCACAAATCTCTTCCTGACTCAATATACCTCGAGTCGACGGAAAGAGAAGCAACCATGGCACCTCTCCAACATTAAGCAGAAGTCAGGAGAGAACCTGCAGAGATTTTTGGACCACTTTGTGGCGGAGGCCAGGGGGATTCCCTAGATCACGGAAGAGATAAAGTTGGGCAGTTTCATCTCTGCGCTAACCTACGGGAACTTCTTTAAGTATCTGGCCCACAAGAATCCCCAGACCTTCTGGGAGGCGGAGTCAATCACCAGGTCTTACGCAGTGGCAGAGAAAGCCAATGAAGCTAAACGCCAAGAATGGGAAGACTAGCCTCACCCATTCCCTGGAGAGGGAAAAACAAAATACAGCGGCGGTGATCACTCCCGCTGGAAGCAACACAAAACTGGGCCGCCAGAACGCAGAGATTACGGGACCATTAGCTTTACGCCCCTGACGTACACATGCTCAAATGTCCTTAAGTAGATCCGCGGGAAAAAATTCCTAAAGTGGCAAAAACCACTGAAGGACACCAGGAACCAGTCGAAATACTGTGATTTCCACCGCTCTGCTGGGCATTCTATTAAAGACTGCAAGATATTGTAGAGGGAGATCAAGGAGTTGATTAGTAGGGGCCACCTCACCAAGTTTGTCAAGGGCCCTGGGTAGAGTTCTGGAGTAGCCGGTGGAGAAGGCCAGGAGCCATCTCCTCCTCGAAATCGCGTTGCGGTAGGGGTGGTCAATATGGTCACCACCCGACCTGCCAAAAACGTAGCCGATAACATGGAGCAACAGACTGGGAGGAAGAAGCAGCGCATGGCGGATAACACAATTAGCTTCAGTGATGATGACTTGACTCATGTAATGTCCCCCCATGCTGACCCCCTTGTTAAATCCACACTCGTTTTAAACAGTAGTGTCGACTACTAGCTAAAGTGAGTGTTTATTGATAATGGCAGTTCAAAGGACTTGTTTTACTTGGATGCTTTCTTTAAACTAGGCTTAAAAAAGAACCAATTAAAACCTGCCATGGGCCCACTGTATGGCCTTAACAACGAGCCAGTGCCCATTCAAGGGACAATCCAACTGGAGGTCACCCTGGGCACGTATCCAAAAATAACGAGTCGTACGCTCACCTTCTTGGTGGTCAACCTGCCATCTGTTTACAACGCTATACTAGGCAAGCTGTGCCTAACAGTATTTGGGGCAGTCACCTCGATTCCACACCTCAAGATGAAGTTTTCAACGCCTTACGGTGTAAGAGAGGTGTTAGGCGATCAAATTACTGGGCGGACATGTTACATGTTCTCAAATTGCCCCAAGCGGCAACACTAGAATGGTTAGGAAACTCGATCATTGAGACAAGACAACCCTACAGCGGGCACAGTCCGGCGAAGCCACAGATCTGGTCCCACTGAACCTAGAGGAACCGAAAAGGTGCGTACAAATCGACGGCTCACTCGCCGGAACAATGCACGATGAACTGATCGCGTTCCTGCAACGGAACACTGATATTTTCGCGTGGACTCCAACAAACATACCTGGGGTTCCGGCTGAGGTGATGGTCCACAAGTTGAGGCTTGATCCTGGCCAGAAGCCAGTCAGGCAGAAGCGGAGGAACCATTCCGTAGAAAAGTTGATCGCCATCCGGGAGGAGGTGAAGAAACTGCTGAACACAAGATTTATTAGAGAAGTCCACTACCGGATTGGCTCTCTAACCTCATCCTAGTGAAGAAAAGCAACAAAAAATGGAAAATGTGCGTCGATTTTGCCGACGTTAATAAAGCCTGCACAAAGGATAGCTTTCTCTTGCCCAGGATAGACCTACTAGTTGACTCGATAGCTGAACATAAGCTGCTAAGCTTCATGGACGTCTATTCGGGTTACATCCAAATCCGGATGAGTTCGAAAGACAAGGTGCACACCTCGTTCATGATGGATCAGGGCACCTACTGCTACAAAGTGATGCCTTCGGACTGAAAAACGCTGGAGCAACCTATCAATGACTGGTCAGTAAGATGTTTGAAAAATAGATCGTCACAACATGAAGGTCTACGTCGACGACATGCTAGTCAAGAGTAGAGTCACCGGCGACCACATCCGTGACCTGGCAGAGTCGTTTGAGGTGCTCCGCAAGCATCACATGAAGCTGAACCCGGCTAAATATGTCTTTGGGGTAGCATCTGGTAAATTCTTAAGTTTTATCGTCTCCAAACGGGGGATTGAGGTAAACCCAAAGAAAATTAAGGGCCTCGCAGACATGACTCCCCTGCGGAGCGTAAAGGACGTCTAGTGATTGACTAGACAACTAGCAGCATTGTCCCGCTTCCTCACAAAGTCTTGCGACAAGTACCAGCCCTTCTTTAAGGTCCTAAGAGGGACAAAATCCAACTGGTTTCAATGGACAGCGGACTGCCAGACAACCTTCAATGAATTGAAGCAGTATCTAGCCAGCCCGCCATTGTTGGTGTGGCCCAAGGGTGGAGAAGAGTTGTATCTCTACCTGGCGGTGTCGGAGGTATCCCACAGTTCCATCCTCGTACGCCAAGACTCCAACACCCAACGACCGGTCTACTACGTGGGTAAAATACTGACCGGCCCTAAAATGCACTACTCACGCGCAGAAAAATTGGCCTTAGCACTAATATTCTCCACGAGAAAGTTAAGGCCATACTTTCAGGCGCACCGCATAGTGGTCCTCACTAACCAGCCCCTAATGAATATTCTCCAGAAACACGACATTTTTGGGCGGCTGGTGAAGTGGGCTATAGAGTTGGGTGAGTTCAACATCGAATTTCGGCCCAGACCTGCTGTAAAAGCGCAGGCTCTGGCCGACTTCATTGTTGAGACCACGACCCCAGTTCTCGAAGAACAGCCCGAAGAAAGTGCAGTACGGAGTTGTCCTCACGACCCCATATGGATTTGAGGTGAAGTATTCCCTCAGACTCGGTTTCCCGCTAACCAACAACGTTGCTGAATACGAAGCCCTGTTAGCCGAATTACGATTAGCAAAGGAGTGTTCTGCCAAGAGATTGGCGGTCTACAGCTTCTCCGAACTAATCATTAACCAGGTTAACGGAGACTTCGAGGTAAGCAACTCTCACCTGACCAAGTACTAGGAAAAGGCAAGGGAGGCTGCCTAGGGTTTTGACAAACTAATCCTGGTTCATGTTCCTAGAACTGAAAATTGGAAGGTAGACCAACGAAAAATCTGAAACAGTACTCGAGGGACATGAGGGAAATTCTGAACTCTCCCAGCATAGAGAAGTACAAGGCGATGTAGATTTTCGAAACAGAAAACTGGATGACGCCCTACCTTAGCTATCTGGCTAACAGATCGTTGCCAGAAGATGCAGAGAATGCCAAGTTAATCAAAAAGATAGCCAGCTGGTATACTATGGTTGATGGGTGGCTATATCGCCGTGGTTACTCAACCCCATATCTCTGATGCCTAACTCCCGAAGAGGCTGACTACGCCTTGGGCAAAGTGCACCTTGAGATTTGCGGAGCACATGTTGGTGGGAAAAACATAGCCTTCAAGATCATGCGGCAGGGCTACTACTGGCCCTCAATGAAAAAGGACGCACTCGAATTTGTGAAGAAGTGTGAAAGCTTCCAACTTCATAGTAACATTCACCATCGGTCGTCCACTGACCTGAAGTCGCTTCAAACCCCTTGGGGGCTCGATATTCTCAGTGCATTTCCCATTGCCACGGGGCAAAGGAAGTTCATCATCGTGAGCATCGACTACTTCACCAAGTGGGTCAAGGCCATTCCACTGGCAAAAATTATAGAGCACAACGCTCTTGAATTCCTTCACCAGAACATTATTTGCAGATTTGGTGTCCCAGAGGTCGTCGTGACCGACAACGGGACCCAATTCTCAGGAAAACGCTTTACCAAGTATTGCGTCAGCCTTGATATCAAGCTGGTCCACACTTCGGTGGCATACCCCCAAGCGAATGGACAGATGGAGGCCACGAACAAGATGATACTCCACAGGTTAAAGACCAAGCTGGAAGACGAAGGGGGCTCCTGGGTAGACGAGCTCCCCTCAGTTCTCTAGTCTTATCGGACAACCCCAAAAGAACCAGCACACGAGACACCCTTCAATCTCTGCTACGGGACTGAAGCGGTAATCCTGGTCGAAATCGGGCTTCCAAGTCTTAGGGTGAAATCTTTTGACCCACGGGATAACTCCCAGAAAATCAGGAACACTTAGACTTGCTGGAGAAAGCGTGCGACGCCGCCAGAATATGGACAGTGACCTACCAACAACGAATTTCTCGAGACTACAACAAAAAGGTAAAGGTGCGACAATTTGATGTTGGGAACTTGGTCCTACGAGGCGTCGAAGCCACAGGCAAACTGGCCGGCCACAATAAGCTCTCCCCTAATTGGGAATGGCCTTTCCTAGTCTCCTCATCCTGCGAAATGGAGGATACAAACTCCAAAACTAGGATGGAAAGTTGGTCCCACGAACGTGAAATACGATCCACCTCAAACGCTACTTCCAATATGGGACCCAGGCATGTACTTGCATTATTGAGTGTACACATTTGCCTGCTTGTTTCAATTTGTCAAAATAAATATTTCCTTAGCATATTGCCTTCCCTTTTCTATTTGCATATTTATATATATATGTGTTTGCCTTGCAGGTTTACCCGACCTAAACTTTCTCTAAGTCAGGAGGGTCTTTACCCTCTCATTACTAAACCCTGGTCATCCAGGCGGCCCATAAGTAGTCAAATATGAACCTCGATCATCTGAATGGCCCATTTGTGGTTGTACTTAAACTCTGGTCATCCAAGTTGCCCATAAGCGGTCTAGTATGAACCTCAGTCATCCGAACGGCCCGTTAGCGATCGTATTAAACCCTGGTCAACCAGTGGCCCATAGGTGGTCGAATCTAAACCTTGGTCATCCAAGTGGACCGTTAGCAATCAAAATCTTAGGGGGCTAGCGCAGCACACACAACAACCTCCTTCACAAGGAGATAGCGTGATCAGTCAACGATGGTCGAAGAAAGAAAAATTCTTCTCCAAGGGTGGCCGCCTAAGTCAACACTTAGGCGACGCCACCAGGCTTTACTCACAAGCCACTACTATTAGGACAGCTAACACATACACAGCTGCCTACAAAAAAACCTAAGGATTCCACTCCTTTGGCAGTAGTGCAATGGCTGCCAGCCAACTTAGTTGGCCGTTCAGTAACGCAAACATACGAACCTAAAGCAGTAAAAAGAAATAGACACAAAGTGGGAGGATTCTCATTTTATTGCTATCAAATGTATTACATTATACATGATACAAGTAAAAAAGGAAGACCAAAAAATCAACAAAAAGCTAGGGAGGCGGCGGAGGCTGCGCCTAACCGTCTCGTAGATCCCACACAAGACTTTCGCGGGTCTGGGCAAACCTGTTGGACATATTAAGCAAGTCCACTGGCAAATTATGGTCAATAAGCCACGCAATACGCCGACACATATTGACCTCTTCCAACATCTGGGACCACATCAGTTGCTCAATCTCTGGGGGCGTATCCAGAGGCTCAGGCGGTTCTCCAGCTCTGTCAACTGCCCACCAAGCTGGCTAAGGCGCCCGGTAATCCACTCGTTCTCCTCCCGCAACCAAGTATTCTCCTCTTTCAAGCTTGCGTTCTCGGCCTCTGTGTCGGCCAGAATGGTCTGCAAGGCGGCAGCATCCAACCGATGCTCCGCCCCCGAAGCCGCCAGCTTTGCGTCCAGCCAGGCGATCTCTGCCTCCCTATCAGAGATCACCCGATCCCGCTAGTCAATCGCCTTCGCAACGCATCTAGCACTTTCTCCTTCTACACCAAATGACAAAGCAAGTCAGAGAATTTAAAGAAGAAGTTGCGCAGAAAGCGTCACAGAAAATTATACCTCCCAAACTCTCCGTGCGGGCCTATCAAGCTCGGCCTCCAAGTCTGGCTCCAACGGCGGTGGGCTCGAAGCGATGCCCTCACGAGCTGAGCTGGCGGCAGCCTCCTCCAGGATATCCTGTAGGAGCCCTTCATCAATGTCATCCGTGAGGGCGGCAGGCTTCCCAGCAACGGCCTCCACTGTAGCCGCAGGAGGATCGAGGTCAATCACCGGCTGCTTAACCGGTAGCTGCATGGCTGATGAGCCAACTGACGGCTCCTGCGCTTCCACTGGAGGCTCGCAAGCTGGCTCTGGTAAAATCTCCGTCGGCGCAGCTTGAAGAACCACCTGCGATGCAGGCTGTGCCAGTATAACGCCTCCGGCCCCAGTTTTCGGCCGGTCCTCAAACGTCTTCTCCATCCAGGTGGCCCTGCCGGGACCGCTGTAATCCCAGCCATGAAGTAGTCTAGCCCCGAAGTCGTCGTCAGTTGGGTGGGGACGGATGATCAATCCCATGGAGACCTCCGGCCGCATCATAACCAATGGCGGCAATGCCTTCAGCTTCTGGACGGGAGAGGGCGGACCCCAATTCACCTTCTTGGTCTCAGCCCTGGAGACCAAGAAGTCTCTCTTAAAATCAGAGATGTGGGTCTTGACCAACTTCCTCAGCCACTCTAGGGACACTGTCTCAGCCTCTGACGGCGTTCCAATGTAAATATCGGGTACCTGTCCCCAATCCTTGGCTAGGGGCCAGGTCTTGATCACACTCTCGAAGAAGAACTTTCTTTTCAAGTTCTCCAACAAGTCGTAGATGGCCGTATTTACCTTCAGGCCACTGCGTGGAACCAAGGAAACCCACTCTCCACCCTGGTTGATCTTAAACAGACCCTTTACCATCGGCATAGTTAATTGCCAAGAATGCTTACGGAGAAAGATGCAGAAAGTACACAAATACCGTACAGCATTGGCATGAAGTTGTGCGATGGGGACCCGCAAGGCCTGAAGGATTGACTATAAACGTCTGAGAGAGGAAGACAAAGGCCGCTCCTCAGGTGGGCCTCGTATATGGTCACGTGTCCCGCCGACGGCACAAAGGCTCTGCCATCATTCTCCAGACCCTCCACGTAATGTCCTTTGGAATGTTAAACTCTATGCATAGCTCTTTGACGTTACCCTCTCAAAGAACAGAGGGAATGTCAGTAACAGAAGTCGAAGTCATGCTTATAGGAACGTTAGGGTTTTTCTAGAATTGCAGAAGGAGGACGGAAAAGCAGGTTGAAGACAAAGAAGCAAAGCAGAACACATGAAAAAATACTAAGTGTAAAGGAGGGAAACTTAATGGGCAAGGGTGGACGCCTTAAACCTCCTCGAGAAGGCACGCCATCATTCCTGCCACGTGTCGCATTCCTAATGGGCCTCTTTTGAACAAATCTTTTGACGCATTAATGGCTGGGATAGTGGTTCAACTGTGTGAAGATACGTGTCCACTTTTAACCTAACAAGCCGGCTAATGGCCACACGTCACTCAAAGCTCATATAAAGTTCTCCGGAATCTGGCCAAAGACGGCCAACAAACCCGGTCAACTTTCTTCTCCCGATCTGACCAAGGACGGCCAACGAATCCGGTCAACTTTCTTCTTCGAATCTGATTAGGACGGTCAGCACATCCGGTCAATTTTCTTCTCCGGATCTGGCCAAGGACGGTTAATAGATCCGGTTAATTTTTTTCTCCGAATCTGGCCAAGGACGGTCAACAAATTCAGTCGACTCTCTTCTCCTGATTTGACCAAAGACGGTCAACAGATCTGATCAACTTTCTTCTCCGGATCTGACCAAAGACGGTCAACAGATCCAGTCAACTTTCTTCTCCGGATCTGACCAAAGATGGTCAATAGATCCGATCAACTTTTCTTTTCGAAATTTGACCTGGATGGTCAACAGATTTGGTCAACACCTCACCCTTTCGTAGAGTTCTCCAGAATTTTCAAGCAGCAAAGGACAGTGAGAAGCATCCCATCATGAACATGCCGGAGGCCTAAATTTTGGCCACCGGCATAAGGGGCTAGTGATGGGCATGCTATAATTGGGCTGGCCCAATAGTCAAAGAAGGTCCAAATACTGAAAGGCCCAAACGGGCGCCCGACGGTCAACTCCAGCGTTGACCGACTAAGGCACAGGCGCGCGGTCAATTTACACTCAAGACGGTCAACTCAAGCATTGACTGTAATCACTGTAGCAGTAGGCCCAAAAACAAAAAAGCTTTTTACGGGCCTGACCCACTTGGGCCCACGTTCCAGCAGGCGGTTAGCAACGACTCTTTTCCTAACTCTACGCCTTCCATAAATCCAACCAGCTCCAAAAAAGGACATTGACAAGATCGGTGCCTTTCCCAAAAAGAAGGCGCCAGATTTTTCCAATTTCTACCAAATGGAGCCTTCCAATGGTAATATACACGAAAAGAAGGCAGGAAACTTGGAAAGCCGCTACCCGCCGGAGAAAGAAGCAATCCTAGCTAATTAGGCAACTTGTGCCTTCCTCACAAGAAAGGCCACCAAAACATGGCACAGGAGATCACACCTTCCAACCAAGGAAGGTCACCTGCCGCCATTAAAATAAGCCCTAGAGTCCTCACTCAGGGCACACCTACTACTACGCTCTCTACTACACAAACATACGGTCTCGACTACGCATTCTGGGATGATTTCATACTCTCTCTCTCTGCAAAGCATCCAAACGTACTGAGAGAAAGAACACAAATCAACAGCATACAGGCGCTCTACCTATTGATAGACACCTACTACCTTCATCCACCGTCCAGATTTATGAAACGGCATTGCCTCACTTTCATCTATAAACCACGCACTCTTACACTCTCCCTCTCAATTCTCATTTCTAGTTACCTTTCCAGATTTCGAAGGCTGCTTACTGACTTGAGCCTCAAAGTATTTTTGGTGGGACAACCTTTCGCCGACACACTAACCTCCTATTCATTTTAGTGGTATGCAGGATCCAAACTCGGAGAACGGAGCAAGAACTAGACAAGCGGATCAATCCAAATCTATTCAAAATTTAGATTTAAGGACACATTATTGGCGCCGTCTGTGGAAAACGCTTACGAAAAGCCAACCACACTCTCCCAGAGCACTCTCTTTTCACTACCAGACTCATCCGCATTGGTGAATATGAGAGCCCAAGCTAGCGATCCCACTAAAGACGCCACTTCTCCCGACTAGGACCACACTGCTAGAACCCTGGTCAACGGGACGACAGGAGAGGCGCCTGCACCTTTCTTTCAACGACTGATGGAGCAGATACAGACCAATAACTGTCTGCTCCAAATACTCTGCTCTCGGCAAGAACAGCCATAGCAGGGGGCTCCACCCACAGCCGTCCCTGCGTCGGCCACCAGAAAAGGTGGCTCGAGAAAAAAGAAGCCAGCCAAAAGGCTCAAGAGGCCGGCAAATGATCAGATCCCAGCCTCTTCGCGCCCTCCAGACTTGAAGAGCACTCTGGGAACACAACGCTGGGAGAAAGTCCAGAAAGAAGAAGCCCCCGATACTCTCGAGCAAAGAATGGAAACTCAGTCCAAAAGCGAGCCTCCAGGACTACCGGGTCCATTGGAGGCAGTAGCTGGCCGGCTACTAGACCCTCCAGGGACAAAATAGAGTTGATGGCTTACCTTAACTCAAAGAGATCTGCTAATGCTGCTCATGTAGATCCATGGGTGGATAAGATTTGGAACCGCATGTTTAAGGATGATGAGCATGCTGTTGACCTTGACAAATCTCCCTTCATAGCGGAGATCCTAAATCGTCCACTGCCCACCAAGTTCAAGATGCCTTCCCTTGACTTATACGATGGGAGCAGTGATCCAGTTGACCATCTGGATCACTTCCGCACCCATCTAAGTCTACAAGGGTTGGAAGACTCAGCGATGTGCCGCTACTTCCCACTCACGCTGAAGGGAGATGCCCGCATCTGGTTTCATCACCTCCCTTCAGGCTCCGTCAGTAGCTTCCGAGAGCTCACAGATCTCTTCCTGGCTCAGTATACCTCGAGCCGACGGGAAGAGAAGCAGTCATGGCACCTCTCCCACATCAAGCAGAAGTCAGGAGAGAACCCGCGGAGATTTCTGGACCGCTTTGTGGTGGAGGCCAGGCGGATTCATCGAATCACGGAAGAGATGAAGTTGGGTAGTTTCATCTCTGCGCTGACCTACGGGGACTTCTTCAAGCACCTGGCCCACAAGAATTCCTAGACCTTCCGGGAGGCGGAGTCAACCACCCGGGCTTACGTAGCGATAAAGGAAGCCAAAGAAGCCAAACGCCCAGAACGGGCAGACCAGCCTCGCCCATTCCTTGAAAAGGAAAAAAGAAAATACAGTGGCGGTGATCACTCCCGCCGGAAGCAGCACAGAATTGGGCCGCCAGAACACGAAGATTACTGGTCCATCAACTTTACGCCCCTGACGAACACGCACTCAAATGTCCTTATGTAGATCCGCGAGGAAAAATTTCTAAAGTGGCCAAAGCCACTGAAGAAAGACATCGGGAACCAATCAAAATATTACAATTTCCACCGCTCTGCTAGACATTCTACTGAAGACTACAAGACATTGTAGAGGGAGATCGAGGAGTTGATTCGCAGGGGCCACCTTACCAAGTTTGTCAAGGGCCCTCGGAAGAGTTCTGGAGTAGCCGGCGGAGAAGGGTAGGAGCCGTCTCCTCCCCAAAATCGGGTTGCAGTAGAGGTGGTCAATATGGTCACCACCCGACCTGCCAAAAATCTAGTCGACAATAAGGAGCAGCAGACTGGGAGGAAAAAGTAGCGCACAGCGGACAAAGCAATTAGCTTCAATAATGATGACTTGACTCATGTAATGTCCCCCCATGCTGACCCCCTTGTTGTATCCACCCTTGTTTCAGGCGCTCTTCCTGTTAACAAACGCCTACTGCCTTCACCCATCGTCCAAATTCAAAAGTCGGCATTACCTCTCTTTCATCTAGTAACCCACACACTCTTACATTTTCCCTCTCAATTCTCATTTTTAGTTACCTTCCTAGATTTCGAAGGTTGTTTACTGACTTGAGCTTCAGAATGTTTTCAGTGGGATAATTTTTCGCCGACACGCTGACCTCCTATTCGTTTGAGTGGTGTGCAGGATCCAAACTCGATGAACGGAGCCAGAACCAGACAAGCAGATCAGCCCGAATCTGTTCAAAATTCGGATCCAATGACGCATCATATTTTATGACCGAAGTTAAAAAAGTATACCCAAATTTGGTAAAAGGTGAAACTCAAATCGTATTTTAAACATATCATCAAATCTTCCCCTCCTTTTCATATTTTCTCTCTCTTTCTTCAAGTTGGCACTCCTTGTTTTCAAATAAATATTAGATTATCCTGAAAATTTAAATAGGATATTTTATGTTCATATTAATGTATGTACACCCACTAGACGTGCATAAGCATAACTCCTAGCAACCTATACATGTACACTCTTTAAGTACATATCAAGTGTAAATATATCCTTTTTTACGTATGTATATCCTTTTGAAACTTTTGCTGAAGCGAACCTTGCACAAGAGGCTTTAAACATCTCTTTTCAATTTTTTATTCAAATGAAGCATCATATAAACCTTGCAAAATACCTTGATATTTCCATAATCGAAAAATTACACTTTCAATAGTTGTAGGCTTGAAAAAATAAAAAGATCCAAAATACTAGATTGAGGAGCTTCAACGCAACGGGAATACAAAACCGTTGTTAACATTTTTTAAAGAAATTTATGATCAGATTTTATTTTTAAAAAATAAATCTTAACATCTTAGAACAATAATATTATGCAAATGTAATTATCATTTTTTTTAATTTAGATCTTAATTATTAAATACATGATTTAACCACTTAACAAGGCCCTAAGACATGACTCCATTCGACGCCGGGCTTTACGTGTGATAGAGGCGTGAATTAATTGAGGAAGGTGGTACGTACACATCAAGCTGATCCCTCACCAACGCGGGGACAGCCCCTATTAAAATATTTATTGGTCAATTTCATCTCAATCAATGAATAAAAGCATATTTTTTGAGTCGGTGGCGCAGTACCAGCCTACAAAGCCCTATCTATACAAGTAAAATATCAAACTAAATAAGCATAGCTGACTAAATAAAATAAACTACAGGATAATCTTGCCTAAGCGCTGACGGCCGCCGCTACTGTTGGTGGATGCCGAGGTGTTTATCTCTTATTTTAAAGTAATTTTTTAAATGGTCATTATTTATAAAGTATTTTGCAATATTTTGTGAGTACTTTTAGAAATTTCTACGTGCCTTTAAAATATAAATATAATATTTCTAGGTAATGTAATAAGCATCTATTTGTATATAAATTAACTAATGTATGTATCATATGAAATAGAATAGCCAAACAGTAACTAAAATATGACCCTATAATAAGCTCTTCTTTAAAATATCCATTGATTAAAAATCTTAATTTATTTTAAAAATATCTGAATTACTTTACAGATTTTGGTTTTTTTTTTTTTTTTGTAATTACTAATGTCACGGTTGTTTCAACTTTTCTTTGTGGTTCAATATATTAATTAGATGTTGCGTGGGATTTTAAATTAATCAGATATGCCTTCTTTTCATCTAGCAATAGACGTCAAAGAAGAGTTTTTAATGTTTAAATTCAATCTTCGTTAGTATGAGAAAAAAGACCCCTCAATATTCTCCCTAGAAGAAAAATAATAAAGGACATTCAATATAAGATAGGAGAAGTCATTATTGCATCCAAATGTGGCGCAGGGAAAGTTAATGGCAACGTTAAGTCTTGTTTTTTGAAAGAAATTTAATATTTTTTTTCTGCTTTTTCAATTTGATTTTGAACTCTTATTGCCATAAACTGTATCTCAAGTTCTATTCCAATATAAATTTAGAATGCCCAAGTAAGTAACGATATATCAAGTCATGCTTGGAAGAGTGGGCTTCTAGAAGTGACTTGGTCAATAGGAATTTATTAGGAAAATTTATTTAGCCCTTCTGCTTTGTGTTTGAGTGAATAAGCACATTTCTACCTGAGATGATATTAGTCTGAGTCACATAAAAACGCTTTTTTTATCATGCCGATTTTGATTTTTGGTTACATCATTCTATGAGAAAGACTCCCAATAAATCTCTTGGAAACATATTAGAAATTTTCTTTTAAAACATATATCTTGAGTTTTCATAAATTTTTATATTTAATTGCTTCTAAATGTCACCTTAATTTTTAAAGGCTCCTTTATAGAAGACAAATGACTCACTATAACATTAGGAAAGAAATATTTAAATAGATTAATAAAAGTATAAAATATTTTGTCGCTTGTTGTCTTTAATTTGTCATGTTCATTAGATGATTTAGGCGCTCCTATTAAGCCGTATGCTAAATCACATACTACAGTGTTAAATCCCTGACCATTATGGTAATCTTTCAATGCCTATCATCATGGCTCATGGTTGAATGTGGTAGCAATGAGGCATTGCTTATTCAATCCTTGCTCTTGTCTTTTTTATTATGCTTGGTCTCCAATGCTTATTCTACACAACCCATTTTTTTTTATTACAAGCTGAGCATGTGAAATTATCAACATATATTAGAGACTTAATAATCAATCAAGTCTCACCTAAAGTACTTTGGGTTGATAAGGCTTGAATTCTCATCACATTCTGAGTCGACTGTTTATTTTATACCGAATATTGACTCATCTTCTTTGAAAGCTTTAATATTTTTCGAAACCTATTCATATTTGTAATCTTTAAAATCACATTAAGACCCTAATATTATTAGTCTTCAATCTTACCATACAGGACTTCTACTTTGTTGGACTTGATTTACCTACCTTAGGCCTCTCTAGCCCATAGTGATATTGCTAAGAGCAAAATTTGTTGAGATTTTCTACAATCTTTTCTAATCTTTGTGCCAATTCTAAGCAAATTGAGGGTGCCTCCAAAACTTTGCAAACTCTTCCATCTCAAATAGGGGGATTAAAAGTCTGTATTACCCTTGATCTCTCACGGCATGAAATAGCTCATCTAAATACTAATCCATTGCAATACACAGGCTCAATTTCTTTCTCTTATAAAGGATGATAATAAATAAATATTTATATAACAAATATATAAGTTATCTTAAAAATTTTATAAATAGGTAAGAGTGATGCAAAAATATATATATATTTTATTTTTATCCTATTACGCAGGATAAATTTAGAACATTCTAATTGCAGAGTAGATAAAGCCATAGAAGGAAATGGTAGCATGCCCATAAGAAAATATGTATTTTATTTTTATTTTTAATGAAAAGGAGTTCTATCCTACTATCTATAGTTCTTCATAAGTGAAAACAAAAATTATCATTTCTAATAACAGGCTCCTTCTTCCATATGCTTTAATGGCATCAGGCAAAGCATCCAACCATTAGAAACAAAAATAAAGTTTCTAGATAAAAATAAAATAGAATAAAATGTTGTTAAGCAAATTGCAAATTGTGTATACTGATAGTTGTTTGATTGAGAAGGCCTCAATCGCTATCCAATTTCCATCGGACATGGACGTAAGGAAGCCAAGCGCTAGGGTCCTTTAATAGTCGAACGAGGACTTCTCAATCGTGATTTGAAATGGCTAATTGGCGAGACAAGGCGTGACGTCGCCCAATTTCTCAGATCTTTAATTAATATATATATATATATATATACTGTAACTTGGAATGAAAGAAAGCGACTTCTTTTCACACAGTACCAATTTCTTTGTTTTCATTTTTGTCCTCTTCAATATGCCAAACGTCTTCTCTACTTTCCTACCCATATAATCAAATATATATAAATAAAAAATATATATATATGCCAAACGTCCGCCAGAAGCAAGTTCTGGTCAAACAGTCCGCGTATTTGTTTTTTTATTTTTCATTTTTATTATTAAAATTATTAAATGCAGCTTCATTGTTCTCCCTCATCTCATGTTTACTCCGGTCAACCTCCACAATTTAACTAAATTCTCCGTGCACCTATGATTCCATACGTTGCATTGAAAAATAAATGTTTTTATTTTTATTTTTATAAAGAATTGGTGTCATAATAATATGGTAGTATGAGGAGAATTATACGAGCCTTTTAATTCAATAACTCCACTCAATCTACGTGCTAAGTGTATTTTTTTTTTAATTTTTATGGCTTTGTGACATAGTTTTTTCATATTGTGGCTAATAATTCGATCTAATTTTGATAATTTAAAAAATATATTTTAATTATATTTTTTAGTCAATAAATTTCTCAATGAGGACGCCAAGAATGTGCGGGCTTAAAAGAAAGTGGCCCCGAGATCAACGATCGGTCCATCTATACCTTAGACGATCAACGTCATTAAACCGGAAACTTAGCAGTAGATCGGATGGCTACAAAATAAACGCAACCCATGTCTAAATTGACCTGCACGTGCTTTCTCAAGTTTCAACAGTTATCTACCATAATTCTCCGTGTTCAAAAAAAGATAATCTCCTCTCAGAATCTGTGAACATCCCAAATCGAGAGCGATCTCACGAAGAAGGCGCACGGTGTGGCCATAATCCACGAGGGAACCGTAATGGTGGCTGCGCATGATACCTCCACGGAAGGAAGGAAATCCTTCTTCTTGACCGTTGCAATCCAAAATGGCACCCGCATACCACCTAAGGAAAGAAACGATCCCTACAATAGACGAGTATCCGGCCTCACCTCCTAAGGAAGGCAGCGGGAGTTCATGACTATAAATGGTCATTGAGATTTACTCCACAGACACGCTTTCTGCCATATAAAAACGCTCTTGCATACTAAGTCTATCAGAAGCTCTCAAAACACCTCAACATCCTCTCCACCACTAGCTCCCAATGAGCTCGATACCGAGAGATACTGCTTCTTACAAGTATTCACAACCCATGTCATTCTCTCTACTAGTGCACCTTCCACCATTGTTCTCAAACATGCTCCTAGCATTCATCTTCGCACTCATTGCATTTTACCTTTTCATTTTTAGAAGGTTATTTTCTGATTTGTGTGTCGAAATATTTTCGGTGGGATCAAATTTCGCAATCATTTAACCACTTGTTTGAAATTGTGTTGTGTAGGATCATAAACTCAGCGGATAAAAATTCGAAATCAACGAACCAGCTCGATTCGAACCCGTTTAAAATTTGGATCTAAGACGTATTATTTTTTTAAAAAAAAACTACATATTACAAAAAATTGTCCAACAGTCCTTTATCCCCCCAATATCTTAGCTATATAAACCTAGCAACTTAGGGATTTTGTGTGAAAGCTACGTAGTTTTACATTATAAAGGGTGAATGATAATTTTTCAATATACAAGAGAGAATCCAGAGGAGTCACGATATGTACAAAACCATTATTATAAAATCACGAGATCAGAAATGGCTTACAGCAGTAGGGTCATTATTTGAATAGAATATCCAGATCGCAATTATTAAGTAAGCTACGTGAGATGTAACACATATGATTATATGTCTTTTGGGTGCGTATGCCAGAAGCAACTAAAAAGAAAATTCCACCAACGCGTAAATTTATAGGAGCCGCGGACGGGATGATGCTTTTGTGGGGCTCAATGTAGGGTCTCCGATTCAAACTCGTGGGGCCGCCGCGGTGCAATGTCCGCTTTTCCTTGGCGTCAAGTTGTGTGCGACGCCGTCCCGCCTGGGCCCGTCCTGCGCGATTTGGCCAGCGATCCTTTCACGAGAAATATTGATAATCAATTCCTAAACAAATACAATACATTTTCCGTTTATTATTTATTATATTTTTCCTCCCTTTTTTTCCCCTAACAAAATACATAATTTAAGATGTTGAAGGTGGTATTTTTTATATAAGATTAGGGGACTTCTATCTTTTAAATAGATGATAAAATTTATTCTCTAGATATGAGTTATTTATTTTAAATAAATAATTATAATTTAATAATTAATTTTTAATTTAAAAAATAATAAATTATAACTATTTATTTAAAACTAAACATCTCAATGTAAGCAAATTATGTGGCAAAAACAATCACGAAAGCGAAATTAATGATCTTGTATATACCTCCAGTCATCGCCTTGCTCTGTTTTACCCGGATCCGATTTGCTGCATTTTGAGTTTCTGGATTCACGTTCTCACTTCTAGATGGTGTAAATGAGAGAGTGGGATGCAGGGATAAAACGGATTACTTCAATTTAAAGGTAATTTCATCAATTGCCTTCACCGTTTATTACCACCGAAAAGCCTCAACGAGAATAATGGGGCTCAATAATGAGTAATTATCAACACTAACATGGGCCACAATTGCTTCATCAATTGTTAGAACAGCTGAACAAATTTCAACAGCGTTCATTGACGTTGGAGCAATGTAACGCCGCCATTGATGAAGCTCATTGTAGCGTCGTTCACAATAGCGTCATCCAACATTCTCCCACTTGGTCCATATTTCACTTGATATGATAATCAAACCCATCAATTCTCAACCTTAAGAAATAAATATGTGAATCATGACGATATATTCTCTAATAATGAGTAATATCTTTCATATATTACAATATATTATATTTTTCAAGACATATCCATATTTGATAATATTATTTTATGAATAAACCTTATATTTATTCTTTGTCTAATAATTAATGATATTCTCAAGTCAACCAATGTGTACACAAAATTTTAAAAAATATCACAACAAATAAATAGGAATTTTGTTAAATATCATTATTCATACAATGAAAGTTACAAAATCGAACTTAGTTCCATTTTAGTTACAAGATCCTTAAACCTCAATGGTGACATGTCTTTTGTCAAAGGATCAGCGATCATCAATTTAGTGCTAATGTACTCAATAGCAATTTCCTTTCCTTTAATGCGCTCCTTTATGACTAAAAATTGAATGTCGATATATTTATTTTGACTGCTACTTTTATTATTTTTAACCAGAAAAACAGCAGCTGAATTATTGCAATATATCTTTAATGACCTTGAGATGGAATCAACCACTCTAAGCCTAGACATGAAATTTCTCATTCATACACCATACTTTGTAGCCTCAAAATAAATAACAAACTCGGCTCCCATAGTGGAAGTAGTAACCAATGTCTGCTTTGCACTCCGATAGGATACAGCTCCACCGGCAAATATAAATATGTAACCAGATGTTGATTTACGCGAATCAACACATCCAGCGAAGTCTAAAACGGAGTACCCCAATACTTTCAAATCGTCGGTCCGTCTATATGTAAGTATATAGTCTTTGGTACATTGAAAATACCTCATCACTTTTATAGCAACTTTTCAGTGCTCCATACCTAGATTATTTTGAAATCTTCCTAACATTCCAACTGTAAATACAATGTCAAGTCTTGTGTAAACCTGAGTATATATCAAACTTTCAACAACGGAAGCATATGTGATGTTTTTCATTTGTTTTCGTTCAAAATTATTTTTCGGATATTGGCTCAAATTGAACCTATCACCCTTCACAATGGGTGCTACACTTGGTGAACAATCTTTCATCCGAAATCTCTATAAAATTTTATTGATATAGGTCTCTTTAGACAAACTTAGAACATATCGTGGTCTGTCTCGATGTATCTTAATGCCAATAATATAAGATGCATCACCCATATCTTTCATTTTAAATTTATCAGAGAGAAATTATTTCACCTCATATATCAAACCCTTATCATTGGATACAAGTAAAATATCGTCCACATATAAAATAAAAAATAAATCTTACTCCCACTGACCTCCTGGTATATACATTAATCCAAAATATTCTCTTCAAAACCAAATAAAGAGATAACATCATTAAATTTTAAATACCATTGACGGAAGGTTTGTTTCAATCCATATATAGATTTCTTGAGTTTGCATACCAATTGCTCACCATTAGAGGAGAATCCTTCTAGTTGTTTTATATAAACTTCTTCCTTTAGATCACCATTTAGAAATACTATTTTTACATTCATTTGTTATAATTTCATATCAAAATGAGTAACCAATGTCAAAATAATGCGAAGACAATCCTTTTTAGATGCAGGAGAAAAAATCTCCGTGTAATCAATTCCCTCCTTTTTAGTATATCTCTTAGCAACGAGTCTCGCTTTATATCTTTCGATATTGCCTAATGAATCTTTCTTTATTTTAAAGACCCATTTACACCCTATAGCTTTTGCCCCTTTAGGCAATTCAATAAGATTCCAGACTCCATTATAACTCATAAAATTTATCTCTTCTTTCATGGCATTGTATCATAATTGTGACTCATTACAACTTATAACTTGTGAAAATATTTCAGGATTATTTTCGGCTCCAATATTATAGTCTGACTCCTATAGATATACAATATAATCACTAAAGATTGCTGACTTTCTCATTCTAGAAGACCTTCTTAATATTGTATCATTATTCTCAATAGGAATATATTGTATAACTATTTCAGATAAATTATGAATTTTATGGTCAATTGGAATAGGTTCAGCATTTTATGGAATGACATTGATTGGTTGTTCAACACCAATTTTATCTTGAGGGGTATTATGTACAACAATCAACCTATCATTTAAAGTGAAAGGTTAAGAAACCAAATGATCATTATCGTAAATCAAATTTCTGGATCGTTTTCTCCCACTCATTAAGTTATTCTCAATAAATTTTATATTTCTTGATTCCACAATCTTAGTGCTGTGAGATGAACAGTAAAATCTGTATCTTTTAGACCGTTTGATATATCCAATGAAATGCCCACTAATAGTCCTTGGATCCAACTTCTTCTCATGTGAATTATAAACTCTTACTTCTGATGGGCATCCCATACGCGTACATGTTACAAACTCGATTTTTAACCTTTTCATAACTCAAAAAGAGTTTTTAAAACAGCTTTTGTTGGGACCCGATTTAATATATACACCGTCGTTTTAAGAACTTCACTCCACAAAAATTTTAGAAGTTCAAAGTTGCTAAGTATACTCCTCACCATGTCCAATAACGTTTGATTTCTTTTTTTTATTACACCATTTTGGTTCGGAGAACCAGGCATAGTATATTGGGTAATAATCCCATGTTTTTTAAGAAATCTTACAAATGGACCAGACATTTGTCCATCTTCAGTATATCTTCCGTAATACTCTCCACCTCTATCTAATCTTGCAATCTTGATTTATTTTTCACATTATTTCTCTACTTCTACTTTAAATAATTTAAAAGTATTTAAGACTTCATTCTTATTATGAAGTAAGTAGAGATACATATATCATGAGAAGTCATCAATAAATGTGATAAAATATTTTTGGGCCATATGAGTTAATATCAGGACTACAAATATCAGTATGTATGATTTCTAATATATCTAAACTCTTCTTCCCATTTTTCTTAGTCTTATTAGTCTATTTTTCTTTAATGCAGTCCATATAAGTCTCAAAGTCAGTAAAATTTAGAGTACTAAGTACTCCATCGTTTACTAATCTGTTGATTCTTTTAATAGAAATATGACTTAATCTCCTATATCACAACAAAGAGAAACATTCATTCATAACACATCACTTAATGCCAGCATCAGCATACACAATATTATAAGAGATATTAGTTTATAAATTTAAGTAATAAAGAGAATCAAACAATGTACCATTCCCAACAATATAGACTTATAATGTAAATTGAAAGATGAAGTCTGAAAATATAACGAAATATCCGAAAGATACAAGTCTTAAAACTGAAATCAAATTTCTGGAAAAATTTAGAATATAAAATGTTTTTTTCAAAGTCAAAACAAAACCACTATTCAAAATTAAGCTGCATATTCCAATGGCCTTCACATGTGAACGCATCTTATTTTTGAAAAAGATACTTTGTTCACTGCCTACTACCTCCTTAGGTTTTGTAAGCCCTGTAAGGAATTTGAAATATGAATTATAAAACCAGAGTCAATCCACCATATGTTATATAAAATATTAACCATATTAGATTCATAACATACAAAAGAGAATCAATTACCTTTCTTTTCAAGCCAATTTTGGTATTTGACACAGTTCTTCTTGACGTATCCATTCTTTTTACAGAAGAAGTATTTGGATTCCTTCTTGATGTCAGATTGAGGAGGTATTTCACATTTTTTCTTCTTTTTTGGCTTGAGTCTTAAACTTTTCTTCTTTGAACATATAAACGCTTTCACTTTGTTCCATCATGAGCCTTCCTTCCTCTTGAACACACATGATCATGAGTTCATTGATTGACCATTTATCTTTATGTGTGTTGTAAGAGATTTTAAAAAGTCCATATTGTGGTGAAAAGGTGTTCAAAATATAATATACAAGAAAAGATTTAGATATTTTTACCTCCAAATTTCTTAACTGAGCCGCTATATCCCTCATCTACATTATATGTTCACGCACAATCTTAACACTAGTGAGCTTTAAAGATGAAAATTTTATTATTAGGGTGCTAACAAGTGCTTTATCTGAAGTTTCAAACTGCTCATCGATAACGTTCAGTAAATCCCGCACTTTATTATACTGATCGACAGATGTACGAATACCAATAGAAATTTTAGTCTTTATGAACATTAGATTGAGGCGATTAGATCGCTCCCATCATTCATAAAGAGTTACATCAACCGGAGTGCTAGTGAGAGTAAGAGCCGGTGGTTCGTCTTTTCTTATAGTATAATCTATATTCATCCATCCTAAATGAAGAAAAATTCTCTTCTTTCACATCTTATAGTTATCACTTTTTAATTTAAAAATTTCATATCTTATGTTGAAAAGATTAATGGATTGAATAATTGCATAAAAATTAAATACATGCTTAACAACTAATAAATGAGGCTAACAAAATACAGAATTATATTTTACCTATGTAAAGCATACATCATGAATCAATTGACATAAAAATTATCTGTTGGCTAAATTTTTAATTCAAGTAGATTCATGTCCAATTTTATGATAAAACTGTCAAATTATATTCTAATTCTTAATCCCTGCGGGCAAATTAAGAAAAAAAATTAACATTTTATCCTGATTAATTAATTTAATATAATAAAATTTTCTAAGGAATAAATTTTATTATATTAAAAAATAATTAGCCATAATTAATATCCTTATACCATACGTGATAATAAAATATAATTTTATTAATTAAGGACGCTGTGACTAGTCCCTAATTAATTAAATTATATTAATCACTAGATATTATATACACATATATATAATTATATTCTGAATATTATATTTTAATCTTTATATATAATAAATATAATTATATATATATAAATATATACGTATATATATTCGTGTATATATATATATATATGCTGATATCATATATAGGCAATTAAAATGCCAAATAAAGTAACAACAGCGCGCCCAACGTAGCAGTTGTGCCGCTTCTTCCACGCAGGTCTCGGGTTCGAAACCCGACTGCCGCGCGTGCATGCAGCTTTTTCGGCCAATTTCCAGCATGGTACAGTATTTATTAATATTATTTAAAAGGAATTAATTCCTTTATAATATACCAAGCGCGCGTGCAGCGCAACGGTAGTACTGCGCTCGCCCAGGAGATCCCGCGTTTCAATTCCGGCTGTTGCGTTTTTTCCCATATTTTGCTACAGTAATGGGCTTGGAAATGCTTGTGGGCCGCACACGCAAGTGGGTTGCGTTGACATCGGCCTAGGGCAACGGCGCAGAAAAAGGCTTGCAGACGCGGACGCGGACGTGGGCCAACGCAGGAGATTTTGGCTCGCGCTCAAAAGGCCCAATTTTTTTTAATAGAAGAATACTGTAGCAGAATGACGCCGTTTTGAGTACTGTAACAACAGACAAAATGACGTCGTTCCAATTGTCTTCAACATCCAGCGGGTTCGCCCGAACCCAAAGACGCCTGATTTGACCCGATTTTCAAACCCAGTTGAAACGACACCATTTTTACACTAAAATTGATAAAAAAATATACGAAAATGTCGGAAATGGAATTTCCCAACAATTTCCGGTGCTCATTTTTACGAATCATAACAAAAATCGAAACTTTAAGAATTTTAAAAATCGGACAAATTTGGGAAAAATGCAGAATAGCAGAGGCAGAGGTACGACCTCTCTCTGATACCAAATGTAAGCAAATTATGTGGCAAAAATAACTACGAAAGCAGAATTAAGGATCGTGTATATACCTCCGGCATTGCCTTGCTCTGTTTTTCTCGGATCTGATTTGTTGCGTTTTGAGCTTCTGAACCCTCATTTTCACTTCTAGATGGTGTAAATGTGAGAGTGGGATGTAGGGACAAAACGGATTACCTCAATTTATAAGGCAATTTTATCAATTGCCTTCACCATTTATTACCACCGAAAAGCCTCAACGAAAATAATAGGGCTCAATAATGAGTAATTAACAGCATTAACATGGGTCACAATTGCTTTATCAACTGCTGGAACGGCCGAATGAATTTCAACAGCCTTCATTGATGTTGGAGCAATGTAATGCCGCCATTAATGAAGCTCACCGTAGCATCGTTCACAATAGCATCGTCCAACACCCAAATCTAAAAGAAAAAAAAAAAACTCTCTTTATCCATTTTTATATCTTATCATTTTAAGGTTGCTGTTCTTTCCTTATCAAATTGGGTTGCCAATATTTATCACAGTCATCTATTTTTTAAATAAATAATCAGCAAAGTTTTTCTATTAGGAGTTTATTTCCTTTTCAAAAATTGTATTTTTCTGAAAATCTAAACGAAATAAGACATTGTAAAAAGTTAAAAAAAATCATGGATTAATAGAAGACAAAATTAATTAAATTTTAATTAAGTCTGACTCATAATAGTCGATTGTAAAATTTAGCCTTTTTTCCATTAAATTTTAATTAATAGTGTAGTAAAGTACGACAATTTTTTAAGTTTTTACTTGTCAAAAATATAAGGTCTAAACATTTATAACAACCTTTTAGTTTCCAAAGGCTTCACAAAATTATTTTAAAGCTCTGCAACTTAAAATTTATCCCTACCAATATGGTTAAATGCTCTATAAGATAGGCCTTATCTATGTAAGTAATGAATACTATATAAAAGCTTTAGAGAATTATTTTAGAGCATTAAAACAAAACTTATTTTCACCACAAGCGTCTAATAATATAGTTATGATATGTTATTATATGTTACTACTACTATAAAAAATAAAACTAAATAAAGAATAAATTTATTAATAAAATTATAAAATCCTTTTGAAATTACGGCAAAAATGATTCCTTATGTTCAAACAAAACTTTAAATAATACCACATTAAAACACATATTTGTTGGAAGATTGGATGCCGTAGCAATACAAATAATGCAATCACGGTATAAGACTGACCTTTATTAATTGAAGGAAAAATAACCTCATGAGTACGCATTAAAACTTATGTTGACCGCCACAATCGATAGGTTTCATTCAAAAGGCACTCAACATATGCACTCAGGAGTCTATTTTTGGGTGCATGGATCCTGTCGTTGAATTATGACTTTGATGGGTTTTAGTCACCTCCTTATGGGTATCACAACAAACAAATAGTTATCGGAGGGTTACATAATATTCGTACAAGAATTACAGTATTTGCATGTGACTAGAGTCTGAGCGCCGAACCTAGGGGCACTTGCACTCAAGGCATGCCTGAGCCCCGATTGCAGAAGGTGTGCACTCGAGGCACACTCAAGAGGCACCAGCACTCGAGGCACGCTCAAAAGGCACTAGCACTCGAGGCTCGTCTAACAAGTACTCAAGCGCAGCTCTCCATATAAAAACACGCCTGATGTATTTTTAGAGTATTCTGAAATAAAATCTCACATAATGAATTCTGCACAAAGAAAAAAGAAAAAAAGAAAGAATCGGAAAAAGTTTGGCATCCAAATAAAATTCGATTTGAGTTTCGTTTTTTACTAATGTAAGGATCAGGATTTTCAAGCTTTAGTCTCTCAACATTAATAAAAAAATTAGCCTAGATAGTATGTCGACCGGATTGACTTGTTGATCGATCTTAACGGAAAAATAGCCAAGGATGATATATGATAATAACCAAGGAAGTTGTTGAGATAATTATCGAGGAAGTTAGTAATCGACATATATAGATGATAGAGATCAAAATAGTTGTTAGTGACCAAGGTAGCTTATAATCAGCCGATGTAGGAAGTTGACCGAAATTTAAAATCGTTCACCGGATTTGGCATATAGTTGACTGGCTTTAATGAATGAATTTTTAGAGAGAATTGATGACAAGAATGGAATGTTGGCCAAATAAGAGAGTTGGCCAGAGTAAATTGATGGCAAAAAAGAATTATTGATCGGATTGACTAGTTTTGATCTAAGGTCGTAGTGGCCAAGTCAGAGTAGGCGAACAACTTTTACCTACTCCCATCTGCTACAGTTGATTAGGAACTTTCTAGATAAGAATTTGAGAAAAATATCTAAAGTAGATGACTTATCCCTACCTACTCTCACCTACCCCGTTACCTATAAATATTGGGTTTGAGAGTTAAGGAGAAATGCTAGAAAACCTAAGAGAAGCTCGAAGGAAGGGAAGGATTCCAAGCCAGACTTGGGTAACGGGGTCCATAGATCAGGCAAATGTACCCCATGTTTTATCATTAACTATTTTTTCATCTATCTGATGTTATTCTAATGTTCTTTTTTCATGATTTTACGTAATGCATATCATGGGAATTACTTGTCAGGTTTGCAAAGAAATTTTAGCATGTCTTATGTTTTACATGTATGATTTAGTTCTACGACTTATGCTTAAAAATTGTGCATAAAAAGTTATCTTGCATGTTTAATTATTGTTAACGAATCAATTTATATGATTAAGATCTCACACGTTTGCATGATGTTCACCGCTTGTAAAAGTAGAGATTGCATATTTTAAGAACTCAGTCATTTGAAGCTCATGGTTCGTAAGGAAAACTAGTTTTGAGATATGATAGTCGAGAATTGAAGGCTTAAAATGTGGCCGTATTTGAGATATGATGGTCAAGAACCGCAGGCCTAAAATGTAGTCGGTTTTCAGCATTTACTTTTAAATTTACATTTATTTTGAAATTCAGTTTCGCATGAAAATGTCTTATTCCCATATATGATGCTTCTATATGCAAAATGCTTTCATTCCATTTAATACTATAATTATGCATATTTTCTGTATTGGTACCTTGTTGAGCTGTCGCACATTCCTTACTATTTTCTTACCATCAGATGACCAAGAATTTATGTCGGGTGAGAAAGAGTGAAGTCAAACGGTCTAACTAGACAGGATGGCCAATCGAGATTTTCGGTAGTAGTGCATGACCGACCTTGATATATTTTAAGATATTCTGAAAACTTTTGTATAATGATTTTGCTATGTAAATAAAAAGGATATTTAGATACTTCCGCTAAATTGTTATGGTTTGAGTAAATTTTGGTTTCTAGTGGCATCTCATACGTCTTTAGTTTTGTTCTCTAACCGACCGATCTTGAACTTCGGACGATCACATTGTGACCGACCTTAATGAAGCCAACTTGATGACCAGTTGTTTGCGATCCTGCATATGCAAACGAAAATTTTAAGTCCACCAAATTATATGCCACTTGTGCTGAGTTAATTATCCTGACTATAGGTATGTTTATATGATGGAGGTCATATAGTGAATTATGACTTGTTCCGTTATAACTAAGGTCGGATACGTTATTTTAAAGTGATTTTCTAGAGCGTATTTCCTTTAATTCCTTTTATTTTTTCATTATATCTTTTATTATGAGTTGTTAGGTGTATTGAGAGAGTTATAATCAACCATTCTTCACTCGAAATTATAATGAAAGAGTTTCAGATGAAGCTACTTTTAATCGATACTATTATTATTATAGTAAATTTATTTGGAGTTTATCATATAATTTTTTTTTAATTAAAATTTTTTTCATATTTAAAATTTTGTAAAGTATTGTATTTCATATACTCACAAGTTTGGTGGTTGACAAGTAATAGATGATTCAGATTTTGTTTCACTATATTAGATTTTGTGTGTCCGGATCAAACCCCATGTGAAAGATTCTACTTTTTGCATACTGAGAAAGGAGCATACTAATCTGATAAATTTTGTTTTGAGGTATTGAAGCAGTTGACTACCATAGTGCACGGATTGATAGGCAGTTCTGTTAATATTATTGTTCGCTTTTAATAAATAGTAAATGCGAACTACTATAAGTAGGTATTATGCAGGTCACCAAATAAATATTTTGATATAGTTATCGTCAAATCCAATATACATCAATTATCTATAAAAAAATTAAAGTTAAAAATATAATAAGAACCTGCTTGATTCTAAAAAAAATTTAAAAAAATATATATAGAGAAAAATATTTTTCATATCTGATTTATTATATTAAAAAACACAATATAAATGTAATAAATTATAATATTAAAGGTGTGTAATAATTTTTTTTATTTCTTTTCAACAATCAAACAAATAAAATATTTTATCGTTAAATTATTTAATTTTTTATGTAATTTTTTTTTATCTACCTCTAATATTAGCGTTTTCTTTATTTTTAATACTTTTTTTAAGGATAAAATAAGCACCAAACAAAAAATAACGAAGAGGGAAAAAGATGCAAAAAGTTGATAAAACGTGCGTGACAGCACAAAATTGCCCAGGGGTAGGTGATTGGTCAGTAGAAGGTGAGCTGAGCATGCACGAAACATACGCACATCACTTTGCAATCATCGCCAGCCTGAAATTTGTATCAAACGTGGAGAGGCCTTTGCACACGACAAAGATTGTTTCTACTGCTTCATTTTTAATGTCAATCGTACCTCTCCTTATAATTTTTGGAAGTTACAAGTATGTTTATATGGTAAGCTTTTATAAATAAAAGTAATTTATTATTTACTTCGTCGGTTCATAATTATTGAGCTCTTTTAATTAATTAATTGTCACAAGTTAAAAGACCGGCTATACATAAAATCCTTATTTACTATTTGTAAAAATGACTTATGCCAAAATTATTTAAGGGATAATCTATCTTTATCTATGTTTTATATATTTACACCGTAAATATTATAGGTATTTTTTAATAATATTTTATGATAGAAAATGAGAGTCGATATTTTTACGGTTTAACTATGACCGGATAAACTTAAATCTACTTAATTTTTAGTGTGCATTAATTTATATTTTCAACGCATATATTTATTTTAATAATTAAATAAAGATGAAAAAAAAAGACCGAAGTCATAGTTGAAAAAGTTGCCCCGTTTACCATTATTGTCCCCTTCTAAGCTCCGAGATTAACAACTCCCCCACTTTATTTGATCTTTAATTTGCTATTCGCGTTGGGTTCAAATTAAAGAAAAGAAGCGTTTCTTATTGACTCTATGAAACACACGGCACACCCCACTGGCTAGTATTTAGTCCTCCATCACTCTTTTGTAATAATTTATTTATGCCAAAAAAAAAAAAAGGAATGATTTTTAAATTGACTCAAACCTGCATAAATTTTGACATGCTTCTGAAATTTAAACTTGGTCTGACTTACATTAAATTTGATCAAATTTAATTGGCATGTGAAACCATATCGTGCGAGGTTTCTTATTATGAATTTTTCTTTTTTAAGATAATATTATGAATAATGAAAATACGAGCAGCGATTCGGGGGATCCCATATCCACCGCCATGCATTAGTTTTATTTTATATGACTGTTACTCTTTTTTTTTTTTATTTTTCTATTTGCTAGAATAAAATTTTCTAACAATAACGTTGTTGGAATTTAACCAAATCACTCAACGTCGGTGAACAACGATGTGTTGAATTTAAAGTAGAACACAAATCCCGGCAGGGGCAGGGAGGATAGAATTAAGTATGAGTAGGATTATTTGTCTTTTATTGGACCTATGTTCATATATTATGGATTGTTTATCTAATTTCATAAAAATTATTTAAAGAAAAAAAGATTCCAAGTGTGACACTAAAGACAAAATTAGAACAATGACATGTAAAAATGGAGGATTTGACAAAAATAAGAAACAGTAGTGATGCGTCCATGGATCTGGATTCTTCTACATATTAAAGAGCCGCTTGATTTATTCTAGCAGGTCGAGTCGAAGTAGGTTCAGTCTTCATTCCCGATAACTTGAATCTTACACACCACAATAAATAAACGAGAGGTCAGAGGACGATGGAACTCGCTCCTCTGTATATCTCCCGATACTTAAATTAGAAATCTTTCTATAAGGGAGAGAAATATGGAATATGTAAAGAAATGCGTGGATGCACGAAGGTGGGAGGGATTAAGTATAGATTGAAAGATTAGACTCCAAGGGAAGCGTTTAGCAGGGAGTGGCTTAAGAAAGAGTATGTGTGTGTACTCGCAAGCTAAGTGGCTTGAGAGAAAGAGCTCTTTGATCTTTCAGGGATGTTCGAGGGCAATGATCATTTGGTTCTTTTCTCGTAGAGGTGAAGAGATATTTATAGAATTGGAACCGATGCGGCATTCCTTGGACCTCACGACTGACGTCAGCTACGCTAACAGATCCGCTGTACTGTCTCAACAATCGTTCAAGGAACGCATATGGTAGCCATGACTGTTTGGAGACATTCTTTGCTTTTTCAGGACAATCTAGGAGGGCACTACATGGCAATTACCTTCCAAAAAAATTTGTTGAACTGTAACTACCACCCTGAAGCAATACGTGATATTCTAAAAATATTTACTGAGCTATCAGGATAGTGATCGTGACCGCATTATGACAAACTCTTCTTGCTAGCCTGCGCCGCGCTGTCTGGTTTATTGGTGGCCATATTGGAGGGGCAACCATGGGCACGTATGTGTGTACAATCCTAATCACCCACTCTCTATTGAAAGTTTCGGGTAGACCGCTTGGGCCAACCACACTGCTGTCCAGCCCTTTGTTTCGACATTTCGCAAGATGGGCCACTGCCGTGCCTCCTAGGCCCTAACATTATGACAAACTCTTCTTGCTAGCTTGTGTCGCGCTGTTTGGTTTATCGGCGGCCATACAGGAAGGCTAATCACGAGCACGTCTATATGTACAACCTTAATCACCCGCTCTCTACTGAAAGTTCTAGATAGACCCGTTTGGGCAACCGCACTACTATCCCGGCCTTTGTTTCGACATTTTGCATGATGGGCCACTGTTGTGCCTCCTAGGCCCTAACCTTAGGAAAATGTCCGCTGGACCACTGCTACTCCTATGAGCCAAACTCCAAACTGGTCCATACTCTGCTAGACCCCCATATTGGGAGGCCTAATTTGTCAACTCCCGGCAGGTTTATTGATGGGACGCTAGTTGCCAGCCTGCACACAAGCTTCTTCCCTAGGCATTCTACTGATTCGCTGCACAGGGGGTAAGATTTGATTCTTTGTATCTGGCAAGATCTGGGGCGATTCTCTGAACCTGGCAATTCTCTACCGATAACGCTAGCACATGCTAACTTCTACATTGATGGCTCGTTGAACCCTTCTTTGACTAAAAATGGAGGGGCTCTCTAAATCCTGCTTCACGGATTGTCTTCACTAGTTGAAAGGTATGAGAGTTTGGAGCTAACATGGAACCTATGCTACCACAAGTCGAAGTTGGTGGGGGCTCTTCCCCAATGTTCGAAGCTAATGGTGCTTGCAAAATCTGCCTTTTTTATTCTCTTTTATAAGGGAAGCTGCCTTTGTTTTTCTCTTTTTCACCATTCCCATACTTGAACTTACATTTGACTAGGTAAAGTCTTGGGTTCGGGTTGCTATCCCCTCTCGCTATCGACGTAGGGTGGTCCTCTCTGGTACTGATTTGAAGGAGGGACGTCCTTATCCCCCAAAGGAGAGATGATGCTTGTTCTCCTTCACTTCCACTGTTAATCTCAAAAACTACTCAATGGTAGGTTCTTGAGAGGGCAGTCTTCTCCGGCCTGCTAGTGATGGCTCTGTGGTGCCCGCATATGAGCTTCCCTTTGGGGTCTTCCCACACAAGGGCTAGTCGAATTATCACTATTGAGTCACTGCTCAATATATTTTTTATTCCTTCTGTGATATATATATATATTCACTGTTGTAAGCTTGTACTTCATAAAAGGAATTAATAAATGAAACTATTCAAGCATTATTTATTTACATGTGTGTCTACGATATTCTTGTCCAATGTGAATAGCTAAAGCATTTGAATGTTATTTCTTATTGCATGATTCCTGACAATTTGGCGATCTAACATGCTAGCTACCCAATCCATAATGATCTATCCTGAGCACTCAGCCGGGACGCATGTGCATCATTCAAATCAGTCTTAGGACCATCAAGGCCGTCAGTCTACCGCTATCTTAAAAAATGGCATGTCAAGGCATCATTACATGTGTGATGCCACTGGCTTCCTTACGTGGGTGCTTGGACTACCAGCTACCCAGGGGTTGCATAGGGAGGTGTCGCGTCAGACATCATAATTGACCAACCAGACTGATGTGTCACGGCACTCGAAGGTTCGGGCACATGTCAAGGTCATTATGGGGACGTATCTCTTTGATTCCTCATGCGATGCTATTTCAGGACCAAGGTTTTGGTTATTTAAACTCTTAGCCATCGCCACTTCCCACATTTCTCTATTCTTCGAATCACTCAGCCCCACTTTGTCTTCTTTTTTCCTCTTGCTTTCATGGCTTCTCAGGACATTGCAGCAATTTCGTCTATCTTGACCAGCAAGGATGTGGTGTCTCTGTACAAGAAGTATAATATCCCTAACGACATCCCACATGTTGCACCCAAGGTCAACAATACGGCTTGTGACCCTCCTTCGGGATTTATTATCATTTATGAGGAGCACTTGAAAGTCGGTCTTCGCATTCTATTTGTGAAGGAGTTAAGTGAGATCTTGGGGCTCTGGAGATCCACGTGGCTTGCCTCCACTCCAATGTCCTTCTATATCTTGTTTTCCTATGCAACTTTTATCGCACCAAGGGACTTTCTCTGGACGCTCAAGGTGTAAAAGAAATTTTTTGCTTCAATTAGGAGTGTGATTGGATCTCCTTCACTCCTCACCCTAAGTTCAAGATAAACGGGGGAGATCCCGACTCAATAAAAAGTTGGAAGGACTGCTTCTTTTACTTGGTGATTGATCCCAAGTGAAGTATTTTGAACGAGTGGCACAAAGTTAACAACACCTACTTTGGCGATGTTCTGATGAAAGAGAAATGGTTGACACACAGTCTAGCGAAACTCATCATGGATAATGCCGCTAACTTGTGCCACACCGACCACTGGCTCACAAGAGAGGCATTCACCAGAGCCAAGTGGGAGGCAAGGGTGGAGGGATACGAAGAAGAGGTCCTTAAAACACCTCTTTGTCACAACAAGAGAAGGTGGAAAGGGCCGACCATCCGTAACTCTCCTGAAGGGTCGACCAGCGGAGTCGAGCCATCCCTTCCTCCTTTGTCTATCTCCTAGAAGTAGGAAGATTCAGGTAGTCTATATGAAGGTGTCACACCCGCCTGTTGGAGAATCTTCACATCCGGCGGTTGATGATGAGCTGGACTTGCCCACTGTATAGGCCGCAAGCCCTATGGAGGGGGGACCAGTTGAACTGATTGACGTCTCAACGATGGCTAAGCAAGCTATCACAATCTCTGTTCGCTCATCACCCAAGGAATACGTCACTGTGCTTCTCATTATTTTTGTTGAGGAGGTGGCATAAGATGGCCAAGCCATGGAGGAGACGATTGCGAATGAGCCGGAAGTGGTGGATAATGGCTACGCTGTGCAAAAGGCTAGCGAGTCATCTAGGAGATGGGAGACTGTCCCATTCCCACCGAGAAGACTGGATTGAGTGGTGCCAAGACCAGCAACATGGGCGAGCCTTTCATTAACGAGGAGCTAAGAGCTGACCCGATTGCCGTGGTGGATGTGGTGAGCGACCCTGAGACCAGCACGGCTCAAGAGGTGCCTCACTTGGAGGTGGGTGCACCTGTGGCCTCGGAGGACTTGGATGCTTCGTCTCTTAATTGGGGCCTTGGCACTGTGCTACCACTGTGCAGGAGGACGTTGTCAGCTCCTTTACCCGAAGCCTTGCCGAGTCCATCTCCCATAGAGGGGCAGCCTTTCAAAGAGATACGGGCCTCGTTGCTTCTCGCTTTAGTATCAGTTGTCATCCTTACCTAACCACTTGATTGATTTTCTTTTTGTCTCTTATTTTTTGCAGCCATAGGAGGCACTCTGCTTGATGGAACCTGTTTGTGCCAATAGGTGGTTATGGTGCGCCAATAGGATGCCAAGATCTCCCACTTGACCCAAACAAGCATTGACCCAGATATACTTAGAGAGATGGAGGGCTGGGTGAATGCTGTTGCTGCTGCTACTGAGGTCATACGGAGTTGAGTGCAGGTTGCTAGCCTTGACTACGAGTTGTCCAAGATCAAAGCGAGATTCCAAGAGCTCATAGAGGAGAGATCCTAGGCTCTGGATCAGATTGCTCTCTTGAGAATACACTTCGGGGGGCTGAGTAGCGCTTTGCTGATCTCTGAGATGAATGTACTCAACTTGAGGGTGAGCTGATGGTGTGACTTAGTCTAGCAGAGCTTGGCGAAGCCTTGCCAGGAGATTCTGGGATGGTGTCTACCTTTGCAAACAAGTCGTGACATTAGTGGTTCTAGATTTTTCCATCAGCTTCTTCCACTTGAGGAATAGCAACATTCGGCTTTAATCGGAGTTAGTTGATCCTCTGGGAGATGGTGGAGAGCCTTACCCTCGTTCACCGGGGGGCTCCCAACCTTAGGATCTTTCATCATTTGGGTCATAGGTATAGGTAATCTCTTGTATTATCGATGCTCCTAAATGTATATTTTGATCCTCAATGAATCCGCTTGACCGTTCTGATCATTGTTACTAGTGTTTCTATGTTCATGTTGACCTCTTTTATTCAACATTTTTTCATTTGTTGACTAAGCATTGTCGCTATTGTCACCGAGCTTAACATGAACGCAAGGGTCCGATTATGTTCATTCCTGCGATAGGAAGTCATGGAACTTTGGTTTTACGGAGTGGTGCTCTTTCTTGCGAGAGAATATCATCGCATGTCTATTAGTGAGCCTCACTAGTGCCGACTAGGCTTTATGGCCATAGCCACTGGTTTCTGGCAAAGTCAAGGTCATCGTCCTCACGGTACCACTGGTGTTTGGTCCTGCTGGAGGGACATTGTTGTTCTTGTGCGTTTGATCCTAATTTGTCGACCATTATTGACTGATGGCGCTCGTCCCTATTGGAGGGAGTCATCACACGCATGTTGAAGAAGCCCCAAAAGGTAATAGCTGATGGAGAGGTCTGACTCTTAGTCCACAAGCCTCCCGGGTCATGATATTTGACCTTGTTTGAGCTACTTGGTGATCGAGACTGAAGTTTAGTTTTAACCTTCTTTAGGCCACTCGGTAATTGGGACCAAGGTTTTATGATTGGGTCACAGTTGGTTGAGGTGCAGGTAAAAGAGTTTACCCAACTTAGAGGCAATCTAGGTCTTTGAATAAATGTGATGTCATGCAAGCATATATATGAATAAACAAAAATAAATAATCAATTATTTTATTAATTGAAATGTGATACATTTACAAGCATTCCTTATGATGCATACTGTACTTACCTGGATTTGACAGGGGATTATTGGTAATATTTTTTGAGGTAGATGGTGTTTTATATCCTCAAGACCAATTTGCTATTTTGGATACGTAACTTGTACGCACCGTTTTGGAGAATCGTTAAAATTAATAACAATCCCTCCTAATTTGGGGAGAGTTTGTTTCTATTGGCGTTCTTACTCGTAACCTCTATATTCCACAGAACTATATTTCCTACCTCGAGTTGGTGTGCTTTTACCCTCTTATTGTAGTTCTGAGCGATCCACTGCTGATAGACCGCCGTGAACATCTTGGCTGGATCCCAGATTACGTCTAATAGGTCGAGATGCTCTCTAAGTTGTTGGGAGTTGTTGAGCGGATTGTAACTCTCAACCCTATGGCAGGCCAGTTCAATCTCTACTGGGATTACTGCTTCAATCTCATAACATAGACTAAAGGGTATCTCGTGGGTAGGTTTCTTCAGTGTCATCTAATATGACCACAATACGAATGGTAGTTCATCCACCCGAGAGCCCCCGACATTTTCTAGCTTAATCTTTAGTCTGTGCAATAGGATTCAATTCGTGATTTTCACTTGCCCGTTCGTTTGCGGATATGCGATAAAAGTATGAACCAACCTTATCCCCAAACTCGAACAATACTTGGTGAAATACTTGCTAGTGAATTGAGTTCCATTGTTGGTCACTATGACCTTAAAAATCCCAAATCTATATACAATACTTTATCGAATGAACTCTATGGCATTTTGTTTGGTAATTCGAGTAAGTAGAGAGGTTTCTACCCACTTTGTAAAGTATTCAATGCTGTCTATGATGAATTTTCTCGACTCAAATGCAATAGGTAGTGGGCTAAGTATGTCAAGCCCCCACTATGCAAATGGTCACAGTGCCTACAAGGCTTGAAGTTTCATCTGCGGCTAATAGGAACATTGCCATGAACTTGGTAATTCTTGCATTTCTTCATGAACTCCACAACATCTTGCTTCATCATCGACCAATAATAGTCGTACTGTATTATCTTGAAGGAAAGGTCCTTGCCACCGATGTGTGATCCATAAATACCAAGGTGCATCTTGCTCAGTGCGTAATTGGCTTCTTCTAGCATGAGAAACCATATGTAACGGGTGGAGTACCCACGATGGTACAACTTTCCATCCATGATGGTGTACCTACCTGCCATCTTCTTTATGTGCTTGGTTTCCTCTAGGTTTTCCTGCAGAGTGTCATCGGTGATGTACCTTTGGTACGGGGTCATTCAATTTTCATCATTTGATACCTGCAGTACTTCCCACTTTGACTTCTCTGTGCTCAGGGAGGCCAAAACATCTTGCATGTCCCAAGAATATTGTTTTGGATTTTCAGTCGCTACTGCCATGACTAGCTAGTCTACCTTCTATTTATTCTCCCTCAGGATATGCACTATCTCTTGCCAATTGCTGTAGATGATCAAATTCTTTGTGGAACACTCTCTTGCCAATCAGAGCCCAACGAGTGAAGCTTTGTAATTGGCGACATTATGAGTGGTCGAGAATCCATATGTCATCAAATATTTTATCTCTAACCCCATCCAGAGTCTTCAAGATCACACCTGCCCTGCTGCCTAATTACATCGATGATCCATCCACATGTAGCATCCAGATTAGAACTTCCTCTTGTTGGTGGACATCCTCGTAGGATCGTGGGAGTCTGGAATCGAGATTATCGTTTCAACTATGAACTTTGTGAGGGCCTAGCCTTTTATGGTCAGCCTCAGTCGAAATTTCACGTCAAATTTGCTTAATTTGATGGCCTACTTAACAATCGCCCAGATGCATCAGGTTTCTGCAAGATTCCCTTCAAAGGTTGATCAAGTAAGATGACGATCTTGTATGCCTAAAAGTATGGTTGTTGCTTCCTCGTAGAGTAGATGAGCACTAGGGCGATCCTTTCTGTGCATGAGCAATGGGTGTTGATGTCAGTCAAGATTTTATTAACGTAGTAGATTAGTTGTTACACATTGGACTACTACTAGATCAGGACCGGGCTTAGCATTATATCCTAAACCGTTAGGTATATGTATAGATCTTTGCCTTCTTTTGGTGATGTCAAGAAAGGAGGACTAGTGAGATATTATTTCAACTCTTGGAAGGCTTCCTAATAGTCTGCCATCCATTGGAATCCATGGGCCTTCATTCCTCTTAGGGCCTTGAAAAAGGGGAGATACTTTTCTACCGACTTTGTTAGGAAGTGGGAGAGTGCCGTGAAGCATCCAGTGAGCCTTTAGACTTCGTTCATGGATTAAGGCAGGTTCATATCCATGTTGGCTTTTATCTTCTCTGGATTTACCTTAATCCCCCGTCAAGAGACAATAAAGGCCAAGAATTTTTCACAGGATACTCCGAAAACACACTTGGCAATATTTAGCTTCATCTAGTGCACTCGGAGTACTTCAAAAGTTTTACTAAGGTCACAAATATGGTCATCGATGGTTTTTCTTTTAATGAGCACGTCATCTATATATACCTCCATATTTTAGCCGATTTGGTCCTCAAATATTTTGTTCACGAGCCATTGGTATGTGGCACCTGCGTTTTTTAAGACAAAAGGTACGATTTTATAGCAGTACATCCCCTCATCCGTCATAAAGGAAGTATGATTTTTGTCTTTAGGGCTCATTCAGATCTAACTGTAGCCCGAGTAGGTATCCATAAAGCTCAATAGCTCATACCCGAATGTAGAGTTTACCAATAAATCGATCCTTTGCAAAAGGAATTTATCCTCTAGACATGTCTTATTCACATCAGTGAAGTCGATGCACATCTACCACTTTCCATTACTCTTCTTGACGAGAACTACATTTGATAGCCAGTCAGGGTATTGAACCTCTTAGATAAAACTTGTGTCAAGCAACTTCTTCACCCCTTCTTGTATGGCAACCAACTTTTCTATAGAATGGTTTATCCACTTTTGCGTAATGGGCTTATGATCAGGATCAAAGTCTAACTTATAGATCATTATTCCGGTCGGTATCCCTAACATGTTGTGGAAGTCCATGCAAAGATATCAAGATTTTATCGAAGGAAAGTGATCAATTAGTCACATAGGGGACCTACTAGTGAGCTCCCAATCTGTATGCATTTCTTAGGATCACTGGGGTCCAATAGGATCTTGTCAATCACCTCGCTGGATTGGGCTTATGGCAAAGTAGCTTCATCCCGATGATCGAAGTCTTCGGCTGGTTAGTTTGAGACCGCCTGAGTGACCTAAGACAAGTAGCACATTCACCCGGTCACTTGGTTTCCTAGGACCTCTCTGATACCGCGTGTTGTCAAAAATTTTATTTTTAAGTGTGGGATCGATGTCACTACCCCAAATATGGTTAGGCAGGGCCATTACAAGATGGAGTTATAGACCGAGGGCAGGTTGACCACTAAGAACATGAGCATTCGGGATGCTATCTTTGGGTACAATCCTAAAGTGACCTCCAGTTAGATGACTCCCTAGATTGGCACTAGCTTATTATCCAAACTGTATAGGAGTCTCTCGGCTGATATTATTTGGTTCTTTTTTAATTTGAGTTTAAAGAATGTATCAAGATACATCAAATTGGGAGAGCTTCCATTATAGATAAAGATTCATTTCAATTAGTAGTCAACCGTATCATCCTAAATGAGTGTTGATACAATCAGAGGGCCTGAATGGAGAGTTATTACACGTGTCGTATAGTCATCATTAAAACTAATGATATCATTCCTAACTCCTACCATCAGCTTCTTACTACTAGAAGCCTTTTCTAGGTGATCCAAGGTATTGTTCTTGGGTGATCTCGTAGTCACCATGCTGACAACTCCAGTTGTGACCTGGTTCCTCGGCTGTTGTTGCTCTAGCTCATTTTCTAGTACTCTACTGGGGGCCTGCCTTGGGTCTCACAAGAACTTGGTGAGGTGCTTTTTCTAAATGAGGGTTCAATCTCTCTCTGCAGAATCTAACAATCTTCCGTGCTTAACCCAGAGATTAATGGTAGATGCAGTACTTTGATTGGTCTCCTTCCTTCGAGTTTTTGGACAACTTAGGCCATTTCAAAAAATTTTCATCCCAAATCTACATAAAGATGTTGATCAGAAAGTCATTCAGGGGGTCAAGTTCGGGGGTTTAAACTCCCTCCGAGTGCCCGGCTCTATCTTGAGTTGCTTCCTAAGATCTCCGGTGTTGACGTTGTTTCCATTTCTTTTCTTTCCATTTGCTGACCCCTAGCAGAAGTGGTATGTGCGCTCCGAACACTTCACTTTGTTGTCCGCTTTGGCGGCTATGTAAGCATGAGCAATACTCTCAACCTTCTAGAAGGTCTAAGGGTTCTAATGGACTGAATGCTTGAAAAAATTGCTCGATTCTAGAGTCGCTATAAAGGCGTTTAGTTTCACTTTATTGGTGAGTTTGGATATTTGTCAAGTCTTAACGGTGAATCGGGCCAGGAAGCACTTTAGAATTTTACATGACCCTGCTTAATATGGACAATGTGCTAAGGCTGCTTCTCCTCTCTCCAACTAGAGGTAAACTATGATAGGATGCTGTCAGTTAGCTCCTAGAACATTCGGATTAAATTCAGCTACAAGTAGCAAAACCAAATCCAGGCGTCTCCCTTCACAATCAAAGGAAAGTACACATACATGGCAGTGTTATCAATGCCCTGGAAGCCTAACAGGGTGCACAAGTGATCCAGATGGTCCATTTAATTGGAACTCCTGTCGTAGAGTTCTAAGATCGACATCTTGAACTTTTGAGGGAGTGACTGCAACTGGATTTTCCTTGTGAAAGGCGGCCTGCTCAGGTCAGTGGAGTGTCTGTTGGCGCTCCCTTTAAGCACGTGCTACTCGATTTTCTTCATGTTTTCCTCTATCAAAGAAGAGGATGCAATCCTCTTTACATTGAGGAAGGTCCTTAGCTCTGATTGGTTTAGGGACGAGAGCTAGATTGGGCGGCTATTGGTCTTCACTGGCTTGGTGCTGCGAGAAGCTTCTTCTTGGGCTGGGGGCCTCCCATCATCATGGGAGTAGCAAGGTGTAATGACTCGAGTCCCAAAATATGATACATGATGAGTAATTAAGTTAAAATAGGTGAATTAAGGTCAAGGGGTACGGAAGAAATCGGATTGAAAGCTCAATGATCCCAGAATTGGCAAAATCGGGAATCGAAGTTGTAAATCATGGAATGTTAACCCGTAAATAAGGTTCTGAGTTTTAAATTATAATAATCATGGCCTATTAAGATTATATAATCAACATTAGGGTCCAAGAATGTGAAACATTTGATTAGAAGGGTCAAAATAGGTCCCGGACGACGAAAACGTGTAGTAGGCTTGCTGCATGCTTGATGTGAGCCTGACTCACACCCGAGTAGCGCTCAAGTACCACCTAGGCATGAAAAATAGAATGCCTCATTTGAAGGGTGCTCGACAAGAGCTCCAGGCACGGCGTTGGCAAGGCGGTGTGCCTAATTACCGCCCGACTGGTGCTTGAGTACCAGTCAGGATATTTAAATGCGCATGGGTCTAATTTTGGCCATTTTCTCAAACGCTTCTGAGATAGAGAGAGTGTGTGACAAACAAGAGAGGGAAAGGAGGAGATGAAGG